>OX458320.1:2638209-3865445 GCA_949768715.1 Dascillus cervinus | reverse complement strand
CTCGCGAGAATAATGTACAGTAGATTATTCTCACTATAATAATGTTGTGATTGGACAGAATTAAACACGTGTGCTTAAATACTGCTAAACGATTGGTGAATGAAATCATTAAAAAATAATCAACAGTAATATCCCAAATGCATCAAAATAGCCGAATAAATTTTGACGTTTCTGTCAAAATGTTTTGTCTAGAAATATGTCGAGCAAATTTGCCACGTAACAAGATCTCGAGTGCGAAGCACGAGGGATTTTGAGTGGAAAATTTACGAGAAATATTTCTTTATGGCAAAACGTTGCGACAAAAACGTAAAAATTTAATCAGGCTGTTTTCATGCACCCGGGATATTCGGCATGATTATTTCCTGATTATTAATCTGAATAAATGGATTTTACAACGAATCATTTATTTGCTTGTCGAAGAATCTTCGATAATGATTGCAAAAAAAATCAAAAGCGATTAAACGTCAAAATTTAATCGGGTAAATTTTGACACATTTGAAACATCGAAATTTAATCGGGTAAATTTTGACACGTTTGAATTGTCAAAATTTAATCGCTATGAAACTGAGAAAAACCATGGTGACTGGGACTTTTTATGTGCATGAAGGAAATAATCAACAGTAATATCACAAGTGCATCAAAATAGCCGATTAAATTTTGACGTTTCTGTCAAAATGTTTTGCCTAGAAATATGTCGAGCAAATTTGCCACGTAACAAAATCTCGAGTGCGCAGCACGAGGGGTTTTGGGTGGAAAATTTACGAGAAATATTTCTTTATGGCAAAACGTTGCGACAAAAACGTAAAAATTTAATCAGGCTATTTTCATGCACGCGGGGTATTCGGCATGATTATTTCCTGATTATTAATTTGAATAAATGGATTTTACAACGAATCATTTATTTGCTTGTCGAAGAATCTTCGATAATGATTGCAAAAAAAATCAGAAGCTATTAAACGTCAAAATTTAATCGGGTAAATTTTGACACGCCTGAGACGTCAAAATTTAATCGGGTAAATTTTGACACGTTAATTTAATCGCTATAAAACTGAGGAAAACCATGGTGACTGTGACGTTTTACGTGCATGAAGGAAATAATCTTTATAAAAAGTTTTACTTGTTTTGAATAGTCATAAACAATTGCCAAAGTTTCATTAAAATGTGCAGGTTGTTCTAAAAATTACAAAACATGAAATTTACCATATTTTTTATTATTGTAAAAAAAATTAGTTCAAAATGTTTCAGAATTTAAAAATAGTTTAAATACAAAGTTTCCAAGAGGTAGTACTCGGGCGTAATATTCTTACAACTCGGTATGTAATATACTATTTTAACATTGAACACCCGGTACGTTTCCTAATGATTTAATTGGAGTAGCTTCGAATTCAATTTTGTGATTATAAGTCAAAACAAATTAATTTAATTTCGAAACAAATTGAAACAATTAATTTAATTGAAGCAGGGAATTCAAAAAATTCCTCAACGTAATTTTGACCCAAAAACTGTGTAATCTAAATTTTAATTAGGTTCTAAACAAAAAAATTGGATTGCAACATTTCCAAGTGCACTGAACGACTCTAATTTATTCGTTACAAGGCCAAAACAAATTAATTCCTTGTAATTAAATTTGTTTATCATTAAATTCTAAAATGATAATTTGCATATATATTTATATACAGCGTAGTTCATCGTATAGCATTCTCGTGTAAAGGCAACTTTGTTTTAACGGTAGTTACTAACCGTAACCGCAAACAGAAACCCTACAAGGCAGGTACTTTTCACTTCAGACTTATCAGAAATAGGTTTTATTGAAAAAAATGCTGTATCTACCCTGTCATCTTAATATCGTTAGATGTCGAAATGTGCGATGAAGCCAATGTTGGTCACTAAATACACAATTTGGCCCGCACGCGGATTACAGAGTTAATTTTTACAAATTTAATTACAAACTTTACGGCCTACCTTTCGAACATTGGTCGGGTGAGTTTCGGGATCCGCTGACATGTATCTCATGTAGGTTAGGCCAAGGGCGATCACAGGGAGGATCCCCACGATGGTCAGTGGACTTCCGGTGATTCCGATCGCCAAATTGGCGACCTGCGAAAGCGCTGCTAAAACCGGCGGCATTTTCACATACACATTCCCATGTTAAGCTGCTGCTTGGCGACTTTTGGCACGTAATTCCTCAACGACCTCTTCAGCTGGTAGTCGCAAACGCAGAATTTGGAGGCTACGGTTGATGTAGTCACTGGGAAATTATTCTGATCTTTTCCTGCAATTTTGAAATTGAGGAGATTGCGCCGTTGAGAGGTTTCGAAAATCTTACCTCATCTTAGTCACTTGTTTTTTTTCCGGGCGATAATAAAAACTCTTTGTTCACTGTATGAATGGTGTCACGCACAGAACGTTAGAAAGGTGAAATTAACGCGCGGCTGCAACAGGTGACGGACTTTGAATGAAGAAAAGCGGCTCTCGAGTCCGCTCGGCTCGCGCCGATTGTTTACTCGAAAGTGAGAGAAGAGAGGTCAATGGTTTCTCTGCGATCAAGGATTTCGCTTGAATCCCGCTCGCTCAAACGGTCGCTGGGATTTTTTTCCTCTTCAAAAGGTAGGGGGACCTTGACCGATAATTTTCGCTAATTTATTTTCTCTTTCACTTTCCAATTGGAAATGAATGGAGGAATTTTTGAAATTTTTATTTGATTTGATTACATGCTCGGCCTCCCCGAAAACGGTTTCGGCCAATTTGCAGAGTTCTCTATTGAACACTAATTTTTTTGACCATTTTGGTGACTTTAATTATATTGTCAGCTTCTCTAAATCCGGTTTCGATCGCTCCATGGACCGTTGCAAAGTGGATCCGATTGGTAGTTTCACCAGCGAAAAATAACCCTTTCCCGTTGTCCAGTAAAATCGGTCGGGACAGTGTCGATTCCGCAGAGACCTTCCCGGCGAGCGATTGGACAGTCTGATAGGAATATGTCCCCCGAAAATGGGGATTGCTGAACCAATTCGACCTAAAATCAACCAAAATTACCCGTCGTCTCCTAAATGGAACCACCAACTTACCGGACCATCTGGTCAGGTTTTGAGACATTGCCGAAAAAGTTTTCCAGGACTTGGACGCAACCATCGATCAGAATTTGGTCGGGGATGGTCTCGGCGTAAGGAACCGATTTTCCGGTAACCCACATTGTGAAAACGTTTGGGTTGTTTTCGGTCGGGAAAATTTGACTGATGCCCAAGAACCATGAATTATTGGCAGGTCGAATTTGAGCCTTATCCGCTTCGCTCCACATCAAGAATGTCGGGGGGAAGTTTTCTTCAGGCCACCATTTGGTCGGAAAGTGTAGTACTATTTTCATCGCAGCTCCAATTCCTTTTTGGTTGATCGCAATTCGTTTTTCGGGCGGTAATTCCGGCCTGAATAAAGTTTCATGTTGGGCCTTGAGGACTCCAAGTGATGGAGTGAAAATTATGTAATCGGCTTGATAAATGGAACCATCAGAACAGCTCACCGCCATTTGGTTCCAATCGATTTTGGCCACTTCTTTGTTCAAGTATATTTTGTCGTCGATTGGTAGTTTTTTAGATGGGTCAGGAAACTTCTTCATTAGTACATCCAGGACCGTTTTGTAACCTCGCCCCTTCCAATTCATGTCCGGATCTCCTTCGCAATCAACGAAATCGGATGTTGCTGCAACGTCGTCCCAGGAAAAGGAACCGTCGAGGCTCAGACTTAAATGTTCCAGAACGTCGACGGCCTCATTCACAATTTGTTGGTCCTCTTCGTTTAAATTCATTTTTGAAAAGGCTTCGTTAAATCTAAAAGTTGATTTGAAAACCTAAGTTAACTCTGGCGAAGTTACACTTACCCCGAAGTTATGAATTGGGCTTTTACAATGTCGTCTGGAATGTTTTTTGCGTCGTCCAATTCATCAAACGCTGCCAACATTTTATTAATCAATTTCTGGTCGATGGTTTTTCTGCTGGAATGGAAAATCCTAGGTTTGGCGATTGTGTAGTTGGATGATCCCAATAAATTTAGATCTTTGACCATATCGTAGACGATGTTACCTTTTTGGCCGTGGCACCATTGCGCTCCCAGATCTACGATGGCGTCTCCAAATTCAATGCTGTGAACTCTTCCACCGATTCTATTTTCTGCTTCGAGGATGGTTATGTTATTGATTCCATTTTGCAGAAGTCTGGTGGCGGCTGCAATTCCTGCAGCGCCAGCTCCTACGATTATCACAGAAGCTCCTGACAGGTGTGCGAGGAGCGCAATGCCGATGCACAGTCGATACATGGTGTGCTCTGATGAAGTTTGATTGTTTCCATTTATTATTCAGACCTTGGCTTGTGACCTTCTGACGCAACTGTCGATAAAATTTGTTTTATGTAATGAATTATTAGATAAATTAACTTTTCCTTAATAACAACTTTTTTCATTTATATCCAGAAATCTTTATTTACAACAAAAACATAAACAACAATCAATTTGTACATTTTTTTAAATGTCTTGTTTGTTTTGAATATTGGTGGCTTTTATAACATTGTCAGCTTCCCTAAAACCGGTTTCGATCGCTCCATGGACCGTTGAAAAGTGGGTCGGATTAGTGGCTTCACCGGCGAAAAGTAACGCTTTCCCGTTCTCCAAAGAAATCGGTCGGGACAGTTCAGACTCTGCAGAGATTTCTCCGGACCGCGATTGAACAGTCTGATAGGAATACGTCCCCCGGAAATGGGGATTGCTGAACCAATTCGACCTAAAATCAACCAAAATTACCGATCGTCTCCTAAATGGAACCACCAACTTACCGGACCATCTGGTCGGGTTTTGAGACGATGCCGAAAAATTTTTCCAGGATTTGGACGCAACCATCGATCAGAATTTGGTCGGGGATGGTCTCGGCGTAAGGAACCGATTTTCCGGTGACCCACATTGTGAAAACGTTTGGGTTGTTCTCAGTCGCGTAAATTTGACTGACGTCCAAGAACCACGAATTATTAGTGGGTCGAATTTGGACCTTGTCCGCTTCGCTCCACATCAAGAATGTCGAAGGGAAGTTTTCTTCAGGCCACCATTTGGTCGGAAAGTGGAGAACTATTTTCATCGCAGCTCCAATTCCTTTTTGGTTGATCGCAATTTGTTTTCCGAGTGGTAATTCCGGGCTGAATAATGTTTTATGTTGGGCCTTCAGAACTCCAAGTGATGGAGTGAAAATTATGTAATCGGCTTGATAAATGGAACCATCAGAACAGGTCACCACCATTTGGTTCCAATCGATTTTGGTCACTTCCTTGTTCAAGAATATTTTGTCGTCGATTGGTAGTTTCCTAGATGGGTCAGGAAACTTCTTCATTAGTACATCAAGGGCCGTCTTGTAACCTCGCCCCTTCCAATTCATGGCTGGATCTCCTTCGCAATTAACATAATCGGATGTTGCTGCTACGTCATCCCAGGAAAAGGAACCGTCGAGGCTCAGAGTTAAATGTTCCAGAACGTCGATGGCCTCATCCACGATTTGTTGGTCTTCTTCGGTTAAATTCATTTTTGAAAAGGCTTCGTTAAATCTAAAAGTTGTTGATTTGAAAACCTGAGTTAACTCTGGCGAAGTTACACTTACCCCGAAGTTATGAATTGGGATTTTACAATGTCGTCTGGAATGTTTTTTGCGTGGTCCAGTTGTTCAAACGCTGCCAACATTTTATTAATCAATTTCTGGTCGATGGTTTTCCTGCTCGAATGGAAAATCCTAGGTTTGGCGATTTTGTAGTTCGATGAGCCCAGTAAGTGTAGATCTTTCACCATTTCGTAGACGATGTTGCCTTCTTGGCCGTGGCACCATTGCGCTCCCAGATCTATCATGGCGTCTCCAAATTCGATGCTGCGAACTCTTCCGCCGATTCTATTTTCTGCTTCGAGGATGGTTATGTTATCGATTCCATTTTGCAAGAGTCTGGTGGCGGCTGCAATTCCTGCAGGGCCAGCTCCCACAATTATCACAGAAGCTCCTGAAAGGTTTGCGAGGAGCGCAATGCCGATGCACAGTCGGTACATGGTGTGCTCTGATTAAGCTTGATTGCTCCAATTTATAGTGCAGACCTTGACTTGTGACCCCCTAACAAAACTGGTGTTAAAATTTGTTTACATAATTAACGATTAGATAAATTTGCATTTTCTTTATAACAACTTGTTTTATTTATATTAATATGTAGAGACCTTTATTTCAAACAAATACAATTGCAATCAATCACTTCATTTTATTAAATAGGCTTTGAGTATTGGTGGCTTTAATTACATTACGTTGAGTAGTGAATCGGATTGGTGGATTCACCAGCGATAAGTAACCCTTTCCCATTCTCCAAAAAAATCGCTTGGGATAATTCCAACTCCGGCGCGAAATTTGACAGTTTGGTAGGAATACGTGCCCCGGAAATGGATATTGCTGAATCAATTCGACCTAAAATCAATCACATTTGACCGTCATCTCCTAAATGGAACCACGAACTTACCGGACCATCTGGTCAAGTTTGGTGACGTTGCTGAAAAATTTTTCTCCAGGACTTGGATGCAACCATCGATCAGAGTTTGGTTTTAGATGGTTTCGGCGTAAGGAACCGATTTTCTGGTGACCTAAATTGTGAAAACGTTCGGGTTGTTTTCGGTCAAGGAAATTTGACTGAAACCCAAGAACCGTGAATTATTAGTGGATCGAATTTGGACCTTGTCCGGTTCGCTCCACATCAGGAATGTCATGGCAAGGTCTTCATCCTTCGACCATTTGGTGGAAAAGTAGACTCCTATTTTAATCGCAGCTCCAATTCCATTTTGGCTGATAGCAATTCATTTTTCTTGTGGTAATTTAAGGCTGAATTAGTGGTGGGTTCCAAATTCCAAATTAATCGACTTATAACGATAACTCAAGGGACCAACATATTTACTTGTTATAACCGATTTTCGCTATAAACAGTCGTGGGCAATAAAAGTTTATACACATGTATTATAAAATAAATTTATTTAATAAGAAAGTTACACACATATAGGGACAAGATGTAGTGAAAGAAAAGAAACTATTTGTTATACAAAAGGAGTACAAATAAATTTTCATTGGATATGTGATTCGGTTTGAATAAAAACACTGAGTTCTATTTTTAAAATAATTTCATAATTCATTAGTTCAAAAATTATATGTATAAACACGTTAAAACAAACACACTGCAAGTTGCATGCTTTCACCTAGGCAAACCAACTCATAATCATAAAAGTCGGTTTTCACAATGAAAACTATGCAAATTGCAATGCACATTTTCATAAAGTGTGCTCAGGTCTTTTTTTTTCTTTTTTTTTATACTTATCTTAGGATCCACATTTTCGTAAAGTTAAAACTTTTTTCCATTTTCTTGTTTTCAAATGATTACAATAAGGGTTGAATGTTAAAAGTTGCATGATTTCAACTAGGCAAACCGACTCTTTAGAGTCAACACTTGCTGTAATCATTTGAAAACAAGAAAATGGAAAACTTCATCAACCAAGAATAGAAGTGATTATTTTTCTTTGAAATACTTTTTATTTCAATCTTCATTTGGTCTAAAACTATCAGTTTTAAAAAATGCATTTAATTTAGACGTTGAAGCCGCTGCATCAAGAGATGTTTTATGTTTATTAGTAACAATGTGCTTTGTTATTGCACTTCGTCCACCAATCGCAATAGAAAATTCTCCTTTGCAGATTGTACATTTAACCATAGAATCATCATTTCCTTTGTTTTCTACAATAAATGGAAACCCTTTTTTTAAAGGTTAAAGGTTAAAGTTAAATGCCAAATTTTTATATTTTTTAGAAATACAAAGGAGTACAAAAGAATGCAAAGGAGTACTTTTGGAGTACTCGTTTTAAAAGGAGTGCGGTTCACAAAAAAGGAGTACAAAACTCCCTAAAGGAGTACGTTTGGTCACCTTAGTTATATCCACCTCAATACCAGCAATGTACTCGCTATAAAGGGGGATATTTACAAGGAGTAGTATAAAAAACGGAATATATAAAAAACGGAATCGATATATCTGTGAACGTGGAAAGAAATACTTAGCAAGCTCCAGTGTTAAAATGTCTACTGAAGATGCGGGACACCGCGAAAAACTAACGTTTACACAACGTGTTCATAGTTTTTAGACGCTTGTTGACGAAAAATAATTGTGTTTGATATAATAGTTTTTAATGTGTAATTATGTAATTGATATGTGACGTGATTTTAATATATAAAAATCCTAGTGAAAAATATAAAAGAAGTTGTGGGGAAAAAAGGAAAACACCTAGATCAACGAATAATTGTGAGTTGATTTTTAATTAGTAAAATGACAAGTGACCAGACGATTTACTCGTTATAGCCGATTTTTCGTTATAAGCGGGACTCGTTATAGAGGAGTTCTACTGTATAAACAAATTGAAAATAATTATTTATTTAACTAAGATAAATATTTACATTTAATTGAGCAATTAATCAACACCCGTCGAATTACCCGTGTCCCTTTTTCTCCTCTTCACCCCCAGCCAATCCATCTTCACCAAATCAGCCCCTTTTTCGCCGATCATCATAACCGGCGCGTTTAAGTTCCCATTGGTGATCGTGGGCATGATCGATGCATCAATGACCCTCAACCCGCTCACTCCGTAAACCCTCAATTGAGGGTCCAGAACGGCGAAGGGGTCGTCCGGCGTCCCCATCTTCGCCGTACAAGAATAATGATAAATCGAGAGGGTGTACTGCCGAATCACGCAGTCCCAATACTCGTCGGTGTAAAGGGACAAGTGCTTGCAGTTAGGAAGAGGAACGTCGTGGTACCGCGCCCCAAAACGCTTGAGGGCGTAAGTCTGTCCGTAAGCAACCGCCGCTTTGGTTCCTTCCCGCAAGACCCCTACGTCCAGCGGATGGGTCAAGTAGTTGTGGTAAAGCAACGGATAGATCAGCGGATCTTTCGACCGCAATTTAATTTCGCCGCGAGATTTCGGCCGCAACATCATGGGGAAAACGCCGAAAGCGTCCTTGTTGTTCAAGGGCGCGAGGACTTGGTTGTAGAACTCTTCGGTTAACCCGTGAGAGTGGCGGATTTGGGCGCCGCCGTCCGCGCTGGTGGTGGCGCTGGTGCACATGAATTCAATGTCGGGCCAATCGTCAGATTGATTGGCGTACTTGGTGGAGATGAAACCGACCGCCTCCAAGCCGACGCTGGAGGTTAATGGGCCGTTTTCGGTGACGGCGTAACGCAACGCGCTGTTGATGCTGACCAACCGACTTATGCCCAAACTAATCGGATGGTCGATTCGGAACGCCAGTCCTCCGACAGCTATGTGGTCTTGGAGGTTTTTTCCCACCCCCGGGGAGTCGTAAATGACCGGTACTCCGACCTCTTCGAGGTTTTCCTTAGGTCCAACACCGCTCAACATGAGGAGGTGCGGGGTATTGATTGCGCCAGCTGAGGAAATTACTTCCTTTTTCGCGCGCACTGTATGCAACTGTCCATTTTTTAAGAACTGAACCCCATAGGCGTGTTTGGACGCGGGGTCAATTAAAATTCTAGTCACATGTGAGTGGATTGTGATGTGGAGGTTTTTTCTCAGCCTGATGGGGCGAAGGAAGGCCTTCGCGGTGCTGCAGCGCGTCCCTCGCCTCATCGTGAACTGGAAAAACGCAAATCCGGTCTGTCGGTCTGCATTAACGTCCAGGAAATCATAACCCATTTCCTGTCCGGCTTGTATAAACGCAGGCCCCAATGGGGTGTTGTAAGGGCTGTCTTGGACCGTTTGGTAACCACCTAAAATTGTTTTTTTCTTTAATTTCAGGTATGGATTCTTTTGGTGACTTACCGGTCGCGTGGAATCTCTTATTCTTGGCCAAATACGGGTTGCGTTGGTCTTCGCTCTTTAGGAAATAAGGTAGGACGTCTTCGAAGCCCCAGCCGTCGCAGCCCAAGTCTCGCCATTGGTCGTAGTCTCGCCTGTTGCCGCGGATGTAAAGCATGGTGTTGAGGACGCTCGAGCCGCCCAAGACTTTTCCGCGCGTCCAAACGCACCTTTGGTCGATCATCGCTTGGCAGGCGGTCGGTTGGGGTTGCGGTCTAAAAGAAAATTGTTATTGGCGTTATTCTTTCAGTTGTTTGTAATGAAAAGCTCCACAATTTTCCATTTGATTGGGTTTTTTGTATCTTAAACCGTGTTTCAGTTATGGCCAATTGAAGTTGCTTAATTATTTCTTTGTTATTAAATTTTGATTTTGTTCTTAATTGCATTGCGTTTTGAGTTACGAAAAAATGTTTTCAAATAAAGTTATTTGTATTAAACAGCTCCACAATTTTTGATTTCACCAGTTTTCTCATATCTCCAACAGTGTTTCAGTTATGACTAATTTAAGTTGCTGAAGTATTTTAATTTTCGTTATCGTTAATTATTTTTTTATTCTTTTCTTAGATTGAGTAAAAGTGGCATTGCGTTTGGAGTTACGAAAAAATGTTTTAGAATAGAGTTATTTGTATTACACAGCTCCATAATTTTTGTTTTCATCAGTTTTCTCATAACTCAAACAGTGTTTCAGTTGTGACTAATTTAAGTTGCTGAAGTATTTTAATTGTCGTTATCGTTAATTATTTTTTAATTCTTTTCTTAGATTGAGTAAAAGTGGCATTGCGTTTCGAGTTACGAAAAAATGTGTTAAAATAAAGGTATTTGTATTAAATAGCTCCACAATTTTTGATTTCACCAGTTTTCTCATAACTCAAACAGTGTTTCAGTTATGACTAATTTAAGTTGCCGAAGTATTTTAATTTTCGTTATCGTTAATTATTTTTTAATTCTTTTCTTAGATTGAGTAAAAGTGGCATTGCGTTTCGAGTTACGAAAAAATGTGTTAAAATAAAGTTATTTGTATTAAATAGCTCCACAATTTTTGATTTCACCAGTTTTCTCATAACTCAAACAGTGTTTCAGTTGTGACTAATTTAAGTTGCAGAAATTTTAATTGTCGTTATCGTTAATTATTTTTTAATTCTTTTCTTAGATTGAGTAAAAGTGGCATTGCGTTTCGAGTTACGAAAAAATGTGTTAAAATAAAGTTATTTGTATTAAATAGCTCCACAATTTTTGATTTCACCAGTTTTCTCATAACTCAAACAGTGTTTCAGTTATGACTAATTTAAGTTGCCGAAGTATTTTAATTTTCGTTATCGTTAATTATTTTTTAATTCTTTTCTTAGATTGAGTAAAAGTGGCATTGCGTTTCGAGTTACGAAAAAATGTGTTAAAATAAAGTTATTTGTATTAAATAGCTCCACAATTTTTGATTTCACCAGTTTTCTCATAACTCAAACAGTGTTTCAGTTATGGCCAATTGAAGTTGCTTAATTATTTCTTTGTTATTAAATTTTGATTTTGTTCTTAATTGCATTGCGTTTTGAGTTACGAAAAAATGTTTTCAAATAAAGTTATTTGTATTAAACAGCTCCACAATTTTTGATTTCACCAGTTTTCTCATATCTCCAACAGTGTTTCAGTTGTGACTAATTTAAGTTGCTGAAGTATTTTAATTGTCGTTATCGTTAATTATTTTTTAATTCTTTTCTTAGATTGAGTAAAAGTGGCATTGCGTTTCGAGTTACGAAAAAATGTGTTAAAATAAAGGTATTTGTATTAAATAGCTCCACAATTTTTGATTTCACCAGTTTTCTCATAACTCAAACAGTGTTTCAGTTATGACTAATTTAAGTTGCCGAAGTATTTTAATTTTCGTTATCGTTAATTATTTTTTAATTCTTTTCTTAGATTGAGTAAAAGTGGCATTGCGTTTCGAGTTACGAAAAAATGTGTTAAAATAAAGTTATTTGTATTAAATAGCTCCACAATTTTTGATTTCACCAGTTTTCTCATAACTCAAACAGTGTTTCAGTTGTGACTAATTTAAGTTGCAGAAATTTTAATTGTCGTTATCGTTAATTATTTTTTAATTCTTTTCTTAGATTGAGTAAAAGTGGCATTGCGTTTCGAGTTACGAAAAAATGTGTTAAAATAAAGGTATTTGTATTAAATAGCTCCACAATTTTTGATTTCACCAGTTTTCTCATATCTCCAACAGTGTTTCAGTTATGACTAATTTAAGTTGCCGAAGTATTTTAATTTTCGTTATCGTTAATTATTTTTTAATTCTTTTCTTAGATTGAGTAAAAGTGGCATTGCGTTTCGAGTTACGAAAAAATGTGTTAAAATAAAGTTATTTGTATTAAATAGCTCCACAATTTTTGATTTCACCAGTTTTCTCATAACTCAAACAGTGTTTCAGTTATGGCCAATTGAAGTTGCTTAATTATTTCTTTGTTATTAAATTTTGATTTTGTTCTTAATTGCATTGCGTTTTGAGTTACGAAAAAATGTTTTCAAATAAAGTTATTTGTATTAAACAGCTCCACAATTTTTGATTTCACCAGTTTTCTCATATCTCCAACAGTGTTTCAGTTATGACTAATTTAAGTTGCCGAAGTATTTTAATTTTCGTTATCGTTAATTATTTTTTAATTCTTTTCTTAGATTGAGTAAAAGTGGCATTGCGTTTCGAGTTACGAAAAAATGTGTTAAAATAAAGTTATTTGTATTAAATAGCTCCACAATTTTTGATTTCACCAGTTTTCTCATAACTCAAACAGTGTTTCAGTTATGACTAATTTAAGTTGCTGAAGTATTTTAATTTTCGTTATCGTTAATTATTTTTTAATTATTTTCTTAGATTGAGTAAAAGTGGCATTGCGTTTCGAGTTACGAAAAAATATTTTAAAATAAAGTTATTTGTATTACACAGCTCCACAATTTTTGATTTCATTAGTTTTCTCATAACTCAAACGATGTTTCGGTTGTGACTAATTTAAGTTGCTGAAGTATTTTAATTTTCGTTATCGTTAATTATTTTTTAATTCTTTTCTTAGATTGAGTAAAAGTGGCATTGCGTTTCGAGTTACGAAAAAATGTGTTAAAATAAAGTTATTTGTATTAAATAGCTCCACAATTTTTGATTTCACCAGTTTTCTCATAACTCAAACAGTGTTTCAGTTATGGCCAATTGAAGTTGCTTAATTATTTCTTTGTTATTAAATTTTGATTTTGTTCTTAATTGCATTGCGTTTTGAGTTACGAAAAAATGTTTTCAAATAAAGTTATTTGTATTAAACAGCTCCACAATTTTTGATTTCACCAGTTTTCTCATATCTCCAACAGTGTTTCAGTTGTGACTAATTTAAGTTGCTGAAGTATTTTAATTGTCGTTATCGTTAATTATTTTTTAATTCTTTTCTTAGATTGAGTAAAAGTGGCATTGCGTTTCGAGTTACGAAAAAATGTGTTAAAATAAAGGTATTTGTATTAAATAGCTCCACAATTTTTGATTTCACCAGTTTTCTCATAACTCAAACAGTGTTTCAGTTATGACTAATTTAAGTTGCCGAAGTATTTTAATTTTCGTTATCGTTAATTATTTTTTAATTCTTTTCTTAGATTGAGTAAAAGTGGCATTGCGTTTCGAGTTACGAAAAAATGTGTTAAAATAAAGTTATTTGTATTAAATAGCTCCACAATTTTTGATTTCACCAGTTTTCTCATAACTCAAACAGTGTTTCAGTTATGGCCAATTGAAGTTGCTTAATTATTTCTTTGTTATTAAATTTTGATTTTGTTCTTAATTGCATTGCGTTTTGAGTTACGAAAAAATGTTTTCAAATAAAGTTATTTGTATTAAACAGCTCCACAATTTTTGATTTCACCAGTTTTCTCATATCTCCAACAGTGTTTCAGTTGTGACTAATTTAAGTTGCTGAAGTATTTTAATTGTCGTTATCGTTAATTATTTTTTAATTCTTTTCTTAGATTGAGTAAAAGTGGCATTGCGTTTCGAGTTACGAAAAAATGTGTTAAAATAAAGGTATTTGTATTAAATAGCTCCACAATTTTTGATTTCACCAGTTTTCTCATAACTCAAACAGTGTTTCAGTTATGACTAATTTAAGTTGCCGAAGTATTTTAATTTTCGTTATCGTTAATTATTTTTTAATTCTTTTCTTAGATTGAGTAAAAGTGGCATTGCGTTTCGAGTTACGAAAAAATGTGTTAAAATAAAGTTATTTGTATTAAATAGCTCCACAATTTTTGATTTCACCAGTTTTCTCATAACTCAAACAGTGTTTCAGTTGTGACTAATTTAAGTTGCAGAAATTTTAATTGTCGTTATCGTTAATTATTTTTTAATTCTTTTCTTAGATTGAGTAAAAGTGGCATTGCGTTTCGAGTTACGAAAAAATGTGTTAAAATAAAGGTATTTGTATTAAATAGCTCCACAATTTTTGATTTCACCAGTTTTCTCATATCTCCAACAGTGTTTCAGTTATGACTAATTTAAGTTGCCGAAGTATTTTAATTTTCGTTATCGTTAATTATTTTTTAATTCTTTTCTTAGATTGAGTAAAAGTGGCATTGCGTTTCGAGTTACGAAAAAATGTGTTAAAATAAAGTTATTTGTATTAAATAGCTCCACAATTTTTGATTTCACCAGTTTTCTCATAACTCAAACAGTGTTTCAGTTATGGCCAATTGAAGTTGCTTAATTATTTCTTTGTTATTAAATTTTGATTTTGTTCTTAATTGCATTGCGTTTTGAGTTACGAAAAAATGTTTTCAAATAAAGTTATTTGTATTAAACAGCTCCACAATTTTTGATTTCACCAGTTTTCTCATATCTCCAACAGTGTTTCAGTTATGACTAATTTAAGTTGCCGAAGTATTTTAATTTTCGTTATCGTTAATTATTTTTTAATTCTTTTCTTAGATTGAGTAAAAGTGGCATTGCGTTTCGAGTTACGAAAAAATGTGTTAAAATAAAGTTATTTGTATTAAATAGCTCCACAATTTTTGATTTCACCAGTTTTCTCATAACTCAAACAGTGTTTCAGTTATGACTAATTTAAGTTGCTGAAGTATTTTAATTTTCGTTATCGTTAATTATTTTTTAATTATTTTCTTAGATTGAGTAAAAGTGGCATTGCGTTTCGAGTTACGAAAAAATATTTTAAAATAAAGTTATTTGTATTACACAGCTCCACAATTTTTGATTTCATTAGTTTTCTCATAACTCAAACGATGTTTCGGTTGTGACTAATTTAAGTTGCTGAAGTATTTTAATTTTCGTTATCGTTAATTATTTTTTAATTCTTTTCTTAGATTGAGTAAAAGTGGCATTGCGTTTCGAGTTACGAAAAAATGTGTTAAAATAAAGTTATTTGTATTAAATAGCTCCACAATTTTTGATTTCACCAGTTTTCTCATAACTCAAACAGTGTTTCAGTTATGACTAATTTAAGTTGCCGAAGTATTTTAATTTTCGTTATCGTTAATTATTTTTTTTATTCTTTTCTTAGATTGAGTAAAAATGGCATTGCGTTTTTGTATTTGTATTAAAAAAACTCAACAATTTTCGATTTCACCGGTTTTCTTAAATCTCAAACAGTGTTTCAGTTATCGCTAACTGAAGTTGCTGAATTATTTTAATTTCTGTTTATTTAAAAATTAAATTTCGATATTTTTCTTTGATTGAGTAAAAGTGGCATTGTGTTTCGCGTTACGAATAAATGTTTTAAATTAAAATTGTTTGTATTAAAAAACTCTACAATTTTTGATTTCAACGGTTTTCTGATATCTCAAACTGTGTTTCAGTTATCGCTAACTGAAGTTGCTGAATTATTTTTATTTCTAGTTTTTTTAATTAAATTTTGATTTTTTTCTTTGATTGAGGAAAAGTGGCATTGCGGTTCGAGTTACGAAAAAATGTTTTAAATTAAAATTATTTGTATTAAAAAACTCCATAATTTTTTATTTCACCGGTTTTCTCATATCTCAAACTGTGTTTCAGTTATCGTTAACTGAAGGTGCTGAATTATTTTAATTTCTGTTTTTGTTTTTTATTAAATTTTGATTTTATTCTTTGATTGAGGAAAAGTGCCACTGCGTTTTGAGTTACAAAAAATGGCTTGAATTAAAATTGTTTTTATTAAAAAGTCCACAATTTTCGATCCTCCGGTTTTGTCATATCTCAAACTATGTTTCAATTATGACTGATTGAAGTTGCTGAATTATTTTAATTTCTGGTTTTTTTTTAAATTAAATTTTTATTTTGTTCTTTGATTGAGGAAAAGTGGCATTGCGTTTCGAGTTACAAAAAAATGTCTTGAATTAAAATTATTTTTAGTAAAAAGCTCCACAATTTTTGATTCTCCGGTTTTGTCATATCTCAAACTTTGTTTCAGTTATGGCTAACTGAAGTTGCTGAATTATTTTTATTTCTGTTGTTTTTTATTAAATTTTGATTTTATTCTTTGATAGAGGAAAGTGGCATTGCGTTCGAGTTACAAAAAAATCTCTTAAATTAAAATTATTTTTAGTAAAAAGCTCCACAATTTTCGATCCTCTAGTTTTGTCATATCTCAAACTTTGTTTCAGTTATAGCCAACTGAAGTTGCTGAATTATTTTAATTTTCGTTTTTATTTTGTTTGAGTAAAAGGGGCATTGCATTCCGAGTTACGAATTAAACTAACTAAAACTAGACCTCACCTGTAACCCCAGTCAACTTTGCTCCTATGCAGATACAGACTCAAAATGGGCACATCCGTGATTTCAGTTTCGTGCCCTCCAGCCTCGATCAACAAAACCTTCCAACTCGGAATCTCGGTGAGTCGGTTCGCGACGATCGACCCCGCACTTCCCGCCCCAATTATCACAAAATCGTACTCCGCGTCCACCGCGTCCACGGTCGCGGGCCGATTCTCCGGGTCGAACATGTCATAGTGAAAATAGGCCAGCGACGCCAGCAAAAAGGGCAAGATGGAAATCTTCCCGGCCCCGACGACCAAAACGCCGGCTTTGATGGCCTTCAACACGACCGGCAGGCCAGCCTGCATTTCTCTAAACTCTCACCAAATACAAATACGTTTCGACCAAGTGGCTAAAGTACGACGTTCTCAGAAAACTTAATTGGATCATTAGTTTTCGAAATATTTTCGGCATGTCGCTTTCACCTCTCCTTGCGCGTTGCTGCACTTTTACTACCTCGATTTGGTAGTACCTCCATCGGCTGTTAAAAAAAAAATCGTTAGGGGGTTGAAAGTTTCTTGCCCGCGCGGCTTGGTTGCGACAAAGGTCGCGTTATGATTTAATTGGTTTGTATCGACGAAAGGAAAGTCCGATAAAGTGGAATACTTGATTTTTACGGTGCTGATGTATTATATAACGGTTGCTCAATTTGAACCAATTTTTGTTGTTTTGATTCGGTTCAAAAATGCGGAACTGTATGTGCGGAATTTCTTTTAAATATTGGAGCGGAACGCGAGTGGAAACGTACCTGGAAAACTTTTCGGCTAGTCCGGTTCTGTGGCCGGCTTCGCTTGCACTTGTTGCCGGTCGCACTGTGTTACTAAGTTTGGCCGTTGGAGACCTAGTGAAAGTTTAAAAGGGGCGCCCCTCTTCGTCATTCGATTGGTGTTAGTGGTTACTGTTATTAAAATTACGTCGCGGCTAATGAGGTTATTCAAAAGGGGCATCCTGCTACACCTGCTGGGACTTGCTATTTTGTTTGTTTTTAAAAAACGATAAGTTTTGAGGTTGAGTCGGTGGGTGGGCGCGGTTGCAGGAATCTGCTCCATTTTTTGTTTGTTTTATTTTTTGTTCAAATTTGCGATATGTGGTCGATTAGTGAATATTGAGTAATGATCATTACGACAGATGTATGTCTGTGTTCATATCTGTAGAAAGTGCGAAAAAATTTTCTTTTTAAAATAGTTGCGGCATTTTATTTATTATTTGGTTTGGTAATTGTTAATTTCCAAAATTAAGATGGGGCTAATTGTTTTGCAATGCGGTTTCGGTTTGTTTTTCTTTCCGGGTGCCTAAAGGTGATCATTGTAGTTGGTTGAAGTGTTTTAACAGTGGCAACTTTTATAAAGCGATCATTTTAATTGATTAAAAAATTTGAAGCAACTTGATCTAACAAAATTATGCAAAAACGTTACTACTTTGTGGAAACATGTTTTAGGCAATTTTTAGAAAGTGATCAATTTGAGCGGAATACAAATTTCATTTTTTGGGCAACATTTTGGCGATGGGAATATTTTCTTTAGGTAATTTGTATGAAGTGAGCATTTAAATTTAAAATGTGGAGCAATTTAGTACACAGAAAATGCAAAAAGGTGACTATTTGTAAAGTGATCATTTTATTTGAGTAGAAGAAGGTTTGTGTAAAGCGATCGTTTAAATCTAAAATTTGAAGTAATTTAGGACACAGACAATACAAGAAGTTGCCATTTTAGTTTTTTAATTTTGTAAAGTGGTCATTTTATTTGAGTGGAATAAGTTCAATTGTTTTATTTATTTCTCATTTTAGCGATGGGATTGTGTTGTTTAGATAACTTGTATGCAGTGATCATTTAAATTTTGAAGCAATTTAGTACAGCAGAAAATGCAAAAAGGTGATCATTTTATTTGAGGAAAATATTAAGGTGATCTGATCATTTAAATTTAAAATTTGAAGGAATTTAGTACACTGAAAATGCAAAAAGGTGACTATTTGTAAAGTGATCTTTTTATTTGAGTAGAATAAGGTTTGTGTAAAGTGATCGTTTAAATCTAAAATTTGAAGTAATTTAGGACACAGACAATACAAGAAGTTGCCATTTTAGTTTTTTAATTTTGTAAAGTGGTCATTTTATTTGAGTGGAATAAGTTCAATTGTTTTATTTATTTGTCATTTTAGCGATGGGATTGTGTTGTTTAGATAACTTGTATGCAGTGATCATTTAAATTTTGAAGCAATTTAGTACAGCAGAAAATGCAAAAAGGTGATCATTTTATTTGAGGAAAATATTAAGGTGATCTGATCATTTAAATTTAAAATTTGAAGGAATTTAGTACACTGAAAATGCAAAAAGGTGACTATTTGTAAAGTGATCTTTTTATTTGAGTAGAATAAGGTTTGTGTAAAGTGATCGTTTAAATCTAAAATTTGAAGTAATTTAGGACACAGGCAATACAAGAAGTTGCCATTTTAGTTTTTTAATTTTGTAAAGTGGTCATTTTATTTGAGTGGAATAAGTTCAATTGTTTTATTTATTTCTCATTTTAGCGATGGGATTGTGTTGTTTAGATAACTTGTATGCAGTGATCATTTAAATTTTGAAGCAATTTAGTACAGCAGAAAATGCAAAAAGGTGATCATTTTATTTGAGGAAAATATTAAGGTGATCTGATCATTTAAATTTAAAATTTGAAGGAATTTAGTACACTGAAAATGCAAAAAGGTGACTATTTGTAAAGTGATCATTTTATTTGAGTAGAAGAAGGTTTGTGTAAAGCGATCGTTTAAATCTAAAATTTGAAGTAATTTAGGACACAGAAAATGCAAGAAGTTACCATTTTAGTTTTTAAATTTTGTAAAGTGATCATTTTATTTGAGTGGAATAAGTTCAATTGTTTTATTTATTTCTCATTTTAGCGATGGGATTGTTTTGTTTAGATAACTTGTATGAAGTGATCATTTAAATTTTGCAACAAGTTAGTACACAGAAAATGCAAAAAGGTGATTATTTTATTTGAGGAAAATACTAAGATGACCTAATCATTTAAATTTAAAATTTGAAGCAATTTAGTACACAGAAAATGCAGAAAAATGACTATTTATAAAGTGATCATTTTATTTGAGTAGGGTAAGGTTGTGTAAAGTGATTGTTTAAATCTAAAATTTGAAGTAATTTAGGACACAGAAAATACAAGAAGTTGCCATTTTAGTTTTTAATTTTGTAAAGTGATCATTTTATTTAAGTGGAATAAGTTCAATTGTTTTATTTATTTCTCATTTTAACGATGGGATTGTTTTGTTTCGATAACTTGTATGAAGTGATCATTTAAATTCTGAAGCGATTTAGTACACTGAAAATGCAAAAAAGTGATCATTTTATTTTAATAATGACCTGCAAAACAAACAAATGTTTTGATTGATTTTGCTTTATAGCGTCCTGACGCCGTTAGAATAATTAAATTTAAAAAAATAAAACTCTTGTTTATAGTGCGGTTATTGTAGATTATTGACCACGGGTTTTCAGTTTTTAGGGGAACTAGAAAGGTCCCTTTTCGCGAAAATGCTTTACGATGGACCACCCTGTATAGAGTGATATCTGAAGTGATTATGCAGCGTTTTGTAAATATTGATATATCACTTTGCAATGTTTTTGAGTGCTAATCGAGTAATCTAATTTTTAATTTGTGAATTCCCATTTGTTTTTCAAAGATAATGGATTTAATTTATGATCGGCTTCAAACGCATCACAACTTATCATTAATGTATTATACAACATCTTTCTTTGAAAGGATGTGGCGTCAACAAATTGCTTCATAATTTTTTATTTTTTTTGTTGCATCGAGAGATTTTTTAAATGTGACAGTGAGTCAAGTTACGCCCTACGTTTTTGCGGGAATTTGTCTTCGTGGCTATCTTTACGTTTTCGGTTATCTTTGAATGAGTGCTATTTTTAATTGTCCTTAACCTTGCACGACCGTTACAATTTTGTTGTAGGACGTTAGTTGACCCCGAATCCGCTAAAAAATGACCGACTTTGACCAAATTAAAGTATCGTGTCGTTTTCGATTTTGATCAAACTTTTACGCCATGATTTAAGCAAAACGGTAGATTTCAGGTTAACACGTTCGCTGCCACCCACTTTGGTAAGACACTTGAAAAAGTTCCACCACAGCATTATTAATTAAGTAATGCCGTACTGAGTGGGAATCCATACAAAACAAGTTATAAAATAACGGGATAACGCGGTGGAGGCAAAAAGTTCATACCCATCCGAACGCGTAAACGCGTCGGGGGCGGCGAACGTGTTAATTAGCAGCTCATAGCAGGTCCCATTAAAGTCCGTTGACATTTAAAGAATTTACAGTCACTTTCGTTGTCTCGCGGTACAAACATTTCGAAATGCCAACCCATTGTTTGTAATTTCTAGGTCGCAATGTTTTGCGATGTTTAGAATTAGTTGCAGATCTTGTGATTAATGGCACGAGAATTGGTTGTAAACCGCACTTCGGTTATTTAACAAACCAGTCACTACAAACTGGATTTTGTAAGAATGTGTCAAGCGTTAACTCGGTGAATGTATTCATTTATTGAGACCTTTGATCACGTATGAATCCACCGTTTTCTTTATTCATTTATTGGGCAATTTTACTTTTACAAAAAGTTATTATTTATAATGAAATGTAAAAACGCAAGTTCTCATTGAGTAATCGACCTTTAATGGACTGTTTTTATAAACTAATCGATTTTTTTTTTAACATCACCGGATTACTCAACGCCTTGTTGCAAGTGTTTTTCGGTGACATTGAAACCTTATTTAGAAAGTCTCATTAATGCAACACAAAAAAACTCGAATCAAGCAAATTTTCTCAATTAAAATGTTCACTTTATAAAAATTACATTTTAACTTGGTTCGTTGCCTGTTAGGCAAATTGCTTGAATTTTTTGGTCCCAAACAATCTCAACCTAAAATATAAAAGTTGCCCAAAGAAAATATTCCCATCGCCGAAATGTTGTCCACAAAAATCCAAATTTTAAATTTTCATGAAATAAAATAAAATGATCACTTTAGAAAAAAGTTGCCTAAAAATGTCTCCAACAAAATTAAAATGATTTGTTTTGCTATTACTAAATCACTTCAAATTTCAAATTTAAATGACCACTTCATACAAAGTTGGCTGAGGAAAATATTCCCATCGCTAAAATGTTGTCTAATAAATAAAATAATTGAAAATAAAATGATCACTTTAGAAAAGTTGCCGAAAGTCTGTTTCCAACAAAATTAAAATGGATCATTCTGTATACGGAACGATAATGAATGGCATTAGTTAAGGCTAGAATTTAAGAAAATGCACCATCAATAATTTTCCAGCAGGATGATGCGTTTCGCATACTGCCAAAACGACAAAATCTGACATTTCAGAGCCATTATTGCATTTGACAACGTTACCTTTGCATCTTCTTCTAATTGTCGTTGATTAATTCGTCAATTGATGCTTCGATGAACTGATCGCAATCGACAAATTTGCTTAACACCAAAATGATTTGCATTTCTCGTTTTTAGGTAACCGATGCGACCTTAAAACGGTAACCTTGCGAAATTAGTTTCGGCCGAAAGCCGGTCACCGATTGCGTACCTTTACACAAATTAAACGGATTACACCACGCGCGACCAGGCGCGCGATTGATTTTCCTGCAAATTAAACAAATCGGCGAACAAGCAAAGTGGGTTAATCGCTCGAATTTCAATCCAATTAAAAAGCGCTAATTACTGAATTAATTCAACAGGCTGCTTTATTAACTTTAATGTACTTTTTTGTTACAAACGATTGGGGACGATGCACATCCATTGTTGACTTTAGAAAGCTGCAAATTTTCACAAATGCCATTGACTGAAATCGAGCTGATTATATTTTCATTGCTTAACGAATGCAGCACGCGAAAGCATGAAAAGTGAAAGTTCGGCCTACGTGATGTATCCCAACGCACTTTTACCCCCCACATTGCCTCGGGTCTTTCCACTTCTCCGCGATGAATCGCGAGGCCCGTTCGGCGATCATAGCCGCGGTCGCCTGGATGTCCCCCGAAACGATTTCGGGCATCACGCTCGCGTCCACGATCCTCAAGCCTCGTATGCCCCGAACCAAAAGCCGATCGTCCACGACGGACGTGGCGCAACAGACCCCCATCTTGGCCGTCCCGACCGCGTGCCCCAAAGCGAACCCCAGATTCTTGATCGAGCACTTGACGTAGTGCTCGGTGCAAAATTTTAAATTCCTGCAATTGGGGATGTCGATGTTGAGCAGCTCCACGTCTTGTTCTTTGAAAGCTGGAGATTGGAGCAGCTTCACCACGTATTTGTAAGCCGCGAGCATAACGTCGAAATCCTCGTCGTCTGAAAAGAAGTTCGGGAAGACCAGAGGAGGCGCGCGGGGGTTGGTGTGATTCAGCATAACCCTTCCGCGCGATTTCGGCTTGAGAACGGTGGGGAAAAACGCAATTATCGACCGGTTTTGATTGTAATTGGTCAAGTTTTTGACAATCGCAGGATGGAACCCAATCGAGTCCAAAACCGCCCCCAAATGCATGTCCTTCCTCTTGAAGAAGTAATGGTAAATCTGGATGTTGGGCATGTCGAACGGATTCATCTGACTGTTGATGGACGCGACCAAATCGTTGATGTTGGTATTAATGAAGGAACGTTTCTTATGAACCAGATAGTAGTAAGCATCGTCAATGAATTCCATCTCGCGATTGGGGGTCTCTTGGACCCCGTCATCAAATCCCACGAAAAGACTCGCGGCGTAATGTTCCTGCAAATTCTGCCCGACTATCAAATCGGCCAAAATCTCAACCTTCATCTTTTTGAGATGCTCCGCAGGTCCGATTCCACTGACCATCAATATTTTCGGGGTGTTAATGGCGCCGGCCGAAAGGATCACTTCCCGTCTCGCGGTCACATTTATTATCTGTTTGTCGTTCAAGACCAACTCGACCGCGCGAGCTTTCTTGTCTGGAGATTTGGGGATTAGAATTTTGGTCACGTAGGCCTTGGTGGCCATGAAAAAATTCGTTCGGGCCTTGATGGGCACCAGGAAGATCTTGGCTATGTTTTGCCTGATTCCTCTGGACACGTAAGCGGCATTTTCCGTGTAGCCCAAAACGTCGCCTGGTTGCATGGGGTTGTAACTGAAATTTTTTCCGGCCTCGTAAATTATCTCCTTGATGGGATGGTCACTTTCGAAGTGCTCGAGGGGGATGTTCAGGCTGTCGTAGTTGGGGAAAACGCAATCGGGGCCCCAATCGTCGCCTAGTTCCTTGGCCCAGTTCAAAAAATCTTGGACATTGCCTCGGGCGTAGTGCATGTTGTTGATGGTGCTCGTCCCTCCAATTACTCGTCCTTTGGGGATGCGACATTTTTCGTCCTTCAAGCCCAAACAGGCTTTCGATTCGGTTTCGGCGATGAAGTTCCAATCTTCTTCGGAGTTTTGTAAGTAGGGAAAAAAGGCCGGGACCTGAGGAAAAGTTGTTAGTTGGTTGTTTTCCATTTGGAATGAGTTACTTCAGATGTGAACGAAGGGTAATCTCCGGCTTCTAGCAGGAGAACGTTCCAAGCTGGATTGGCCGATAGCCGATTCGCAAGCACACAACCGGCGGTTCCACCTCCGACGATTATGAAGTCAAACGTTGGAAGCTTGGTCTGGAAGGAATTTAATCAAAAGGAGTTGGGCCGTTTGGACGGTTACCTGGGTTAATTGCGGGCCGAAATCTGGGGGGTAGATGTCGGTCGGCCCCAAATTTACTTTCTCATTGATTATTAAATTTAGCAGCAGGAGGAATGCCTGGCCGAATATCCCCGCGAAATGGGGCGCCCCAATCGCTTGGTAAATTTTATCGAACATAACACTGACAATTTTGACGCATGAAATAAAATTAATGATCGGATTCGATCAAGTCGCTTGTTCTGGTGGGTTTCAGTTTAAAAACGAACCTGCGCACAGTTAGGATAGGCCACCATGCATTAATATATGCAAGATGAGTTGCTTGGTATGGTTTCAAGGCGTTTTTTTTGTGAGTAAAAGTTGTTAATATTAATTAATATTTTTATTACAATCAATTTTTTGATAACCAATTAAGGCCATTTTAAGGCCCAGTCTTGCTTAATTAGATCCGCCCCTTTTTCGCCAATCATGATCGAAGGGGCATTGGTGTTTCCAGCAACGATTTTGGGCATTATCGAAGCGTCGATCACGCGCAGTCCTTCGACCCCATGAATTTTCAATCGGGAATCGACGACCCCCATATCATCCTCTCGTCCCATTTTACAAGTCCCAACTGGGTGATAAAACGTATTCGCAACGTTTCTAATCGCGCAAGTCCAATACAGATCGGTTCCAAACTTTAACTTCCTGCAATTTGGAATATCCAACCTCAAAATCCTGGGATTGAAACGAGCAAAAGCCTCAGTTTGGAGCAGTTCCTCATAATGCCTGATCCCTTTCAAAAGAGTCTGAACATCCTCTTCACAACTCAAATAATTTGCAAAAATTAGAGGCTTGTCGAAAGGGTTGGATGAGCGCAATAAAATCCTACCAACTGATTTGGGCGAAAGTACCGTAGGCATGGCCAGAAATAAATCGTATTGTTTGTTGAACTCAATTTCGGAATTTAAAATTTCTTGGACCAAACCCGCCTTCTCCAGATATTCAGAAATTGCATAATTGTTATTTTTGGTTGACAAAATGTGCAGAATTTGGATATCTGGATAGAAAGCATTTTTTCTAGTGTTGATGAACCCCATCAAGTTGCCTAAACCAATCGTCGCCAAATCACCTTTTCGATTTCTGAAGTATCTGTAAAAATCGTCCAAGCTATCCGTGGCGTTGGTGACGCCCGAATCGAGCCCGATCACCAGTCCTGGGAAATGGATGTGGTCTTGCAGGTTCTCCCCAACTGGAAGATCCTTCACCAACGGAATTTTTAACTTGTTCAGGTAGTCTTTTGGTCCAATTCCTGAATTCATCAAAATTTGAGGAGAGTTGACAGCACCACCGGACACAACAACTTCTTTCCTGGCATTTAATATGATCAAGCGATTGCCCAAAAACACCTCAACCCCTTTCGCTTGGTTTCTTTCAATAATCAATTTTGTCACATGCGCTTTGGTGGCAATGAACAAATTCTTTCTGTGTTTGATCGGCGCTAGGAAGGTCTTGGCCGTGTTGGCCCTCGTCCCATTTATAATCGTGGTTCCACATTCAAAATAACCCAATTCTTGCTCATCTTCCACCAATTCAAGCCTCAATTCTTTAACAGCGTCCATTATTATACCATTAAGTCTGTGCATTGGAGGGTAACGTGTGACCGGCAAATAACCACCTTTGGAATGTCGTTCCGAATTTTGGAATTCCGGTATCAAGTTATTTTCAGACTTTTTGAAATATGGTAGGACTGAATTGTAGTCCCAACCCGTGTTGCCCATTTCGGCCCAATCGTCGTAGATTTTCCGGTGGCCCCGCACGTACAGCATCGAGTTTAGAACGCTGGTGCCACCCAACACCTTACCACGGGGCCATGCCGAACGATTGTCCTTCGTTCCCAAAGAAGCCAACGAACTCGGTTCGGTTTTATACTGCCAATCTTCTTCAGTCTCTTGCAAGCTTAAAAATACCGCCGGAATCTATCTCAGAAAGTTAGATTTGTAATTAGAAAATCGTTAGCTACCTCGGATGTGCTCGATGGGGTTCCACCAGCTTCCAGCAGCAAAACCTTCCATTCGGAGATCTCACTCAAACGGTTGGCCACGACAGCTCCAGCTGAACCACCACCGACGATTATGAAGTCGAATTCGTCTCCATCTTGCAATGAGTCGGCGAAATTCGGCGAAAATATTTGAGAAGTGTCCAATGGAGCGCTTGATCTTAACAGGGTGTTGATGAGGGTTAGGAAGAATTGGCCGGAAACCCCCGTGAGTGTGAATGGATTGGGGCATGTGTCGATCATCTCCTTATCGCACCCAGTATTTCAATAAATACATTTTTGCACTAACGTGGCTTTTATAGTTTTGCAGCTCATTTGAGGAAATGCAAGTGTTTCGTTGTTGTTCTAGTTTTGAATGGAATTCGAAAGTCACCTGATTTCAAATTGAATAAGTTTTGATGTTCTTATTAACTTGTGGATTTCATGCATTTATTTGATGATAAGGGATTCATTAATTAAAATCATAAGTTCTATTGCAAAAGGTCTTAAATCTCTTTTTTGGTAGGTTTATTTATTATATTTTCATTGACTGTTACCAAAATGTTTCTAAAAAAGTATTTTAATTAATTTTTAATTATTTTCATGCCTAAATTAATTACGGACAAAATATAATAATTTTGTTTACTACTTTTTAAATTTAACCAGTTTAATTATCAATATCTGTAACGATAAAAGTTTCAAGTAAATTCTACCCAAAATACTCTTTGAGATATAACATTTTTAAAAAGACCCCCTAATCACCTGTCACGGATTGTCACAATTCGGCTGACCCCTTCCCCCGCTTAAACCTTTGACATAATTTATAGTGGGTTTGGTAGGTCTAGAAGTGAGGTTAGAATTATTGAATTTTCAATCCAAGTTAATTTAAAATGTACAGTGCAGATAAGCTTCAAAAGGTAGAAATCGCAAACCACTGGCATGAAGGTATGATTACATATACTTTTCATAATTTATTATGTTATATTAAAATATTTTCAAGCTGTTTTGCTCATTACCAGAATTTCTCAAGTATGTCTCCTCATTCGGTATTAAGTAGGCTACACACTGAGTAAATGTTTCTTAAAGTTGTAATATTTAAATTAACTTGGATTGAAAATTCAATAATTCTAACCTCACTTCTAGATCTAGCAAACCCACCTTATGGAAGGAGCCTAAGTTTTTGATAGAAACTAATTTGGGTTTTGGGAACCAGATGGCGCTAGAAAAACTCAATTTGCAACAAATATCGAAAACTAGGCTGATCTCAAAAAGGAAGGGAAATAATGTATTTGCGAAAAGTTGTTGATATTAATTAATATTTTTATTAGAATCATAATTTAAATTATATAATTAAGCCAATCTTCTTTAACCAAATCGGCCCCTTTTTCCCCGATCATAATCGCCGCTGCATTCGTATTAACACTAATGATTTTGGGCATGATCGAAGTGTCGACGACCCTCAATCCTTCAATACCGTGAACCTTCAAGCGAGAATCGACAACGGTAGTCGAGTCCCCAACCGGTCCCATTTTGCAAGTCCCAACCGGATGCCCAATAGTGGAGGCAGCGTTTCGAATCGCGCATCTCCAATAATCGTCACTGTCGAAAATAAAATTCCTGCAATTGGGAAAATTAACTTTCAAAAGCTCGGCCCCGTAACGCTTAAAAATCGCCGTCTCCAGCATTTCACTCAAATGTCTGACGCCGTCCAAAAGTGTCTCGACATCTTCAAAATCAGCGAAATAATTCGCGAAAATTAGAGGCTTCTCGAATGGGTCGCGATTTTTCAACAGAACTTTCCCCACCGACCTGGGGTTGATCAAGGTCGTTTCGAAAGACACAAAGGTGTGGTTCTTCGCCAGTTCGACCGTCGAATCGACGACCTCATCTTCGAATCCCGCCAATAGGAAATATTCAGACAGAACGTCGGTGTCCTTGACGTTGAGGACGTGATGGAATTGCAGATTTGGGTAACCGGAATCGTTGTGGCTGTTGATCAATCCCACCAAGTTAAGCAAACCGGGCGTTGCGAGCTCACCCTTCCGGTTTTTGAAGTAATCGTACACGGCGTCGATCGGATCGACCGGAATCACGGAACTCTCGTCGAACCTCACGAAATAGCCGACCAGGCTGAGGTGATCCTGCAGATTTTCTCCCACGCGCAAATCTTGAATCGCAGTGATCCCCAAACTTTCCAAATGGTCGCGAGGACCAATCCCCGAATTCATGAGGATTTGGGGCGAGTTTATCGCCCCGGCGGACACAATGACTTCCTTGGACGCTTTCAATTTAATTAAGCGCTTCCCGATTCGTACCTCGACCCCTTGGGCCGATTTGTAAACGGGGTCGATCAAAATTCGACTGACCTGAGCTTGCGTTGCGACGTAGAGGTTCTTGCGCCCTCTGATGGGCGTCAAAAATGCCTTCGCGGTGTGCGCTCTCGTTCCGCCGGTTATGGTACTTCCGGTCTCCAAATAGCCCAGCGGTTCGGAATCAAGCGGAGTTTCGTACCCCAATTCCCTGGCTGCTTCTTTGATGATGTTTTTAACCGGATGGGGACTTTCGTAGCGCGAAACCGTTAAATAACCGCCGGAGGAATGAAGGGGCGAATTTTTTAACTCCGGGATTTGGTTGTCTTCCGATTTTTTGTAGTACTCGAGGACGGATTCGTAGTCCCAGCCTGGGTTTCCGGAAGCGGCCCAGTCGTCGTGATCTTGTCGCGTTCCTCTTAAGTAGATCATTGAATTGATGGAACTGCAGCCGCCTAATAGTTTTCCTCGCTCCAATTTGCAACGGCGGTTCTTCATCCCCAGGCAGGCGAGGTTGGATGGTTCGGTTTGATATTGCCAATCGTAGGAGGTGTCTTGCATGTTGGCCCATAAGGCCGGAATCTGAATTTATTTATATTTGTAATTGAGAATTGGTTCAGGCAACACATTTTACAATCCAATTGTTGCAATATGTGTTGCCTAAAATAAGCCAAGCAATAAAGCATTTTTTTCATAACATAAATACTACCCGGAAACCGATTGTGCGATTACGTAAATGACAGTTAGTAGATGAATTCTGCATAATTTCCAACTCGAGAATCATAATTTTTAATTTGTTATCAACAATTTTCATAAGTAATATCCCAAGCGAGTGAGAATAAATTGAAAATAATTCGAGAGATTTTCGAAAACTTGTTGCCAGGGAATAGACACGAGAGCCCGTAGAGCTCGAGTGGCTGTTCCCAAATGGCAACAAGTTTGAGAAAATAACTGGAGTAGTTTTCTAATTAATTCGCAATCTAGAGTGGTATTCGGAAGATTATTTTTTAATGTTTAAATAAAAAATACAGCATAAAAAATGCAGTTTAACTCATTATAAACTAAAATAAAACTGGCGACAGATGTCAAAACTAGAAAATGTGTTCTCAAGTAACAAAAACAAAATACTAGAAATTATTCTCGCGAGAATAATGTACAGTAGATTATTCTCACTATAATAATGTTGTGATTTGACAGAATTAAACACTTGTGTCCAAATAATCAACAAAAAATCGCGTTTTTTTTAGTTTCTTGCTTGTAAAATGGAAACTAATGAAGCAATCTTAACGATGTCAATAAACGAATTGTACAGAATTCAATTACGAAGAGAATGAGAGATCGAATGGCCCGATCGGATAATTAGAACCAAAGAAACGCCGGAAAATTAAGTGTTTTCTTAAAAAATTCACAATTCTCTCATTTTTTAATTTTAAAAATTGAAACTTTGTACAAAGATAGTATTTATATATACTGACGAACTAACAATTTTTGCACAATTTGCATTTAATTATTTTCCAATTCTGTTTCTAAAATTTAAATCGGACAATTACAGGAGCATCCAGCCCTCCGCGAATATACGGCAAAAAAAATTAAATGGAGATTGTGCAAAAATTGTTAGTCCGTCAGAGTCGGGGTTTTGCACACATAAAGTACATATAAATAGCTACCTTTGTGCAAAGTTTCAGTTTTTAAGATTTAAAAATGGCGGAATTGTGATTTTTTTAAGAAAACGCTGAATTTTCCGGATTTTCTTTGGTTCTAATGATCCGATCGGGCCATGCGACTTCTCATTCTCTTCGTAAATAAATTCTCTACAATTCGTCTATTGACATCATTAAGATTGTTTCATTAGTTTCCACTTTACAAGCAAAAAACAAAAAAAAACGCTACTTTTGCTGAAAATTGTTTATGACAAATTAAAAATTATGATTCTCGAGTTGGAAATTATGCAGAATTCATCTACTAACTGTCTTTGACAAAATCACACAGTCGGTTTCCAGATAGTATTTATGTTAAATTATGACATTTATTTTGCTCTGTTGCTTGGCCTATAATTTGATTTGTAAGGGATGAAATTTACCTCGCTTGTGGAAGGTGGCTCACCGCCGGCCTCCAACAGCAGCACATTCCAGTTGGCGATTTCACTCAATCGGTTCGCAACCACGGCTCCTGCCGATCCCGCCCCAATTACGATGAAGTCGAATTCGTCCCCGTTTCGCAAAAACGGGCCGTAATTTACCGGATAACGGTTTTCAGGATTGAGGGAGCAACGCGTCGCGAAAATCGCGTTGATCAAAGTTAAGAACACTTGACTGGAAGCGCCAGTCAGAGCGCACGATTCCACCGGTTCCATAATGCTCAACTAATTAAAATTGGTCAAACGCAGACTTTTAAATAGTCTCGAATGCGTAACTTGCGATTTCTAAGAACTTACACATAAATATTTATTAAAATAAAAACAAAATATTACAATTTCAAGGCCTAGTCTTGCTTAATTAAAGGTCTCAAGTAAATTCTACCCAAAATACTCTTTGTGATGTAACATTTTTAAAAAGACTCCCTAATCTACTGTCACGGATTGTCACAATTCGGCTAACCCCTTCCCCCGCTTAAACCTGTGACATAATTTATGGAAGGAGCCTAAGTTTTTGATCGAAACTTATTTGGGCTTTGGGAACCAGATGACGCTAGAAATACTCAATTTGCACAAATATCGAAAACTAGGCTGATCTCAAAAAGGAAGGGAAACAACGTATTTGTGAAAAGTTGTTGATATTAATTAATACAGTCGAACTTCTCTATAGTGATGTTCGAAAAGCCCTGAAAAAACATCACTATAGAGAAACTTCACTATAGAGAATTCACATATAATTTTACAGTTTTGGCAGTCACTTTAAAAAACAATCGATATTCAAAATGAAACAAAGAATTAAAATTAAAATTTATTTATTGTTTGAAATGATATTTCCGTGTTTAGAAATACATGCAGATTTATATTACACAACATGTACTTATTGAAAAAAAAATCCATCTAAAGTTGATTGCACAGTACTCTTAAAAATTATTTTATTTTCGTAGAACGTTTCACACTTGTTTAATGCGTTGAATATTCTTTCTGGAACATTTTCTTGGCATTGCGAACCTCGGCGAATAGTCTCAAATGCCATGACCATCTCGGCTTTGGAAGGATTTTCGATGGAATCTTCTTCATCCACTTCTTCCAAATTAGATAATTCGTTGTCTTTTCTGACACTTTCCAAAATCTCGATGTCATCAGTAATTAACACATCTTTATCAATGTTTAAAAAATCCTGAAATTCCACTTCATCACAAATAATGTCCAACGCTTTTAGCTGTTCCCAAGATTTCTTCAATTCTGACAATTGAAGGTTATCTTCTTCCTCCCAATTAGCCAAATTTAAATTAAAGCCTGCCTTGCCCAAACAATTTTTTATTGTAATCTCCGTCACTTCAAATTGCCATACTTTTGCTATTTCAGATATGGACGTCCGAAGATTTATGATATTATGTGTAGGTTGATTTTCTTCAATGGCGGTCATAATTTTCTTTAATATCCTTTTCCGATAATGGAATTTAAAATTTTTTATGATTCCTTGATCCATCGGTTGCAATTATGACGTTAGATTTGGTGGTAAGAAAATCAATTCGACGTTTTTACATTTTGATTTTATAAGCGCAGGATGAGCTGCGCAGTTATATATAATTAACGCAACTTTTCGTTTTTCTCTGCCCATTTGATTGTCAAACTTTAGCAACCACTTTTCAAAAATCTTACTGGTCATCCACGCCTTTTTATTGAAGTCATAATCCACTTCTAACGATTTGACGCCCTTAAATCAACGTGGATTTCTACTGCGACCTATTACAAGAAGCTTCATTTTTTCACTTCCAGTCATATTGGCACCAATCATGACAGTTATTCGCTCCTTGCTGTTTTTACCTCCAAAGCACTTATCGTTTTTAAACGTTAAAGTTCTATTTGGCGTACACAAAAAATAACCCAGTTTCGTCAGCATTAAAGACGTCTTTAGGATGATATGTGTCCAAATTTTTGTTTAAAACCGACTTTAACCATTGGTTACAGGTATGGTCACTAATTATAGCACTTTCGCCGCTAATTACTTTTTCGGAAATTTTATGTCTCTGTTTAAACTTGTCTAACCATCCGTTACTTGCTTGAGAATTTGAGTATCCCAAGGCTTCTGCGTAAACAAACGCTTTTTCTTTTACTAATGGCCCGGACACCGGAACATTTTGGGCGCAAATCACCTGTAGCCACTTTAACATCGCTTCATCTAAATCTTCATATGTACACAGCCTCATTTTTTTCGTCCCGAATTAACTTCTTTTCTAAGTTTTTCACGATTTTTCACAATTACGGATACGCTATTTGCAGCAATACCAAATTTTGCGGCAACTTCTTTTTGATTTACACCATTATCAACGTCTTCCAACACCTTTAATTTGTCTTGGATACTCAAACACTTTCGTTTCGCCATTTCACGTTCTAAAATGCGTGTGGTACAAAAATTGAAGCGAAACTAAAGTGCAAAAGTATAAAAGCAAATGTAGCCAATGCATTTGGTGAGGGTAGAAATTTCCATAAATAAGGGATTTGCAATAAATTGTTCTAAGAATTTTTCAGGTAGGTTGTCGGAATTTGAGAAAAAAAACAGATGTTCAATACATCCATTGTATTTTTTATTACCGAAAATTTCGTTTCCCGAGAATGTTGGTAAATATTTCTCAAAGAATAATCACTATATGTATAGAGGCTTAACATCATAATACGGAGGTATTTTTATGTGCAAAACGTGCAAAAATGCACGTTCCTGACAAAAACATCATTACAGAGAAAAAGTCATTATAGAGGAGTTCACTATAGAGAAGTTCGACTGTATTTTTATTACAATCATAATTTAAATTATATAATTAAGCCAATCTTCTTTAATCAAATAGGCCGCCTTTTCCCCGATCATAATCGTTTGCTGCAATCGTATTAACACTAACGATTTTGGGCATAATCGAAGCGTCGACGACCCTCAATCCTTCAATACCGTGAACCCTCTAGCGAGAATCGACAACGGTAGTCGAGTCCCCAACCGGTCCCATTTTGCAAGTCCCAACCGGATGCCCAATAGTGGAGGCAGCGTTTCGAATCGCGCACCTCCAATAATCGTCACTGTCGAAAATAAAATTCCTGCAATTGGGGAAATTAACATTCAAAAGCTGGGCCCCGTAACGCTTAAAAATCTCCGTCTCTAACATTTCACTCAAATGTCTGACGCCGTCCAAAAGTGTCTCGACATCTTCAAAATCAGCGAAATAATTTGCGAAAATCAGAGGCTTCTCGAAGGGGTCGCGATTCTTCAACAGAATTTTCCCCACCGACCTGGGGTTGATCAAGCTCGTTTGGAAAGACACAAAGGTGTGGTTCTTAGCCAGTTCGACCACCGAATCCACGACCTCATCTTCTAATCCCGCCATTAGGTAAAATTCAGGCAAAACGTCGACGTTCTTGACGTTGAGGACGTGATGGAATTGCAGATTTGGGTAACCGGAATCGTTGTGGCTGTTGATGAAACCCACCAAATTAAGCAAACCGGGCGTTGCGAGCGCAAATCTTGAATCGCATGATCCCAAAACTTTCCAAATGGTCGCGAGGACTTAGACCTGCTTCCAAAATGTTTATAAAAAAGTCCTTTTTGATGATTTCATTAGTTTTTAATTATCTTCATTCCTAAGTTAATTACGGATTGATAATTTTGTTTATCACTGTCTAAATTCAACCAGTGCTCTCTCCAAAAAAGATGGCGGTAGTCGTCCTATCGCAGTTGGTTCTGTTTTTCGTCGCCTTGCTTCTAAACTAGGTTGTTCATTTATTTGAAATGTTTTAGCAATTTATTTAAAACCCAACCAACTTCGTTTTGGTATAAAAAGTGGTTGTGAAGCGGCTATACATGCTGTAAGAACATTTATTAACAAAAGTCATTCAGCTGAAATTTTACTTAAAGTTGATGTTAAAAATGCTTTTAAATCTATTGATCGTGATGTTTTTCTTACTAGGTTGAAAGACAAAATTCTAGAGCTTTATCCTTATCTTTGGCAATGCTATGCTTAATTAATATCTGGTATTTAGATGATGGTACCCTGGGGGGTTCTATAGAGGATGTTTTGCATGATTTACATACAATTTCGAATGAATTTAAACATTTAGGTTTATCCCTTAATTTCTCTAAATGTGAATTATATTTTGTTCAAGATTTTGATGAAGAGGAAAAATTGAAGTTTTGTCTCGTTTTGGAAAATTAGTACCCGTTAATCGTATTCTTACTTCTAATAATTTATTTCTACTTGGTTCAGCTTTAACAGAAGATGCTTTACTAAATATCTTTTCTGAAACCTTGGCAAATTTATCAAAATTATCAGTTAATCTTTAACATATTAATCCACATATGGGTATCTGTTTATTAAGTCATTGTTTTTGGATTCCTAAACTTAATTGCTTGCTTGTTAAGATGTTGCCCTTTTTGGAAATATAAGGATGTTTGTAAAACTTTTGATGACAACATAAAATCAACATTGGAAAACCTTTTAAATATACAACCCACTAACTCCTCGTGGATATAAGCATCACTCCCTATATCTTTTGGTGGTTTAGGATTTCGTTATGTTAGCGATATCTCTATTTCGGCATTTTTTGTCTCAAGTAAATTCTACCCAAAATACTCTTTGCGATGTAACATTTTTAAATCACCTGTCACGGATTGTCACAATTCGGCTGACCCCTTCCCCCGCTTAAATTTGTGACAATTTATGGAAGGAGGCTAAGATTTTGATTGAAACTAATTTGGGTTTTGGGAACCAGTTGGCGCTAGAAAAACTCAATTTGCACAAACATCGAAAACTAGGCTGATCTAAAAAAGGAAGGGAACCAATGTATTTGCGAAAAGTTGTTGATATTAATTAATATTTTTATTACAATCATAATTTAAATTATATAATTAAGCCAATCTTCTTTAATCAAATCGGCCCCCTTTTCCCCGATCATAATCGTCGCTGCATTCGTATTAACACTAACGATTTTAGGCATAATCGAAGCGTCGACGACCCTCAATCCTTCAATGCCGTGAACCTTCAAGCGAGAATCGACAACGGTAGTCGAGTCCCCAACCGGTCCCATCTTGCAAGTCCCAACCGGATGCCAAATAGTGGTGCCAGCGTTTCGAATCACGCACCTCCAATAATCGTCACTGTCGAAAATGAAATTCCTGCAATTGGGAAAATTAACCTTCAAAAGCTCGGCTCCGTTACGCTTGAAAATCTCCGTCTCCAGCATTTCACTCAAATGTCTGACGCCGTCCAAAAGTGTCTCGACGTCTTCAAAATCGGCGAAATAATTTGCGAAAATCAGGGGCTTCTCGAAGGGGTCGCGATTTTTCAACAGAATTTTCCCCACCGACCTGGGGTTGATCAAGCTCGCTTGGAAAGACACAAAGGTGTGGTTCTTCGCCAGTTCGACCACCGAATCGACGACTTCATCTTCGAATCCCACCATTAGCAAATCTTCAGGCAGAACATCGCTGTCCTTGACGTTGAGGACGTGATGGAATTGCAGATTTGGGTAACCGGAATCGTTGTGGCTGTTGATGAAACCCACCAAGTTAAGCAAACCGGGCGTTGCGAGGTCGCCCTTCCGGTTTTTAAAGTAATCATAAACGGCATCGATTTGATCAACCGCAATCACTGAACTCTCGTCGAACCTCACGAAATAGCCGACCAACCTGATGTGATCCTGCAGATTTTCCCCCACGCGCAAATCTTGAATCGCAGTGATCCCCAAACTTTCCAAATGGTCGCGAGGACCAATCCCCGAATTCATGAGGATTTGGGGCGAGTTGATCGCCCCGGCGGACACAATGACTTCCTTGGACGCTTTCAATTTAATTAAGCGCTTCCCGATTCGGACCTCGGCCCCTTGGGCCGATTTGTAAACGGGGTCGATCAAAATTCGACTGACTTGAGCTTGAGTTGCGACGTAGAGGTTCTTGCGCCCTCTGATGGGCGTCAAAAATGCCTTCGCGGTGTGCGCTCTCGTTCCACCAGTTATGGTACTTCCGGTCTCGAAATACCCCAGCGGTTCGGAATCGATCGGAGTTTGGTACCCCAATTCCCTGGCGGCCTCTTTAATGATGTTTTTAACCGGATGGGGACTTTCGTAGCGCGAAACCGTTAAATAACCGCCGGAGGAATGAAGGGGCGAATTTTTTAACTCCGGGATCTGGTTGTCTTCCGATTTTTTGTAGTACTCGAGGACGGATTCGTAGTCCCAGCCTGGGTTCCCGAAAGCTGCCCAGTCGTCGTGGTCTTGTCGCGTTCCTCTTAAGTAGATCATTGCGTTGATGGAACTGCAGCCGCCTAATAGTTTTCCTCGCGCCAATTTGCAACGGCGGTTCTTCATCCCCAGGCAGGCGAGGTTGGATGGTTCGGTTTGATATTGCCAATCGTAGGAGGTGTCTTGCATGTTGGCCCATAAGGCCGGAATCTGAATTTATTTATATTTGTAATTGAGAATTGGTTCAGGCAACACATTTTACAATCCAATTGTTGCAATATGTGTTGCCTAAAATAAGCCAAGCAATAAAGCATTTTTTTCATAACATAAATACTACCCGGAAACCGATTGTGCGATTACGTCAATGATAGTTAGTAGATGAATTCTGCATAATTTCCAACTCGAGAATGATAATTTTTAATTTGTTATAAACAACAAAAAAAATACGCGTTGTTTTTTGTTTTTTGCTTATAAAATAAATACTAATGAAGTAATCTTAATGATGTCATTAGACGAATTGTAGAGAATTAAATTATGAAGAGAATGAGATATCGAAAAGCCCGATCGAATAATTAGAACCAGCGAAAATCCGGATAACTGTGTTTTCTTAAAAAATTCACAATTCCTCCATTTTTTAATCAAACTGAAACTTTGCACAAAGGTAGCAATTTATATGTACTTTATGTGTGCAAAACTTCGACTCTGACAGACTAACAGTTTTTTCACAATTTCCATTTCAATTTTTTTCTGCGATAATTTCGCGGAGGGCTTTTTATTGGGATAGAAGTCGTCCAAGAACTGCAAGAACCCCTCAAATAGAGGATGCTGTTTCAAATTTATTAGAAGACAATCCAACATCAACACGTGAAATCGCTAATATGTTGGACATATCGCACAGTTCAGTTGGCCGAAAAATTAATTAATAATTCACCCCTATCATTACAGAAAAGTTTAAGCTTTAGTACCTGAAGACTTTCCACGTCATGAAAATTTTTGTAACTGGTTTTTAGCACAAATACAAAGAGATCCTCTGTTTCATAGAAAAATCTTGTGGACTGCCGAAGCTAATTTTTCATGGGATGGATTTTGCAATCAAAGAAATTCACATTTTTTGGAAAATCCTCACGTATTCAGACCAGCTAACTACCAGCATAGATTCATTGTAAATGTTTGGGGAGGCATTATCGGAAATCGGTTAATCGGGCCAGTCATTATACCTAATAGACTGACTGGGACCAATTTTTTAGAATTCTTGACAAATGCTTTCCAAAATTTAGTCCATGACCTTCCACCAGCGGTAATCAATAATATGTGGTGCTCCCGCTCATCATACAGCATCAGTGAGAAACTGGTTAAATGAACAATTTCCTAAAAGGTGGATAGGACGAGATGGACCGTACCGTTGGCCAGCTAGATCTCCGAACCTCACCCCTTTGGACTTTTTCTTCTGGGGTCACATTAAGTATTTGGTGTACAGAACACCAGTTTTAAATGAAGCAGATTTAGTTAACCGAATACTTGAAGCCGATCGTTCGATAGATTTGAGGAAATGCTAGAAAGAGTGCAGGGAAATATAATTGAAGAGTGGAAATGTGCAGAGATCAGCACGGACAAAACTTTGAACACTTATTATAAAATTATTATTTTAATTTCATCTCGGTGACACATTTGACTTTTATCGTATTTGTTGGTGACGTTATAATAAAAAAATATTTCATTGTTCTCTCTGATTTCCGTAGGAACAGACAACTCAAGTACCTTAATCATTATTAGGATGAACTCAATGTGTTGCCACATCTCTCATTCTCTTCGTAATTTAATTCTCTACAATTCGTTTATTGGCATCATTAAATTGCTTCATTAGTTTCCATTTTACAACCAAAAAACAAGAATAAACGCAATTTTTTGTTGAAAATTGTTTATAACAAATGAAAAATTATGATTCTCGAGTTGGAAATTATGCAGAATTCCTCTACTAACTGTCTTTGACAAAATCGCACAGTCAGTTTCCAGGTAGTATTATGACATTATTAAATTATGACATTTATTTTGCTCTGTTGCTTGGCCTATAATTTGATTTGTAAGGGATGAAATTTACCTCGCTTGTGGAAGGTGGCTCACCGCCGGCCTCCAACAGCAGCACATTCCAGTTGGCGATTTCACTCAATCGGTTCGCAACCACGGCTCCTGCCGATCCCGCCCCAATTACGATGAAGTCGAATTCGTCCCCGTTTCGCAAAAACGGGCCGTAATTTACCGGATAACGGTTTTCAGGATTGAGGGAGCAACGCGTCGCGAAAATCGCGTTGATCAAAGTTAAGAACACTTGACTGGAAGCGCCAGTCAGAGCGCACGATTCCACCGGTTCCATAATGCTCAACTAATTCAAATTGGTCAAAGGCAGACTTTTAAATAGTCTCGGCTGAGTAACTTCCGATTTCTAAGAGCTTTCAAAATATTTATTAAAATAAAAAGTAAACATTACAATTTCAAGGCCCAGTGTTGCTTAATTAGATCCGCTCCTTTTTCCCCAATCATGATCGAAGGGGCGTTGGTGTTTCCAGCAACGATTTTCGGCATTATCGAAGCGTCGATCACGCGCAACCTTTCGACTCCATGAACCTTCAATTTGGAATCGACGACCGCTGAATCTTCCTCGCGTCCCATTTTACAAGTCCCAACTGGGTGGAAAATCGTATGAGCAACGTTTCTAATGGCACAAGTCCAATACAAATCAGTTCCAAACTCCAACTGTCTACAATTTGGAATATCGAGCCTCAATAACTTGGGATTGAACCGAACAAAAGCCTCTGTTTGGAGCAGTTCCTCATAATGCCTGATCCCTTTCAAAAGAGTCTGAACATCCTCTTCACAGCTCAAATAATTGGCATAAATTAGAGGCTTGTCAAAAGGGTTGGGTGAGCTCAACAAAATCCTACCAACTGATTTGGGCAAAAGCAATGTAGTCATCACCAACAGCAAATCGTATTGTTTATTGAACTCAGTTTCGGAATTTAAAACTTCTTGCACCAACCCCGCCTTGTTCAGATATTCATAAATTACAAAATTGTTATTCTTAGTGGCCAAAATGTGATGCATTTGTATGTCCGGATGAGAAGCGTTTTTTCCCGTGTTGATGAACCCCATCAAGTTGGTTAAACCAACCGTCGCCAAACCACCTTCTCGATTTTTGAAGTATTTGTAGAAATCGTCCAAGAGGTCCGTGGCATTGGTGGCGCCCGAATCGAGTCCGATCAATAATCCTAAGAATTGAAGATGGTCTTGCAGATTCTCCCCAACTGGAAGATCCTTCACCAGCGGAATTTTTAACTTGTTCAGGTGGTTTTTTGGCCCAATTCCTGAATTCATCAAGATTTGAGGAGAATTAATCGCACCACCGGACACGACAACTTCTTTCCTGGCCCTTAATATGATCGAGCGATTACCCAAAAACGCCTCAACCCCTTTCGCTTGGTTTCCTTCAATAATCAATTTTGTCACTTGCGCTTTGGTGGCAACGAACAAATTCTTTCTGTGTTTGATCGGCGCTAGGAAGGTCTTGGCCGTATTGGCCCTCGTCCCATTTACGATCGTGGTTCCACATTCGAAATAACCCAATTCTTGCTCATCTTCCACCAATTCAAGCCCCAATTCTTTAACAGCGTCCATTATCACACCGTTAAGTCTGTGCATTGGAGGGTAACGTGTGACCGGCAAATAACCCCCTTTGGAATGTCGTTCCGAATTTTGAAATTCCGGTATCAAGTTGTTTTCCGATTTTTTGAAATATGGTAGGACTGAATCGTAATCCCAACCCGTGTTGCCCATTTCGGCCCAATCGTCGTAGATTTTCCGGTGGCCCCGCACGTACAGCATCGCGTTTAGAACGCTGGTGCCACCCAACACCTTACCACGGGGCCATACCGTACGGTTATCCTTTGTGCCCAAAGAAGCCATCGAGGTCGGTTCGGTTTTGTACTGCCAATCTTCTTCGGTCTCTTGCAAGCTAAAAAACACCCCCGGAATCTTATCAGAAAATTAACTGCGCAATTAAAAAATTGGTACTCACCTCGGATGTGCTTGAAGGGGTTCCGCCAGCTTCCAACAGCAAAACTTTCCATTCGTGGATCTCACTCAAACGGTTGGCCACAACAGCACCAGCTGAACCACCACCGACGATTATGAAGTCGAATTCGTCTCCATCTTTCAATGAGTCGGCGAAATTCGGCGAAAATATTTGAGAAGTGTCCAATGGAGCGCTTGATCTTAATAAGGTGTTGATGAGGGTTAGGAAAAATTGGCCGGAAACCCCTGTGAGTGGATTTGGGCACGAATTTGTTGCTGCTAACTCGGAGTACATTGATTATTAAAAATTTGCTTCTTACCAGGACGAAGAATAATATGTTTATGAAATCATTTAGCGATAAAAAAATAATAACTTGATTTATTATTCAAATTAAATTCCTTTAAAACTAATTAGTTCAAGAGCAATGTCAAAGTTCATAAAACGACTGGCCTTCATTGATAACAAAGCCGGAAGTAGGTAATTTGTTTAAATTAAGTGTATATAATATTAATTAAGAACATTTCACAATATACCGTTTCAGATACCGTTTAACTTTCAATAGTATAAACTTAGGGAAAAAATTAACAAGTGCAATTATGTTGGTAATGTCAAAAATTACAAAAAAAGCCAACTTCATTCCATAACCCTACCAGTGCATGCGTCAATTTAAGATATAATAACAATACATACATTGACATATGAAAACAAGGAATTTGAGGTGAACTTGACAATATTTCAAATTTTCCACATTGCCAACATAATTGCATTGGTTATTTTTCCCCTAAATTAATATCATATTCGGAAAATTAAACGGTTACTAAACAACAGGCCCATAGTCTCAAACAAAACAAATCAATTAAATAATTCGATCCCCTTTTCGGTGATCATAGGCCACTTCAAACAATTTATTAAAAAAAATAAACAAAAAAAAACATTACAATAATTTCAAGGCCCAGTCTTGCTTAATTAGATCCGCCCCTTTTTCGCCAATCATGATTGAAGGGGCATTGGTGTTTCCAGCAACAATTTTGGGCATTATCGAAGCGTCGACCACGCGCAGTCCTTCGACTCCACGAACCTTCAATCGAGAATCGACGACCCCCATATCATCCTCGCGTCCCATTTTACAAGTCCCAACTGGGTGATAAACCGTATTCGCAACGTTTCTAATTGCGCAAGTCCAGTACAGATCGGTTCCAAACTCCAACTCCCTGCAATTTGGAATATCCAACCTCAAAATCCTGGGATTGAAACGAGCAAACGGCTCAGTTTGGAGCAGTTCCTCATAATGCCTGATCCCTTTCAGAAGAGTCTGAACATCCTCTTCACAGCTCAAATAATTTGCATAAATTAGAGGCTTGTCGAAAGGCTTGGATGAGCGCAATAAAATCCTTCCAACTGATTTGGGCGAAAGTACTGCAGGCATGGCCAGAAATAAATCGTATTGTTTGTTGAACTCGATTTCGGAATTTAAAATTTCTTGAACCAACCCCGCCTTCTCCAGATATTCAGAAATTGCATAATTGTTATTCTTGGTTGACAAAATGTGGTGAAATTGGATATCTGGATAAGAAGCGTTTTTTTCCGTGTTGATGAACCCCAGCAAGTTGCTTAAACCAATTGTCGCCAAACCACCTTCTCGATTTTTGAAGTATTTGTAAAAATCGTCCAAGGGATCCGTGGCATTGGTGACGCCCGAATCGAGCCCGATCAATAATCCTACGAAAAGGATGTGGTCTTGTAGGTTCTCCCCAACTGGAAGATCCTTCACCAATGGAATTTTTAACTTGTTGAGGTGGTCTTTTGGTCCAATTCCTGAATTCATCAAGATTTGAGGAGAATTGATCGCACCACCGGACACGACAACTTCTTTCCTGGCCTTAAATATAATCAAGCGATTGCCCAAAAACACCTCAACTCCTTTCGCTTGGTTTCCTTCAATAATCAATTTTGTCACGTGCGTATTGGTGGCAATGAACAAATTCTTTCTGTGTTTGATCGGCGCTAGGAAGGTCTTGGCCGTGTTGGCCCTCGTCCCATTTATGATCGTGGTTCCACATTCGAAATAACCCAATTCTTGCTCATCTTCCACCAATTCAAGCCCCAATTCTTTAACAGCGTCCATTATCACACCGTTAAGTCTGTGCATTGGAGGGTAACGTGTGACCGGCAAATAACCCCCTTTGGAATGTCGTTCCAAATTTTGGAATTCCGGTATCAAGTTATTTTCAGACTTTTTGAAATATGGTAGGACTGAATTGTAGTCCCAACCCGTGTTGCCCATTTCGGCCCAATCGTCGTAGATTTTCCGGTGGCCCCGCACGTACAGCATCGCGTTTAGAACGCTGCTGCCACCCAACACCTTACCACGGGGCCATGCCGAACAGTTGCCCTTCATGCCCAAAGAAGCCAGCGAACTCGGTTCGGTTTTATACTGCCAATCTTCTTCAGTCTCTTGCAAGCTAAAAAACACCGCCGGAATCTTTCTCAGAAAGTTAAATCTGTAATTAGAAAATCGTTAGTTACCTCGGATGTGCTCGATGGGGTTCCACCAGCTTCCAAAAGCAAAACCTTCCATTCGGAGATCTCACTCAAACGGTTAGCCACGACAGCTCCAGCTGAACCACCACCGACGATTATGAAGTCGAATTCGTCCCCATCTTGCAAAGAGTCTGCGAAATTCGGCGAAAATATTTGAGAAGTGTCCAATGGAGCGCTTGATCTTAATAGGGTGTTGATGAGGGTTAGGAAGAAATGACCGGAAACCCCTGTGAGTGGATTGGGGCACGAAGCTGTTGCCCCTAAGTCTGAATACATTGATTATTAAACTTTGCGACTTACCACGACGAGGAGCAATAACTAATAAGTTAATAATAACTTGATCTGTGCATCAAAACAAGTTGATTTAAAACAAATGAAGTCAACAACAATAATAAAGTTAATCAACAGGACTTGGACCTGTTTATACATTTTGTTCTAATGCGCTTTGAGTAAATCCAGTTTTCAGGGGTGCCAACCCAACAATTTATTTAGAGTAAACAACCGGTAATTATCAGGATGGTGTAAAAATCGCAAATCGCCGGTCTTAAACAATTTTTATTCAATTACAGAGAATTTTGGAGATCTTTGAAAAATTCAAAATTATACAAAACTTTTATGTTGTTTATGTACCTAACAGTCAAATTTTAATCAAGTTTCATAAATTTATAAAAACGTTTATAAAATAGTTATGAATTTTTTTATTGAAAGAATTTCGTGACAAATACAAATTATACAAAACGGCCAAGTTTACATTTGAGTTAATGGTATCACCCCCCTGGCGAACCTTTGAGGCAATTGTTAGAGACTCTTTCGGCTTGGGAATTTTATTATTCCATGAATCTGTGAGTGCAATATCCCAACTTTTGTATTGCTTTGCAATGGAAGAAATTACGGGGATATACAGGTACCCAAGTTTAAATTTTATCTTTAGTCGTGTGAAAATCAGCATTGTTTTAGAAATTCCCTTTTTTTAATTAGTCCTCGACGATTTTAATAATATCTAAGTTGAGATATCACTTTCCGTCTAGCATCGCAAAAAATTTTTTCACCTTATACGTATTGGGATTTAGTATAAACGTAGCAATAGTCTCAACCAAAATAAATCAATTAAAGTTTGTAATTACAAAAAATAAGTTTGGTAGTTACCTCGGAAATGCTTGAAGGCGTTCCACCCGCTTCCAGCAACAGAACCTTCCAATCGGAAACTTCTCTCAAACGGTTGGCAACGACGGCTCTTGCGGAACCACCACCGACGATTATTAAGTCGAATTCGTCGCCATCTTTTAATGAGTGGACAAAATTTGACGGAAAGCTGTTGGAGAGGTCCAATGACGCACTTGATGTTAAGAGGGTGTTGATGAGGGTTAGGAAAAATTGACTGGAAGCCCTCGTAATCATTGTCCCAACGTTGTGGCTGGTTTAAGGTCACCATAATTAAAACCCCGAATGTTGAAAATCAGGTTTGAAGGTACCTGGAACTGGAGGGAATGGTAGTTTTAATTTTGTTTACTTACCATAACAAATACGGGATTGTTTTTCTGCAAATGTAACCATAATCTTTGTGAGGTTATCATTTGGGGCTCTTGCTATAAATAATGCAAAAATACAATAGATAGCTTTAATGGTTTGACAATAAATCGCCACTGATTTAATTAAAAAATAATAATTCGGTCAATTTGTAGTACGGAAATTGAAGAATATTCCTTTTTTCGGAAAAACAGACATAGTTAAAAATAGATTTAATTAATCACAATTACAATAACAAATTCCTTAAAGTTCGTCCTTAACCCAATGATCTTCTTTGATCATATCCGCCCCCTTTTCCCCTATCATCATCGTCGCCGCATTTGTATTAACACTAACGAGTTTGGGCATAATCGAAGCGTCGACGACCCTCAACCCCTGAACACCGTGAACCCTCAAACGTGGATCGACCACCGCCGTTGGGTCTCCGATTGGTCCCATTTTGCACGTCCCAACCGGATGGTAAAGAGTCGACCCAACGTTCCTCAGCGAACATTTCCAATATTCCTCGCTTCGAAATTCCAAATTGGCACAGTTGGGAATGTCGGGCTTGAACAACTCGGGTTGGACCTCGGCGAACGCCTCGGTCGAAATCAGCTTGTCCAAATAGGCGATCGATTCCAGCAAGACCTGAATATCGTCATCATCGTCTAGGTAGTTGGGAAAGATCAGTGGCTTCTCGGCTGGGTCTGAACTGCGCAAGCGAATTTTCCCGGTCGATTTGGGATTTAGCAGAGTCGAGATCATAAAGACCCCATTCGTTTTTTGGGCCAAGTCCAAATGCGACTTGGTGAACTCCTTCTCGAAACCCATTATCCTGAGAACTTCGGGAATCGTGTAAACGTCATTTTTCAGGCTGAGCACGTGCATAAATTGGATGTTAGCGTGCGAGCTATCGTTCCTGGTGTTCATGAACCCCATTAAGTTGGTTATAGATATGGTGGCCAACTCCCCTCTCCGAAACATGAAGTACTCATACAGCGAATTCAACAGGAGATGCGGTTGACGTGGAACCACGGCACTTTCATCAATTTTCACAAAATACCCAAGAAAAATCAGATGGTCTTGGAGATTGTTTCCCACCTTCAAATCCTTGACCACTCCGATCCCCAAACTCTCCAGGTGCTCTTTGGGCCCAATCCCCGAGTTCATCAAAATTTGCGGCGAATTAATCGACCCACCGGAAACCACCACCTCCTTCCTGGCTTTGATTCGAATTAACTCTTCGCCGATTTTAATTTCGACTCCCTCGACCTTTTCGCCCGCCAAGACTAGTTTGGTGACGAGCGCTTTTTGGGCCAAGAATAAATTCTTGCGGTCTTTCACCGGCGACAGAAACGCCTTAGCAGAGTTCATCCGAACTCCATTGCTGATCGCTATGGGTGCTTCGAAGTACCCAAAGTTTTCTTCATCAATCGGTGTTGCCAGTCCGGTTTCCCGGGCCGCTGCTTTAATTGTCTCTTTGATGGGATGCTTGGCCGAGTAGCGGGTGATCGTAAGGTAGCCTCCTTTCGAATGTTTGGGGCTGTTTTCCAATTCGGGCACTTGGACGTCTTCCGATTTTTGAAAATAGGGGAAGACCGAATCGTAGTCCCAACCGGGGTTGCCCAAATTGGCCCAGTTGTCGTAGTCGCTTTTGGGGCCTCGAACGTGCAACATGGCGTTTATTGAACTGCTCCCTCCCAAGACTTTTCCTCGAGGCCACAAGCATCTCCCGTCTTTCATGCCCAAACAGGCTTTTTCCGATGGTTCGGTCGTGTATTGCCAGTCTTCTTCTGTGCCTTCGGCGCTGAAGAGGGTTCCCGGTATCTGAAATTTTCAACATTTTAACTTGATATTGATATTCAGGTAACTACAGTGGAACCAAATTTAAAGAATCCTTGACATAACAAATAATTCATTTGGTAATACTATTTTTATCCGTCCCATTGTATTATTTATCACTTAAAGCCATTGTTGGCATTGTGTAAAATTGTTAGTTATGTTCTACAAAATTATAAACATCTAACTAAAGTCACGCCCATTTAGTTATCACTCAACTTATCAGTATTTTTGAATTTGTATATTTCATGTTTCGTTCGGATTATAAGTTACTTTTTTGACTCGCAATTTTGCATTCGCTCGATTGCGCAACGCTCCACCTCGTAAACACAACGTTTGCTTGCTCAGAAGTGACACTTTAAATCCTAATACAATAAAAAAAAAATGATAACTTGAAAACGGTTTGAGATATGGTAAAACTAGAAAGCACGAAACTTGAAGAGTTGTTCAATGTCTAAAATTTTTACTTGAAACATTTTTGCGTAACTTGAGACTGTACAGTGTCGTCCAATGTTAATGAATGAAATTTGTCTGTGTATTACGCCCTAGTCAAATTACGCACTCCGTGCGTAACTTTTTTGACTCGCGCGTAATATGTTTCTAACAATTTTCGATATGTAATATACTTATTACACATCGAAAAGGTTCTTAACATTACAAAAATTAAGCAGGGAAGAGCAAATAGATAATTCATTTGGTAATACTATTTTTAACCGCCCCATTGTATTATTATCATTTAAAGTCATTGTTGATTATTATGTAAAGTTGTTTAGCATTAGCAAATCATACAAAGATGTTTAACTCATGGACTCCAAGGATACTTATTTAAGTATCATAAATAGGGGTCATTTTCGAGGCACGAGCGGCCATATTTTGGTTAAAATCGGTTTGCGTTTCGTCTCGAACTTTTTCCAATTGTTCAAATTGTACTTTTCTTAAATTGGAACACGTTTTGTCAAAATACAAAAATTAATTCGGGTTTATACAGGGTGATTCCTAAAAAACGCCGCAAGCTGCAACTTTGGTATTTATTGCCCAATTTTAACAAAGAAAACATCAAAAAAATGAGAAGCTTCCAAATTCTGATTTTTTTAACATTAACTTCATTGCCATTTTTTTTTAAATAGCAATGCATATTTTTTTAAATTTATTCTGTTAGAGGATTTTTTTCTAAATTCAATGACAGTTCATTTTGATCCAAATTATCTTCTAAAATTATCAAGTCCGCCGTGAAAAACAAGCACGTCAAAATATTTTATTCAAATAACAAAACCAGTTGAAATGAAACAATAAATGTTCTAGAACTTGCACGTCTTAATCACTCCATAGGTCGCATTCAATATAAAATTAGGCGAAATTTCGCAACAAATATTGATAATTCTATCCCATTTAAATTTTTTTCTCTATAATATTACTTTAAGGTCAAGTTATTAGATATCATTTGACTGAGAAAAACTTTCACCATACAAAATAAAAAAATGTTGAAATAAAATTGACTATCGCTTCACATTGAAGTTAATGTGTAAAAAATCCAAATTAATAACAATCATTTATTTTTATTTTTTTCTGAAATCGGACAATAAATAACTGAGTTAGAGCGTGCGGCGTTTTTACGAATCACCCTGTATATAAATAAAATTAATTTAAGCGGAAATTTATTAAACTGACCTCGGTGGTCGCCGATGGCACTCCCCCAGCTTCGATCAGCAAAATTTTCCAGTTTGAAATTTCGCTGAGGCGGCTCGCGACGACAGATCCCGCCGTCCCAGCTCCGATGACAACGAAATCAAACTCGTCGCCGTCCTTCAACGACGGGCCATAATCCACCGGGTACAAATCTTGCGTGTTGAGGGAACACTGCGCGGCGAAGAGCGAATTCACCAGCGTCAAGAAAAAATGGCCCGGAACGCCCGACAAGGGGCAGGGAGCGCTGACTCCGCCGCACTCCATGTCACTTCAAAACTAAAAATGAATTTTCTCAGGCACACTCTTGATCGCCCATTTTATCTAATCTAATTGCAAACACTTACGGTAACTGTCGACTGACTACTTTATAACGGGTTGTGAACCAGACGGAACCGATAAACCGGTTTTCGGCGACCAGGAGCAGGAGTTGTTCTGAGAATGAATATGACTGGGATGCGACTAAAAAATTTATTTATGACCTTGTTTTTAAGAATGAGTCTTACCTCAAAACGATGCCATATTTAAACCTAAAATTTGTCTTTTTGGCAATAAATGAAAGAAAACAAAACATGAAAAAAATTGTATTATTAATAGTTTCAAAAGTTAGATTTACACGTTTTTCCACGTTGTTTGCCCTTTTAATCTTAAAAAAAAAAAATTGTTTTCGTCATTCTATTGAGAAACATGTTCTCTAGGAATTCCCCCAATTGTCAATGCGTAACTTTCTATCAATTAAAAGATATTAATTATTAATATTTTTATTGTGTGTAGTCCGAAAGATTGCTGTAATGTATATAATTATCTAAAAATTATGAAAATCAATTACTAATTAAAACCTATAGAATGTGGAAACTGTATTGTTTTTTTGAAATTTACGCATAAACAGAGAGCATCTCTGAATGGAGATATAGCTAACAACTAAAATTTATGACAGGATGACAGTTCCACAATAGAGAAAGAATTTTTCACCAGCAGACACCGAAAGTTGGACGAAAATTATTTTGAAAGCTAAATATTGCAATAATTATAATAATTATAGGAACATTTATTATTGAACAGGATGTATCGCTTAATAGGATTATCTTGGTAAATGCCATTTTTGAGTTAATCAGCGGTTATAACCAATATACAGGGTGAGTTAAGTTTTACCGCCCCGGCCATAATACCTATTAAAGATTGAGGGGAAAGTATGCAATTTACATGTTACATCAGTTGAAGTTTACGCTTTCGATTAGTGCTACAAATTTTCCAAAATATTTTTATTTGAAGACAAAAAAGTAAAACAAAGAGTTTTGGGTAAAATTTCTATGTTTGGTTTTTTATTTAAAAATTTGTCAAATTATTCGTAGCATTAATATCTGCAATTTGATTCGTAAAAAAATGATTACTTTTTGAGTTAAATCAAATTTAAGATATAGCACAAAAATGCTTCTATTTATGACTTTCTAACAATAGATAATGCGGTTTACCATCCTAACAATAGTTTATGATCGACCCATCAAACTGAACGAGACAGCTTTTCAGTTGCCGATAGATCTGAATTCTTAAGTTCAGTTTAGTGACCGCCATAAATAATCTTTCAAGCACCCCTACATCAATACCATTGTCTGGTAAATTAGTCTACTTATGTCGTATATCATTTAAAAAAATACTTTCTAATACGGAAATAGCTTTATTTAATAAACGCAAATTACTCAAATTATTTCAATTACACTAAATTGTGTGAAAATATTTTACTGTTCGTACATCAAAAAAACTAATAAATTGAACAATTAGTAATTGAAAAAAGCCAAAATTTTACTTGATTAAAAAAAAAGATTTTTTCTTGGTTTCTATGTATTGACAAATTATTTTAAAGGCCTATTTTGCCACGGGCGGTAAAACTCCCCCTGTACAAACGGATTTGGTTACAACACTTTGAGTCAATTAAGGGGTGAAGTCAATTAATCAGGGATTTAATTAAGCGGTGTCTGCTATATTAATAAAAGGTTAGGATAGTTTTAGGAAGCAACTAGAGCTAATTGCAATTAATGCTAAATTAACTACAATATTTTATAATAGCACACATGTGCTTCTAAAAAATTTGCTATACAACAGGAAGGTATTTTAAACTCATCGGCTGCAATAAGTTATGGTCGAAATGAATCTGAAACTAGATTCTTGCGGTTTTTTATTTCGAAAGAAAACCGGCGAGTTCAATTGTTTGGTTCTTGGAAGTGAAATGTTTATTTTCAATGAAGGACCAGAACAATTTGAAAACAATTTGCTGTTTGATTAAAGATGACAAATCACAATTACTTTTAAATTCAATGACGAGTAAATATTTTAAAAAGAAATTTGTATGATCTGGTTTTATGTAGATATTTTTATTGTTTATTATATATTTACTACATATTGATTTTAATTTGTGATTTATTATTTATAATTTTTGAATATTGAATTTTTTGTGTTTTAATTCATTTTAAAATCTTTCATTTAGTTTTTTCACTCCATTCCTATGGGAAGGTTAATAAAAATGCCCCATCCCCTTAACATTCTACCAGTAATCCAAATTATTCCTGCCGACGACTTCACTTCCGCCGTCCCAGTCTTCTTTAATTAGATCGGCCGCCTTTTCGGCGATCATGATCACAGGGGCGTTCGTGTTGCCGGTGACAATTAATGGCATGATCGAGGCGTCGATCACTCTCAAATTTTTCACCCCGCGCACTCTCAGTCGCGCGTCGACGACCGCGTCGCCGTCGTCGTCCGGTCCCATCCTCGCCGTCCCAACCGGATGGTAGATGGTGAGGGAGTAGTATCGGGCCTGACAGGCCCAGTAGTCGTCCGACAAAAATTCGAGCCCTTGACAGCCCGGGATCCTGAAGTAGTTGATGCGCGCGTTGTATCTGCGCATCGTGGGCGTGGTGGAGAGGGCGTAGCCGAGTTTCGCGCCCTCGACCTTTCAAAAATCGGACAAAATTAATTCTTTAAACAAATTGTACAGGTGTCCCATCACCAAAATGGAGCTTTAATTGAAAGTTATTTATTTGAAATTTGGTCTACGCATGCGCCTGGTATAAGGCTAGAAATTTCCAGTTTTAAATGTTAACTGTCGGCGTTAGTTTTTGGCAAAAAAAATAAAAACTGATTTTTTATAAAAATAATATCTCCCAATTGTGTTAAATTTCACTTTTCAAGATAAGTATTATTAAGGCAAAGTCATAAATTATTACTTTTACTCTTGAGATTCCAATATAAGGGAATTCTAGACTAATTACAGCTTTTGAATTTTTTTTTACTTTGAATCTTTGTCTTAATTTATAATGATCCTGAAAAGTGAAATTTGACGAAATTGGGAAATAGTATTTTTATAAAAAATCAGTTTTAATTTTTTATGTCAAAAACTAACGCCGACAATTAACATTTAAAACTGGAAATTTCTAACCTTATACCAGAGTCATACGTGCACCAAATTTCAAATAAATAACTTTCAATTGAAACTCAATTTTGCGGGTGGCCGCAAGTGATGGGACACCCTGTACAGGGTCGTTCTCAAAAAAACTTAATTTTGAAATTATTATGTGTTCAGTTATAGTAATAAGGTACGATTTTATGTTAATTACGTATTCGGTTTTTATCATCTGGCGTCGCGACGTTGATTTATTTCATTTTTCATGGAGTTTTTGAGTTTCTTTTCATAAATCTTTTATTTATAATTCATTTAATGGAAAAATAACAAAAAGACTTATTAAAATTTAAAGAAAACAATTTCACCCTGTATAATAACAACCGTAAATCAGCGACAACTCGAAAACGGTTAAAGCCACGAAAAAATTGTTGCAATAAAAATTGTAAAGCTCGCAAAGATCTACAAGTTTTATTTCGGATTTTTTTTTATTAGTGCCCTTTTGGCAACGTTACAATTTTTCCCTCAACTTTTTGTCAATTTAAACTCCAATGAATTTTGTCGAAATTTTTAATTTTAATTAATTAAATGAAATCTCACCATCACCGCCAAATCGTAAGGATCATCGTAATAATTCGGATAGATTACAGGAGGACTATGCGGATTGCTGTCCTTAAGTTCGATGTACCCTCGACTCCTCGGCCTCAACAGCAACGGAAGAACGGTATAAGAATCCTGGTACAAAATCCCCTCGTAAACGGCCGTATAAAATTCGTCTCGAACCCCGGCCGCCTTCTTGCTAAACAGCCCTCCGTCAGTGTTGTCCGAATAAGAGGCCAGAAACAGCTGAATGTCAGGCCAATCCTCGGAATGATTTTGAAATTTTGTGCTCACAAACCCCATCGCTTCGCATTCCGGCAGCCAATACATCGGCCCCTCTTTATCCTTCGTGAACGCATCGACGGTCTCGGTCGAAAAGACCTTCGGAAGGATGAAGCCACATCCGGTCGGAGACTCTTCTTCCGGAGGATCGAACAAATAAGTCCCCCCGCCCATCGCCACGTGGTCTTGCATGTTTCTTCCGACCCCTGGAGAGTGTACGATTGGCTCGATGCCGACCTCCTGGAGATGTTCAGAAGGCCCAACGCCGGACAACATCAACAATTGAGGAGATTGAACCGCGCCTGCGCTCAAAATTACCTCCCTGTCTGCGTAGACGGTTTTTTTTGCGCCGTGTTTTACAAACACAACCCCAGTGGCTTGGTAGTCTTCAATTAAGACTTTTTCCACTGTTGAATGGAGCGTTATGTGGAGGTTTTCGCGCTTACCAACCGAGCGCAAGAAGGCCTTTGCGGTACTGCATCGGAGGCCATCTCTTAACGTTCCGTGGGAGGGGGTGAATCCGGTTTGGTACTCACCATTGACGTCCCGAATTTGATAACCTAAATCTCGAGCCGCGTCCAAAAACCAGTCTAATAATGGAGAATGGTATCTGAAGTTTTCCACTGTTAGGTAACCGTCCCTTCCGTGGTAAGGGTCGTCACGTAATTCTTCAATCCGCATGTCTTCCGATTTTTTGAAGTACGGAAGAACGTCTTGGTAACCCCAACCAGGGTTACCCAGAGCTTCCCATTGGTCGTAATCTCTCCTGTTGCCTCTTATGTACAACATGGCGTTGATCACACTGCAACCACCTAAGACCTTCCCTCTGGGCCAGTTACACCTGCCGTCTTTCATGGCCTTGCAGTAATCTCCTGGTTCGGTTTTGAACTGCCAATCGATCGGCGATAGTTGAAGGGCAGGGAACATCAAAGGCATGTCCGAAATCGTGTATTCGTCAGGGCCGGCTTCTATTAATAAAACCGTCCAATCGGCATTCTCACTGAGGCGATTTGCTAGGACCGCACCCGCACTTCCGCCCCCCACTATGACGAAATCGTAACTTTCGAGCAGTTTGTACGTTGGGGTGTCTTTGACTCGATTCTCGTGGTCGACTACGTCCGGGCGTTGGTTCATGGTCGCGGAGTGAAGGAACACCAAAAAACCGAGGCTCGGCCCCAAAGTTAGGGCCACGCGCGTCATGGAATAAATGTTCATCAGATTCGTGGCCATGTCGGAAGCTAACTGATACCCGATTCGTTTTTTTGCTGATGCGAAGGTGCAAGATGAAACTACACTATAAAAACGGATTTATTTACACTGTTTACAAAGAATAGTTTTCATTTTTTTATTACGGGTGATTTTTATTTCATGACAATCGTCCTCATTTTGTTCCTAAATAAATAATAACTTTCTCTTGGGAAGATACATTTATTAATGCTTTATTTACATTATATATACCGTCTCTTTTTTTGATCGAACATACAATGTAAGTGTATTACACACGAGTCAAAAAAGTTACACACGACGGCGTAATTGTTTTATTAGTTTAACAACGCTATGTAAAGATAACGAATCGAACTACCTAACCTGAAAATCAAAATGTCTTTGTTCAATCTCGAACATGCTTTTTAATTGAATTCTAATTTGTATCGACCTATCAGTTATTTGCACTGTAATTAATTTTATTCACAATCAGTTAGTAACATACAACTTTTCCAACCCCTTAAAGGTTGGAAAGTGAGCGATTCCATGAATACACTTCAACCGGTCAGAAATAGTAAAAAAATGAGTCACTAATGAGACGAATCGATCAGAGATGAAACCATTTCCAACCTGTGAGGGCGTTACTATCGATTTACACTATTATTTACATTATTAATTAACAAATCTAGAGTATGCAACCAACTTTTCTCACGTGCATGGACGGTAAACGCAATCGATTATTTATTAATTATTTTTTATTATTAGAAAGTTGCTTGTTTTATTAAATGATTGATTGTGAATAAAATAGTATACAAACCTCGGCAAAAGTACCATTTTTGTGTCTCGAGAACTAGTTCACCTCAAGGCTATGCCTTTCGGTAAACTATAGTTTTTCCGGCAGGAATGGAATACCTTCCGCCTCGGTATGTAATATATTATTATTAACCTATGCTTATCATGTAAATTTATTGTGACAAGAATGTACGAATGTTGAAACGCTGAATAGCTGACCAGCAGGATTAATACTTAAAGAGCCAAGTTCAACACTGATAATGTAACTAATCAGCAAATAGTTTAGTATAAATAACCACTGTGTTTTAAAATAAATCATTGCTACTAGAATAAGTGGTAGTCACGTGAAATAGGTCAATGAGAGAATAAATGGGTATTTTCTAAACAAAGTTCTTAATTGTTCATCACCCCAAAAACCTCACCATTGGTTTGCGCTGAAGTGCACATAGAAAGTAAATAAACGAATATTTTATTAAACTATTCGAAATTTTATTTACTGTTTGACCGAACTGTCACTTGCACTGTCAATTACGCTACCCACACAATGTTGGTAAAAGTCCCTAACTAACCGATTTTACTTTATAACACACGGCATACGTAAGGATTGTTTATACAATATTGATCATTTTCAGTAGTGATCGTAGAAAAAAATATATAGTCAATCAGTATTGTATATCTTAGCAAGAAAAAAATAATATTGTGAATTAGTATAAAAATATCAATAGTTTCAGACAAATTCGAGATTAATTTTCTATCAATTATTAACGAATATATCCCATTTATTTAAGAAATGCTGTGCAGATTTCACAATCTTTTACCGTATAGTTGAAAAGGTGAACGAGGACAATTCGCAAGTTTATTATAATTTTCCTTCTAAATAAATCGTTTTACTGTTCTAACGTCTTGCAAATTTAATAATACATAACCTAAAATAAGTTGACGTGACTGTACAATTGGTTGCATACATTAACTGATTGACTTTATTTTATTTAAATTGAACAAAGGGATATTTACATCATATGTTCAATGTTAAAAAAAAAACCCGGTAGAGTAACACTATACAAAACTTAGAAATGTTTTTCGACGACTACTACTAAAAATGATCAACTAAGTAAGCGTATCCTTACGCATGTCGTGTGTTGTAAAGTCAAATCGGCCAGTTAGGGACTTTTACCAACATTGTGTTGATAGCGTAATTGACAGTGACAGTGACAGTTCGGTCAACAAGTAAATAAAATTTTTAATAGATGAATAAAATACTTAATTTCTATGCGCAATTATTATTAATTGATAAATAAAGAATCAAAGGCATATTGGCTTTTAGGTTAGGTAGTCCAATTCATCATTCATACATAGTGCTGTGAAAACTAATAAAACACTTCTAATGGTAAAACAATTACGCCCTCGTGCGTAACTTTTTTGACTCAAAGCGTAATGTTTCTTAAAACTTTCGGTATATCATGCACTGAAACAAACACAATTTAGATCGTATGTTCAATGTTAAAAAAAAGACCCGGTAATGGTTAACTATGTTGAAGCCAAAATTCCTTGACCAAATCGGAACCCTTCTCCCCGATCATAATGGTTGGCGCGTTCGTATTCGCACTGACCACATTGGGCATAATAGAAGCGTCGATCACCCTCAAACCCTTAACGCCGTAAACCCTCAATTGAGGATCGACCACAGCTTCCGTGTCCCAACTAGGCCCCATCTTGCAAGTCCCAACGTGATGGTAAATCGTGAAGGAATAATACCGGATCATGCATTCCCAATAAGGGTCGGTGTACTTCTTAATATGGCCGCAATCCGGAAACGGGTGGAACTTACTGCCGAAATCCCGAAAAGCCGGAGTCTGACTCAACGCGAAACCGATTTTCGCCCCTTCAACCAGCGTTTTCATGTCGAAATCGTCCTCGAAATAGTTGGCGTAAATCAGGGGATAGTCGAAGGGGTTGCGGCTTCGCAATTTGATCGTCCCCTTGCTCCTAGGTCTCAGTAGAAACGGAATGACCGACCACATATCCTGGGAGCCGACGGTGCCGTAGGTCTTGTTGTAGAATTCGTCGGACAGACCGTGGGCCTTTTTCAGTTGGGACCCGCCGTCCGAGGCGACCCCGCCCGGGATGAACATGAATTCAATGTCCGGAAAATCGTCGGACGCGTTCGCGTACTTGGTGTTGACGAAGCCCAAACCTTCGACCCCTCCCAGGACGGTCAACGGCCCGTCGCCGAAGACCGCGTACTCCATGACCGGCTTCAACCGATAGATCCGATCGAGCGTCACCGAAACTTCCTGGTTGACCATGAAGGACAGCCCCCCCAATCCGACGTGGTCTTGGAGGTTGCGGCCGACTTTCAGATCCTGCACCACGGGAATTCGGTGCTTCTTCAATTCATCTTTGGGCCCGATTCCGGACAGCATCATAATCTGAGGAGAGTTGATGGCGCCGGCTGACAGAATGACTTCTTTGGTGGCGCCGATCCGATAGAGTTTTTTGCCGCGCACGAATTCGACCCCGGTCGCGGTTTTGGTGGCCGGGTCGATTATGACCCGGGTCACGTGGGCGTGCATCGCCACGTGGAGGTTGTCGCGCAAGCGCGCAGGTCGCAGAAACGCCTTACCGGTCGAGCAGCGCGAGCCCTTCCTGGTCGTCCCTTGGGCGATCATGAAGCCCGTTTGGAACTGGCCGTTTATGTCGCGGTTCTCGTAGCCGAGTTGGGTGCCGGCTTCGACGAAGGCTTGCACCAGAGGAGTGTGGTAGGGGGCCTCGGAGACCGTCAAGTAACCACCGGTCGAGTGATAGGGCGTCCTGGCCAGATAGGGGTTCTGGTTGTCTTCGGATTTTTTGAAGTAGTAGAGGACATCTTTGGAACCCCAACCGGGGTTTCCCAGAGATTCCCAGATGTCGTAGTCTTTTTTGTTGCCGCGCGTGTAGAGCATGTAATTGAGGACGGAGGAGCCGCCTAGCACTTTTCCGCGCGGCCAGTTGCACCTTCCGTGTTCCATGGCTGAAACAGTGGTTCAGTCAAATAATGAACTTTTGGCTGATGTGAGCGGCAAAAGTAACGCAGTAATAGTATATTATATGAGTTTAATAAGAAGTATTTTGTCGCACGCACGACGAGCTTGCGAGGAGTGCCCCTAAAAGAGAAAGTGCGACGAAATGCCGTATAAACGAGGCATCATACACTATTTTTTCTACTTTGACACTTTTTTTAAGCAACAACATGAAATTTCAAAATCTAGGGAATTTCGCGGCATATGACAAATACATTAAAGGCGGCTATGGAAAGAAATTAATTTGAATTGTCATTGTTTCAATGAATTCTGAAAATCAACTTCCTTGAAGATGTTTTAGAATGTACGCCCCCAGAAACACGAGTTTTGGCAGAAAATACAATTGGTAATTTGCTACCCACAAAATCACGCCATATTTACGAAAAAAAAATTCGGACAAAATTTAACAAAAATAAGTTACACTGTTTTTAGTGTTTTTTTTACCGCACGCTTTTTGTCTAGTAAAAATAAATTTAATTTACATTTAATTTTGGGCTACATTCTTATACAGGCTGGTTCATCATATGGCATTTTTAAGATAAAATCATTTTTTTAGTAGTTAAAAAATTCTAAAAATTGGAAGCAATATTCTTCAATTGGCAAACTACAAAATGACCGAATTATTTATTTTTTTACGACCATACTGAAAACAAGTAACTTTATTGTTACGCACGCCATGTGTTATAAAGTAAAATGGCACAGTTAGGGACTTTTATCAACATTGTGCTGGTAGCGTAATTGACAGTGACAGTTCGGTTTAATTCTGAAACGCCGGTTAAAAAGTTTTAAAAAAATTAATGCGGCATCGTGTGTAACTTTTTTAACTCGTGTGTAATATTTTTCTTTCAACTCTGTAATATACTATTTTTTTGAAATTAAGTCAGTGTGAAAATTGATTTTGAAAGCGATTTATTATCAAACTATCAAGAAGTTGTTTTCCCAATTTCACCTATAATAATAGGCAAATGTGCATTTAGATTTTTATAGTAACCGAATACATAAATCGTATTCTTGTCTTTATGTCAATTATTTATGAAAGAAGACTTAAATGACACCCCCGTAAAACATGTGGTAAAACTTGTCAGGTTGATTTAAATAAAAGCTTCCGCAATAGAAACATCTAGCACAAAATGGATTTCATCGATAAACAACAAGACCCAAAGAATTACGACGGACCACGCTGTATTTCTTGTCAAAATAAAGACACTATCGTCGATTTATTTAACGAAACTAAGTAAAATTGAATTTGAAACTTAACCTGTATTTTAAATTTTCGCAAAACTCGTCAGTTTCAGATTTATCAATTCGTCACAATCGCCCCTCACTGTATATTAAACAGAATATCGTCTAGCGCACCTAAACAAGCCTTTCCTGTTGGTTCAGTTTTGTACTTCCAATCCAACTGAGACAGTTGCAGATAAGCGGCCATTATAGGAATGTCGGAAATTTCCGTTTCGTCCCCTCCCGCCTCCAAAAGCAGCACGTTCCAATTTTCGATTTCGGTCAGTCGGTTGGCCACAACCGCCCCTGAAATTTCAAATCGTAAAAATCGATCAGAAAACTACCAGGGATGGAAATTCACCTGCGGATCCCGCGCCGACTATAATAAAATCGTAGTGGTCGCGTAGCTGATCGGTCTCCATGTTGACGGGGTGCGCTTCCGGGTCCATCCGATCGTATTGAAAATAGGCCAACGCCGCGACCATGAAAGAAAATATTGAGGCGATGCTCGGGCCGCTGGCCACCCCCAGCCCTAACAAGGGCCCGCCCAGAGTAGACATTATTTCTAGAAAAAATATTTCGTTCAGTCGTAGATAAACTGTTGTATTCGTTTCGTTAAAAAAATAAAAATCCACAAAAAAGAAATTAATTGGAAATTTAAGTTTCAATTTTCGACATAGATTTTTTTAAAATGTTTTATTTCTCAATTTTCGACATGAATTTTGTTAATTCGGCCCGATTTGGGAGACGACCGAACTCACCTTTAATTAGCACCACCATTCGCACTTAAATGACACCAATTAGACTAAAGTAAAAAGCGGCGTCTTTTTTACATATTGCACATTTCCGAACATTAAAAAAACAATCATGAATTCGCTTTCTATTCAGCAAAACTCGGTGGAAGTACGTGAGCGACCCGCAGTGATAACACAATGAGCAAATAACCCACCTGTGAAGAATATTCAAATATATCGTCCCGATGGACCATAAAAATAAAATAATATCAATTCCACACCAAAACAGATCAATTTATTTTATAAGGTTTTTCCCATTAAAATTACGTGCGGCATTACCAAAGATCAAGTGCCCAAACCCCAGATTAATTAATTAAGGTTTCGTGCCGTTTTCCACAAAATAAATGCCATTTTGTATTATATTAAGTGTCCACCATTGGTAACTTAATTATTATTGGAGCCACAAATTAGCAAAGAATTGGTGTTTTCATCGTTGATTACTATAATGAAAGCAAAAAAAACAATCGAACGTTAACTGTTCGAGATATTCAGGAAAATAACATAATTTTTTACCTATTTCCAAGAAATGTTTAATTTTAAGTAAAACATTCGTAATGCACTAGTAATATCACATTAACTACTGTAAAATTACAAGCAATTGAAATTTATATTTCAATTAATTATAAAAATCATGTAGGCACTGAAACAATTGAAGATGGTGATTATTAAAACATGAAAAACAATTGAATAAATGTGACAGTTAATATTTTCATCGAACATTAAGGTGGTATATTCACCTTTCATTACTTTTGATGTTTTCAATTTTGAAATGAAATGAATTTAATTTCAAGACAACACATCCATTTCCAACAGGATGGAGCACCGGCCCATAATTATCAAAGAACAACCAATTTGTTAAACAGATTATTCATTGATTAATGGGCCCGTGCGTTGGCCCCCACGTTCGCCAGATTTAACACCGATGGATTTTTATCTGTAGGGGTTTATGAAAAATTTAGTTTTTAAGACGAGATATGCAACAGAATGAATTGGAGAATAAAATTTTAACAATAATTAATACATTGGATGGTAGAAAAAATTTGAAAGCAGCGCGCAGTGTTCAAAAAAGAGCTCAAAAATGTGTAGACCAAGAGGGTGGCATTTTCGAACATCTATTATAATGTCTTGGTCATAAAATCTGTTTTTCTAAACTTACATTCTCAGTTTGCCGTGGATTTTTTTTTTCAATAAATACCACGTTCAACTGTTTCAGTGCCTTCGTGATTTTTGTAGTTACAGTGGAACTTCGTTTTTACGTCCCCGCATTTCACGTCTAATTTTTGCAGTCCCGTTTCATTTTAATGTAGATAATACCCGATTTTACGTTTATTTTTCCCGAAATTTAGGTTGGAAATGTTTAAAATTTAGGGATTAAATTTATTAAAATTAAAAATTCCATTTATTTTAGCACATTGATTAAAGCTATGGAAATCATTGAAATGAATATGTTAGTAGTTTTTAGGCACGGCTGCACTTTGCAAAGTTTTATGATCGTGATTAGGTGGACAATTTTTTATTTCATTCGGTATTGATTCTCGAAAAAGTGAAAGAACACGTGAGCTCACGCGTTTCGCTCGCGCGTAATGTTGATGTACCACTTTGGCTACAATAATAAAAAATCGTGAATCAATGAAAGCAAGTGCCACACAATGTCGTCCCATGGCAAAAAAAAACGAATGCACAAATGAATTTCAAAGTACGAAGAAATTATAGTATTGCAAGAAATCTATAAATACAAGAAATAAATTTACACCAAACTAATTTGTATGATTTTTTAAAGAAAATTTTTCATTGGCCCTTAATTTACGTTTTCCCTCCATTTACGTTTTTTTTTTTTGTCGGTCCTTTTAAAAACGTAAAAACGGGGTTTCACTGTAATTGAAATAAAAACTTCTTGGTAGTTAATTTAATAGTACCAGTGCATTAAGACTTTTTTACTCAGAATTAAACATCCCTTCGAAATATGCAAAAAAGATAGGGCATTCCATATAAAAAAATATTATTTTCGTAAATAACATTTTTTTAAATGGAATGCCGTATCTTTTTTTTGCATATTTCGAAGGGATGTTTAATTCCGAGTAAAAAACACAAATTCTTTGCTAATTTAACCGACTTTCTAACTCCAATAAGAACAAAGTTACCAATGATGGACACTTAATGTAATACAACCTGTATTTGCGACTTACCCAATAAAGGGGCACTTTTCCCTCGGTGCGAACCACCACCTCGAACATATCAAACTCGACTGGGCCTTGAACTTGCCCAGGAAGTTTTTTAAACCACCGGAATTCCATCAAAGGGGCCGGCCCTCGAATTATTCTCATTCAGTTCAACCGTATATCAAAAACAGTTTTCGATCCGGCCCGCTGTTTACGGTGAGTGTAACGGTGCAGTCAAGTGGGTCACAGCAAGAAAAAAGCGCACCATTTAGGCCACCAGTTGCGCGCGCGCGTCCAGCCGGTTGCCTATCGCAGCCGCATTTTCCTCGTCTTACGTGTGAATCGGCAGGTTTGTGATCTCGGTTTTCTGTTTGCAGGAGGATGTTGCGGGTCGACGAAACGTGTCACGGTCGTCGGGGGATGGGCCTGGGCCTGGTGGTTGGTCACGGACGTGCAGCGCATCTCGCTGGAGGTGATGACGCTAAATCCCATGTGCGAGGCGGTCGAAACGGCCCAGGGCGTCCCGCTGACGGTCACGGGGGTGGCCCAATGCAAGATCATGAAGGCCGACGAATTGTTGGGCACCGCCTCCGAACAGTTCTTGGGCAAAACCGTCAAGGAGATCAAATCGACCATCCTGCAGACCCTCGAAGGACATCTCAGAGCGATTTTAGGTAACTATAAGCAAATTTGATCATTTCAATCAATTTATTCGCACAAACAGTTCATTAGATTGCAAGGTTAGGTTAGGTTTAAGAAGTAAAGAATCAAGGTGCTGGCGATATTTGATTTCGCATGCGGGCCAAGTTGTGCATTTAAAGACCAACATTGGAAGAGGGAAAGATTGAGATGGGATAAAATAAATGACCGTGTTATCTTAAGGTTAGGCCAAAACAAATTAGGTCAGATTTAAAAAATGAATTATAACAGTATTATCTTATGTTGTCGGTTTTTTTTTTGTAGAAATACCCAATATCTTATTTAATTACATAATCAGGTTAGGTCAGATAAAATGAAAATATGTCAGTTTAGGTTTAGGTTTAAACAAAATAATTATTCGGATATTATCTGTGTTTTCAGACATTTTTTATCATTTATTTTGTGAAAATTGACTAGTTCTTTTAATTTCATAGTCTGGTTAAGTCAAGTCAAATTAGAACAGGTTAGATTAGATTAAAAAAAATAATTATAACAATATTATCGTGCTAGGTTAGGCCATATAAAATTACAATGTCAAGTTAGGTTTAGGTTTAAACAAACCAATTAAACAGATATTATGATGTGTTGTCTGTCATTTTTGGCCACGTTTGTAACGATATTTTTTTTGATTTTATGGCGCAGTTAGGTCAAACCGAATTAGAATAGGTTAGAATTAGTGTATTATTAAATTTAACTTAAATTAGAATCAGTCGAGTTAGGTTATCAGCCTCTTATGTAATAAATTAAATTGGGTTAGATTTTAAGTACAACCTTGAAAATATTGACCACGTTATATCAAGCGATCGTGCAAAACAGGAAAGATCCTGCATCAACTACAACACCGTGACCTTGGCCTGGTCCAGCTTCCAATTTATACGATCGCACGCTACTACCAATTACTTCATCATATTATTTCGTTATTAAAATTTCATTCATTTACCGATTACTTAAACCACGTTAATTGTTATGTAAACAACAATTTCGTACGCTTGAAGACCTTACTTAATTAATTCGTTTTTTAATTTTTGTTCAGGTTATTTTTAGTCCGACAATCTTAATCGTTTTATAATTAGCCTCTTATAAATAAAATCGAAAGTTTCGTCCAAAAAATCGGTTGCTCAACGCTTTTTTCAACATCAAAATGTAACGGGCGCTCAACAAGTCTTGGAATTTTTTATTCGACAACTCAAGCACAAGCAAAGACACACGCTTTACAATCAACAGTCGCCTAAGGACCAGATGTCAAGTCAGAGTTGCGACAATACAAATTGGTTACCAATTTCCAACAAAGTCACAACCTAATTTCAAGTTGAATTTGACGGTTAACGGCGTCCCACCCTAAGATTTTCAATACTTGTAAAACGCGATTCGATTTAAAGCCTTCATTTTTAATTTTGAGAAGGAGGTCGATACTTCATCTTATAAAGAATACCAATCTACTTTGAGCTGACCCCAAGCCATAATTAAATAATCATAATTAACCAAGTTATTAATTAAAACATCAAATTCGGAAATTCCCGTTTATGTCTTCAGTTATCAAAATTTTGTATTAAATTTTTTTGGACTCTTAGATTAGACTTTTTTATTTTGAGCTGACGCTTGGCTGCTTTAAACAACGCAATAGTTTTTGATTTATTCAATGTTCTTTAGATCAAGAAACAAAATTTTCAAGCTACGTCAAAAAGATTTACAACTGCGCAGTGGGTAATAATCGGTTCCCAGCAGGGACACTTTAACAGCAATAGTATCTTTTGGGTGGAGCGGCCTTAATACTAATTGTTATGTACCATTCCCATAGTAACCGATTTGCATCGTCGCAACTCTTGACTTGGAATCGGTCCATAAAACGTGAAGACTTGTTTTGAACACCCGTTATAATTTCATCACCACTGGAATTCTTTAATTTAATTATTTTGTAAACAATCGTTGCGTTCCACGCGGAACGGCAATTTTTGTAGAATTAAGGACCAAAGGTCACGAGCGCGTTTTGATAAGTCGGCGACGCGCGTCAACATCTTGAGCAAAATTTTTGACGTCATCTTCGGCTTTCCCTGAATAAACTGAACGTCAATTAAACCTTCAATTAGAGACATGCGACTTCAATTATTCAGCGAATGGTGGGGCCGGTCGCCATTTAAACCACTCCACTTGTTGTTATCGGACAGTTTAACGATAGCCGCGTTATCTTTAAGATCGGATTGTTGAAAATGTCGCTCTTGTGGATGGGCGCTTTGAAAATCGGTCTGACCGTCTGCGCCACCTGCGCGATCGTCTCTAGGTACGCGACCTTCCTGCGCAATCGAAGGTTAAGTCATTTTTTGTTTTTCGCAGGAACTCTTACAGTAGAAGAGGTGTACCGCGACCGAGATCAATTCGCCGCGCTTGTGAGGGAAGTTGCCGCCCCGGACGTGGGCCGGATGGGCATAGAGATCCTCTCGTTCACCATTAAGGACGTGTACGACGAGGTGCAGTACCTCTCGTCGCTGGGCAAGGCCCAAACGGCCATGGTGAAAAGGGACGCGGACGCTGGCGTAGCCGAGGCGAATCGGGACGCCGGAATAAGAGAATCCGAATGCCAGAAGTCCGCGATGGACATAAAATACTCGACCGACACGAAAATCGAAGACAACTCGCGAATGTTCAAGCTGCAAAAGGCGAATTTCGGCCAGGAAGTCAACACCGCTGTGAGTAACGTGTAACTTTTTTTTGTTTGGTCGAATTTTGAGTTGATTCTTGCAGAAAGCCGAAGCGCAACTGGCCTACGAGCTGCAGGCCGCCAAAATAAGACAGAAGATACGTAACGAGGAGATCCAGATCGATGTGGTGGAAAGGAAAAAACAGATCGAGGTCGAGGCGAAGGAGGTTGAGCGCAAGGAGCGCGAACTCAACGCCACCGTGCGCCTGCCGGCCGAAGCTGAGAGCTATCGGCTACAGTTGATCGCCGCCGGAAAGAGGTTTGTCAATTCGACCTTTAATAACAGGGGGCGCTGTGTAAACTTGTCAAAATAACCGTTTGAAAGAGGCGAAAGGTTATGTGAGGTTGGAATTGAACAAAAAAATTGAAATATTCAATTACTAAGGGAAAATATATTAATTTAACAATTTGACGTCCGTCCCTAACTTTTGAACGGCCCTTTCATACAGGTTTTATTATATTAAGGGTCCATCATTGGTAACTTTGTTATTATTGGAGTTACAAAGTCGGTTAAATTAGCAAAGAATTAGTGTTTTTTGAAACGATTACGACTTTTTTACTCAGAATTAAACATCCCTTCGAAATATGCAAAAGAGATAGGGTATTCCACTTCAAAAAATGATATTTTTGTGAATATCTCGAACAGTTGACGTTCGATTGTTCTTTTGCTTTCATTATAGTAATCAGTGAAGAAAACACCAATTCTTTACTAATTTAACCGACTTTGTAGCTCCAACCCTAACAAAGTTACCAATGGTGGACACTTAATATAATACAACCTGTATACACGGCTCTTTTATATTTTACAAGTTAAGAAATTTGTTCAAATGACAAGATTAATTTCATAATCATCAGAATTATTGAATCAGAGATGTCACTAGTCAATAACAAATTAGTGCGGGACCGGGCGTCAAGGTTCAAATAATAATGTGAGGTCGGAATTGAAGTAAAAAGTTAAATTATTCAATTATTAGTGAAAAAATGAATGAATTTAACAACTTGACACCCATCCCTGATTTTTGAATATTTTTTTTATAACTTACAAGTTCAAAAACTTGTTAAAATGACAGCATTAATTCCATAATTTACATAGTGATGACACTAGTTATGCATAAAATGTATTTAAACACTAAAGAGACGAGTTTCCTGTGTAAAACGCATTAGTGCGGGACCGAGCGTCGAGGTCTCAAAACGGTTTCGTGGAAAAATTTAAATTCGGAATGTTTCCAGAACACAGACGGTCCATGCGGCGCAAGCTGAAAGCGAGAAGATCAAGATGATCGGTCAAGCCGAAGCCTCGGCGATTTCCTGCGTGGGCAAAGCCGAAGCCGAAAGGATGAGGCAAAAAGCCGCCGTTTACAAACAATACGGGGACGCAGCCATCATGGCGCTGGTGCTCGAAGCGTTGCCTAAGGTTCGACCTTCAAAAAATCCAAAAAATTCATAGTAATCGAATCGCGTTTTTTAGATTGCTGCCGAAATTGCGGCCCCACTGGCGAAGACGGACGAAATCGTCCTGATCGGAGGATCAGACAATACCACTGCCGAAATCTCAAGACTCGTCGGTCAAATTCCGCCGGCTATCAATGCCTTAACCGGAGTGGACCTTTCGAAGGTTCTCGGGAGAATCCCGGGGGCCACAGCCGCCGTCAAATGAGCCGATCGATATTTTTCAACAGTTTTAAGTTGTTATTTTTTTTAAGCCCGCATTGTCGACCAAGGGCGCATTTATTCTTTTATTACGATTTGTTTCGATAGTTTCAATGTATGGCACGTCGTTTTGCTTTTTAATGACATGATAGAAATTTGTCCAGAGAAAAAAGTTTCAAGACAAAATTGTTCAAAATAAATTGGAAGTCAGAGAAATAAATTAAAATTATATTAGAGTCCTTATTATATCTATACATAATAAAAATTCCTTTGCAGTTTAGATGGCGCCAATTAATTTTATTACTTGAATTAAAATTACATCTGAATTTTTTTGACCAATTAAAATTATGCTTTTAATTTTAATTTCAACATTTAAAATTATGATTTGAATTATTATTATTATTTATTTAAAATTATTAATATTAAACTTGGACATATTAAAAATTTGAAAACAGTCCCCAAGTAACCAGCGATTTATTCCTTTTAAAACATAAAAGTAATTCCTTGAATTTTTATTATGTATAGATATAATAAGGATTCATGTAATTATTATTATACTCTAATATAATTTTAATTAATTTCACAGACTTCCAATTTATTTTGAACAATTTTTTCTCTGGATGAATTTCTATTATGTCATTAAAAAGCAAAACGGCGTGCCATATCAATGCATGTTTGTTGTGTTTGTGTTCGGAATTTTCCCTGCACCGCTTCCGTTCTCCTTCTTGAATGTATATAATCGAGCAAAAACTTTTCATGCAACTTTGAATGTTTACGCGGAGCGTTTTTACTAGGCAATTTTACAATCGTACTCAGCTGTGGCCTAGTTATGCCTTTGAAAAATTCTCCAAACAGTTAATACTCAGGTTTGATTGAGTAGCCGTAATTTTTGTAAGTTTACTTCGAGGCCAAATAGCAGATGTACAACCAATTCTTTCTTTCACTTAGATTACTTAGAGGTAGATGGAACAAGAATTTGTATTTACCTATTTTTCTACTCCCAATCCCCCTGACATTTGCTTTGTCCCCACTTCAGTTTGGGAAAGGGAAACAGCTTGCGAATATTTAATAAACGGTGAAAGTAACCTTTTTCCTAAATGTGTAATTTGCGAATGTACTTACTCCTCTCTCTCACTTAGAAGTGAAAAAATTGTTATATCCACCACGTGTGAATGAAATATTTTAATAAATGGAACAAAATTGGAACATTTTCACTCACCTAACCTCAATTTTTTTTAAAAACATCCAAATCGTTTGCGAATACCCGAAGTTTAATATCCCCATCGATTTATTAGCTAAAAGAAGCATAAATTCACTCGAACACACAAAGTTAAAGCTGGAATTATCAACCACTGATAATAAAACATTCATTTCCTAGCATTTTCAGACAAATTTTCACCAAGAGACTCGCGCCCTCTGCACTTGAGACGTTCAACTAAGTGTAAACACAAAGATGGCGCATAAAGTACCAAACTTCAAATTCGAAATAAAAATTCATTAATCAACGCAAAAACTCACAGAAAGTTTAAAAAAGCGTCAGAAATCGTTTCGTCGCAATCACTTTTAAATAATTTCCCCATTTTGTAGCCCTTTCAAAAAAACTTTAAACTTCGTAGACGCGCATCAACTTACCCCATTTGAAACACTTCCCGAACGCAAATTTCATTAAATAAAATCGTACAAATCACTTAAACCGCCCCAACAGAAATTAAATTCGAAATTTCCACAAAAAAACACAACTCACCGAACGATTTGAAATTTGACGTGTAACCTCAAACTCACAGTGGCGACCTCTGCGGGTAAAACTTTCAATTGATTTCTTGTTGACAACCTGTCAGTTTCCTAAGATTTTCCGGTTTCTAATCGAAAATAAAATGGTTTGTTTTCCTCCATTTGTTTCAAACAACTGACTTGATTTCATTTTTCAGTTGGTGCTGGTTTTAGGAGACTTGCACATTCCGCACCGATGCAGCAGTCTCCCGGTCAAATTTAAGAAGTTGCTGGTTCCAGGACGGATCCAACACATCCTCTGCACCGGCAACCTCTGCACAAAGGAATCGTACGATTACCTGAAAACCCTAGCAAGCGACGTCCACGTCGTTAGAGGCGATTTTGATGACGTGAGTCGATATTTAAAAAAGAGCCGTTCTGAGAGTTTAATTTGCAGAATTTAAATTACCCGGAGCAGAAGGTGGTCACAGTAGGCCAATTCCGGATAGGGTTGTCGCATGGACATCAAGTCGTTCCTTGGGGCGACCCCGAATCCCTAGCCTTGATCCAGCGACAATTGGATGTTGATATTTTAATTTCGGGCCACACGCACAAATTTGAGGCCTACGAACAGGAAAACAAGTTCTATATTAACCCGGGATCGGCCACTGGCGCTTACAATCCACTCGACACGTAACCATCCGCTTTTATTAGTCTCCACCGTAATTATTCTTGTCAATTGCAGATCAATCACGCCTTCGTTCGTTCTGATGGACATTCAGAACACGACGGTCGTTACCTATGTTTACCAGCTAGTCGGGGATGAAGTTAAGGTCGAGAGGATTGAATACAAAAAATTGGAAGTCAAATAGCCCCAAATCCAATCGGCACTTTTAATTTCGTTAATTTGTGATGTATGTAATTTTTAAAACGCCCAATTATTCCAGTTATGCAACACACATCACGCGTTGCCTATTTCTGTTTATTTCCAATAAATCGATTTATTGTAATGAAATTTTCAAATAACCCCTCCAATGAATAAAGTTATCTGGATTCAATCCAATTGGTTAAGCCATGGTAACTTAATTTAGAGAGAGACAGGCCTGATGGTGCCAGTGAGAGCGACAAGGATGTGAGTAAGTTTGAAAAAATCTTTGGTTCCCTTCCCCAAATCCACAGCACCAGAACAACAAATAGTTTATGTGAAGATGTTTATTTCGTTGGTTAGATCGAGTTTGATTGCCTTGCAGAAGAATTTCGCCCCGGTGCTCAAAACTGGGGGACAGATTGTGAGTATTTTGTGGCCATTGTTTTGCGTTCTTATAAATAGAAGGAGTTATCAAAAAATTGACCTTAATGTGTGTACAAGTGAACATGGCACATTTGGCGAAATTAATCGCCAATTTAAATTCTGCAGGTGGTGATTAGGAGTGAAAGCAGGTGTTAATTAAACAAATGTTCGATAATCTGGTGGGTGAACTTGATCCTGGGTACAATTTGGATTCGATCGGATGTTTGTTTATTTTGTACAAAAATTCTGTTTTCGTTGTGATTAGGACAAGTTTACTATTTGATAACCAGATTTTTATTTTTATTTTTGGTGGGACCATTTATTATGCGCATTACGAAATTGAACTTTTTGCTTAATTTTTGTGGAAATTTTTGAAACAAAATTTATTCAAAAATTTATTACTTCAATTTTTGCTTAGTTTTTTTGGGGGAATAATTTGAATAATTTTCCATTTTTTGAAACAAAATTAGTTGAAAATATTAGTAAATTTGTTATTTGAATTTTTAGCTTAATTTTTGTGTTAAAAATGCAACTAAATTGACTATTTGAATTTTGTTATTTTTTTTTAAACAAACTTAATACAAAAATGCAACTAATTGCTGATTTAACGTTGCTTGTCTAATTTTTGTGGGAATTTTTTAATAATTTTCTATTTCTTTAAACAAAATTAATTCAAAAATGCAAATAAATTCATTACTTCAATTTTTGCTTAATTTTTGTGGGGAAATCTTTGAATGATTTTCCATTTTTTGAAACAAAATTAGTTGAAAAATGTTACTACCAATTTGAATTTTTAAATTATTTTTGTTTGTTAAAAAATGCACCTAAATTGACTATTTGAATTTTGTTATTTTTTGAAACAAACTTAATACAAAAATGCAACTAAATTGCTGATTTGACGTTGTTAGATTAATTTTTTGTGGGAACTTTTGAATAATTTTTAAATTTTCTGAAACAAAATTAGTTGAAAAATGTTACTTAATTTGTTATTTGAATTTTTTGCTTAATTTTTTTGTTAAAAAATGCAACTAAATTGACTATTTTAATTTTGTTATTTTTTTTAAACAAACTTAATACAAAAATGCAATTAAATTGCTGATTTGACTTTGCTTGTTTAATTTTTGTGGGAATTTTTTAATAATTTTCAATTTTTTTAAACAAAACTAATTCAAAAATGCAACTAAATTTATTACTTCAATTTTTGCTTAATTTTTTGGGGGAAATTTTTGAATGATTTTCAATTTTTTGAAACAAAATTAGTTGAACAATGTTACTAAATTTGTTATTTGAATTTTTGGCTTATTTTTGTTTGTTAAAAAATGCAACTAATTTAACTATTTGAATTTTGGTATTTTTTGACACAAACTTAAAACAAAAAATGAAACTAAATTGCTGATTTGACGTTGTTTGCTTAATTTTTGTGGGAATTATTGAATAATTTTCTATTTTATTTTTAAACAAAATTAATTCAAAAATGCAACTAAATTCATTACTTCAATTTTTGCTTAATTTTTTGGGGGAAATTTTCGAATAATTTTCTATTTTTTGAAACAAAATCATTTCGAAATTGATTTTGTTCAGGTTACTTTGCACAAAATTGATTTGTCTTCAATTTTGGAGGGGCTAATTTATGTCTTTTACGCAGTACGAATTTAAAATCCAAATTTATGACCGTTGGACTGTTCCTTTTGTTAATTTCGATCGCATTCCAATTCTTTTTAAAGTCGACTCGTATTTTTTGAATTACTGAATTTTTTCAAATCTATAAACTCATCCAACACAAATTCAGAAACCGGAAAAATCCATTTTAAATTACAAATAGAGGCCAAGAAAACGATTTTGTGCAAACTAAACGACACATTAAAACTGACTTGACATGAGGCGACTGGTTATACAGCAATGATTTTGAGGTTGCCTATTAAGATCATAAACTTAACCTAATTTTCAAACAAAATTAGTTTGTAGGTGTGGAATTGTCCAATAATTAGTCATTTGACTCACAGATTATTCGGTACATAGATTGAGAATGTTAAAAAATTGACTGCTATTAATTTATTTGGCTCACAGCTAGAGCTACTTAATATTAATGAGCCTCATAAGTCACCGTAATTTTTCATGCATTCCATTCATATTTAAATCGTGATTGAACAACATGAGGCCCCATTTACCAACAGGTGCAGCAGATTACTCAAATTCTCCATTGAAATAAAAATTCAATGAACGCTTCGATTTTGTAAACAAACTTTCAGGCGCCCGCCCAATTCCTGATTACCGCCCGGGAGTACTCCAAGAGTCCTAAGCCGGAAAAATATGCGGGTTCAGAGTCGGACAGCGACCGAACGGTCCTGGGCCACAGGGGCGAGTCAGACTTTTGGCGCAAAAAAATGCGCACGTTCCATCGGATCCTCGACGTGAACAAGGACGGGGTGATCTCTTTCGACGACTTTCAACTGCTGGCGGACAGGTTCGTGAATCTGGGCCACCTCGACGAAAAGCACACTCAAGAATTTCACGACCTGCTTAAAGTAAGGGGGCCACTCGAAAGTCGATTTCGTGTGTACAATTTCGTTTGTTTCAGGCCATATGGGAGAAGCGATGGGGCGAAATCTCGCCGTACAATTTAGTCACTGTTGCTCAGTATTTGAAGGATATGCATCACATTTTGAACGATAGGAGCCTCAGGAAAGAGGTGCACTCGTTGCTGCCATTTTTATTTAAGGTGAGCTAATTTTGTTTCAAAAAATTCAATAATAGTCCAGTCAAATTAGAGTTTGAAGATAAAAAAATTATTATATGAATTTTTTGCGCTTAATGACGAGGAAGGGTATGTAGAATGACAATATAAAAAAACTAACTCGAAAGAAGTACCACTAAGTTGGCAAATTGCAAATAAGTGGCAAAATCATGTCTTTTCTCACATTTTTTTACTGTTTATAAGAATCTAGAAGACCTATTGGAAAATTAGTTATTGTATATTGTAGGCAGTTAAATTTCCTACAATTTAGAATGCCTAAAGTCATATTTAACCAATTTGTTAACTGTAAAGTAAATGTCGAATGCGGAAAAATTAATTTTCGAAAATTGTGCATTATTATTGCAAAAATGAATGGATGTTGATGAAACTCCTGGAAAAGACAGTCCAACCAATGACCAAACGCTGTTTTGATTGACCGTCAAATTGTTGACCAAGGAATTTGTTAAGTAATTTTGCATTTGTTTTTGCATCTGCCTGTTTAATTACTAAACGTTAATTTTAGAAGTTAATATCGTAGATGTAGGTTCTAATTTATCCAAAGAAATGTATCGAAAAAAAAATTTCAATAAATTGAAATTAAGTTGCTCATAACAACCGATAAAGTAGGATACGCAAAAAAGCGTTAAATTAAAAATTAAATATATACTTTGTCGGTATTAATCCCTAGCAAATCCCTAAATAATTTATAAATTACAAATTTTCTTAAAAATTCTTTATTCTTTTTTTGGCAGGAATGAGTTTATCATCTTCTTCGTCTGGTATGATAATAATAATCGTCACACAACAACCACGGTTGTTAGCTCATTGCATGATAGATTTTTAAAAATTCACTATCTGTCATCCCAAGGGCAGCGCTATGCGCATGCGCGCGCCAACATTAACAATAACTTTTAGTCTTGGTAGCGCGCTGATGAGATAAAATATCAATGCAAAACTTTTTGAAAATGAAGGTTTAACCTCTTCTTTAATTATCCCTGAAATTTCAGTCTGATGAGTCCAATAGTTAATTAACGTTATAAAATTAACGTTATAAAATAAAACGCTATCTTGAGAACAAAGAGGCGTAGATGAATTTTTCCGTTTTTGAAATTATCGTAAAAATATGCTCCATTTAATCTAAGAAGAGCGAATTCCCGAGCGGCTTTTGTCTGACCTCTGAGACAATTTGTTTATAACGCTTTTTTGCGTATCCTACTTTATCGGTTGTTAAGAGCAACTTAATTTCAACTTATTGAAAAAATTTTTTCGATAAGTTTCTTTGGATGAATTAGACCCTACATCTACGATATTAACTTCTAAAATTAACGTTTAGCAATTAAACAGGCAGCTGTAAAAAAAATATGCAAAATTACTTAACAAATTCCTTAGTCAACAATTTGACGGTCAATCTAATCAGCCTTTGGCACACATATTGGTCAGTGAATTGACCAACTTTTCCATAAGTTTCATCAACATCCATCCATTTTTGCAATAATAATGCGCAATTTTCGAAAATTAATTTTTCCGCATTTGACATTTATTTTACAGTTAACAAATTGGTTAAATAAGACTTTAGGCATTCTAAATTGTAGACAATTTAACTGCCTACAACATACAATAACTAATTTTCCAATAGGTCTTCTAGATTTTTATAAACAGTAAAAAAGACATAATTTTGCCACTTATTTGCAATTTGCCAACTTAGTGGTACTTCTTTCGAGTTAGTTTTTTAATATTATCATTCTACATAGACTTTTCCATCATCAAAAATTTCAGATAATAATTTTTTTAATTTCGCACAATTTTTTGATAATTCGACTGATTATAAGGCGGGAGCGAAAATTTCGAAGCAAAAGGCGCCACTTACTTCTTTTACTATTAATTTCAGGCTGTGGATAAGGACGGATCGGGTGAAATTAGCGAAGACGAATTTAAGTTATTTTTCAAGTGCCTCGGCCTCAACGAAGAGGACGCCGTGTTCGCGTTCCGCACCATCGACAGCAACGCCGACGGCAGGGTCACCTCCAAAGAGTTCATCAAGCACGGGCGCGATTTCTTCCTAACTGAGGACGAAACTCGAATTAGCAAGTACTTCTGGGGCCCTCTCGTTGATCACTGATATTTATTGCAAAAGAAAACAATTTCAAATAAATTTAATTACATTCACTTCAAGCCTAAATCTATTTTGAACTCGTTCACCTCCTTAACCATCCCCGTGATTTGATTGGTCCTAAAACAATTAAGAACAAATAAAAGAAGAAATAAAAGAAGACGGAAAAATCTATATTACATGTCCTGGAGGTTGCTCCTGATCGCGCTGGTCTGAATCGAACCGAACGAGGCATCTTTATTCTTCTGATCCTTCTTCCAGTTGTCCATCTGCAGCTCTTGGTACGCTTGCTTGTGCCGCATCTTCTCCACGGCTTTGGTGTACTTTCCCAATTTCCCTTCTGCGTTCTTCAGCTCTCTCAGGAACGCCTTTTCGGCATCCGATGGCTCGGTTTTTCTCTGCGAAATTTTGATCAAAAGCAGCTCGCACCTTTTGTTCAAATCCTCCTGTTTATCCTTCATGTCTTCGTATTTTTCGGCCAGGTGTTCGGCTTTCTCTTGCAAGAATTGTTTCTCCTGGTTCATCCTGTTGATTTCGTTGATTTGGTAACGTCTGAGCATTTGGAGGGCTTTGATCCGCTTCTCGATTTCTTCGCAGGCCTTGTCGTACTTCTTGAATTGATCTTCTCTGAAGATTTTGGCCGCTTTTTGGAGCAGTTCGTAGCATTCCTGTTGGGTGTGCTCTTTTCCGCTGATCTTCAAAATCGGTTGGGTGTTGGTTCGCTTCAAGATATTCTGGATGTGGAGGTCGAACGGTTCCTGCAGCATCCTCTTGAGTGGCGAGCTCAATTGCTCAAATTCCTCCGGCTCGAAATCCTCACTGGTTAAAAGTCCGACCGAAGACACAGACAAACTCACCAACTGTCCATCGGCCAACAACACCACTATACAGGTCGGCTCATGGTACAACGAAAATCCGATCACTGGGTTCACAACCCTTGAAGAAGAGGTCTTGGTGCAAACTAAATAATCAGCCGAGCTTGACTGATTGAAGAGATTCAAGTCGTCCCCTTCTGGTCCATTAACAAACTTCTGCAGTTCATCAACAACTGGAATTAAAACGGAATGCACGCCGGTGTTGTGGGTCGCAAAATAACGTCCCACTTTCGATTCATCCTTGTGCAAAAAAATCGGACAGCAATAATCGTCCGTGATTTCAGTCGTCATCAAACCCAGTTCCAATTCGACGCTTTCAAAGACGTGTAAGACCCTATTTTTTTCATCTTCAGCGGGGAGGATCAAAGAATGAAAAATTGTCCCATTTGACGCGGCCGTGCAAACGACTGGTGGCAAGCTGGACAAGCACAAAATTGAGCAAGCTTCGTCGTTGATGTTGAAGTCGCTGCGTGGGACCATCAACAGCGGCCCTTTTACAACCGCGTTGGGTTTTTCGCCTAAGGTAATCGTGACTTCCATGACGTCCCCGTTTCCAAAAAGGACGAAAACGGGCCAAATTAGCTCTTTGCTTTTGGGCTTTGTTGAGACGATTTCTTGGGATCGGTTTAATTCAGGAGGGGCGAAATCAAAGTCGATGCCGGTTTCGCCGAGTGCGCTCAAGAAGTGGACTTTCGAGCCGGGGATTTTGCTCATGGGCTGTCTACCGATCGGAAAGGTTCCGGCGGAATAGGCGTTGCCTTTTTGAATGCAGTATAATCTGATAAAGTACAATTTACAATTAATTTAACTTTTCATATTCCTGGTATAATTTTTGGTAAAAGTACTTGAGCTATCCTCGTAAAATTTTTGGACGTTGTTTTACAAGTCTTCGACACTAACTTCCCCAATATGTTTGTTAAAAATGTTGTTACTTTTTTTATGCGAATTTTTTAAGTTGAAACAGAAAATTCACGTTTATAACTATTTCCCTGTATAATTTTTCAACAATCCATTTGAGCTATCATCTTAAAATTTTTGGAGGTTGTTTTACACTAACTTCCCAAATTAGTTTGTTATAAATATTGTTACTTTTTTTAATGCTAATTTTTAAGTTCAAGCAAAAATTTCAAATTGAAAACTATTTTCAGGTACAATTTTTCAACTATCTATTCGAGCCATCATCTTAGAATTTTTAGAGGTTGTTTTACAAGTCATTGACACTAACTTCTTAAATTAGTTTGTTACAAATGTTGTTACTTTTGTTAATGCGAATTTTTAAGTTCAAACAAAAATTTCACGTTTATAACCATTTCCCGGTATAATTTTTCAACAACCCATTTGAACTATCATCTTAAAATTTTCGAAGGCTACTTTACAAGTCATTGACACTAACTTCCCAAATTAGTTTGTTACAAATGTTGTTACTCTTTTTAATGCAAATTTGTTAACTTCAAACAAAAATTTCAGGCTTAAATCTATTTCCCGGTATAATTTACAACAATCCATTTGAGCTATCATCTTGAAATTTTTGGAGGTTGTTTTACAAGGCGATGACACTAACTTCCCAAATTGGTTTGCTAAAAAAAGTTGGCTTTTTTTAATCTAAATTTTTAAAAACAAATCAATCGTTTGAATCAACCTTCCAGATTACAAATTTCCAAACAATTTTTTTGGTCCACATTGAACAAATTTCAATCATGTTTTTAGTCACAGTAAAAATTTCACAACCCTGCTATTAATCTAAAGATCTAAAAATTAATAAAATCTTCAAAAATTGAGTAAGCAATTTCTAACAAGTGCACCTAAGTACTAAAAAAAAAATTAAAACTTGATGCCACGACGGTTATTAAAATTACCCCTTTGTGGATATAAAAATTAATAAAAAGGTGATTGCTTGAGCCAAAATAATTTTTTTTAAACAACACAAAGTCTTCAATTTAAAATCGAACGCCTTTCAGTCATTATAGGCAACTTATATTGCTATTACGTCACTAATATTTTTGCGGTGCAAGTCGTATTGCCTGTTCTGAATCATTTAGGTGTTCGTTTTTAAGTTCAATTCGCTGTATACAGGTTGCATGATATTAAGTGTCCACCATTGGTAACTTTGTTATTATTGGAGCTACAAAGTCGGTTAAATTAGCAAAGAATTAGTGTTTTCTTCGCTGATTAATATAATGAACGCAAAAAAACAATCGGACGTCAACTGCTCGAGATATTCAAGAAAATAACATTTTTTTAAATGGATTGCCCTATACTTTTTTACCTATTTCGAAGGAATGTATAATTTTGAGTAAAAAAGTCTTAATGCAGTGGTACACTCTGCCGCAAATTAAATGTCACACGACGTTCGGGCGCTTGCAGGCCATGTTACAAGGGTGTTTGCATGGTTGTATACAAATTATCAGGTCCGTATGCTAGATTTGATATTGAGGATCAGTGTTATGAAGTTATGTAATTTTTGTACTGTAGTTAAACATTATACTGTTAATATTTCACATAAAATTTATACATTTCAACGTTTTAGAGCACATTTAAATATATTTAAATAAATTTAAAAAAGAAATCATTTAATAAAATTACTTTTATTTATTATTATTTCGTAAAGTAAAGAAAATAATTGAAAATCGGAGACGTTCAAATTGTATTTTCTCTACGGAAGATTAGGTGCATATTTGAGGAGTGACCATTCAAAACGAGACATGTCCATATAAACTTTTTAATTTTTTTTTCGACTTATGTTAGGATCCACATTTTCACAAAGTTTGCTAAGGTAACAATTTTTTCCATTTTCTTGTTTTCAACTGATTACAACAAGGGTTGAATTTTAAGAGTCGGTTTTCTTGGGTAAAACCATGCAAATTGCACTGCACATATTCATAAAATGTGCTCAGATCAATTTTTTTTCCCGACATGTTAGAATACACATTTTCATAAAATTTGCTCAGATAAAATTTTTTTGTTTTCAAATGATTACAACAAGGGTTGAATCTTAAGAGTCGGTTTTCCTAGGTAAAACCATGCAAATTGCAGTGCACATATTCATAAAATGTGCTCAGGTCAATTTTTGTTTCATTTTTTTTCTTTCTCCGACATGTTAGAATACACATTTTCATAAAGTTTGCTCAGGTAATTTTTTTTTGTTTTCAAATGATTACAACAAGGGTTGAATCTTAAGAGTCGGTTTTCCTAGGTAAAACCATGCAAATTGCAGTGCTCAGGTCAAATTTTTAATTTTTTTTTTTTTTTTGAATATTTTCTATCTCCTCATAAACAAAGCACCAAGAATATCAATTAAGGTTTTTGATGAGTTACAATAATATTTTTTAAATCCGTGTATATTTCTTATTTATTTAATAACAACAAATTAATGATTTATTACTTTCATTATTAATAAATACGGTTTAGTAACAAATTTGAGCTTGTTTTCTTGAAACTGTTCGACTGTTACATGAACGTATTTTATTCGTTGTTTCTCTCGATTCACTTACTTATTTTGATTTTTGACTTCATAACACTGATCCTCAATATCAGCGAAGAAAACACCAATTCTTTGCTAATAATAACCGACTTTGTAGCTCCAATGGTGGACACTTAATATAATACAACCTGTATTCTCGACTGGAGTATCTTCGAGTAAAAAAACGTCGTTTTCGCCGCATTTTTCCGGACGACTTACCTTAATTTGTTATCGGCCGTCAGGACTAAAACATGAGAGTCATCCGGGCTTCCTGGATGAAATTTAACTTGTCGCACTTGCACGTTCTCTCCGTGCGCCAGGAGTCGTTCATCAAGGCTGTGGCTCCTGCAAAAAATGAAAACAACCAGTGAGAGCGGCCCTTTTCGCATTCGGAAGCGCGTTAAATTTAACGTGCGACATTTTTTCGGCTCATATAACGTAAATTATTAATTAAAAGTCGCTTTTCGCGGCGGAGAAGAAAAGATAAAAATGACGCGCCCTGATCTAGTTTTAACGGGGGGGCCCCGGTGTTGCGGTCCTCGTCTCGGCCGGCCAACGGCCGGCGAACGTTAATAAAAAGCGAAATAAAAGGTAAAAATGACGTTGTACTAAAATACATTACGACTTTTTGAATAAACTGCGGCATTCCAACCCCCCGATTCTTAATTACCCTATATTTTGCTACCCTTTTCTGTCATATATCATATTATACGGTCGTACAATGAATTTTAATATAACTCGTTATTCAGCACGTACGAATTTTGACGATTTTTTTTCGCCCGTTAAGACGTGGCCAAAAAATAATTTCATCCTTGACGATGATAATTCACGGGGCGCGAAGTTCCAGTTATTTATTGGTATGATGCAGAACTTTGCGACAGTTAACTAAACTTATCCATTACGGTTGATGTAAAAACATGTCGCATTACCATTTCCGGCGAATGTTGGCGAATAAAAATCATAAATCCGAGAGTTTATGCCGGGGCTCTCTTATTTCCCTAATTAGAATTTCTTTTCATTATCGCGGCCCGACATTTATTAGAAGGTTACGTTAGCATAATTAATATGCACGTAGTATCATTATAACTTTTGTAACAAGTCCGGGGGTTTCCTTTTTCAACCGTCGTAAATAGAACGTAACGGAAAATCTCGCGATTTGACTCTCCGAACGGGCGCAAAATGCACTCAAAGGGAGCAAAAAACGCTTAATAAAGACACACAGCGGAATAAAATTCTTTGTCTCGAAAATAACTTTTTTTCGGTCTGAAATTTGATCAACAGTAATATCCCAAGTGCATCAAAATAGCTGAATAAATTTTGACGTCTCTGTATAAATGTTTTGCCTAGAAATATGTCGAGCAAATTTGCCATGTAACAAAATCTCGAGTGCGAAGCACGAGGGATTTTGGGTGGAAAATTTACGAAAAATATTTCTTTATGGCAGAACGTTGCGACAAAACGTAACAATTTAATTCGGCATGATTATTTCCTGATTATTAATCTGAAGAAATAGATTTTACAACGAATTATTTATTTGCTTCTCGAAGAATATCCGATAATGATTGCAAAAAAAAATCAGAAGCGATTAAACGTCAAAATTTAATCGGGTAAATTTTGACACATTTGAAACATCAAAATTTAATCGGGTAAATTTTGACACGTTTGAAGCGTCAAAATTGAATCGCTATAAAACTGAGGAAAACCATGGTGACTGGGACTTTTTATGTGCATGAAGGAAATAATCAACAGTAATATCACAAGTGCATCGAAATAGCCGATTAAATTTTGACGTTTCTGTCAAAATGTTTTGCCTAGAAGTATGTCGAGCAAATTTGCCACGTAACAATATCTCGAGTGCGAAGCACGAGGGATTTTGGGTGGAAAATTTACAAGAAATATTTCTTTATGGCAAAACGTTGCGACAAAAACGTAAAAATTTAATCAGGCTATTTTCATGCACGCGGGGTATTCGGCATGATTATTTCCTGATTATTAATTCGAATAAATAGATTTTACAACGCATTATTTATTTACTTGTCGAGGAATCTTTGATAATGATTGCAAAAAAAATTCAGAAGCTATTAAACGTCAAAATTTAATCGGGTAAATTTTAAAACATTTGAAACGTCAAAATTTAATCGGGTAAATTTTGACACGTTTGAAACGTCAAAATTGAATCGCTATAAAACTGAGGAAAACAATGGTGACTGGGACTTTTTATGTGCATGAAGGAAATAATCAGTTGAAATTCACCTGAAAACAAAATATTCGAGAAAATTACGGCATCACATTTGCGCCCGAACTTCGAGATGAGGCAATTAAACCAATACGTTGTGAGTTGAGATTTTGTCACGAAATTACAGCCATTTAAGTTTCTCTGAAATTATTTTAAGTTGGAAAAAATGGTATCAATTTGTGACGATAAAAATGTTTGTTTCTTTCCGAGGGTTAAAAATACTCCGATGCAACGATTACTGTATTCGTGATCGGGGGTAATTAACTGTACGGAATTATTTTTAGACGACCGCAGCCTTCATAACTGTGAAAAATAAATAAACCAACAAAAAATGTACAGACCACATAAACAAAAAATAAGTATAAATAAACCAGCCGATACACATCAGAAAAAATTCTATTCTTGACAACTGTAATCTTTCAAATGCATCAGATTAATAACCAACAAGTTATATAAAGTGCTACTTTTGACATAATTTTACGTTTATAAAGTACCAATTTACACTAGCTCAATATTAACTAAATAATGGTCAACATTGTTTCATAATAGTCAATTGCATTTCAGAAGACATTAATTGTATCTCAGATTAGTCAATTGTTCAGAAAACGTCAGTTGTCATTCAAAATTGTCAGTTGTTATTCGAAATTGTCAATTGTTATTCGAAATTGTCAATTGTAGTTCGGAAGATATCAATTGTAGTTCAGATTAGTCAAATATTTTGCAGAAAACCTCAATTTTGATTCAAACGGTAAATGGTAGTTCAAAAGACATCAATTGTAGTTCGAATTGGCCAATTGTTTTGCAGAAAACGTCAATTGTTATTCAGAAGACATCAATTGTAGTTCAGATTAGTCAAATGTTTTGCAGAAAACCTCAATTTTGATTCAGAACAGTAAATTGTATTTCACAAGACATTAATTGTAGTTCAGATTAGTCAGTTGCTTTGTAGAAATCGTCAATTGTTAATCAGAACTGTGAATCGTATTTCAGAAGACATTCATTATAATTCAGTTAGTCAATTTTTTTGCAAAAAATATCGATTTTTATTCAGAATTGTCAACTAAATTGTAAATGAGATTAGTCAATTGTATTTCAGGTGACAACAATATTGTAATTCAGAAAACATCCATTGTAGTTCGGAAATGAACGCTTGATCTTTTACATTTTTCATAAAATTTTGAATTTCAATAATTGATGTAACTGGAAAAGCTTTAGCAGAATTTAATGAACCAATATTGGTCTTTTTAGTTCTAATGCAGAAGAATATATTTTTGCTGAAAAGTTCGGAGCAGAAAAAAATATTGGATGGAGTATACTTTTAATGATGGAGTAGGAACGTAATCTTCTGGAAATGTTAGCTTTGAAAAATAGTGGAGTACTCATTTTCTAGTTACTTTTTTAATTGGGACAAAGAATGAAAGTTTCAGGTTCACTTACACGAACCTAAAAAGTGTAATTGAACTGAAAAGTTTTTCATTACACCACCAAGTTTCAGCTTCTTTACAATTACAATCAGAACTAACCGCATTTTCTTATTTGATGAAAGAGTTTTGAATTTTCGATATTAATTTTGAAAAAAATTCACTTAAATTAATTAATTAAAAAACTCGGTTAAATCTCCAGAGATGCAGATCAGAACCACGAAACCTCTCTTTTGAGCAAGGAATTAATTTTTTATCAACAAAAAACCCATTCCCAAATAGTCGATCCGACAATTCGACAACATCGTGAATATTTGACGGGGCCCTTTTCGCAAGTATCCCGCGCGGGCTGCGAACACACAGCCGCAGGTGAATTAGGCGATCCGAATCAAAAAGAATTTTTAAATTTATTCCTGATGGCCGCGCGCGCAAAAGGGATCGGGACACAAAAGAATTATAGGCGCACGGAGTAAAGGGCGAATTAATAATTTTCGCCGGACCCGAGACATTATCCCCGATCGGAAAATTTAAATTCCCCGAAAAAACAACGTTCTTGTTTTAATTGCGTTTTTGCGCAAGGAGCGATTTTTGATAGTCCGCCCGCGAATATTGGGCGAGATTTATTAACTTTGACGGCCGTGTAAAACAAAAGGGGTGGTTTTTTCACGGAGATAAAATCAATATGAATGGCCACGCAGGGGCACGAATTTTAAACATTTTTTAATGGGACTTTTTTCGCGTTTCAGATTTATATCCCCGGAATCTCCCGGAAATTTTTGCCTTGGTTCAAATCCGACGTTTAAGTCCTTTACACTTCTTTTAATGTGGCCGCGGGCACATTAAAACAATATCATAATCCCAATAATTGCAGTTAGAGGCGTTGGAGTCTTAATCCCGGACAACTTCTCCAATTCCAGCGGGAACTTGCCCGGTGCGCACGTGAAGGGCCGGTCTGCCCCCGTTTTTTTTTCCTTTTTTTAACCCTGCAATTTGAAATGTGCAGGTTCAACTCCCCTAATTTTAACGGCCGAAGAAAACGAACGGAAAAGATGAGATAATTTTTGTGAAGTCGACAAACGATTAATTCTGGCGACAATGATAATTTAAGCTGAATTTTAAACCGACCTCAAATCTACCGTAAGGGACATTACTCAAAAATGTATCAACGTTTGAATGAATTTAACAGTTCTCGGATATCTCGTCGCGTACAGTCGGCGCTAAAAAGCGCCGATTTTTACTAATATCCAAGATCGTTCTTGTACACAGTGCCCCACAAAGCTTGCTCATCATTATTGCTTGAGGAAAGGGCGATTAAGTTGTCTTGATCACTGCAACAAGTTCGCACTTTGACACGTTGCTTGTGAACTTATAATAACATTTTGATTTAGGTAAAAGTACAGTCAAAAATCATAGTCAATTCGCCTACCAAAACGTGGAAGTATGAAAACATTTTTTCTCTCTTTAGGAGTGCGTCATTTCTCTCTGTCACTAGATGGCATTAAATCTTTTTTCTTTCCAACTTACATATTTTCATTAGGCAGACAAAATCGTCGTTGCACCGTGTAATTTTTGGAGAACAAATTAATAAAGATTTTTAGCTCTGGTTTCGTTTTGTAGGTGATACTTCCCAATTACAGAAAAATCCACGAAGGCGCCACGTTAAAAAATTCACCAAATTTTCAAGAAATTTTTTGAGACCTCAATATTGTGACCACTAATTTACAGTAGTATTGTCGACAGTTAGAGGAAGTTAGAACCCAAAATCTGTTTCGATTCAATAATTATGAATGTTTGAAATTAAAATTGCAAATGACAATTTTGTATCAAGTTTCACAATTTGTCAAAAAATCAACAAATTTTTTTGAACCTTGATATTTTGAACATTATTTTCCAAAAGCATGTTCTACATTAAAAAAAATTCACCAACCTAAATCTCAATTGGTTCCAGAGTTATGAATTTTTAAACTTCCGATCTCCTGTGGCAAGTTCAAAAATTCGCCAAATATTCAAGAATTTTTTTGTGACTACTAGTGTACACAGTGACTACTAGTGTCTCCAGTTAGAAAAATTTAGAACCCAAAATTTGTTTCGGTTCATTAATTATGAATTTTTGAAATTAAAATCGCATGTGGCAATTTTGTGTCAAGTTCAAAAATTTGTCAAAAATGGAAAAAAAATTTTCGAACCTTGATATTTTGAACATTATTTTCTAAAAGCATGTTATACATTAAAAAAAATTCACCAACCCAAATCTCAATAGGTTCCGGAGTTATGAATTTTTAAACTTCTGATGTCCTGTGGCATGTTTGTGACAAGTTCAAAAATTCGCCAAATATTCAAGAAATTTTTGGAGACCTCAATATTTTGACTACTAGTGTACAATAATATTGTCTACAGTTAGAGGAAGTTAGAACTCAAAATCTGTTTCCGTTCATTAATTATGAATTTTTGAAATTAAAATCGCATGTGACAATTTTGTGTCAAGTTTAGAAATTTGTCAAAAATTCAACAAATTTTTTCGAACCTTGATATTTTGAACAGTATTTTCCAAAAGCATGTTTTACATTAAAAATAATCACCAACCCAAATCTCAATTGGTTCCGGAGTTATGAATTTTTAAACTTTAGAGGAAGTTAGAACCCAAAATCTGTTTCGGTTCAATAATTATGAATTTTTGAAATTAAAATCGCATGTGGCAATTTTGTGTCAAGTTTAGAAATTTGTCAAAAATTCAAGAAATTTTTTGAGGCTTCAATATTTTGACTACTGGTGCACAATAGTATTGTCTACGGTTAGGAAAAGTTAGAACTTCCAAATTACAAAAAAATCCACGAAGTCGCCACGTTCACGTTCACCTGACAGCATCAGAATTCAAAATAAAAATCTTTGAATTTGTTTTTTGAAAAGTCTAGATAATTAAACGTTTTTGATTGGTAGAAAGTTGACTCCGCCCACTCTCCGAACGCCGTGTTTGTCCTGTTTTATTAAAATCTGCAATTTTTCCTTCCGCGAGCTGAATTTTTTTCTAATTTAATAAACCGATAAATTAGGTTGATGCCGAGCCGCGCGAATCAATTAATTTGATCGGATCTTAACGAGTTTTCCACGGTCATGTGGCAATCTCGGATCTGCGGAATCGAGGGCGGCGAATGTACGTCGCTGGCTCCCTCCCCCATAAAAAATTAAAAAATCTCGGAAAGTAATTAGAAATATAGTAGCGGGCTGTTTAATGGGGTGTGCGACGTTCTTCCGCGGTCGGCGGATACGCTTCAATGCCGGGGCCCACGTTCAAAAATACTACAAATTGATTAAAAAGTTTCGCCGCGAGATCTGATCTCTCCAGATAGCCGGCAAATTAAAAGTTGGAAAAAAAAAGTGAAACGCAACGATGATATTTTATTCCATTAGCGTCCGAAAATAAAATTTAGCGCGGCACTAATTTATTTTCTTCAGGGACCGCGTGACATTAACAAAAACGTACATCTAGCACTAAAAGAGATAAAGGATCAACATATGCAAATGATATCGGGATGACGGAGACAAAAGTGCAAAGTCCGAATGGGCACTTTGTATTCATGACAATGGCTAATACTGCGCGATGGATACTATAGGATAAAGTATTAAATACAACCTGAAGGTTAATATTTCATGCGAATGTGTTCTGAAAATAAAACGCGCGGCTAAAATCGCCGCGGCGAAGGAGGCAGCGCTCAAATATTCAATTCGTCACGTTCGAACGGCGGCGGCGGCTCGTAAAAGGTGCACCGGAGGACGTGCGCGATCAAAATAATCGGATGCATGAGGCCGCTCCCCAGGGCGCCCCGGTAATACTTCATTATTTATTTTTTTCCTTGGACGCGCACAACAACCCTCTCTCGAACCGTATCAAATATCATCAAAATATTTGCGAAAGATCCTCTCTTATTATCCTCAAAATTACATGCAGACGTATTAAAAGGAGCTTTTATACACATGCGAGTCCTGTCAGAAACGAGAGAAGGGTTGCAAAATAATGGCTGAATTATATAAAAGTTGATGCGCGCCTTTCTCTAATTTCAAAGTGGCCACCACACTTGACTATATTTTTATTTTCGCAAATAATGAATTTCGTTTTCGGTGCTTGTGTGTTCCGAGTTCTCCGGATGAATGGAATTCAGATTTATGCGTTCAATAAAGTGTTTTGATTATCTCGCTTAATCGGACTTATTAATCGGGCGAGTTTTAATTAATTCTGGGAGTACCTGTCGGCTGTTATTCGGCTGAAAATTATGAGTATCGGGGATCGACGATGACAATAAGGCAAAAAGGCCCATAAGTATTGTCACTTGCAGTGATCTCTATTTTTTTATTAACCCAATGCTCCTCTTATTTCCCCTTTTCACTTATTATACCTTTTTCAATTGCATTTCAGAAAATATCAGTTGTAATTTAGAATAAATGTATTCCAAGAGACGTCAATTGTAATTCTGACGTTTTCTGCAATCCGACCAATGCGAACTGCGATTGATGTCTTTTGAACTACAATATTGACAATTCTGAATCAACATTGAGTTTTTTTGCAGAACATTTGACTAATCTGATTGATGTCTTCTGAACTGCAATTCACAATTCTCAATATCAATTGACGTTTTCTGTAAAACAATTGACTAATCTGAACTACAATATTAACATCTGTAATCCAATTGACCATTCTGAATAACAATTGATGTTTTCTAAAAAAACAATTGGCTAATCTGAACTACAATAAATGTCGTCTGAAATACAATTGACTATTCTGAATAATAATTGACATTGTTTGCAAAAGCAATTGACTAATCTGAGCTACAATTATTTTTGGATACCTAATTTCACTTATAATCTTAGAAGTTGTCCATTTTGGAAATTTAAAAATGAGTGTCTTGAATTGGATAATATTGTTACTTTTTCTTTAGAAAAACTTTTGAATATTAAGTTTACAATAAGATCTTGGACTCAAGCCAAATTACCAATCCGTTTTGGTGGATTAGGTATAAGGTCTATAATTGATATTTCCTGGCCTGCCTTTTTGTCTTCTATATTTTCTAATTCTGAACTTATTATGTCCATTCTACCTTCTACTTTTTCTAATTTTGAAATTACATCCCTCAACGAGGCTGTTGGTTATTGGAAGAAGATTTCTAATTCGTCTTTACTTCCAAAAGAGCTTTCTATTTAAAGAAATTGGGACTTACCCATCTGTGAGAAAATATTTCAAAATTTATTATCTACCTCAAATATCAGACAAAAAGCTATCTTATTAGCTGGATCTGAACTTGAATCTGGAGCTTGGCTTGAAGCTCTTCCATCTTGTAAATTAGGTACTCTTTTAGAAAAAAACTGTTTACAAATTGCAATTTCACTTAGATTGGGAATCAATTTTTGTCATCCTCCTATCTGCTCGTGCGGTTCTTCTGTAGACTCGTTGGGTCTTCATGGTTTATCGTGCATTAAAAGTGCTGGTAGACTCTCTCGTCAGAGCTGTATTAATGACATTATTAAATGTGCTTTCTCTTCTGCCAACATCCCTTGTATCCTTGAACCTAATGGTATTCTGAGGGATGATGGGAAACGTCCAGATGGTATTACAGTTATTCCATGGAAAGTAGGTAAATCTTCAGTTTGGGATTTTACTTGTACGGGGAAACACTTGCCCCTTCTCATTTGGCTGATTCTTCATTTTCTGCAAGATCTGCTGCACACTTGGCAGAAAATGTTAAGAAAAATAAATATAAGGCAATTTCTGGTGATTATTTTTTCGTCGCCTTCGCTGTGGAAATTTTGGGTCCTTGGAGTGCTGCTCTTTCTCTCCTTGAAGATTTGGGGAGGCGTATTGTTCAAACAACGGGAATTCCTCAAGCCAAAACATATTTGAAGCAACGAATAAGTTTGGCTATACAGAGAGGCAACGGTTGCTAGTGTTCTTGGTACAGCCCCGCTTTCTTCTTCTCTTAATGAGTTATTTTATTTATTCTAGTTATTACTTATCTTAATACTTTAATACTTTAATATACTTGGTTAATTATTCATAAGTGAATAATAATTGACGTTTTCTGAAAATCAATTGATTAATCTAAACTACAATTATTTTTGTCTTGTGCAACACAATTGACTATTCTGAACAACTGACGTTTTCTGAACAACAATTGACTAATGTGAGATACAATTGATTTATTTTGAACTACAATTGTCTGTTCTGAATCAACATTGAGGTTTTCTGCAAAATATTTGACTAATTTGAACTACAATTGATGTCTTCTGAACTGCAATTGACAATTCTGAATAACAATTGACGATTTCTACACAACAATTGACTAACTGAGCTATAATTGACAATTTCTACACAATTGACTAACTGAACTACAATTAATGTCTTGTATAGTACAATTGACAATGCTGAATAACAATTGACATATTCTGTAAAACAATTAACTAATCTGAGCTACAATTAATGTCTTCTGAAATACAATCGACAATACTGAATAACATTGACGTTTTCTGCAAAACAATTGACTATTCTGAACTACAACTGACGTCTTCTGAAACACAACTGATATTTTCTGACTAGTCTGACTTAGAAATTACAATTGATGCCTTTTGGATTACAATTTAAACTGCCTGAAATACTTTGGATCTTTTCTGAAATACAACGAAAAAAGATGTACTAAATATAAAACTAGTTATCTGCTAAATCCTCAAGTGTAGTGCAACGTTTTATTCAACGATTCTTAATTAAAATCAATGTTTTGATTCAAAAAATTATCACTAAGATAAATTGTAAAAAAAAAACTGTACAATTGTTAGGCTGATCGTTTCTAAAAGAACAAAACTTAACAAAGCAATAACAGCGATCCCCAAAGTTAAACGTTCATTACCGCAGTCAATCCGCCCGCCCCCGTGGCCGCCTCCCGGGCAGGCAATTTTTCCAATCCTTTTTCCACCGTACGCGCGCAAAGCCCGAGCGATATTTACGATAATTAAGAAACACGAATTTATCATAATTAAAGCCGAGTTTTAAAAGATAATAAAATCGCGGATTAAACCGGGCGAAAACAAAAATAGCTGAAACATGCAAGAATACACACACAAACACACATTTACGCGCGGCGCGTCTTGTTGTGTATAGATTCCGCGTCCGGACGGGATCCACGTCGCCCCAAACTCGGCCGGAAACCCTCAAGCCCGACGACGATTAAAACGAACGTGATGCAAAAATCACGCGCGAAATAAAGAGTTTTCATTCTCTCGCTCCGAATTAGCGCTAAAGCGCGCCGAGATACGTGGAGGATTCGCCCGCGCTCTGCCAAAACTTAATCCAGCAATAATTTTATTGCTTTTTTATGCTAATTTCGAAATCTTACGGCCCAACTTGCCGAGCTGTATAATTCTGCATTATTACCTATGTGATCTTAATTACGTTTATTACGGTTGAATATTCATTCGGGCGCGGATTTTTCAGCGCCGCGCGCGCTGGGGTTCAAAAACGCATGCACTGAAAAAAATAGTCAGTCTAATAGTAAAAAAACGCGTATTTGCAGCTGATTTATTTATGTTCAAGTATTTAAATTGTCAAAAAGTACACTTTATTAACTACTACCAATTCTTATAAATCAATTTATTTTTTAGAAATAAACTATTTATTACTTTATTCAACTTTTTCATTTTTCTTTTCCTTTATGTGGACATATAATATAGTTAAGTAAACTTACTTTTTATTTCCTCATCCATAAAAAAATACATAATTACATACATAATATACATAATATACATATAATACATATAATAAATACATAATACATCCATAAAATACAAAATTATGTGGAAATCTGAGGAAATAAAAAGTAAGTTTACTTAACTATATTTATTACTTTAGATTTTGTTTGAGATCAACATTATTTGAAAACAAATATGTTTTCAATTCATGCAAACAAAAATTTATTAAGTATAACAATGGATATTTGTTTATAGTAATTAAGGTTTTTTATGTGGAATGCATACTATTTGGTACTAATTCATTGTTAGTGAAAGAAAATACATTTGTACATTTTTATCAAAAATAAACACTCATTTGTTGAAAAAGTAAGTTAAAAAAAATGCTTATTTTACGCCATCATTTTAAAAAAAGGTATAATCGTTCAAGTAAATCGGGACGTATATGGTGAACCAGTTTTTGGAAAGGTTGTTAATGTATTGTACAGGGTGAGTTAAGTTTTACCGCCAGTGGCAAAATAGGCATTTAAAATAATTTGTCAATTCTCATAAATTGCATGAGTCATTTTATATTATTAAGGTACATAGAAACCAAGAAAAAATCTTTTTTTTTTTAATCAAGTAAAATTTTGTCTTTTTTTCAATTACTAATTGTTCAATTTATTAATTTTTTTGATGTACGAACAGTAAAATATTTTCACACAATTTAGTGTAATTGAAATAATTTTAGTAATTTGCGTTTATTAAATAAAGCTATTTCCGTATTAGAAGGTATTTTTTTAAATGATATACGACATAAGTAGACTAATTTACCAGACAATGGTATTGATGTAGGGGTGCTTGAAAGATTATTTATGGCGGTCACTAAACTGAACTTAAGAATGCACATCTATCGGCAACTGAAAAGCTGTCTCGTCCAGTTTGATGGGTCGATCATAAATTATTGTTAGTATGGTAAACCGCATTATCTATTGTTAGAAAGTCATAAATAGAAGTACTTTTTGTGTTATATCTTAAATTTGATTTAACTCAAAAAGTAATCATTTTTTTACGAATCAAATTGCAGATATTAATGCTACGAATAATTTGACAAATTTTGAAATAAAAAACCAAACATAGAAATTTTACCCAAAACTCTTTGTTTTACTTTTTTGGCTTCAAATAAAAATATTTTGGAAAATTTGTAGCACTAATCGAAAGCGTAAACTTCAACTGATGTAACATGTAAATTGCATACCTTCCCCTCAATCTTTAATAGGTATTATGGCCGGGGCGGTAAAATTTAACTCACCCTGTACACTGGTGTATTTAATATATAAAACAATTGTTTGTTATGGTATTGATAAAGACTTTTGAAGCAAACAAATTATTGACATTAAAAATATTTGTTGCACTTTTCCCATACATATTCATTTAATCGGCGATGGACGAAAATTTATTTCCTGCATGAATCAAGAATATTAATAGGTATCAATAACGACAGCAACTGTATTATTTAGACATTTTACAAACATTTCTAATACATTTCACATTGAATGATCCTCTAATATTTTTTTAATTATTTATAGGTATAAGTTTTGTTTCATGTTTATTTTATTTTATTGTATTTTAAATATTTTTATTCATTTTAAATAAAAAGTTTCAGTTTAATATGAGATTATTATTAAAAATCCAATTTATAAAATATTTATTAATAAATAATGAAGGGTTTATAGTAAATATTTCCAGCATATTATTTGTTATTATTAATATGCTAATTTAATTGTTAACTGAAAGTCATTAGTAAAAAACAACTTATATTAAAATGATATAAATAATTAATAAATCTTGGTTGCATTATTATTTACTATTATTAAACGTATATTTAATGTTAACAAATATTTATGAGAGAATATTTATTAATAACAAATATTTATTTGATTTTAATATACATTTATTTTTTATTAATAAAGAACTATTCTTCCAAAATAAAGCAAATTAAGACTGAATAATACATTTATTTGGTGTAACTAAACGTATGTTAACTATTACCAAATTCTTTTTTGTTTTTAATAATTGCTTACTTTATTATAAATAACAATGTGTTAGAAGTAAATTAAGCTAATTGAAATCGTATCAATAAACTGTCAGTTAATCGTAAATAAACATTTGGTGGGCCAAATATCAATTAATATTTGTTAATAGTTAACAAATTTTTCACTTCTTTTTTTTCTGTGTGTGTGCACATCGTAAAAAAGCGCGGGTTTTTATTATCTGGACCGGCCAGCGGTGTGCTGAATACGTGTTTTTTCGTCTTTCGTCCCCCGCCGATGCGGTATCTTTGAATTATTGTATTTGTGCATGATCGCATCGATTCGTCCGCTTTCAGCGCTGCCCGATGGAAAGGCGCCGGTTAATAAATGATAAGGCTGAAATGCGGCAGTATTTTACGCCGCAACACCTATATCTTATAATCAAAACCAAGCCGCAGTTTATTATTTATTCATTAATTAATCTATGCTGTGTTATAGGGTGAACGGGCGAGTTATCGGGAGGCTGAAGCGTTGACCCTCTGGCGCGCGTGGTACCAACCACCGACCGTGTCCGCGCTTCCCGTTAATATTTTCGGACATTGCTGAAGCACGTTTTTACTTTATCTGCATCATGTCAATACGCGATGACTAAACATTCGATTAAATTATGTGGCACAGTTTTGCTTTTTTAAATATTTCAAATTTTCAGGTTTCCAAGAAAAATTTTAGGACGCTGAAACAAATTGTCAGATGCGATTTGAATTTCAAAAATTCATAATTAATGAACCGAAACAGATTTTAGGTTCTAACTTCCTCTAATTGTAGACAATATTATTATATACTAGTAGTCAAAATATTAAGGTCACAAGAAATTCTTGAATATTTGGCAAATTTTTGAACTTGCCACAGGAAATCGGAAGTTTAAAAATTCATAATTCCGTAACCAATTGCGATTTGGGTTGGTGAATTTTTTTTAATGTAGAACATACTTTTGGAAAATTATGTTCAAAATATGAAGGTTCAAAAAATTTGTTGAATTGTTGACAAATTTTTAAACTTGGCACAAAATTGCCACATGCGATTTTAATTTCAAAAATGCATAATTGATGAACCGAAACAGATCTTGGGTTTTAACTTCCTCTAACTGTAGACAATATTATTGTACACTAGTAGTCACAATATTGAGGTCTCAAAAAATTTCTTGAATATTGGGCGAATTTTTGAACTTGCCACAGGAGATGGGAAATAAAAATTCATAACTTCGGAACCAATTGAGATTTGGGTAGATAAATTTGATTTAATGTAGAACATGCTTTTGGAAAATAATGTTGAAAATATCAAGGTTCGAAAAAATTTGTTAAATTTTTGATAAATTTTTAAACTTGACACAAAACTGTCACATGCGATTTGAATTTCCAAAAATTCATAATTATTGAGCCGAAACAGATTTTGGGTTCTAATCTTTTCTAACCGTAGACAATTCTATTGTAAACTAGTAGTCACAATATCGAGGTCTCAAAAAATTTCTTGAATATTTAGCGAATTTTTGAACTTATCACAAACTTGCCACAGGAGATCAAAAGTTAAAAATTTGATTTAATGTAGAACATGATTTTGGAAAATAATGTTCAAAATATGAAGGTTCAAAAAAATTTGTTGAATTTTTGGCAAATTTTTAAACGTGGCACACAATTGCCACATGCGATTTTAATTTCAAAAATTCATAATTAATGAACCGAAGCAGATTTTGGGTTCTAACCTTTTCTAATCCTAGACAATACTATTGTAAACTAGTAGTCACAATATTGAGGTCTCAAAAAATTTCTTGAATATTTGGCGAATTTTTGAACTTGTCACAAACTTGTCACAGGAGATCAGAAGTTTAAAAATTTATAACTCCGGAACCTATTGATATTTGGGTTGGTGATTGTTTTTTAATGTAGAACATGCTTTTGGAAAATAATGTTCAAACTATCAAGGTTCGAAAAAATTTGTTGAATTTTTGGCAAATTTTTAAACTTGACACAAAATTGCAACATACGATTTTAATTTCAAAAATTCATAATTATTCAACCGAAACAGATTTTGGGTTCTATTGTAAACTAGTAGTCAAAATATGGAGGTCTCAAAAAATTTCTTGATTTTTTGGCGAATTTTTGAACTTGTCACATCAAATCAGAAGTTTAAAAATTCATAACTCCGGAACCAATTGAGAATTGGGCTGGTGATTTTTTTTTTAAATATAGAACATGATTTTAGAAAGTAATATTCAAAACGTCAACGTCCCAAAAACTCTCTTCAATTTTGTACAAATTTTTAAGATTTTAACACCCGTTTCGGCTCTCAGTCAACTTTTGCACCCAGTGACCTCATAAAAGTTTCAGTCGGCCGCCTTCCAAATCATCCCCCCGAAGTGCGATTTTCCACCCCGTTATAGATTTCGCACATCCGCTAAAATAAAATAAAAAAACCCGCCCACACACCGACACCTGAGGAATTCATTTTAATGCCCCGCGGTCATAAAACGGAAGACAGTCTGGGGTGTAATGAAAAATTCGGCGGGGCAATCGCGCGCGCGTACGGCGAAGTATTAAAAATTTCCGTCAACTTTTATCGGTTAAAATTTTATAGTGCGAAACTTTCCCAGTTTCGGAGCATTTTTCTCTTATTTTGATAACGGCTCGTAAAAAAGGGAAACGCAAATCGTCACGCGCCCCGATTTTTAACGGGGGCGCGCGATATTAATGCAGGGCACAAACAAGGTGGCTAATCTCAAACACGGCAACTTCCAAACTGCAATTAGGAGCAAACGGTTAGTTATTATAAATTATAAAATATTTCTATACCGAGCAACTTTAAATAATGCCACTTTAGAAGCGAGGATGGGACGTAATGTATTCCCAACAAACTTTGCTAATATAACGTAAGATCAACAGCGGTACTAAATTTTATGGTATAATCACACCGAAAATATTATATTAACGCCGAGACTTTAGCTTGAACCCAGGATGAATTTGAGACGCCACGGCCAACGGTTGGAAGGCGGCGGCGAATTCCGGAAGTGCGAAAATCGAGCGAGCCATTTTTGGCCGTTTTTGAAGTGCCACTGGGTCGCAGGCCTTAATAAAGGGAGTCACCTAATAACGGCGAAGAGATCATAAAATACACTCGACATTATGTAAATCGTGCTCGGTGTTCGAAAGGGCCCGAAGACATTTTTTTCCCGCGGCAAAAATTATCATTAATTCCGGTTACGATTAATTTGAATTAAAGCACGTGACACATAAATAAGATTAAATTGCTAAGAAGTTTAAATTATACGGGAATATATCACCGCTAGATTATAATATAGGAGCGTTTTAGGTGACACGGCTAATGGAAGTTTGAAAATTCCGGGACAGGTGTTGCGATACTTTTAAAGCAATTAAGTTTGCCCTTTTGTTGTTTCTCGTGTTTCGAGTTGGGGCAAAAATCGCGCGAAAAAAGTTCCGTGTGTTCGGCGGCAGGGGGCGCGCGCGCTGGGGCAGGTTTTACGGCGTCTTTTATATGAGGGATGTCCGATATATTGCGAATCCCAATGGTGACATTGCGGGGCCAATATGCGCCTCAACCCTTTTAGCGTACAACCTTTTCATTTCAGCTTATTCCTTAGATAGACGGGACCTGACCGCCGACTTTGTACACTCGACGCGAAACGTTTTGCAAAATCACCCATTGGCTAAACTCGCCTCAAGTCGAAGCTTCGAAACGCCAATGGGAACGTTGCACAATTATTAGTCAATTTTATTATTTCAATTTTTGGAAATTCCATGTTTTCAAAATTTCATCAGATATTTTAATGACAAAAGAATTAAAATCGTCCGGACACTTATTCCATTTAAAATAAAACATAAGTAACATCTTGTAACGTATATACGTGTCCCAGAAATAGTCATCAATTTTAGCCAGTAATAGAAATCGTCAAATCCAAGAACTTTTTTGAATAACTTTTTGGTGTAAACGTTTTGATTAACAAGTTAAAATTGTTAACAGATTTGACTCTTATCTCGTTACCCACCTATGGATAATAATGCTGAATGTTAAACACCGATAAGCGTAGAACAAAAAACCAATGGAAGAAAACATTCCCTGCTTTTTAGTTCTGTCGACGCAGCAATTCATTAATTTGACCGTTGCTGTTATTGTAAAGTTTTGGAATGCAAATTAAAAAATGCTATGGTAATACATAAATGAAGTAATTTGAGTCCTTGTCAAAGTTTTACTACCAAAAATGGTATGTTCAAAATAATTGTTAAAAGCATTTACAAGTCACAATAACAAAGATGTGCGGCGGGTGGTTTAAATAAGCGAGTAAAAAAATTATTTATTATAAAACGCACATACCTTGCATATCCAATGAAAGATAATTTTTTATGCAGTCAGCAAAAACTAATAATCACGATCACCGTCAGTGATTTATTAAATCAAGGCAGCTCGTCAATTTCAGAGAGGGTAAAATGCCAAAACAAAATTGCGATTTCGAAAAAATGATACATAGAAAAAATGTTTGCTTTCAGGAGTTCTACTACGGGTTAAAATTATTGAGATTATTTCCGGGACACGTTGTATACAGCGCAACTGTTTATCCAACACATCTTAATGGTAAAACAAAATTTTAACGTTTGAAACAATCTTATATTGACGCCACATCACGCTAGCGCATCCTAAAGTCCAAAATAACATTACCAAATGATAATTACTGACATTTTTTGATTTTTCCTGTTACTACAAAACTAGAAACTACCTCAAAAACTCTCCAAACAATGTTATGGTCAAAAACAATTATGTAATCTCATTGTGAATTCTAATTTAACATTTGCCATACTCAAAACCTGCCAATTTGGAATTTTTCACGTTACTCCAAATTACCCCAGCGACTTCAAAAACTCTCCAAACAATCTGATAATCAAAAACTATTATCTAACGTCTTCTTGCAGTCCACACTGATATTTAAACTTACTTCGAAATAAAAAAATTCCATTCCATTCAAAATGAAACATAAGTAATATCTTGTAACGCATGTATACAGCGCAACGTTTTATCCAACACATCTTAATGATAAAACAAAATCTTTACGTTTGAAACAACCTTATATTGACGCCACATCATGTTAGCGCATCCTAAAGTCCACAATAACATTACCAAATGATAATTATTGACATTTTTTGATTTTTCATGTTACTCCGAAACTAAAAACTACCCCAAAAACTCTCCAAACAATATTATGGTCAAAAACAATTATGTAATCTCTTTGCGAATTCTAATTTAACATTTGCCACACTCAAAACCTGCCAATTTGGAATTTTTCACGTTACTCCAAATTACCCCAGCGACTTCAAAAACTCTCCAAACAATCTGATAATGAAAAACTATTATCTAACGTCTTCTTGCAATCCACACTGATATTCCATGTTACTTCGAAACGAAAAAATTCCATTCCATTCAAAATAAAACATAAGTAACATCTTGTAACACACGCACACAGTTCAACGTTTTATCCAACACTTCTTACCGACAAAAAAAAAATATGGTCCAGACCGAATAATTATCAACAGCTAACATAGCGCAGAAAGACACAAAAAAATTGCCTTAAAAATCGTTGAAAGGACACAGTCTATTGAAGGATTCAAAACGTGCCGCGCCGAGCGCAATCAAAACAGTGAATAACCATTTCACTCAGTTTGCGTAGTCTTTCCATTAACCGGAACGCTAACTTTTTAATGTCGCCCGGCATCTTTTAATATTCATACATTTTTAGCCTAATTGAACGACTTACTTGCAGTAGACCATCTCTTTATTGCCTCCGAACGTGCCGTAAGGGGGCGTTCTTTCGGGCAGCTCGAAAACCAGGACGCCGCAAGGTCCTGCGACTGTCAGCAGCGTGCCGCTTCCGTTCACGATCAAAATTTCGGGAGTGAAAAGAGGCGGCCGGGTCGGCAACAGCGTCTGAAAATAAAAATAATATATTGTAAGCTTTCGCTACTATAAAACAGATGGCAAAGCAAAAAAGAAAATTCAAAAACTTTGAGAGAGTGAAAATGACATTATTTTTGTGTGAACGAAAAAATGTTTATATGAGAAGTTGTAGATGGTGAAGAATTTTACAATTATTGAAGCTTTCGCTATTTTAGCACAGATGGCGAAAAAAAAAGAAAATTCAAAAACTATGAGGGAGTTAAAAGGACATTATTTTTGTGTGAACGAAAAAATGTTTATATGAGAAGTTGTAGATGGTGAAGAATTTTACAATTATTGAAGCTTTCGCTATTTTAGCACAGATGGCGAAAAAAAAGAAAATTTAAAAACTTTGAGGGAATTAAAAAGACATTACTTTTGTAAGTATGAAAAAATGTTTAGAAGATAAGTTGTAGATACTGAAGAATTGTACAATTATTGAAGCCTTCGCTATTATGACGCAGATGGCGAAGTAAACAAAAATTGAAATACTTTGAGAGAGTAAAAAGGTAAGGTGACCAACTATTTTTTATACAAAGTGAGTACAATTTTCATTGGATATGGTGATTGGGTTTGAATAAAAACACTGAGTCTTCTCCATTCAACTATATGGTTTTTAAATAATTTCAAAATTCATTAGTGTAAAACATTATATGTATAAACATATTAAAGCAAACACACTGCAAGTTGCATGCTTTCACCTAGGCAAACCGACTCTAAAAAGTCAACCCTTGTTGTAATCATAATCATAAAAGTCGGCTTTCCTAGGTAAAACCATGGAAATTGCAGTGCACATTTTCATAAAGTGTGCTCAAGTCAATTTTTTTTTAAAACTTATGTTAGGATCCACATCTTCATAAAGTTTGCTAAGGTAAAAAGTTTTTCCATTTTCTTGTTTTCAAATGATTACAGGGTTGAATCTTAAAAGTCGGCTTTCCTAGGTAAAACCATGCAAATTGCAGTGCACATTTTCATAAAGTGGGCTCAAGTCAATTTTTTTTTTAAACACTTGTTAGGATCCACATTTTCATAAAGTTTGCTAAGGTAAAAAGTTTTTCCATTTTCTTGTTTTCAAATGATTACAGGGTTGAATCTTAAAAGTCGGCTTTCCTAGGTAAAACCATGCAAATTGCAGTGCACATTTTCATAAAGTGGGCTCAAGTCAATTTTTTTTTTTAAACACTTGTTAGGATCCACATTTTCATAAAGTTTGCTAAGGTAAAAAGTTTTTCCATTTTCTTGTTTTCAAATGATTACAGGGTTGAATCTTAAAAGTCGGCTTTCCTAGGTAAAACCATGCAAATTGCAGTGCACATTTTCATAAAGTGGGCTCAAGTCAATTTTTTTTTTTAAACACTTGTTAGGATCCACATTTTCATAAAGTTTGCTAAGGTAAAAAGTTTTTCCATTTTCTTGTTTTCAAATGATTACAGGGTTGAATCTTAAAAGTCGGCTTTCCTAGGTAAAACCATGCAAATTGCAGTGCACATTTTCATAAAGTGTGCTCATCTCAATTTTTTTTTTTTACTTATGTTAGAATCCACATTTTCATAAAGTTTTTTTTGTTTTTTTTTGTTGAATCTTAAAAGTCTGTTTTCCTAGGTAAAACCATGAAAATGTGCACTGCAAGTTGGATGCTTTCACCTAGGCAAACCGACTCTTAAGAGTCAACCCTTGTTGTAATCGTTTGAAAACAAGAAAATGGAAAACTTCATTAACCAAGAATAGAAGTAATTATTTATCTTTGAAATACTTTTTATTTCAATCTTCATTTGGTCCAAAACTATCAGTTTTAAAAAATGTATTTAGTTTAGACGTTGAAGCCGCTGCATCAAGAGATGTTTTATGTTTATTAGTATCAATGTGCTTTGTTATTGCACTTCGTCCACCAATCGCAATAGAAAATTCTCCTTTGCAGATTGTACATTTAACCAAAGAAATATCATTTCCTTTGTTTTCTACAATAAATGGAAACTCTTTTTTTAAAGGTTAAAGGTTCAAGTTAAATGCCAAGTTTTTATATTTTTAGAAGTACAAAGGAGTACAAAAGAATGCAAAGGAATACTTTTGGAGTACTCGTTTTAAAAGGAGTACGGTTCACAAAAAAGGAGTACAAAACTCCCTAAAGCAGTACGTTTGGTCACCTTAAAATAGTATATTATTTAACGAGCACATAATATAGGCTATTATTAACGAAGATGAAAGTTTGTAAATACGAGTCGAAGACGAGTATTTACAAACATCTGAGTTCATAATAGCCATTATGTGCGAGAAAAATACAGCTGTTTATCTACAATCAAAATTTTATTCGATAAAACTTTGAAATGCTGATAAGTTCCGAAGCAAAATTGACACCGAAATTAAACCGAAACCAAAACGTGATTTTCATCGAGAAGCCTTTGCTTCCAGTTGTCATGGGCGCGAAAAAAATAACAAGTATTTGTCAGTTAGCAAGAAAAATACGAACGTGTTTTTCTTTTCCTTATATTATATTTTGAAAGTGACGACTTAACCAGCCTCAAGTTGTGACACTTCTCCGATTCTCGCGATAGCCGAGGTCTCCCTAATGGATAATAGTGTTTTACTCGTTCCTAATTTTCTTTTTCCCGCAAGGGCGTCGTGCATTGGCACCGTCCGATAATTGTTCCGTCCCGTAACAGTTAAGTGCAAATATTCCCTCAGTAATGGAAGAAGGAAGAAGAAGAAGAGATTAGGCAGAATACCTCGGTGTTTTACCATTCCCTCGCGAGGAGACATGGTTCTGATTTTAATACGGTGTTACTGTCGCCCAGAATTGAACCCGAGATATTTGTTTAGGTAGCCTCGTAAAAACTAAGGTACCAAAACTAATCATTCTACCGTGCGCATAGGCAACCAACATTACTCTCCGTTCATTAATGAAAATAAATAGGCAACCAACAATACGCTCCGTCTATTAATGAAAATGAAACTGAAGGGGCGTGACCTGTGGATAAGGTGCCTTGTTATGTATCCATGGCTAGCATATGAAATGAACGTATTACGTCATGATTGTAGATAAAAGTACATTATTCTTGTAGTTACAAACAAATGTTTGTATGAGAAGTTGTAGATGGTGAAGAATTTTACAAATATTGAAGTTTTCGCTATTTTAACACAGATGGCGAAAAAAAAAGAAAATTTAAAAACTTTGAGGGAGTGAAAAGTACATTATTTTTGAAGGTACGAAAAAATGTTTAGAAGATAAATTGTAGATACTGAAGAATTGTACAATTATTGAAGCTTTCGCTATTATGACACAGATGGCGAAGTAAACAAAAATTTAAATACTTTGAGAGAGTAAAACGGACATTATTCTTGTAGTTACAAAAAAATGTTCATATAAGAAGTTGTAGATAGTGAGGAATTTTACAATTATTGAAGCATTCGCTATTTTAGCATAAATGCCGAGAAAAAAAGAAAATTTAAAAACTTTGAGGGAGTTAAAAGGACATTACTTTTGTAGGTACGAAAAAATGTTTGAAAGATAAGTTATGAATAGTGAAGAGGTGTATAATTATGGAAGCTTTTGCTATTACAATACAGATGGCGAAGTAAACAAAAAAATGTTTGGACAATAAGTTGTAGATAATGCCGAACTCTATAATTATTATTCGTATCAATTTATTTTTCTTCAGCCGTTTAAAAGTTAAAATTTATTGAAATTGTAAAATATTAAATTTGTGTGTCGAATCTCGCCGGGATAACAGACAGGTAGAATTTAGCGTCGTGCATTTGCTATTAAAGCGGAAAAAAAATAATCAAGCTTAAGCCCGGGGGATGTTATCAATGATGGAAATTTATAAAAATAACAAGCAGTAAAGGAGGTCGAAGAGAGACTCTTAATCCACGTTATTGCCTAATTTAAATCGAGCCCGGCAACGAGCGTATAAATTATTGAAATTATTATATTAAAAAATCCATCTAAGAAGTCAAAGAAGCCATTATGCGGGCCCGTTCTGCCGCTAACTAATAGCTATTTTTCGCAGCCTCCGGCATTTTCCGGGCGCAAAAATACACGGGACGCCCCGGAAAACCGATCGAAACCGTTAATTTTTCGCGTCGGAATCGAGTTTTCATAAAAACGTCTTAATTTAAAAAGAATTGCGTCCCCCAGGAGGGTCCCCGATAATCGGTCGGGTAATTTGAATCGCGCCGAGATGGATTCTGCGTAATTTCTTTTCTAAATTGTTTTGAAATTAAGTCTGCAGTTCTTTCGCTCGCTCGCGCGCCGCCCGCTCCTCCCCAGGAAATATGGGGATTATGAAAATGTGCACCGATTTTTTTTATGGCCGCAATTCGGAGCGCCGGCCTTTTTTTTTAATGTCCTATCGGCGATCGGGGATGGGAACGATGAATGTTAAATAAGGGACGCGCGTACGACGATAAAAATGTAATCTAACCTCAAAATTCATCCCTCATCTGAACCGTATGATTTCCAATCTGTTTTAAAACTTTATAATTGAATAATTTTTCAATAAAAACAAGGGAAGCACGCCAACTTGCACTGCCAGCTTGGGACTTGATTGAAAAAGAAATCCAATACCGCTATAACCAGCGTTCCGGAAAATTGTCAGTACTTTCCCGGCTAGATCTTATTATCGATGCATATTTCTGCCTCTTTATGGATCTCTTTAAGATAACTTCTTGCGCCGCATCTAATTTTACTAACCGGTTTCTTTTATCTCCTCATCTTCAATTAATTCGCAGAAAATTGCATCGTCGATTACGAAAAATTATTTCACATTTCCTCACCCACAATCACATAACATTCGAAAAAATAACAAACAAATTTCAATGCCCATTCTGGAATGCGAATTTTGTGTATAAATTGACCAATTCGCATTCTAGAATGCGCATTGAAATTCTCCGCATCCTCATCTTCAATTATTTTGCAGAAAATTGTAAAATTATTTCAAATTCCCTCAGACACAATCACATAACATTCGAAAAAATAACAAACAAATTTCGATGCACATTCTGGAATGCGAATTTTGTGTATAAGACATCACTTTCTTAGGAGATTTTGTTAACAAGGAGTCTAGTACGATGGTGAATGGCAGTGGGTTGCAAATTAAAGTAGAAGTGGCGCCTGAAACGTTTTTCAATTTTGTTCAAACCGATTTAGATGCTTTGGTTGAATGGAATCGACCATTTGAGGTTGTCGTTGGATGATATGCTTAAAAGTTATGATGATGTCAATGACGATGTCAACAGTATTACTGAAACAGTGTTACTGAATTAACGGTAATGTTTTGTTGATATTAGGACACTTGTTTAAGAAATTGTTTACATCAGAGCAATTATGGCTGTGTATCTTTTGATGTATGAACTTTTTTTCGATTACGAACAATTATTTCAAATTGACCAATTCGCATTCTAGAGTACGCATTGAAATTCTCCGCATCCTCATCTTCAATTAATTCGCAGAAAATTGCATCGTCGATTACGAAAAATTATTTCAAATTCCCTCACACACAATCACATAACATTCGAAAAAAAAACAAACAAATTTCAATGCGCATTCTGGAATGCGAATTTTGTGTATAAATTGATCAATTCGCATTCTAGAATGCGCATTGAAATTCCCCGCATCCTCATCTTCAATAAATTCGCAAAAAATGGTATCGTCGATTACGAAAAATTATTTCAAATTCCCTCACACACAATCACATAACATTAATTATTAACTTAATAATTGTCCAGACATAAGATAATTTTTTTTAAATAATTTTACCTTGTATATTGTTCCTTTTTTATTCCCATGGTCACTTTTTCTTACAATTTAAAATATTTTAAAGATTATTTTTTAATGATTTCATTCACCAATCTTTTAGCAGTATTTGGGCACACGTGTTTAATTCTGTCCAATCACAACATTATTATAGTGAGAATTTTCTACTGTACATTATTCCCGCGAGCATAATTTCTAGTATTTTGTTTACATATGTTACTTGACAGCACATTTTCTAGTTTTGACATCTGTCGCCAGTTTGATTTTAGTTTATAATGAATTAAACTGTATTTTTATGCTGTATTTTTTATTCAAACGTTAAAAAATAATCTTCCGAATACCACTCGAGAGTGCGAATTAATTAGAAAATAATTCTCCAGTTATTTTTTCAAACTTGTTGCCATTTGAGAATAGCCACTCGAGCCCTACGGGCTCTCGTGTCTATTCCCTGGCAACAAGTTTTCGAAAATCTATCGAATTATTTTCAATTTATTCCCACTCTCTTGTGATATTACTTATGAAACATTTTACAAAACACATTTAGACACAAAACATTGTTTAGTCATTATACACACTTTTTTTAAATTTTTTTTTTTTTAATAAATTTAATTTTACAGAGATTTTAGACACCAATAATTTTACTGAATTGGTGTTTCGCCATTGCATCTTCAATAAAATCTCCGACCTTATTCTACACGTTCCGACCTTTAATGTTCATCGGGAAAACCGTTAGGAATGCTTATTTTGAAAGTTTTTTATTGAAGATCCAATGGCGAAACACCAATTCTACAATCTATGTAAAATTAAATTTATGTAATTTTTTTTTTGACTAAACAATGTTTTGTGTCTAAATGTGTTTTTTAAAATGTTTGTTTAAAATATTTTAAATTGTAACAAAAAGTGACCATGTGAATAAAAAAGGAACAATATACAAGGTAAAATTATTTTAAAAAATCACATAACATTCGAAAAAATAACAAACAAATTTCAATGCGCATTCTGGAATGCGAATTTTGTGTATAAATTGATCAATTCGCATTCTAGAATGCGCATTGAAATTAGCACAAACGCACCAGAATTTAATCGTCTTAAATTTTTACGACCGCGTTCGACGTTTAATTCGAATGGTTCCTAATTGTTTTGTTCGTTGTAATAACACCGAAATATAATGCGTTTAAGTGGATCGTTAAATTTCCAGTTTTATTCACATCGGCCTGTGCTGGCTCGGTGCACCAGCTACTTAATTGCTATTGTTACAATCCAATAATTTTCACACCAATTTCCTCGAGGTTTTCTTCGATCGTGACGTTTCGCGCGGTTCGGGAAAATGCCTCATTAAATCGGCTTGCATATGTCGACGATTGTGCAAGCGGTCGTTTATCTGTGAACGCATTAAACAGTCATGGAAACACGACACATCCTAACACCCCGTTCAATCCCGAACCATTCAGTTGGCACTCCATTTACCCCGGCGCGCGTCTTATTTCCTCACTCTTGCAAAATTTAACATCCACCTACGTTCTTGCTGCCCTGCAATTTATCCCACTTCGCCAAGTCAACACAAGATGCGACAGTCGATTTCTCTCAACAAAATTTGGCAATCAATCAACAATTTGTATCTTTATTTTATATTTTTCCGTCAGATGGTTTGATGCATTTTGCAGTCTGATAAATAATTCAAATTTCATCACAAAAAAATTTTGTTGCAACACGAATTGTGTAGCTTTTTATTACCAAAAAATACCGTTTATCTTTTCAAAGAAAAATATTACAAATTTTTCATTATCTGAACCTAATTTTATTTGTAGCTTAAAGTTAAGTGCCAGTTAAATTCATTAAGAGACAGATGTTGGTGTGCACAGATATTTAAGGTTAACTGTAAACGCAGAACCGATCCTCAAAGTTAAGTATTGGCAATTCTTTACCTAAACTGACCCTTAAAATTTAAATTTCATCGTAAAAAAATTGATTATAACAAGAATTGTAGAAGTAAAAATCTCTTTCACCTTTCCAAAAAAATAAATTGCAAATTACTTATCTAAACTTAATTTTATTTGTAAGTTAAGTGTCACTTAAATCCATTAAGAGGAACATGTTGGTGTGCACAGATATTTAAGGTTAACTGTAAACGCAGAACCGATCCTCAAAGTTAAGTATTGGCAATTCTTTACCTAAACTGACCCTTAAAATTTAAATGTCATCGTAAAAAAATTGATTAGAACAAGAATCGTAGAGGTAAAAATCTTTCACCTTTCCAAAGAAATAAATTACAAATTACTTATCTAAACTTAATTTTATTTGTAAGTTAAGTGTCACTTAAATCCATTAAGAGGAACATGTTGGTGTGCACAGATATTTAAGGTTAACTGTAAACGCAGAACCGATCCTCAAAGTTAAGTATTGGCAATTCTTTACCTAAACTGACCCTTAAAATTTAAATTTCATCGTAAAAAAATTGATTATAACAAGAATTGTAGAAGTAAAAATCTCTTTCACCTTTCCAAAAAAATAAATTGCAAATTACTTATCTAAACTTAATTTTATTTGTAAGTTAAGTGTCACTTAAATCCATTAAGAGGAACATGTTGGTGTGCACCGATATTTAAGGTTAACTGTAAACGCAGAACCGATCCTCAAAGTTAAGTGTTGGCAATTCTTTACCTAAACTGACCCTTAAAATTTAAATTTCATCGTAAGAAATTGATTAGAACAAGAATTGTAGAGGTAAAAACCTTTCACCTATCCAAAGAAATAAATTGCAAATTACTTATCTAAACTTAATTTTATTTGTAAGTTAAGTGTCACTTAAATCCATTAAGAGGAACATGTTGGTGTGCACAGATATTTAAGGTTAACTGTAAACGCAGAACCGATCCTCAAAGTTAAGTATTGGCAATTCTTTACCTAAACTGACCCTTAAAATTTAAATGTCATCGTAAAAAAATTGATTAGAACAAGAATCGTAGAGGTAAAAATCTTTCACCTTTCCAAAGAAATAAATTACAAATTACTTATCTAAACTTAATTTTATTTGTAAGTTAAGTGTCACTTAAATCCATTAAGAGGAGCATGTTGGTGTGCACAGGTAATTAAAGTTAACCAAAAATTTAAAAGCGGTTCTTAAAGTTCAGCTTAGGCAATTCTTTACCTAAACTGACCCTTAAGAGGTTACTTGTAATTTGCTGTTCGCGATCTCGATGAGTTAGTAAAAGTGATATTGCAATCGCACTTTACCAAGTCAATTTCTTTATACATTTTTTTGACAATCAATCAAAAATTTCTATCTTTATTTTCTTTGAATTGTGCATTTTTCCATCAAATAATTCGATGCATTTTTAATTTCAATTTCATCACAAAAAATTTGTAGAGTTCTTTAGTGTCGAGAAATAATACCTCGCTTACCTTTCCAAAAATTTTTTTTACAAATTACCCAATAATTATCTAAATTTAATGTGATTTGTAAGTTAAGTGTCACTTAAACTCAGTAAGCGGCAAATATCGGTGTGCGGGCATTTAAGGTTAACCATAAATGTAGAAACGGTTCTTAAAGTGACCCCTACGACTAAACTAAAAAATATAATGTAATTTAGAAAAACAACAGACTCGCTATCTTAAGGGCAAGCAGTACCACCAGAACGTTGATATGTTTAAATCTAAAATTTGGCTTTTCAGCAATAAATGAAAGAAAGAGATGCATGGAATATGTTACAAGAATCTATTTCGCTTAATTGTAGATAAAAAAAATTATTACTAATAGTTTAGAAGTTAGATTTATTTATTTTCCCGCATTCTCAACCCTTTTATTCTTAGGAAAAAAATATTTAGTTTTCACCATTCTATTAAGAAACATGTTCTCTAGGAATTCCCCCAATATGAATTATTTTGTAGTCAGTTACAATTAATGACTACGCACGGGATTACAAAAAAATTCATCTCTTAATTAATAAAAAAAATACGCATTAATATTGGGCCAATTCCTAGAGAACATGTTTCCTAATAGAATGGTGAAAACTAAATATATATTTTTTAAGAATAAAAGGGGTAACTTACGCGAGAAAATAAATAAATCTAACTTCTAAACTATTAGTAAAAATTTTATTATTTTTATCTACAATTAAGCGAAATAGATTCTTATAATATATTCCATGCATCTCTTTCTTTCATTTATTGCTAAAAAGCCAAATTTTAGATTTAAACATATCAACGTTCTGAGGGTACCATACGCCCTTAACGGCCAAAATTTCATAAAATAATTTTGTAAAAAAGCGAATCGACCGGTAACGAAATGAATAAGAAGAAAACGTCCCTTCTGCCGGAGAGTGTATTTATATCGGGTCGGAATCAAATTTCAGAAAGCACTTTGTATTCACCAATTTTTCTTCGCTAATTTTCTTTTATTCCCCGTTTTTTTATTTAATTTGCGAAACGGGTCGATTATTAAAAATTCAAAACAGAGAACGCGAACAAATTGAAACGATGACATTTCTTTTACTTCCGGAAAAGATCGGGCAATTTGCGAGAGCGAGAGAAAAAAATCCGGAGACGAAACAGCGCGCCCTCCTAAGATATTCAATTAATAATGGATAAAAATATGTATAGGTTGGGGGGGCGCGTTAATAAATCAAGCCGATTTTTGCCCCCAAAACATAATATAGTATTTAATAAGGCCCTGTAAAATTAACAGTACGGTCTCGCATTACAAATTCCATACACACGATAACATACAACCTATACAATCTGCGACCGATTTTCGCTGCGCGACAGCACACATCCCCGTCTCGTTCCGGCCCGATTTCATCCCTTGGAACGAGAACGGGGCAACTATCAGCGCTCGCCGGAAGCTCCTCGGCGTCTGAACGTGTGGAATGGCGAGAGTGTGTCTTCCGAAATTTATTGCAAGAGTATTAACTAAAGGGTGTAAATAGAGACGAACTTGGGTATATTTAATAATAAAACATCCGAACGGGACGGGAGGTATTTAAACTGCATGTGTAATCGTGTAATTAATGATGGCAACAAATTTGCGCCGGGAATTCGCCGCCCTCGAAAAAAATATTATGCAAATAATTCGGGCGTGCAAATAAAAAGTGGCAGTTTACATTTGCAGACTTTAAAAGTCGTTGACTAATTCATACCAACTTAAAAATTCGCCTGTCCCACCCCGAACGTGTCGCCGTCCTTTTCCGACTGCCCGGAGAGGAGCGGCGCGGCGAAAAGGACGTGGCACCGCGATAATTTTTAGAGATTAACAAAAATATATAAAAACTGTTGTCGCTCTTTTCTCTTAAGAGAAAAATGGCGAGTTGTTCAATTAATGTATTCATAGGGAGTGCGGCCCCGTCCCGCCCCCGCTCATCTCTCCGAACACAGAACATTATGCTTTCGGTTTTAATTTTTTATTCTTGAAAAATATTCCGTGGAGATTAATAAGGCTTGAAATGCGATGTACGCGAGAGTCGGTCCTTTTTCGGCGGGAATTAAAAATAAAGAGAGTGTATTAGGGAGGGCGAGAGATGTTTAAAGATATTTACAGATATTACAGATGAACAGCGCGGAAAATTTTAAACGCCCGCCCCTCGCGCCCCGCAACTTATCATCCGCCTTTCAGAATGGTTAAATTATAAGCTACCTGTGAAATAAATGCACGGAGAGAGAGATATACACCGCCGATGTTCAAACCGGCAACATAATTTAGTGGACATTTTGATATACAAACAATCTTTAATGAAATTCTTGGTGTTCATTAATAACGCATTACGGCCTGTATCGACCATACTGCGTGGTGCAAACGGGCGCAATTAGCGTGTCGATAACTGCTGCTGGGCGAGACATTACGAGGCCCAAATTTATACAGGGACCATTCCTGAACCCCATTACAGTTCAGCACAATTTGTGCACTGCTGAAAATAATCCAGATTATAAAACATCAACAATAAGTTTATAATTAAAACTTAAATACAAGTGGAAGGTAATTATATTTTATCATGAAAATTTCAAAAATCTATATTTACCTAAGCCTCTATGATTCAACAGATAATATCATTTATTTTTCCATCCTCAAAACCTCAACAATTCAACGTAATTATAATATAATTTACTTTTCTGTCATCAAGCATTGTAAATATTTAGTCATCAAACCTCATTCAACTACATTCAACATAATATAATTTATTTTTCACTGATCAAACCTCAATAATTCATGTAATTCTCACAGCAAACCTTGTAAATATTTAGTCATCAAACCTTACCAACTCAGCATATAATATAATTTACTTTTCCTTCATCAAACCTTGTAAATGTTGTCATCAAACCTCATCTATTTAACATATAAAACAATTCACTTTTCCCTCATCAAACCTTGTAAATATTTAGACATCAAAACTTACTACCCAAATTCATAACAACCAAAAAAAGAGAGTTAAATCATCTATTTTACAGAATCCACCTCTCAGGTAAATATTTCAATGGAAAATAATTTATTCGAAGGTTTACAAATATTTTTTTCAGGACATTTCAATACAGTATTGAACAATTCATTAATTCTCTAAACCCAAATTCATAACAACCAAAAAAAGAGAGTCGAATCATCTATTTTACAGAATCCACCTTTCAGCTAAATATTTAAATGACAAATAATTTTTTTGCAAATTTCTAAATAATCATTTCGTAATATTTTACTATGGTATTTAATAATTACTTAACGATTTTCTAAACCAATAATCAAAATAAGCAAATAAAATGAGTTGAATCGGAGTCTACCTTCTTTTAGTCATCAAACCTTACCTACTCAGCATATAATATAATTTGCTCTTCCTTCATTAAACCTTGTAAATGTTGTCATCAAACCTCATTTATTTAACATATGAAACAATTTACTTTTCCCTCATCAAACCTTGTAAATATTTAGACATCAAAGCTTACTACCCAAATTCATAACAACCAAAGAAAGCGAGTTGAATCATCTATTTTACAGAATCCACCTTTCAACTAAATATTTCAATGAAAAATAATTTATTTGAAGGTTTACAAATATTTTTTCAGGACATTTCAATGCAGTATTGGACAATTCACTAATTCTCTAAACCCAAATTCATAACAACCAAAAAAAGAGAGTCGAATCGTCTATTTTACAGAATCCACCTTTCAGCTGAACATTTAAATGGCAAATAATTTTTTTGAAGGATTCTAAATAGTCGTTTCGTAATATTTCACTGTGGTATTTAATAATTAATTATTTTCTAAACCAATGAACGAAATATGCAAATTTTCCGTAATCAAACCTTACCTACCCAACATACTTATAATATAATACGCTTTTTCTTCATCAAACCTTGTAAATATTTAGTCATCAAACCTTATTACTAAACATATTATAATATAATTTACTTTTCCCTAATCAAACCTTACCTACTCTACATATAATATAATACGCTTTTCTCTCATCAAACCTTGTAAATGTTTTGACATTAAATCTCATCTACTCAACTTATAAAATAATTTACTTTTCCCTAATCAAACCTTACCTATACTCAACATATAATATAATACGCTTTTCCTTCATCAAACCTTGTAAATATTTAGTCGTCAAACCTTATCTACTCAATATATAATATAATTTACTTTTTCCTCATCAAATCTTGTCAATATTTAGTCATCAAACCTTACTACTCAACATATTATAATATAATTTACTTTTCCCTTACCAAACCTTGTAAATGTTTTGTCATTAAACCTCATCTATTTAACATATAAAATAATTTACTTTTCCCTAATCAAACCTTACCTACTCAACATATAATATAACACGCTTTTCCTTCATTAAACCTCGTAAATATTTAGTCATCAAACCTTACTACTCAACATATAATAATTTACTTTTCCCTCATCAAACCTTGTAAATGTTTTGTCATCAAACCTCATCTATTCAACATATAAAATAATTTACTTTTCCCTAATCAAACCTTATCTACTCAACATATAATATAATACGCTTTTCCTTCATTAAACCTTGTAAATATTTAGTAACCAAACCTTGCCTACTCAGCATATGATGTAATTTGCTTTTTCTTCATTAAACCTTGTAAATATATAGTCATCAAACATTACCAATTCAACATAATTATAATATAATTTACTTTCCACTGATCAAACCTCAATAATACATCTAATTCTTACCACATCAAATCTCAATAACTCAACATATAATTTACTTTTCGATCATTATTTAATAATTACTGATTTTCTAAACCAATAATCCGACTTCTTTCGGCTGAATAGTTAAATGGCAAATAATTTGTTTTGAACATACATATTTCTTTCAGAATATTTCTTTCGAGGTTGAAAGTTCAGAAATACATTTTCCGTGATAAATCGAAAACAATTTAATTTCAGATTAGAGAACCCGAAGACCGGATCGCCTCTCACATACCTCTGCAAACCTTAATATTCCTCGCTGAAGTGTGTATTTGACATGCCCGGGGGACGTTTACAACATTTCATAAGAAAATTAAGTAAAATCGTAAATTCCCAAGCAACAATCAAATGAGCGAAACTTGATATAGTGGAAATAGAATCACCTGCATTAGGGAACTTCCAATTAAAGCGCGTCGCCGTCCGTCCTTGTCGCCCCGATTGCGTCGAAATCGTCCGGCCCGATGCGAATGTGACGGAAAATTAAATCAGCTCCACCTGCCAAAACACTCGACTGGCATTTCACTCTATTACAAGACGCTGTGTACCGGTTGATTAAATTCCGCGTTCTTGGGCGACTCTCGCATAACAATACGGTCAACAAGTTTGCAATTTTGAGGCGATTTCGCTCCTCACGATGACCGCTCAATTCCATAAATTACTTTCGCCCCGTCCGATTACGATCAGTTCGCGCGAACGCTATCAGCATTCACACCTTCGCTAATTATCAAATTGCAGCTGTAATTATGCACATTCGGAATTAAGTAATTAAATTGTGGCGTTTTTCACTAACAAGAGATCTTAATATCGGCGATATGTAGATCCGGAACGGGACACCTGTTATCCCGGAGCCATGTGTTGCTCCCGGACTTTTTACTCTTCGAATCTTCCCTTTTGATGGGGTTAATTGGGTACAACGTGCGTTATTGTAATCGGAATTTTCTGGTCGTCCCTAATTAGTAAATATTGCATGTTAAGGTGATACGTGGTATTAGACGAAACTTAAACTTTGGATCAAGTTTACTGGGTTCTTAATTATAACGGGAGGGTGTTGCTGATGATCCTTTCGCGTTCGCTGAAGCTCGGAACTTTTTTTTTTTATCTTTGTTGACAAAATTTACGTTTTTAAAACTGTTAAATTGGCGACAACAGCAAGAAAATGTTCTGGATATTGTTGCTCATCGATGAGACCCACTTTGTGCCAGATGTTTTTGCTGCAGACGCTTTTAAGTAACCCTGATAAGTTTTACCACAAGCTTTGCGAGCGTGTCATAAATAACTTTTGAAGAATTGACGCTTACAACAGAATTCCAAACGAATGAAAACATGTTAATTGGAAAATAGTAAATTTGTTATTCATTGAGATTTCGATTTGAATTTCCGATAACTTTTTTTTTCGATCTTTGATGACAAAATTCGCGTTTCTGAAACTGTTACTCGGCCGGAAAATATTTGAACAATCTCAAACAATGGCGAGAACAGCAAGAACAAATTCTGGATATTGTTGCTCATCGATGAGACCCACTTTGTGTCAAATGTTTTTGCTGCAGACGCTTTTAAATCACCCTGACAAGTTTTACCACAAGTTTTGCGAGCGTGTCATAAATAACTTTTGAAGAATTGGCGCTTACAACAGAATTCCAAACGAATGAAAACATGTTAATTGGAAAATAGTAAATTTGTTATTCATTGACATTTCGATTTGAATTTCCGATAACTTTTTTTTCGATCTTTGATGACAAAATTTGCGTTTCTGAAACAGTTACTCGGCCGGAAAATATTTGAACAATCTCAAACAATGGCGAGAACAGCAAGAAAAAATTCTGAATATTGTTGCTCATCGATGAGACCCACTTTGTGTCAAATGTTTTTGCTGCAGACGCTTTTAAATCACCCTGACAAGTTTTACCACAAGTTTTGCGAGCGTGTCATAAATAACTTTTGAAGAATTGGCGCTTACAACAGAATTCCAAACGAATGAAAACATGTTAATTGGAAAATAGTAAATTTGTTATTCATTGACATTTCGATTTGAATTTCCGATAACTTTTTTTTCGATCTTTGATGACAAAATTTGCGTTTCTGAAACAGTTACTCGGCCGGAAAATATTTGAACAATCTCAAACAATGGCGAGAACAGCAAGAAAAAATTCTGAATATTGTTGCTCATCGATGAGACCCACTTTGTGCCAGATGTTCTTGCTGCACACGCTTTTAAGTAACCCTGACAAGTTTTACCACAAGCTTTGCGAGCGTGTCATAAATAACTTTTGAAGAATTGACGCTTAGAACAGTATTCCAAACGAATGAAAAAATAGTAAATTTGTTATTGAGATTTCGATTTGAATTTCCGATAACTTTTTCTTTTCGATCTTCGATAAAAAAATTTGCGTTTCTGAAACAGTTACTAGGCCGGAAAATATTTGAACAATCTCAAACAATGGCGAGAACAGCAAGAACAAATTCTGGATATTGTTGCTTATCGATGAAACCCACTTTGTGTCAGATGTTTTTACTGCAGACGCTTTAAAATCACCCTGACATGTTTTACCACAAGCTTTGCGAGCGTGTCATAAATAACTTTTGAAGAATTGGCGCTTAGAACAGAATTCCAAACGAATGATAAAATGTTAATTGGAAAATAGTAAATTGTTATTCATTGAGATTTAGATTTGAATTTCCGATAACTTTTTTTTCGATCTTTGATGACAAAATTCGCGTTTCTGAAACTGTTACTCGGCCGAAAAATATTTGAACAATCTCAAACAATGGCGAGAACAGCAAGAAAAAGTCCGGGATATTGTTGCTCATCGATGAGACCCACTTTGTGCCAGATGTTTTTGCTGCAGACGCTTTTAAATCACCCTGACAAGTTTTACCACAAGTTTTGCGAGCGTGTCATAAATAACTTTTGAAGAATTGACGCTTAGAACAGAATTCCAAACGAATGAAAAAATGTTAATGGGAAAATAGTAAATTTGTTATTCATTGAGATTTCGATTTGAATTTCCGATAACTTTTTTTTCGATCTTTGATGACAAAATTCCCGTTTCTTAAACTGTTACTCGGCCGGAAAATATTTGAACAATCTCAAACAATGTCGAGAACAGCAAGAAAAAATTCTGAATATTGTTGCTCATCGATGAGACCCACTTTGTGCCAGATGTTCTTGCTGCACACGCTTTTAAGTAACCCTGACAAGTTTTACCACAAGCTTTGCGAGCGTGTCATAAATAACTTTTGAAGAATTGACGCTTAGAACAGTATTCCAAACGAATGAAAAAATAGTAAATTTGTTATTGAGATTTCGATTTGAATTTCCGATAACTTTTTCTTTTCGATCTTCGATAAAAAAATTTGCGTTTCTGAAACAGTTACTAGGCCGGAAAATATTTGAACAATCTCAAACAATGGCGAGAACAGCAAGAACAAATTCTGGATATTGTTGCTTATCGATGAAACCCACTTTGTGTCAGATGTTTTTACTGCAGACGCTTTAAAATCACCCTGACATGTTTTACCACAAGCTTTGCGAGCGTGTCATAAATAACTTTTGAAGAATTGGCGCTTACAACAGAATTCCAAACGAATGAAAACATGTTAATTGGAAAATAGTAAATTTGTTATTCATTGACATTTCGATTTGAATTTCCGATAACTTTTTTTTCGATCTTTGATGACAAAATTTGCGTTTCTGAAACAGTTACTCGGCCGGAAAATATTTGAACAATCTCAAACAATGGCGAGAACAGCAAGAAAAAATTCTGAATATTGTTGCTCATCGATGAGACCCACTTTGTGCCAGATGTTCTTGCTGCACACGCTTTTAAGTAACCCTGACAAGTTTTACCACAAGCTTTGCGAGCGTGTCATAAATAACTTTTGAAGAATTGACGCTTAGAACAGTATTCCAAACGAATGAAAAAATAGTAAATTTGTTATTGAGATTTCGATTTGAATTTCCGATAACTTTTTTTTTCGATCTTTGATGACAAAATTCGCGTTTCTGAAACTGTTACTCGGCCGGAAAATATTTGAACAATCTCAAACAATGGCGAGAACAGCAAGAACAAATTCTGGATATTGTTGCTCATCGATGAGACCCACTTTGTGTCAAATGTTTTTACTGCAGACGCTTTAAAATCACCCTGACATGTTTTACCACAAGCTTTGCGAGCGTGTCATAAATAACTTTTGAAGAATTGGCGCTTAGAACAGAATTCCAAAGGAATGATAAAATGTTAATTGGAAAATAGTAAATTGTTATTCATTGAGATTTAGATTTGAATTTCCGATAACTTTTTTTTCGATCTTTGATGACAAAATTCGCGTTTCTGAAACTGTTACTCGGCCGGAAAATATTTGAACAATCTCAAACAATGGCGAGAACAGCAAGAAAAAGTCCGGGATATTGTTGCTCATCGATGAGACCCATTTTGTGCCAGATGTTTTTATTGCAGACGCTTTTAAATCACCCTGACAAGTTTTACCACAAGCTTTGCGAGCGTGTCATAAATAACTTTTTGAAGAATTGGCGCTTACAACAGAATTCCAAACGAATGAAAAAATGTTAATTGGAAAATAGTAAATTTGTTATTCATTGAGATTTCGATTTGAATTTCCGATAACTTTTTTTTCGATCTTGATGACAAAATTTGCGTTTCTGAAACAGTTACTCGGGCGGAAAATATGTGAACAATCTTAAACAATGGCGAGAACAGCAAAAAACAATTCTGGATATTGTTGCTCATCGATGAGACCCACTTTGTGCCAGATGTTTTTACTGCAGACTCTTTTAAATCACCCTGACAAGTTTTACCACAAGCTTTGCGAGCGTGTCATAAATAACGTTTGAAGAATTGACGCTTAGAACAGAATTCCAAACGAATGAAAAAAGGTTAATTGGAAAATAGTAAATTTGTTATTCATTGAGATTTCGATTTGAATTTCCGATATCTTGTTTTGTAGATGATTGTCACAATTATTCCTGTACAATTTGGAGCGTGCCTTTAAAGCGTCGGCGTCGTCCTGAATTTTTTCAAACGACCGCTTCGCAAATTAAATACAAAAAAGGGAAATAAAAGAAAATTAGCAAAGAAAAATTAGTAAATACAAATACAAAGTACTCGCTAAAATATGATTCCAGCCCGATACATCTACAGGGAGACATAACCATTAGCTATGTAAAGCAGGCACACGTGAATTATAAACGGCACGTCCTTTATCTCTCGTCTCGTTCGCGGAGAGCCTTTTTAATATGTTCAAAGTGCAAAAGGAGGAGCGCAATCGTAACGAAAAAAATATGACGATCTGCCGAACTGCTCTGCCCCGGGGGACCTCGAAATAATTACGGAGCTCAACTTAAAACTCGAGAAAAATTGTACCCCATTTTTATTATCATTCACCTTTCGAGAATAGAATTTACTTTTAAATTCTCTCTCGCCGTCTCTCCTTTAAAAATTATTAAACTATTTTCGCGTGTGTCCGTCAAGAGAAACGAGCGCTTCAATCTTTCCGGGGGGATGGGGGGGTGGGTTTTTAACACGGGAAAAAGAACGTGCGACAAGTCAAAAGCAACCGTTGCAAGTAACGCAAATTCGCGAGCAAATCTACTGTGAATTTTCATATGATTAGCTCAATTTATTTGCAAATCTCTCGCTAGCTGAGGAGGCGAAATGTGTAAAAACAGGTGTCGGGCGATTTTTTTTCTGCTTCCCACCCTTTCCGGACGTTTTTCTTATTTATTACGGGCGCGAGGAAACATGGCGTTTTAACAGGAGGAAAAAAACGCGCACTGATACAAGCCACTTGAAGTGGATGCGAGCGGGCGCTCTTATTGCGCGATTGCAGCGAATTGAAAATTTTCACCTTTGAAATCTTTTCTCTCTGATTGCAGCTTTAAATTTTCTAAGTGCGAACTGCATTACATCTTGTTTATTATTATTTTTTAACGTTGAACCAGTCGAGATTAAAACATACCTGGCTGTCTGATTTCTATTATTAGAAAATCAGTAATTATGAAATACCACAGTGAAATATGAAACAAATATTTCTAAAGCTTCAAAGCAATTATTTGCCATTTAGATATTCAGCTGAAAGAAGGTGGACTCCGATTCAACTCATTTTATTTGCTTATTTCGATCATTGGTTTAGAAAATCATTAATTATTAACTGACATAGTGAAATATTACGAAACGACTATTTAGAAACCTTCAAAAAAAGATTATTTGACATTTAAATATTCAGCTGAAAGGCGAATTCTGTAAAATAGATGATTCGACTCTCTTTTTTTGGTTGCTATGAATTTGGGTTTAGAGAATTAGTGAATGGACCTTTTAAAAATTGCAAGTCTCTCTCGCACCGTGACGTATTGCGCGAACGACCAGTGCGCAGCGTTGGTGAAGTTTGTGATTTTAAAATCTGACACTAACTTACTTGACATTTTGTCAATTATTTATTCAAAAATAATAATAATAATGGTCTATTTGTGTTGCGTGCCGTTTTGTAAATCCAAAAGTTCTGATAAATCAACATCATTCTATGCATTCACTAAAGACAGGAGACTGCAAAAAGTGTGGATACATAAAGACTATTTACAGTTAATAAACAAATCAATGATTTTTGCCACATAATTAAAATAATTCACCAACACAGATAATATAGAAATAAAGTCACTACTTTGACAGCACCAATGATGCGCAGTGCAACTGCGCACGATTCTGTCTCTTTCCTTTGAAAAGGTCCATTGCTCAATACTACATTGAAATGTCCTGAAAAAATATTTGTAAACCTTCAAATAAATTATTTTCCATTGAAATATTTAGCTGAAAGGTGGATTCTGTAAAATAGATGATTCAACTCGCTTTTTTGGTTGTTATGAATTTGGGTAGTAAGTTTTGATGTCTAAATATTTACAAGGTTTGATGAGGGAAAAGTAAATTATATTATAATATGTTGAGTAGTAAGGTTTGATGACTAAATATTTCCAAGGTTTAATGAAGGAAAAGCGTATTATATTATATGTTGAGTAGGTAAGGCTTGATTAGAAAAAAATAAAATATTTTATATGTTGAATAGATGAGGTTTGATGACAAAACATTTACAAGGTTTGATGAGGGAAAAGTAAATTATATTATATGTTGAGTAATAAGGTTTGATGACTAAATATTTGCAAGGTTTAATGAAGGAAAAGCGTATTATATTATATGTTGAGTAGGTAAGGTTTGATTAGAAAAAAATAAAATATTTTATATGTTGAATAGATGAGGTTTGATGACAAAACATTTACAAGGTTTGATGAGGGAAAAGTAGATTATATTATAATTTGTTGACTAATAAGGTTTGATGACTAAATATTTACAAGGTTTGATGAGGGAATGTAAATTAATTAAAGAATGACAGGTGATTCAACTAATTAATTTTAGGTCGGTTTTTTGAATTCATGCAGTTCCCGAAAAGAAATAATTGGAAGGGGATATTATAGTGGAAAAAATGGACTTTTCAATTTAGGGTGAACCACCCCAAAACCCACCATGACTCAGTCCCACTAATTAATTCGATCGTATCGCAAGATTAACGACCTCCTTACTTTTTCCAGTTTGCACAAATTTAACAGACAAGGCCGGTCCTCCCGAAACCGCGCACCGAGTGATAAACAGCGAAAAATTAAAAAGAACGTCTGATACAACCCCTTCTAAAGGTAATACAGGCCGGATAACAACGGGCGCATTCAGAATAAATTCGAGCCATTTGCAAACCGACTCATGAAAAAGACGACCATTAAAAAGTTAATTTAATTAGCAGTTATTGGTGTAAGTCGGTTAAGTTTTTTTTTTATCTCCGGAGCACATGGGGTTGAAGACGATCTAAATTAAACAAGGGGTTGGTTCACTAATTATATTTTGTGGAGACATTTATGCCGAAAGGGGTCTCTCTTCTGATGACAAAATATCTCGTGTTGACTTTTTTTTTTCAGCGGAATTTATGTGTCCTTGTTTGGTGCGGTGCGCCGTTTTGATTTCGGATAGAGACGGGGCGCTTTTTTACGCGGTCCCTTAGGTTTTTTTTTATTGATGCCGGGCGAAATTAAGCGCGCGCCTTTTAGTTCGAAAAGTTTTTAATGTCGTTTCTAATTCTATTTGCGATCTCCTTGATGAAAAATGGAACGTTTAAGGATCATTTTCCTGCCGTTCCCTGAGAGGATCCGCGCACAATAAAATACTATTATAAAATCCTTATAGAAGATGGCGTGTCCAGTGACAATACACGTACTACTCACATATATTACCTCGCCAATACGCTTCGAGTACAAAAGATGACAAATTTTATCATTAGGGAAGTGTCGCCTCAGTGCCATATCACGTTTTGTTGGAAGGCAACACTTTGTCATCAAGGAATGCGAGTGCGATATAATTTCGTCCATTTTTATTTGCCCGTTTGTATAGGTATGATTATTACCGTTATTAGTCTTCGCTAATTTTCGTGGCCATCTCGCTGAATTTTATACGCACTGAATTTCAAACACACCCACAATAACTCCTGCCATTTTTTTTCAAATTGCGTCACGAAACGGAGTTTTCAGGACCTGAAAGGAGCATGAACAAGCAAAAATTGAATGCAGGTATTATGAGCAATTTTCTGAAGTTTTAGAAATAGTTTTTTCACTATTTGAACGCACAGTTGAGTAACAAAAAAGGAGCCACATTATCTGTCCTACAGTCCACCGTTTGTTAGCTATATATTTAAATGATGAATCATTTTTTTATGGTTCAGGAATATTGTTTTTGCTATTTCAACCTGGAATTTATTAATTCGGAAACTTTCCAAACAAAAAATTATAACAAACAAAAAAAAAGAGTTGAATCATTTATCCAACAGAATTCAGCTTCTTTTAAATGGAAATTAATTTATATGTAGCTTTATAAACATTTTTTCAGAATATTTCAATGTAGACTTTAAAATTTCACTAATTTTCTAAACCCAAATTAATAACAAACAAAAACAAGAGTTGCATCATTTATTTTACAGAATCCACCTTCTTTCAGTTCAATATTTCAATGGCAAACAATTTATTTGAAGGTCTAGAAATATTTTTTCAGAATATTTCAATGCAAAATTTAACAATTCACTAATTTTGTAAACCAAAATTCATAACAACAGAATTCAGCTTCTTTCAGCTGAATATTTAAATCACAATTAATTTGTATGTAGCTTTATAAACATTTTTTTCATGATATTTCAATGCAGACTTTAAAATTTCACTAATTTTCTAAACCCAAATTAATAACAAACAAAAAAAAGAGTTTCATCATTTACTTTACAGAATCCACCTTCTTTCGGCTAAATATTTCAATGGCAAACAATTTATTTGAAGGTTTACAAATATTTTTTCAGAATATTTCAATCTAATTTTATAAACCAAAATTCATAACAAACAAAAAAAAGAGTTGAAGCATCTATCCAACAGAATTCAGCTTCTTTCAGCTGAATATTTAAATGGAAATTAATTTATATGTAGCTTTATAAACATTTTTTCAGAATATATCAATGTAAACTTTAAAATTTCACTAATTTTTCTAAACCCAAATTAATGACAAGCAAAAAGAGTTACATCATTTATTTTACAGAATCCAGCTCAATATTTCAATGGCAAACAATTTATTTGAAGGTTTACAAATATTTTTTCAGAATATTTCAATGTAGAATGTAACAATTCACTAATTTTATAAACCAAAATTCATAGCAAAGAAAAAAAAAGAGTTGAATCATCTATCCAGCAGAATTCCTCTTCATTCAGCTGAATATTTTAATGATAAACAATTTATTAGAAGATCTAGAAATATTGTTTTCATGATATTTTCAGCTAAATCTTTAAATTGCAAATAATTTTTTTGGGGGTTTGGAAATATTGTTTCAGGATATTTCAGTGTAGAATTTAATAATTTTTTAAAACAAGAATTGCAATACGGAGTCCAACTTTCCTCAATTGAATACTTAAATGGTTAATAATTATTGAAGGTTCAGCAATATGTTTTTCAGGATATTTCGATGTGGAATGTAATTTGTTGGTTTTAAAAACCAAAAATTAGTTGAATCGCCTATCTTACAGAGTTCTCCTCCTTTCAGCTGACTATTTAAATGACCAGTAATTTTTTTGAAGATTCTGAAATATATTTTCAGAATAATTCAGTGTAGAATTTAATAATTTTCTAAAATAAATATTGCAGTACACAAAAAAAGAGTTGAACCATCTCTCCTCCAGAATCCACCTTCCTTCATCTGAATGGTAAATATTTTTTTTGAAGGTTGAGGAATATGTTTTTCAGGATATTTCAATCCCAAATTTAATAATTCGTTGATTTTCGAAACTAAACATCGTAATACAGAGCCCACCTTCTTTGAGCTGAATATTTAAATTGCAAATAATTCATTTGAAGCTCTGGAAATATTTTTTCAGGATATTATTTCAATTTATAATTTAATAATTATCTGATTTTCTAAACAAAACAAAAAACTAAAGATTTCGCCTATTTTCAACTGAATATTTTAATGACAAATAATTAATAATAATATTGTTTTCAGAATATTTTCAGCTAAATCTTTAAATGACAAATAATTGTTTTGAAGTTCAAAATAATTTAATGTGAATAATAATTTTAATCGTTTTTTTTTCAAGTAGTTTAGAAAAGTATTAAATTCTCAGCAGAGCTGTTAAATAGGAATGCTGAAAAGGTTAAAAAATATGGAGTTTTTTCTAATTGCCCTATTATGGAGTAACTTAATTCGCACTCGAAACATTTCCAGCAAGAATTTCTCCAGGAAAATCATTTTCGTTTGTTGTGCAATAAAGAAAAAAATCTGCAGGAATAGTAAATGTATTTTATTTTGCCGGTAATGGCCCAGCTTTGTAAAATGGGAGGCCACCACGCATTGCTACACCGGGACAGCAAAAACAATTTCAGGAAGTGCGTCACGAAAAAAACAAGCCGTTCCATTAATAGATGTTATAGATTATTAACATCAGATACACGAGACAGATGATTAATTTTCATAAAGTCATTACATTCTTTGTAATGTCATTTATTCATAGGGGCGCACACCCAGTGCGGATCGCGTGCCGCGAATCAATGGACAGCCCGCGATATTGTCTCTCCAATTATCCGGACCCAGCCCCGTTATTATTCAAATTCGAAGATTTTCGGAAAAATTAATCACCGCCGCAATTTTCCAAAAATCCTCGCAGCGCACTAATCCCGACAAAGAGCCCCCTTAATTCCGCTTTGATATCAGAAATACGCAAACACATTTACATTAACGAGACAGTAGACCATTATCTAAGTCAGTATTCGCGATCGTTCCTATAAAATTTACAGCTGCAGAAAACGTCTACCCGACCGAAGGAAAAAAATCGCGCGAGGCTTCGGCGCCCGAAAGGGACCCGAAAACGTTACGTGAAGCAATTTCCTTCACACCGAAACGATTAAAACAGTCCAATCAACGTCTCTGATAACGAGTGTCGGAAAGGGTTGTCGTTATCTCAGATGTGATTCCTATGCAAATCATTCTAAGGCACTTTTGATTATTCCCGCGCTCCTCACGGTGCCCTATTAGTTATTAGGACGCTCCATCGATTCCTAACCCATTAATTGCTTTAATTTAATTACGGCGACAGGTGATAATTTTTAATATGTCAAGTGGTAGGTGCGATCGGGGAGCGAGGGCCGCCGGCGCCCGGGGGGCCGCGTATTTATCAGACAAATACTTTATGGCCTATAATTTGCCTATTCGCTAATTGTTTTGCGTGTCGCGCGCTCAGTAAACACGCCGCTTTCACGGCGATATATTTTTTCGACATTTTTCCGCTCCATATCGAAAATTAATTCCGCAAACATTTTATCTTCCGGTTGAATTTATATACCGGGGGAGCGAAAGGCTCTCGCTCTCCTCTCCTCTCAAGAGGGACGTTTTAATTGGAATTGTGAAAAAATGTTTGTAAGAAAAATTGGCCGCATTAACGAGACTTGTGTAATTTTTGGTCTTGTCATTTCTCTGCCGTTATTAGGTATCGGGGAAGTGAATTAAAATGGAATTTCACTTGAGGGAATTTCGAGAGAAAAACGGTCGAACATGATCGAGACATGTTCGCTCATCGGCCAAACTTAATTACGGCGATATGCTCAACGCCACGCTTAATTAGAATTAAAATCGATTTTGGTTACTCCAATTTGTGTAATGTGGGGCATCGCCAAGTGTAGTCGCCTGTAAAATAAAAATTATCAAGATTGCCCAAGAAATTAAATGTAAAAATTGCGTTTCTTAAACTATTATCATTTGCCATTTAAAGCTTTAGCTGAAAATATCCTGAAAACAATATTATTATTAATTATTTGTCAATAAAATATTCAGATGAAAGTAGGTGAATTCTGTAGAGCTATTTTTTTTGTCTAGAAAATCAGATAATTATTAAATTATAAATTGAAATAATATCCTGGAAAACATATTTCCAGACCTTCAAATGAATTATTTGCAATTTAAATATTCAGCTCAAAGAAGGTGGGCTCTGTATTACGATTTTTGGTTTCGAAAATCAACGAATTATTAAATTTGGGATTGAAATATCCTGAAAAACATATTCCTCAACCTTCAAAAAAATTATTTACCATTCAGATGAAGGAAGGTGGATTCTGTAGGAGAGATGGTTCAACTCTTTTTTTGTGTGCGGCAATATTTATTTTAGAAAATTATTAAATTCTACACTGAAATATCCTGAAAATATATTTCCAAATCTTCAAAAAAATTACTGGTCATTTAAATAGTCAGCTGAAAGAAGGAGAACTCTGTAAGATAGGCGATTCAACTAATTTTTTGTTTTTAAAACATACAAATTACATTCCACATCGAAAAATCCTGAAAAACATATTACTGAACCTTCAAAACAATTATTAACCATTTAAGTATTCACTTAAGGAAAGATGGACTCCGTATTGCAATTCTTGCTTTAAAAATATCCTGAAACAATATTTCTAAACCCCCCAAAAAATTATTTGCAATTTAAAGATTTAGCTGAAAATATCCTGAAAACAATATTTCTAGACCGTCCAATAAATTATTTGTCATTAGAATATTCAGCTGAAAGAATCTGAATTCTGCTGGATAGATGATTCAACTCTTTTTTTTCTTTGCTATGAATTTTGGTTTACAAAATTAGTGAATTGTTACATTCTACATTGAAATATTCTGATAAAATATTTCTAAACCTTCAAATAAATTGTTTGCCATTGAAATATTGAGCTGAAAGAAGGTGGATTCTGTAAAATAAATGATGCAACTCTTTTTGATTGTTTGCTATTAATTTGAGTTTAGAAAAATTAGTGAAATTTTAAAGTCTACATTGAAATATCCTGAAAAAATATTTATAAAGCTACATATAAATTAATTTCCATTTAAATATTCAGCTGAAAGAAGCTGAATTCTGTTGGATAGATGCTTCAATTCTTTTATTTTGTTTGTTATGAATTTTGCTTTACAAAATTAGTGAATTGTTAAATTCTACATTGAAATATTCTGAAAAAATATTTCTAAACCATCAAATAAATTGTTTGCCATTGAAATATTCAGCTGAAAGAAGGTGAATTCTGTAAAATAAATTATTCAACTTTTTTTTTGTTTTTATGAATTTAGGTTTAGAAAATTAGTGAACTGTTAAATTCTATATTGAAATGTCCTGAAAAAATATTTGTAAACCTTCAAATAAATTATTTTCCATTGAAATATTTAGCTGAAAGGTGGATTCTGTAAAATAGATGATTCAACTATCTTTTTTTCGGTTGTTATGAATTTGGGTTTAGAAAATTAGTGAATGGTTAAATTCTACACTGGAGTATCCTGAAACAATATTTCTAAACCCCCAAAAAAAATATTTGCAATGTAAATCTCAGCTGAAAGAAGGTGGACTGATTCAACTCATTTGTTTTGCTTATTCTGATTATTACTTTAGAAAATCAGGTGAACTCTGTAGGACAACTAATTTTTGGTTTCTCAGATCAATAAATTATTACATTGTACCATGAAATATCCTGAAAGACACACTTCTGAACCTTCAAAAATGATTGACAAATGGTGGTCTGTAGAACAGATGATACAGCTCCTTATTTCCTCATTTCTTTTGTTTAATAAAATCTTTGGTTTGGAAAATCAGTAAATTATTAAATTCAACACTGAAATTGTGATAAAGTTAATTGAGAACTTCCTTGCCATTTACCTAAAAATTTAATTAACAAATGGTGGACTGTAGAACAGATGATGCAGCTTCTTTTTTTGTAGCTTCATACAATCTTTTGTTGAGAAAATCAGTAAATCATTAACTTCCACTTTGAAATAGTGAAACAAAGTTTGTAAACTTTTGTAAAAATTGCTTGCCATTTCAGCTAGAAAAATATAGACTGTCGGACAAAAATTCCGATTAAAAAATGATCGAGCCTTCGCGTCGGTTAACCGAGGTTCAAACAATTTCTTGTTTGTTTCCATTAACATTATGCTTAATCAAATTCATAGCTCCACCGACACCGAATTATTCTAATTAATTTGACACCGACAGAGCGACAGTGACATACGAGTTTAAAACGTGACCGCCGAAAGCGGCCATTATCCTCGGCGAAAGCGAAAAAACTTCACCAAGTGTTGAAATCACGCCATCCGGAAATAAATCTCGAAATTTCGCCGCCCGACGAAAATCAAAACTTAACAAAAAAAAAAAAAAAACCAGTGTGTTTATTTACCGGAAAAAAATGGGACGCGGAAAAAAAACAAACAGCCGCCACACCCTCGATTAATACGACATATCCCGTTGTGACAAATTTCGTAAATGTAACACAACTAAGCATTATTTTCCCCCCGGTTAATTTTTTCCTCAATAACAGACGCACCGCGCACGCATAATATTCAATAACCAAATAGGCTTTTAATTAAAATAGATATATGTTCCTAATCAAAATGCAAATGAGAGTGTGTATCATTTTGAGTTATTAGAGATATTAAAAAAAATAACCCCGTGATCACCTTTTAGACGATACATATCTAATTCGTGTAAAATTTAATTTATACCCGACGAGCTAATTGTATTTTTCACACACACACACACATTCGCACACACGCGGTTAACCGTAAGTCCCGCCGCCCCGACTCGATTTGTATTATTCTTCATTTCATTTCGTCCGGAGTTAAGACGAATGTCACCGGAGTCAACTGGGATCATTAACTATCGCTATCCAATAAACCGCAAACGCACCACAAAATTGCCACGCACACACACACACTCCACACACACATCCGCAAACGTTTATTTATTTTCCTTTTCTTAATTTTGCCATTTACTTTGATATATCGCGTGTCTTTTATCTCTTAATTAAAAATATTTGGCGGACGCGAAGCCCTCCCAAGATTGATACCGTCCCATTTCGACGACTTCCACTTTCAGCCACCGAAAAAAAAAAAAAAAACGTATCCGCGGCGCTAAAACGCTCTAATTTTAATGGCGAGATATCGGCGGCGTTTTCCCTTTAACGCAGATTGCTCCGCTTCCATAAATCAGCTTTTTATGTGCCATTTACTCCGGTTATTAATCGTTTGTCAGAACTAAACGGCAATTTGCAAAAAAAAACGTTTGAGAAATTTCGCAATAGATCATCGATTCAAGACCACACTTCTTATCTATTGTTACATTAATTTCCATTTTTTGCGGGGATAATGTCGCCCCTGCGCTCGCGATTCCCCCCGCGATCAATCACGAAATTTTTTCCTCATCGAATTCGCTTTGCGCCCCGGAATCGCTAATTAATCAGACTTTCGCGGAAAACGCGCCAAAAAATTCGGTCGCGGTGGGCCGCGAGTTTTCATTGGAAAACGGAGTTTTCAGGATATCGGAAATATCGACGCATCGATGGCCAATCGCCGAACGTCGGGTTCGCATTGGCTGTTCGGGTATTCGCACCTTCAAATCAATTTTTACGTTCCAACTTGTGCGCACTGAAAAACGCCTATGAAAAAAAAACCCGAAAAATGAAAAACGGTCTGAAAAATTTGCGAATTTAATTAATCGCTGATTGTCAACTTTCGCCTGAAAATTCCGCAGGCAAAGCCAAAAAATTGTAAAAACTTGTAAAGAGTTCAGTACGATATCTTAGATCAAATATGATGACAAGTTTTCCCCGCAACCATTGTCATATTATGATTGCATCAAAATAGATGATGACAAATTTTGGACATGTTTTTAAGTGCCATCAATTATTAAAATGTTTGATGATGACAACCTTTGATCATGATTTCACGATTAAATGTTTTCCTGACAAACATTTTCAACTTAAGATTGCATAAAAAATGATGAGAAATTTTGAACATGTTTTAAGTGCTGTCAGTTATTAAAATGTTTGATGAGGACAACCTTTGATCATGATTTCACGATTAAATGTTTCCCTGACAAACATTTTCAAGTTATGATTGCATCAAAAATGATAATGAGAAATTTTGAGCATGTTTTAAGTGCCATCAATTATTAAAATGTTTGATGATGACAAGCTTTGATCATGATTTCACGATTAAATGTTTTCCTGGCAAACATTTTTAAGTTATGATTGCACAAAAAATGATGAGAAATTTTAAACATGTTTTAAGTGCCATCAATTATTAAAATGTTTGATTATGACAACCTTTGATCATGATTTCACGATTAAATGTTGTCCTGGCAAACATTTTCAAATTATGATTGCACAAAAAATGATGAGAAATTTTGAACATGTTTTAAGTGCCATCAATTATTAAATGTTTGATGATGACAACTTTTGGTCATGATTTCATGATTAAATGTTTTCCTGACACACATTTTCAAGTTATGATTGCACAAAAAAAGATGAGAAATTTTGAACATGTTTTAAGTGCCATCAATTATTAAAATGTTTGATGATGACAACCTTTGGTCATGATTTCACGATTAAATGTTTTCCTGGCAAACATTTTCAACTTAAGATTGCATAAAAAATGATGAGAAATTTTAAACATGTTTTAAGTGCCATCAATTATTAAAATGTTTGATGATGACAACCTTTGATCATGATTTCACGATTAAATGTTTTCCTGACACACATTTTCAAGTTATGATTGCACAAAAAAAGATGAGAAATTTTGAACACGTTTTAAGTGCCATTAATTATTAAAATGTTTGATGATGATAATCTTTCATCATGATTTCACGATTAAATGTTTTCCTGCCAAACATTTTCAAGTTATGATTGCACAAAAAATGATGAGAAATTTTGAACATGTTTTAAGTGCCATCAATTATTAAAATGTTTGATGATGACAACCTTTGGTCATGATTTCACGATTAAATGTTTTCCTGGCAAACATTTTCAACTTAAGATTGCATAAAAAATGATGAGAAATTTTAAACATGTTTTAAGTGCCATCAATTATTAAAATGTTTGATGATGACAACCTTTGGTAATGATTTCACGATTAAATGTTTTCCTGACACACATTTTCAAGTTATGATTGCACAAAAAAAGATGAGAAATTTTGAACACGTTTTAAGTGCCATTAATTATTAAAATGTTTGATGATGATAATCTTTCATCATGATTTCACGATTAAATGTTTTCCTGCCAAACATTTTCAAGTTATGATTGCACAAAAAATGATGAGAAATTTTGAACATGTTTTAAGTGCCATCAATTATTAAAATGTTTGATGATGACAACCTTTGGTCATGATTTCACGATTAAATGTTTTCCTGGCAAACATTTTCAACTTAAGATTGCATAAAAAATGATGAGAAATTTTAAACATGTTTTAAGTGCCATCAATTATTAAAATGTTTGATGATGACAACCTTTGGTCATGATTTCACGATTAAATGTTTTCCTGACAAAAATTTTCAAGTTATGATTGCATAAAAAATGATGACAAATTTTGAACATGTTTTAAGTGCTGTCAATTATAAAAATGTTTCCACTAAGATAATGATGACAACTATTGATCATGTTTTCATGATTTTCAAGTTATGATTGCATCAAAAATGATGATGACAAATTTTGAACATTATTTAAGTGGTGTCAATTACAAAAATGTTTGCAGTAAGATGATGCAACTTTTATCATAATTTTATGATGTTTCCTTCGCAGTTATCATTGCACCAGAAAACGTAGGTAGCAAACTTTCCTCCCAAACATTTGAAGATTGCATTTGCAATGATGGCAAATTTTGAACATGATTTCACGATTTAATAAAAATGTTTAAAAATAATTCCTTGTGGCATTAAAAAGGACAATTAAATATGACCTATCTTGATAGGAAAGTTGAAGAGCTCAATTCGCCAATTTTTTTAAATTTCATTAAGAAACAAATGCGAGCTCAAAATACCTCTTAATCAAACCGTATTGAGCTGTTCGGGCGAATACCTTATTAAGAAAAACAGAACTCAACTATTCGAACGTCCTCGGCGTCAGAATTCGCCTTCATCAATTTTTTTCGTGTTTTTCAACCCAATATCTGTTGTTGCCACTGTCGCCACTCCATCCTCTTCCAGAGCGGACACGCGAACTCATCATCATCAACGTACACTAAGGGTTGAAGTTCGAGTTCGGTCAAGGGGGTGTAAATGACCAGTGTCCACGCTCAACAGGTGCCCCATAGGTCAGCCACCCTCGATCAGCACCCCCCGCCCATTCTATCACCGACTTGGCCACCCTTCATCGCTCGGCACGCGCATATTTGAGCCGAGGAAAAATCGTCGCCGGGACGGGGGGAGGGGTGATTCGGTTGTTTTTGATAAATGCATGCACATTAAGGCCCCACGCTGCGATTTGGTCCCCGCAAAAGACGCAGAAGGGGATTTCTAATCTTACACCGACTGAATTATTAATATAAATAATAATCAGAACCGAGTTTCGCCACCTTGGTGACGTGCCGGCGGTATATCCGTTTCGGTCGCGCGCGCGGCCGCCGCGACGGAGATAAAAGTGAGCGTTTTGTGTGAAACGAATTAACAGAAATCACCTGTATAAGTCGCATATTTCACCGTTTTCATTCGCTGTCGCCGTTTTAATTAAAATCTAACGGAACGATTGTTGGATTTCGGTTGTTAACACGATTTCTCTGCTCTCTCGTTAACATAAACCTTACAATTGCGCATTGTTCCATATCTGATGGTTAAATTTGTCGAATTGTGTTTAAACGCATTTCGACGATCATTGTTCGAGCCATTCTCGGGCTAAATGATTTTCCTCCGGATCATTCTTTATTTACAGGTCGAACACTGCTTTCTACTTGTACGATTTGATCCCACTATTTTTAATTTACCTTTTTTCCCATTATTTTAACGATGGGGATATTTATACATACAGTATGTACACGCAATTGGCTATCTATACATACAGAATGTATACTCAACTGGCTATTTATACATACAGTATGTATATGCAATTGGCTATATATACATACAGTATATAACGTGTCCCAGAAATGATGTCATTAATTTTAACCAGTGATAGAACTCGTCAAATCCAAGAACTTTTTTGAATAACTTTTTGGTGTAAACGTTTTGATTAACAAGTTAAAATTGTTGACAGATTTGACTCTTATTTCGTTACCCGCCTATGGATAATAATGCTGAATGTTAAACACCGATAAGAGTAGAACAAAAAACCAATGCAAGAAAACATTCCCTGCTTTTTAGTTCTGTCGACGCAGCAACTCATTAATTTGACAGTTGCTGTTATTGTAAAGTTCTGGAATGCAAATTGAAAAATGCTATGGTAATACATAAATGAAATAATTTGAGTCCTTGTCAAAGTTTTACTACCAAAAATGGTATGTCCAAAATAATTGTTACAAGCATTTACAAGTCACAATAACAAAGGCTAGATGTGCGGCGGGTGGTTTAAATAAGTGAGTAACAAAATTATTTATTATAAAACGCACAACCTTCAATATCCAATGAAAGTTAATTTTTTATGCAGTCAGCAAAAACTAATATTTACGATCACCGTCAGTAATTTATCAAATCAAGGCGGCTCGTCAATTTCAGGGAGGGTAAAATGCCAAAACAAAATTGCGATTTCGAAAAAATGGTACATAGAAAAATGTTTGTTTTGAGGAGTATTACTATGGGTTAAAATTAATGACATTATTTCCGGGACACGTTGTATATATGCAATTGGCTATATATACATACAGTATGTATATGTAATTGGCTATTTATACATACAGTATATATACGAAATTGGCTATCTATAGATACAGAATGTATACGTAACTGGCTATTTATACATACAGTATGTATACACATTTGGCTATTTATACATAGACTTAACATAACTTAACTCTTACCATGCTACTACACCTACAGAATGAATATTATTGCACGGCAGACGCCACTCATAGTTACTTTACTGTCAGCAGCGGAATATTCCGTTTTAATACAATACTATGGTTTAGCTGAACGGGTGGTTTTGGCTTTGCTAACTTGTAAACATACTGTGAACAACATTTAAAGCATCTAACCCGAGCCAAAACTTATAAAACCTGACCAACATTCTGTATGTATAAATAGCCAATTGCGTATACATACTCTATGTATAAATAGTCAATTGCGTGTACATACTGTATGTATAAATAGCCAATTACGTATACATACTGTATGTATAAATAGCTAATTTCGTATACATGCTGTATGTATAAATAGTCACTTTCTTATACCTACTGTATGTATAAATAGCCACTTTCTTATTTTAAAATAAATTCATAGTTTGGGACGTTTGTGTATTTCTCGAACCTTTTATGAAGATTCTTTTTAAATTTATTGTGCATTTCGGTGTTTCTAAATTGATGTATACGCGCCCATTAAATCAAGTCGTTCGAAATGATAATTTTTCGCGAGGAAATACTTCAGCTATGAATAAAAAGCGTGTAAAAAAGCCGATTACAAGTCGCAACACCACTTTACACGCGAAAATAAATAAAAATATGCGTTTTTGATGATCTCTTTCCGCATAAAAGTCCCATTTTAAAACATTAATAAATAGGGCAAACACACCACTAATTAATGCTAAGCCAACAGCTGACACTCACGTTCATAAATAAAAATAATAAGCCTCGCCGAGCGCAATTCCGTTCGGAAAACGACATAAAAGGTCATGCCTTACACATTCAATAAATTCACATCAAAACAAGAAAAGATGTTTACTTAAAAACGTTCCTTTAATGGAGAGATAAGAGCGGTAATTATTGAACACAGAGGTACATTAAATTGCAGGTGCGTGGCGATGATTAAGGGTACTTACAATGCAGGTGCGAAAATTAAATTAACATTAAGAATAAAAATTCCACTGACCCACACGAAATTAACGGTTTGTTTCTTAATTCTGCGACAAATCGATTTGTGACTGGCCCTACCGACTGCGCCAATTTTATTGCATTATTTGACCTACAACATTTAATCATGAAATTATAATCAAAAATTCTCACCATCATTTTGCTTCAAACATTTTCGTAATTGACAACACTTAAAGCATGTTCAAAATTTCTCATCATAATTTTTGATGCGATCATAACTTGAAAATGTTTGTCAGGAAATCATTTAATATTGAAATCATAATCAAAAGTTGTCATTATTATGTTGATGCAGTCTCATTTAAAACATTTTTATAATAACAACACTTAAATCATGAAATCATGTTCAATATTTGTCATCATCATTTTTAACGCAACTATAAAATGTTCGCCAGGAAAACATTTACTCATGAAATTATGATCAATAATTGTCATCATCATTTTGACGTAGTCTTGCTTTTGTAATGGCAACATTTAAATCATCAAATCATGTTCAAAATTTGGCATCATCACTTTTCGTGCAATCATAACTTAAAAATATCTGCCAGAAAAATATTTTATCACGAAATTATGATCAAAAGTGGTCATTATTATTTTGATGGAGTCTTATTTGAAACATTTTTATAATAATAACACTTAAATCAAGAAATCATGTTCAATATTTGTCATCTTCATTTTTGGCGCAATCATAACTAGAAAATGTTCGCCAAAAAACCATTTAGTCATGAAATCATGATCAATAATTGTCATCGTAATTTTGGCGCAGTCTTGTTTTTATAATGGCAACATTTAAATCATCAAATCATGTACAAAATTTGGCATTATCACTATTCGTGCATTCATAACTTCAAAATATGTGTCAGAAAAATATTTCATCATGAAATCATGATCAAACGTTGCCATTATTATTTTGATGGAGTCTTATTTGAAACATTTTTATAATAATAACACTTAAATCATGAAATCATGTTCAATATTTGTCATCTTCATTTTTGACGCAATCATAATTAGAAAAGGTTCGCCAAAAAACCATTTAGTCATGAAATTATGATCAAAAATTGTCATCATCATTTTGGTGCAGTCTTGTTTTTATAATGACAACATTTAAATCATCAAATCATGTTCAAAATTTGGCATCATCACTTTTCGTGCAATCATAACTTAAAAATATCTGTCAGTAAAATATTTTATCGTGAAATCATGATCAAAAGTTGCCATTATTATTTTGATGGAGTCTTATTTGAAACATTTTTATAATAACAACACTTAAATCATGAAATCATGTTCAATATTTGTCATCTTCTTTTTTGACGCAATCATGACTAGAAAATGTTCGCCAAAAAAAAAACATTTAGTCATGAAATCATAATCAATAATTGTCATCATCACTTTTCGTGCAATCATAACTTAAAAATGTCTTCAAAAAATATTTTATCAGGAAATAATGATCAAAAGTTGTCATCATTTTCCAACATTTTTATAATGACAAAATGTCCAAAATTTGCAATCATTTAGATGAAATCATAATTTTCAAATCTTTACAAGGAAAACTCGGGAAATTATGATCTCAATTTAAAAAAGACGATTGGTTGTGTTATATTTTGATGTGCTTATAATACCGATGTTATTACATTGCTAATCGGTGATTCTGAATTAACTTGGTTTTGACAACATCAAAAATCGATGAATGTTTATCTAATATTTGTTATGACCACTTATTTCCGACTCGATTTAAAAACTTTCACGATAGCAAATCGCCCGCAAACTTAACCGAGAAGAAGAATTTATTACAAAACTTCCACATATTGATAGCATCAATGATCTCCCTCATAATAATTTCCCAACTATCATAACTCGACAACTTTATTTCACGATTTTTTCGGTGCGGTCGTTTTAATCATCGGATCAGGCTGACATTTCCATGAAGTGAATTAGTAAATATTGCTGCGAGCGCGCGCTCCCCAAGAAAACGATCCATTTCAGTCCGGCGCGAACAGGGCCCCTCATCCATCCTACTTCCACCATAAACAATGTATCGGTATTTGTCTTGATCAGCTCCGGAAGTGAGCCATTTTTATAATACAATTTTCTTTATACGTGCGCGCCCAATAAAAAATCACCAATTTGTGCGTTGCGATGGCTCGGTCCGCGCGGCCTCGGCGTCGCCCCATTTCTCAGCGCGAAAATCGCGGAAAATGAAGTGGGCGCGAAAACCCGCGCGCTCCACGAGAGAGAAAAACAGCGAGCGCCAGCAATTTCGGAAAAGCGAGCAATTTTCTACGAAAGCGTAGTTAGGACATGCAAAAAATTAAAATAAACTTGAAATTTCAAAATTTTTCTTGAAATTTCACCTTTTTAAAAAAGTTGAAATTTCACCTTTTTTAAAAAAGATGAAATTTCAAGTTTGTTTTTTCATCATTTAACTTTGATGGGAAGTCACTCTGGAAAGCCGTCGGTGTTTCTGTAAGATTTGCAGATTTATAACATGCAGCTAATGATCACAATAGCAGGTAGTTTTTGCAGTTTCGGCAGATTCAACTATAACTTGACTAACTCAAATCTTTTAAAATCATTTCATTTGAGCTCAATTTAATCAAACAAAATTGTGATCATTAGACAGTTTTGTGAAAGGAAAATAATGATCACAATTTCAGGTAGTTTTTGCAGTTTCAGCAGATTCAAATATAATTTGACTAATTCAAATCTTCTAATTTGAGCTCAAATGATCAAAAAAAAATTGTGATCATTAGACTGTTTTGTGAAAAGAAAATAATGATCACAATAACAGTTAGTTTTTGCAGTTTCAGCAGATTCCAATAAAACTGGACTAACCTAAATCTTCTAAAATCATTTCATTTGAGGTCAATTTGTTAAAAAAAATGTGATCATTAGACAGTTGTGTGAAAAGAAAATAATGATCACAATAGCAAGTAGTTTGTGCAGTTTCAGTAGATTCAAATATAACTTGACCAACTGAAATCTTCTAAAATCGTTTATTTTGAGGTAAATTTGTCTGAAAAGATTGTGATCATTAGAAAGTGTCTTAAAAAATAATGATCACAATGACCAGTAATTTTTTCAGTTTTCACACATTCAAACGCCACTTGACTAACTCAAATCTGCTAAAATTGTTTAATTTGAGGTCAATTTGATCTGAAACAATTGTGATCATTAGACAGTTTGTTGAAAAGAAATTAATGATTACAATAGCAGGTAATTTTTGCAGCTTCAGCACATTTCAACACAACTTGAATTACTGAAATCTGCTAAAATCATTCAATTTGATCTGAAAAAAATGATGATCATTAGAAAATGCATTAAAAAAATCAATGAAAGGTTGAAATTTCACCTTTTTAAAAAAGTTGAAATTTCAAGTTTTTTTTTTCATCATTTAACTTTGATGGGAAGTCACTCTGGAAAGCCGTCGGTGTTTCTGTAAGATTTGCAGATTTATAACATGCAGCTAATGATCACAATAGCAGGTAGTTTTTGCAGTTTCGGCAGATTCAACTATAACTTGACTAACTCAAATCTTTTAAAATCATTTCATTTGAGCTCAATTTAATCAAACAAAATTGTGATCATTAGACAGTTTTGTGAAAAGAAAATAATGATCACAATATCAGGTAGTTTCTGCAGTTTCAGCAGATTCAAATATAATTTGACTAACTCAAATCTTCTAATTTGAGCTCAATTTGATCAAAAAAAAATTGTGATCATTAGACTGTTTTGTGAAAAGAAAATAATGATCACAATAACAGTTAGTTTTTGCAGTTTCAGCAGATTTCAATAAAACTGGACTAACCTAAATCTTCTAAAATCATTTACTTCGAGGTCAATTTGATCAAAACAAAAAATTTTATCATTAGACAGTTGTGTGAAAAGAAAATAATGATCACAATAGCAGGTAGTTTTTGCAGTTTCAGCAGATTCAAATATAACTTGACGAACTGAAATCTTCTAAAACCGTTTAATTTGAGGTAAATTTGTCTGAAAAGATTGTGATCATTAGAAAGTGTCTTAAAAAAATAATGATCACAATGACCAGTAATTTTTGCAGTTTTCACACATTCAAACGCCACTTGACTAACTCAAATCTGCTAAAATTGTTTAATTTGATCTGAAACAATTGTGATCATTAGACAGTTTGTTGAAAAGAAATTAATGATTACAATAGCAGGTAATTTTTGCAGCTTCAGCACATTCCAACACAACTTGAATAACTGAAATCTGCTAAAATCATTCAATTTGATCTGAAAAAAATGATGATCATTAGAAAATGCATTAAAAAAATCAATGAAAGGTTGAAATTTCACCTTTTTTAAAAAAGTTGAAATTTCAAGTTTTTTTTTCATCATTTAACCTTGATGGGAAGTCACTCTGGAAAGCCGTCGGTGTTTCTTTAAGATTTGCAGATTTATAACATGCAGCTATAGTGGTTTACGACTTTTTTATTTTTATTTTTATTTTGATTTTCTTTAAAACCAAAGGGATATTAGTGTTTTTTTTTTATGAATAAAATTGCCTTATTTTCTGCCATTGAGTACAGTCGATAATAAGTGTCAGTCCTTTATTTTCGATAATATTACATATTTTCGTGCCACTAAGTGCAGTTGAGGTTCAATGCGTAACCTTTACTTCGATTATATACAGTCCATTATATTTATTCGAGTTCTTCTTCTTTAACCATCTCGATTTGCCATTGAGTGCAATAGAAGAACAAAACAATAGTCTAAGTCTATATTGTAGAAATCGAGTAGGAAGTGGTTTGAAATTATTTTAGCAGTGCGTAGAAGATTCATGTTATGTTATGAACTTGTTTAGAAAGATTACTTATTGTGACATTAAATATCACACTACACCTACAATAATAAAAATATTTAAAACCACAACTTTTAATTTTATAATGAAAAATTAAACTATACACCTGCTCGGGGAATCCCCTCAGTGTTGTCAAAGGTGCCTATGCTGTGTGCAGTTTCATTGGCAAAAGTCATTCATTTATCAGTGGGATTAAAAAAGTTGAAATTTGAAGTTTTTTAAAAAAGTTGAAACTTCAAGTTTTTTAAAAAAGGTGAAATTTCAAGTTTTTTTAAAAAAGGTGAAATTTCAAGTTTTTTTTTAAATAGTGAAATTTCGACTTTTTTAAAAAGGTGAAATTTCAAGAAAAATGTTGAAATTTCAAGTTTTTTTTTGCTACGCTTTCGTAATTTTCGTCTGATTTTCGGTTGCTTTTCTTTTTCTCGGGGATTGATGGGGGACGCGCTTGCGGAGGAGCGCTCGAACTCTCAGCGGTCATTTTCCGGGAACATCAGTAATGACCGTTGTCCTGGGGGAACCCGCGTGATGAAGATGGCCTGGGATGTGCACGTCACGGTTTCGACCGGCAACATTTTTCTCTTCGGGCCATTTGCTCGCGCGTCGTCTTTTATTGCTGCTGGCCTTCTTCCCCTAATTAAAAGTTTGCACAATGTGCATGTGCCTGTTCGCCGACCGTGTGTGACATTTTAGTACGTAATCCGGCGATGACGCACCCCTGAGTGTGTGCTATTGGCATGCCATTTATAATAACTAACTCATTTCATTTGCATTCACGATGTCATTTGTCCAAATTGAGAGATCGTATCGTGAATTATTTGCTACGTGCATTAAAATATATGCAAAATTTTAATTTGTGTTTTCATGGGAATAATTTCGTTTTTTAATATTCGATTAGGTGTTGTTTCCGAGACAGCTGTTTACTATGTTGAATGGAAAATTCATGTTTCCACCACATTTCTCATGACAATAAATTACAATTTTTTCAGTTAATTTGAGACGATAATAGTAGGTACAATGGGGGATAAATGTAATAAAGTAATGTAATAATAGTAAAATAGGTTAATATTTAGAGGGATTAAACTTATTATATCCCTAGAAAGTTTGCACCAATTCTCTAATCCGCATGTGGGCCAAGTTGTGCAGTTAATGCCAAGCACTCCTAGCACTAAAACCACAAGATAGATAGAGAAACATATCTCTCTGATAAGAGATGAATGGAGTAAAAATTTTTCACTTTCTAAGTAATGATTATGTTCAAATATTACAGCTTTATCTAAATTTAATATTTAAAATCACAAACAGATTAAATCTTCAATAAATTTTTTCGACAACTATCTAATGATCACAATTTTTTCAGATCAAAATAAACTCAAAATAAATAATTTTAACAGATTTGATTGAGTTAGTCAAGTTGTGTTTGAATGTGGGGAAACTGCAAAAACTACGGGTCATTGTGATCATTGATTTTTTAATACGCTTTCTAATGATCATAATTTTTTCAGATCAAATTTAATGATTTTAGCAGATTTCAGTTATACAAGTTGTGTTGGAATGTGCTGAAGCTGCAAAAATTACCTGCTATTGTAGTCATTAATTTCTTTTCAACAAACTGTCTAATGTTCACAATTGTTTCAGATCAAATTGGCCTGAAATTAAACAATTTTAGCAGATTTGAATTAGTCAAGTGGTGTTTGAATGTGTGAAAACTGCAAAAATTACTGGTCGTTGTTTGTGTTTGTGTTTTTAACAGACTTTCTAATGATCACAATTTTTCGGACAAGTTTACCTCAAATTAAACGATTTTAGAAGGTTTGAGTTAGTTGCTGAACTACCCGCTATTGTGATCATTATTTTCTTTTCACAAATCTGACTAATGATCACAATTTTGTTTGGTCAAATTGAGCTCAATGAAACGATTTTAGAAGATTTCAGTTAGTCAAGTTATACTTGAATCTGCTGAAACTGCAAAAACTACCTGCTATTGTGATCATTATTTTCTTTTCACACAACTGTCTAATGATCACATTTTTTTTATCAAATTGACCTCAAATTAAATGATTTTAGAAGATTTGACGAAGTCAAATTATATTGGAATCTGCTGAAAATGAAAAAACTACCTACTATTGTGATCATTATTTTCTTTTCACAAAACTGTCTAATGATCACAATTTTTTTTTAGAACAAATTGACCTTAATTTAAATAATTTTAGAAGATTAGAGTAGTCAGGTTATATTTGAATCTGCCGAGACTGCAAAAATCACTTGCTATTGTGATCATTATTTTCTTTTCACAATACTGTCTAATGAATGATCACAATTTTTTTTCATCAAATTGAGCTAAAATTAAATGATTTTAGAACATTTCAGTTAGTCAAGTTATATTTGAATCTGCTGAAACTGCAAAAACCACCTGCTATTGTGATCACTATTTTTTTTTCAACAAACTGTCTAATGATCACAATTTTTTCAGATCAAATTGACCTCAAATTAAACGATTTTAGTAGATTTGAGTAAGTCAATCTCCTAAAACTGCAAAAACAACCTGCTATTGCGATCACTATTTTCTTTTCAACAAATTACCTAATGATCACAATTTTTTCAGATCACATTGACCTCAAATTAAACGATTTTAGCAAATTTGAGTAAGTCAATCTCCCGAAACTGCAAAAATTAACTGCTATGGCGATCATTATAGTTTTTTGTAATGATCACATTCTTTTCAGAACAGATTAAATAATTTCAGCAGATTTCAATTGCTCAAGTGACGTTTCAAACTGTAGAAACTGATTGTTATTGTGATCATTAATTTTCTCTCGACTTTCTAATGATCACAAAATGATCACAATTTTTTTGCGATTAAAATAAACGAATTTTTCAAGTTATGTTTGAATGCGGTCCACTTTTAAGTTCATTGAATCACGGAGACATATTCGCGCCTTGCGGCGCGTTTTTTGCGGGTTTAGTTATGTTCAGTGGGTTCAAGGAGCCATCCTCGAAGCATAACTCAGCCCCGACAATCATTTTACAATTCCCCATTGTTCGCGCGGTGTTAGACGATCGCTTACAACTGGATAGCCCAATCGCCCTAAAACAAGTAAAACGGGCCGGTGGTACTCGACGGCCACATTCACATAATGCTCTCACAAGGCGGCCCAGCGGGGATTGGTAACAATTACAAGGCAACGTGTTAACAATCAACCCAACAGCCCTGTCTCGATTGCGCTAAAATTATTGGTCAACTGTGCGTTGTCTTACAATCCGGCCGCCGTCGACTGCACTTCAAGGGAAAGTAAAAAAAGGGGGCAATCTTTACTGCGGCCGAGTGGCCCGCATCACTTCATAAACCTGTCAATTACGTTGTTAAGAAGAGAGCGCGCGGGCTTGTAATTCGCGACCAATTAAATCGCGATGGGGGGCGGCGGGGGGTGATCCAGGTGGAGTGGTGCCGTTTGATGAAATGTGCTCTTTTTCGAGCGGCAGCCGGCTTTAAGCACATAATTACGTAATTTGAGCGCCGAGAATTATAAAAATCAATCCCAGGTGAGGTGTTGACAATGCGCAATGCCTCACACAGAGGGCGGAACTAATTCAACGTCGCCGCCTACTGTTTTTCCAAGTTTGATTTTTGCAAATTTCCACTAATGAGACCCCCCACGTCGAATTTGACATTTCGATCTGACATTTGCCGGTGGTAAATGAATTGGTAAATATGCACACACGCGTTCACCCCCCCAAATCGCGTTCGGCCTTCGAATTTGCTATTTAATTCATTTTTATGGGATGGGGCTGATATGGTATGGTATGGTATGGCATGGTCAGCGACACCAAATTGCTAACGGTGCATTAAGAGAGATCCTCATGAACCTCGACCTTGAGAATTTTATAAACTCTCATAGCTGTTACAAACTTCACCTATTAATAAAATAATAGCCTGTTGTAAATTTTCCATTATTCTCATCTCAAGGAAAAAATAGTTCTGCCACTATAATTCTCATATTTATTCAATTTTTTTCGATATCTTTTAAGTTATAGCAATAAAAATGTAATGTCTACATTTTGGTTTAAGCAAAAATCGAGATTTAACTGTTGTGTTATATGTTATAATTGAAGATACATGATATTGGCATTGCAGTGAAAAACTGATTTTTGCTATTATCAAATAGAAATTTGCAACTTTGACTAAACTGTTAAGTAGAAAATTGAATACAGATTCAGATGATAACGCACTTTTTATGATATTTGCTTTTTGCTCGAAGCTATAGTGGCAAGCAAATGTATTGAGTTTTCCATAAGAAATTTACGTGAGGAACCCTCTTAACACACATATTGGGTTACAGAGAATAAATTAACAATCAATAGCAGTAAAACAGAAACCACACTATTTACTAGAGAACTGAAATATGAATTAGCGTTAATCAAATTTAATGAAACTATTTCACCCAAATTTAAATATTTAGGGATAATTTTCAACTTCAGATCACGATTCCATGAACATTTCTTAAACTTAAAATCAAAAGTTAACCATTTTGTACAAAAATTATTACAATTTGTAAAAAATAAATTTGGCATTAATTCTAAATCTCTGATATTAATATATAATGGAGCAATAGTTCCCATTCTCACATACGGATGTATGGAATGATGCCATAAATACTAAATATAATTTTAACATTTTTGAAACTATTCAAAGAGATTTTTGTAAAAGGATTACTAAATCATATAGAACAGTATCAAGTGATGCACTGAACGTTATTACTGGAATTAAGCCAATACAGATTAGAATAAAGGAAATAGCAGTCATACAGTCCATAAAAAAAAATACGAACAAACCTCTGGTACAACCTTACTTGGATATAATGAAATTAAGCATAAATCAAATAGAAAAAGATATAAATTCTTCATCCATCACTTTAAAATATCATGTTCAAAACAATGTCAATTATAAACTGTAGAATTTATTAAGAACCTTTCTCCGTCAAGTGCTTGACACATGCCCTATCTTTCGGTAATAAATTTGTTACGATTATAAATCAGTTCTTCAACTTTGGTTCCAACTTTTTTATGCGATATTTGCGGGCTCTTGTGGATATTTAAAACGGTACATACTATGAAGGCAAACAATTCGTTATCAGTTGTATGGCAGTCGTTGAGAAATCGTTGCCACTGTGCTTCTGAAATAGCTTAGAAAACGATGGCTAAACGGGGTTACCATCAGGAGATTTTAAATTTGGAAGCTCCCATGAATGTTATTAAAGACAGCGAAAGAGGTTTATCGCAACGAAAGCCAGCTTCTAAATACAAATGTGGCAAAACTCAAATGCAGGAGATTTAAAAAAAAGGGAAAAAGAAATTGTCTCTAATTAAAAAATTTAAAAATTGTAAGCAAACTGTTTTAGAACAATATTTTGGTAGTAAGCCTTAAGCGTGTATATCTTTATTTCTTGGTCTTGGCTATTTTTTATATCGTGAATTTTTTTTATTTGCATTAATTTTTAAACATTCTATTATTTAATATTATTAATTTGTTTTGTGTGCGTCTAAATTGACGCTTTGTATTTTTATGAAAATATAGGAGCCTTCGCGTGTCTTCATTATTGATCATAAAACGTTCTAAAATTAATATGCTGGTTGTTTTATATTCAATTAAGAAAAAGTTCTCTAAAGCGATCACTCCTCCAAGAGACCATTTTTTAAGGGTCGCTTTACAGGAGTTTTACCGTACTACATTTCAACCAGATTTTTACATAACACAATTCATAACGGGTCATGGGAAATTAAATGCATACCTCCTTCGATTTAAAATAAAACCAAATCCTTTTTGTGAAATTTGTAGTGCAACCGATGACATCCATCATAGAATCAACAATGCCGTTAAATATAATGAACCCCAAAATAAGTTAAAATTTGATGGGGTTTATTATTAATTAATAGCGATAATTTTGAAGCCTTCCAAAATATTTTTTCACAATATTATGAAATAAAATCAAAATTTTAATTAATTTTAAAATGTTCTTAAATGTTATTTATAGTTTTAAATTAAATGTTATTTATAGTTTTAAATTAAATGTTAATTTAAATTAAATTTTAAGTTACGTTAATTTCTAAAAAAATTGTTATACATATTATGGTAATTAAGTTTATATTTTTGTGTCATATTGTTTGTTTTATAATTTAAACTTAATAAGCCATGCACATAAAGCGTTCAAGTAAATACAGCGATAGCTATTTTTTTTAAGGAGAGGTAACTTTCAGCTAAAAATAAAACGTTTCTTGCTAATTGAAAGTAACATTTAAAAGATTAAATTCGCGGAGGGGAAAAAGTGTCAAGGTTCGATCTGAGCGATTTCAAGAGGGCGAAGAGAGCGAAAAAATTAAGCGAAATAAATAGGTTGTAAGTGACGTGGTACAAATGTTTGCTTAATCTAGTCTCGGGGAAAAAAAAATGTAAATTTCATCGCGCGCGCGGCGGCGAACACAGGAAGCGGCGAACGCCGTAAAGATAGTAGATGATTTTAATTAGATATTTAATTGCCGAAGCTCGGAAAAAATTGTCCTTTGCTCATTTCGAGTCGCGCGTTTTTCCGTCGTTAACTACGTGTAAATTACTGCAGTAATAGTCGGGCTAAATTAAAATCAAATGATTAATTTAACGACGGCCGTAATTGCAGCTTCATCAAGAGTTAAACAGTGACGATTCTTGAGCGAACGGTCTGATTAAAAGGATAAGCGGAAGCCGCGACGGCGGTATCGAGTTATGAAAAACCGTAAATTCGTCGCGGTGTCCGCCGCGCGTGGCGTTTAAATCGCTGGGGAAAATCCGATTGTTTTAGCCCTGGCGCGAATGCAAATCGGCTATTGTTATTTTCTTTCATTTGCTACTTAAAACGGTGTAACGCCATTCTGATTTTTTGTTTGAAAGAAATGTATTTAAGGGTTCTTTTGTTTCGTATTCCGTTACGCTGGCTTGATTTAAGCTTCATTATTTCGTTCGGAAATGGCTTTGAATTTATCGCCGGGCGAAAGTTAAGCCGACGAATTGATAATTAGCGTTGTAATGCAAATTTTTGGTGCATGCATATTAATGGCCGGGAAAAAATCGGCTCTCATGAGGAACGACAATTTTTCCCTGGTTTTGCAATTTCAAATTTGCCCTTTTAAAATAAACATTGATGAAAAGTACAGGAAATGTGTGTAAAATGACATACCCTGCAGATCGAACCGTAAATTCAAACGATTTGGTTTTATATCCTATTTTCTAGAATCAGATACAAAAATATTATCAAATGTAGAAAGACATTACAAAATAATTTTTAATTATTAAATTGTTTGGAAGGTCCTTAAAGTAATTGGGGCAATTTGGAATAGCAGGAAAATTTCAAAATGGTTAGATTACAATTGGAACTAATACAATTACCACTAATAAAAGTCAGTCTGTAGAAAAATATTACATGATAGTTTTTAACTGTTGCAATGTTTGAAGAATCCTAAAAATCAATGGGGCAATTTGGGATAACGGAAAAAATTCAAAATGGGTAGATTACAGTTGGAACTAAGACAATTACCATTAATAAAAGTAAGAATAGTCTGTAGAAAAACATTACATAATAGTTTTTAACTATTACAACGTTTGGAGAGTCCTTAAAGTCATTGGGGTAATTTGGGATAGCGGGAAAATCTCCAAATGGTTAGATTACAATTGGAACTAAGACAATTACCATTAATAAGTCAGAATAGTCTGTAAAAAAAACATTACATAATAGTTGTTAACTATTACAACGTTTGGAGATTGCTTGAAGTCATTGGAGGAATTTGGAATAACAGGAACAATTGAAAATTGTTAGATTACAATTTAAACTAATACAATTACCATTAATAAAAGTCAGAATAGTCTGTAGAAAAACATTACGTTATTGTTTTGAACTATTACAATGTTTGGAGAGTCCTTAAAATCATTGGGGCAATTTGGGATAAGGGAAAAACTTCAAAATGCTTAAATTAGAGTTGTGACTAAAACAATTACCATTCATAACAGTCAAAATAGTCAGCAGAAATGCATTACATAATAATTCTTAACTACATCAATGTTTAGAGAGGTTTCGAAGGCATTGGGGCAATTTGGGATAGCGGAAAATTCAAAATGATTAGATTACAGTTGGAACTTAGACAATTGCCATTAATAAAAGTCTGTAGAAAAATATTACATAATAGTTATTAACTATTACAATATTTGGAGAGTTTTTAGTCATTGGGGATAAGGGAAAAACTTCAAAATGGTCAGATTACAGATGGAACAAAGGTAATTACCATCATAAAATGTCGCAATAATAAAAACAGGAAGATTTTCATAATACTTTTTGACCATCAAATCGTTTGGAGAGTTTTTAAATGTGTTAGGGGCAAATTTGTGACATTTTTTAGTTTTCTTTCAAGCACATCTTGAAGAAACAAGAACAGGAAATATCAAAAATAACCCAACGCGATCAACAAATAATGAATCGCACAATGTTCAACAACGAAAATGTCACAATAAATGTTTGCGTTTCATAAATTAATGAGAAACGAAAGTCTGAAACGATTTTATTTCCCTTATTAAACCGGATTACAAGGTGAACATAATATTTCAAGTGGAGTTGTTTTAAAAGGGCAAACCGCTGTTCGCAACGGCTTTACACGCGTTCCTCCAGCCGCCTTTTTTCCTCGTCAAGTTCGTCATTATTCGCGAATAACCCACTATATTCCAATTCCGAACAATATAGCACTCAAATGTTGTATTTGTCACCTTTCAGATGCAAAACTCGCGGAGCACGGGGGCGCGCTACCCTGATATTTTTCGCATATATACTCGTCAAGGGTGCGATTCAGCGTAATTTATTGCAAAATAATGTCAATTTCGAGTCTCCTAAGGCGCGAATATATTCGAATACGTCTAAACTTCTGTTCCGTTCGCTTCTTATTTTATATTTCTGTGTTCTCAACTATAAATAGCACTTTCCCGGATGAATTATGCGTACATCTTGTCAGTGAATTATTTTTCATTTTTTCCCCGGCGCGCGAATAAAATAAATATATAAATCTGAAAAATTGCCCCCGCCTCGGCCAATCGTTGCCGGCCTCGTTTCGGCTTTGCGTACACTCGGCCAAGGTGAAAATGTCCCTGTTGTAAAAGGACTCCTCGCTCGGTGATTATTGCTTGAATAGTCCTGACATAAACCAGTGGCATTGTAGAACTTGTATCGGTCCTAAAAAAACAGGTGCATTTGTTGGCATTTCTGCTAAACTAATATTTATCTACAACAAGTTTTGAATGATGGCTGACTAAACAAATACTATACCATATGAATTAATAGATTTATATCGTTATTAAGCGTAGTCATTGTTGTTGGCATATAATAATTTTTCAAATATTTAATTTCATTTTACGTTTCAGCTTAATTAACGATCAAATCATTATATAGGGTGTAACAAAACTATCAAATAAGAATGGTTGTAACTTTCTCGTAAGAAAAAGTTGTCTAGGTTAATTACTGTGCATATTTTGATCTTTTTAGTCTGTTCATACCTACTTTGTTTACGATTTCGTGACGTAATAATTACGACTTTCCGAGAATATCGAAGCTGCAAAACAGCATGTCTTGGAAATCAATTTTTAGAGCGACCCTGAGCTCGTAAAACGATTAAGTCTAAGAGGGCTTGACCATCTTCGAATTTAAACCATGAGACAGTTTTTGGTTTCGCAACACTTCCAGCCCCAGTCGTTTTTAAAGTTTATTAAAAATCCCCGTCTCTTTAGTTGTCTGAAACAGTATTTGAAAGTTCGTTGGTTTCAAAATTGTTCGTTTTTTGGTAATTAAATTTGTGTTTTCATCAACATGCCGAGATTACCGGAACATTCTGATGGCCAAGAAGAGGTTAAATATGGCTTCAATCTATTTTTCTCAATATTTTTATAAATTTTGATCGTGTTAAAACATTTTTCACTTCATGTTTTAAGATTGTTTTAGGGCCACTTTTCTTTTTGTTCCAAGAATTATATTTTTTACACCAGTTTCTCAACTGCTTTTATGTATCGATACCTCATTTCTATACTGTAACAAGTTTAAAAAAAGTCATTTTTGTATTAAACGCAATAATCAACAGCAAAAAGTGTATTTTATTCAATTCAAAAGAGTAACATTTCGAAATTTCAAAATTCGTGGAACTACAAAACGAAATTTTGGGCAAAGTTCAATAGTGTAACAAGTCTTTTTTTTTTAATTTTCAAAAGTGTAAGGGCCAGTTGCAAAAACGAAGTTAACGCTCTGTTAGCTGACACCTTTGTTAACTTCGTTTCTGCAACTGGCCTTAAGTGTTGTTAAGTCAATCATAAATTAATAATTAAGTATTCCAATTATTATTCTTCAATTTCTTAGCACAAAGGACGCAGCAGGAATTAACCAGGCATCTTCACCAAATTTGGAAGTGGTTTCGATTTTCAAACATCTGTCAAATAGCATGCCACGGCGATTGGCAGATTGTATTGAAAATAACGGATATTATAGAAAATATGAGTATATAATAATTTAAAAATTGCTGCAACTTACAGGTACATTTGCTTAAGGTGGGTTTGGTAGGTCTAGAAGTGAGGTTAGAATTATTGAATTTTCAATCCAAGTTAATTTAAATATTACAACTTTAAGAAACATTTACTCAGTGTTACACTGTAGCCTACTTAATAACGAATGAGGAGACATACTTGAGAAATTTTGGTAATGAGCAAAATCGCTTGAAAATATTTTAATATAACATAATAAATTATGAAAAGTATATGTCATCATACCTTCATGCCAGTGGTTTTCGATTTCTACCTTTTGAAGCTTATCTGCACTGTACATTTTAAATTAACTAGGATTGAAAATTCAATAATTCTACCCTCACTTCTAGACCTACCAAACCCACCTTAACGATAACATAAAATAACATAACATAAGTAATGACTAGAATAAATAAAATAATTCATTAAGAGAAGAAGAAAGCGGGGCTGTACCAAGAACACTAGCAACGTTGCCTCTCTGTATAGCCAAACTTAATCGTTGCTTCAAATATGTTTTGGCTTGAGCAATTCCCGTTGTTTGAACAATACGCCTCCCCAAATCTTCAAGGAGAAAAAGGGCATCAGCACTCCAAGGACCGAAAATTTCCACAGCGAAAGCGACGAAAAAATAATCATCAGAAATTGCCTTATATTTGTTTTTCTTCAGATTTTCTGCCAAGTGTGCAGCAGATATGGCAGAAAATGAAGAATCAGTCAAATGAGAAGGGGCAAGTGTATCCGTACAAGTAAAATCCCAAACTAAAGATTTACCTACTTTCCATGGAATAACTGTAATACCATCTGGACGTTTGCCATCATCCCTCAGAATACCATTAGATTCAACGATACAAGGGATGTTGGCAGAAGAGAAAGCACGTTTAAGAATGTCATTGATACAGCTGTGACGAGAGAGTCTACCAGCACTTTTAATGCACGATAAACCATGATGACCCAACGAGTCTACAGAAGAACAGCACGAGCAGATATGAGGATGACAGAAATTGCCCAATCTAAGTGAAATTGCAAATTTGTAAAAAGTTTTTTTCTAAAAGAGTACCTAATTTACAAGATGGAAGAGCTTCGAGCCAAGCTCCAGATTCAAGTTCAGATCCAGCTAATAAGATAGCTTTTTGTGTGATATTTGAGGAAGATAATAAATTTTGAAATATTTTCTCACAGATAGGTAAGTCCCAACTTCTTTGAATAGAAAGCTCTTTTGGAAGTAAAGACGAATTAGAAATTTCCTTCCAATAATCAACAACCTCGTTAAGGGATGTAATTTCAAAATTAGAAAAACTAGAAGGTAGAATGGACATAATAAGTTCAGAATTAGAAAATATAGAAGACAAAAAGGCAGGCGAGGAAATATCAATTATAGACCTTATACCTAATCCACCAAAACGGATTGGTAATTTGGCTTCGAGTCCAAGATCTTATTGTAAATTTAATATTCAAAAATTTTTCCAAAGAAAAAACAATATTATCTAATTCAAGACAATCATTTTTAAATTTCCAAAAAGGACAACATCTAAGATTATAAGTGAAATTAGGTATCCAAAAACAATGGCGGAGTAAAAATAAACTAATATGAGGATTAATTTTACACAGATTTGAAGAATAATCAATTTATATTAATCAGAAATATGAATTTAATGTGTTTCTTTACCGGCTGGTGATTACCGCAGAAATAATAAAAAAGTTTGTTGTCTTCTTTAAAAAAATGGTGTGGATGTCTCATATTATAAAAGAAAACTAGAAATATATCAATGTTATAAATTTAAATCTATTATTTTATATCAAACATTTTAAATAACACACAAATGATATTTTTACGAACAGCTCAAGTTCTCTACAATACCATTGATTTATGACAGGACCATTTAGCTAATAATCACCGACTGAGGGGTCCTTTTACAACAGGGGCATTTTCATCTTGGCCGAGTGTACAGCAAATTTCCATTTGCGCGTTCGTTACCGGCAAGTTTTAAAAGCCGGGAAATAAAGGGATAAGAGTATCTCAAAACTCGTATAACTAATAATTATTTCCGCGGCTCGAGTTAGTGCCACCTTCGCAGACAATCTTACTAACGTAATAAATACAATAACAATGGAAGACACAATAAAATAAGCCCCGTTTACTTGTCTAAGTTGGGCACATAAATTATAATAATAATGAGGTCTCGCCGGTATATTAGGACCATCTCGAGAGACAGGATGCACTTGTACGAACGTATAAAAGCCGAAACCCTCAACCGGAACCGGTTAGGAAACGCCGAGGAACCCGCGGAATTATTCCTCCTCCCACCAAATAAAAAAAATTAAATTTCGCGCCAACCCGCAACCACGTCCGCTCAAACCGCTTAAAACAATCGTTCCAACTCTTAAAAAAAATTCAAATTTCCCGCCCATAACCAAACTTTTTTTCAAATCTCCCCGACTGTTTTCGATCAAATCAAACGTAAACAGCCCCAAAATCGATAAAACAACGCTCAAATGATAAAATAAAGGCCTCAATTAACGTACTTGATGAAAAACGTTGTCCCCATCCCGGCTTCTGGCCGCCTTCACATTTAAGGTTAGGACGCAGTTGTCCTGGAAGTCCCAAGCGTAGAGGACGTCGTCCCGCACCGTCAGGACGTTCTGGGTTCTCTTGCAGCTCTTCCCGAGCGTTTCACGCACTGTTTTGAAGATTTTGTGCTCATTGAGGCGCAAATAGTCCGTCGAGCCCATGTTTACATGTCAAACTGACTTGCGGGGAACGTTGGCGCGCGAAAAGAAACCAAGCGTGGCGCGCTTTTTGAATTTTTTTTTTCGGTCGGATTAATTACGGCGATTATGAGACGAGCTTTAGTGGATGTAGACTTTAGAGGGTCTGCTTAAGATGAACGTGGCCGTAAAATCGGGCGCGGGGTGGTTATTTACACCCTCATCAGTTGAAAATGACCCTCAAGGAAGGGGTTAGATTGCACGCGTGAATTTATGAGAAACCTAACGCGACGTTTTTTTTGTGTTAATATCGCCCTCGCGATTGTTCGAGTAACAAAAGGGCATTAATGCAAGACGCCGTAATTCATAATCTATTGTCCGAGAGCCGCGGAGGAGGCGTGAATGGTCTTGCACGAACTTTGCGACTTGAGATTAACAGCGAGTAATCTTCGGCCAACTTTACATACATAAATATCCCTGTGTAACTCACCAATGGGGACAAGAAGAGCTCCATATCTTTGATATTGTTTGTTTAATCACCCGCAGATACTGGTTTACCCGCTTTAATTTTCGCACCCTGCGGCACGGGAGGTATCATCCAAGCTGGGAATTTGCGCGGAAATTTCGCGAAAATAAATCAGGACGGCGTGAACGGTTCGAATTAAAGAAAGGGATGATTTGGGGTTTCGTTTTTTTTTCATTTTGGGATGAGCAATTCGCTTCAGATTTATGTTCATTGCAGATCCTATCAGGGAACAACTTTTCTTACGAATATTTTCTTGTAACTCAAAAAATTATGTCCGTTTGTCCCCTCCTAAAACTTTCTATTCTCCCTCGACTAAGTTGAGGGCCGTAAAGAGACAACAAGGATCTTAATTTCATCATAAAAATATTAACAGAAGTTGGAGATCTGGTTAATAGCAACAACTTTTCTTACCAACATATTTTTATAACTCGAAAAATAAGATCATTTGCCCCTTTTCAAAATTTCCTCGTTTCGACTGTTCTTCAACAACATTCAGAAACGTAAAGAAACAACAAGGGTCTTAATTTTGCCATACAAATATAAACAAAAATTCCAGATCTTGCCAATAACATTAACTTTTCTTACCAAAATTTTTTTATAACTCAAAAAATTAGGTCATTCTTTCCATTTGAAAACATTTTTGTCTCGACCGTTCATCAACAACATTCAAGGCCATAAATAAACAATCAAGCTTTTAATTTCGCCATGAAAATATTAACAAAAATTATAAATCTCGTCAATAGCAACAACTTTTCTTACCAATATTTTTTTATAACTCGAACAATACGATCATTTGCCCATTTTCAAAATTTCCTTGTTTCGACTGATCTTCAACAACATTCAAAACCGTAAAAAAACAACAAGGGTCTTAATTTTGCTATAAAAATTTTATCAAAAATTGTAGACCTTGTCAATAGCATTAACTTCTCTTACCAATATTTTTTTATAACTAAATAAAAATAAAACATTTTTTTCTCGACCGTTCTTCAACAACATTCAGGGCCATAAATAAACAATATGACTTTTAATTTCGCCATAAAAATATTAACAAAAATTGTAGATCTCATCAATAACAACAACTCTTCTTGCAAGAATTTTTTTGTAACTTAAAAAATAAGGTCTTTCTTGTCATTTCAAAACTTCCTTGTTTCGAGTGTTCTTCAACAACATTCAGAACCGTAAGGAACAACAAGGGTCTTAATTTTACCATAAAAATATTGACCGAAATTGTAGATCTTGTCAATAGCAAAAAAAAAAAAATTAACTTAAAAATTGGGTCATTTTTTCCCATTTGAAAACATTCTTGTTTCGACCGTTCTTCAACAACATTCAGGACCATAAATAAACAATAAGGCTTTTAATTTCGCCATGAAAACATTAACAAAAATTGTAGATCTCATCAATAGCAATGACTCTTTTCACAAGAATTTTTTTGTAACTTAACAAATAATGTCCTTTTGGTCATTTCAAAACTTCCTTGTTTCGACTGTTCTTCAACAACATTCAGAACCGTAAAGAAACAACAAGGGGCTTAATTTTGTTATAAAAATATTGACAGAAATTGTAGATCTTGTCAATAGCATTAACTTTTCTTACCAAATTTTTTTTTTAACTCAAAAAAGTAGGCCATTTTTTCCCGTTTGAAAACATTCTTGTCTCGATCGTTCTTCAATAACATCCAGGGTCTTAAATAAACAACAAAGCTTTTAATTTCGTCATGAAGATATTAACAAAAATTGTAAATCTCATCAATAGCAACAACTCTTCTTACAACTTTTTTTTGTAACTTAAAAAATAATGTCTTTTTTGTCATTTGAAAAATTCCCTCAGGGCAATAAAACAACAACAAGGCTCTTAATTTCACTAACATAATGTTAATAGAAATTGTTAATCTTGTAAATTGCAACAACTTTTCTTGCCAAAAATTTTTTATAGCTCAAAAATTAAGGTTATTTCGTCCCTTTCCAAAACTTCCTCATTCCAACTGTTTCTCAACAACATTCGGGGTCATAAATGAACAACAAGCGGCTTAATTTCACAAAAATAATTTTAACAAAAATTGTAGATCTCGTCAATAACAACCACTGTTTCCACAAACATTTTTTTGTAACTCAACAAATAACGTCCTTTCGGCCCCTCCCAAAACCGTCTTGTTTCGACTGATTCTTACATCATTCAGGGTCGTAATTTCGCCATAAAAATGTTAAAAAAACATTTTGTGATCGAAAAACAATGGCGCTTTTCAGTTTCATCCTGAAAATGTGTAGTTTGTTCGTGGAAAATGTCCCGTCTTGTTTCGACTGATCCTTACAACATTCAGGGTCGTAATTTCGCCATAAAAATGTTAAAAAAACATTTTGTGATCGAAAAACAACGGCGATTTTCAGTTTCATCCTGAAAATGTGTAGTTTGTTCGTGGAAAATGTCCGTTGTGGCTAACGCCGTCCCTTACAAGCGTATACATAACAAGGAGGCATCCAAGACGTTGACCAATAAATTCTCGAGCCGCGTCGGTCCTGTAATTAAACACAGTCACACACACAGGGTTCGTTCTCCTTCTGGTTTTGTCGCGCTCAAAAAGCGGCAATTTTATGGACGACCGGAACTGTCACGGATCCATCAGCCGCCCCGTGTTTTACACGTTATTGATATGTGTCCGCGCCCCCTCCCGGGTTTTTATTTCTGCTGTGTGTTGTGTGTGCGATTTAATGATTTTTCGAATACGTCCACTGATTACGGACATTAATCCGAATCAGTCTAAGGTGCGTCCCCCGAAAAGAGATTAATCGCACGTGACACATATTTGCTTTTATCATCAGTCAGTTTCGGGAATATCGGATCGCTTCACTGGGTCGCCGATTTCCATTCTCATGTATCGCCTATGTGAATAATTTGTTTACATTTGTATTAAACGATGTTGATTCTGACAAGGGACGCGACAACAAGGTGGATTTCAGCGTCATCGGTTCCGCCTCTGATTAATACTTTCGAATTTGTCACCCGGATTTTGGCCGGATCCAATTCATTTTATTTTTCTCATTCGGGCGACAGTCGAATATGTGTTGATTTTTGATGGTTTGGCCGCTTTGTGGACCTTTGTGTGCGTTGGCTTGATGTAAAAACTCAGGTAGTAATCATCAGGGTGTGGTTATAGATTAAAGGGTTGTTATTCGGTTATTATTATATGTTTAACTCGCTAATGATGTTTGATCGATTATCATAATGACGGCGAATGAATTTCTAAGAACTCCCTTTCAATGATTAATTTTACTGTTAGGGGCTGTTCAGTGCTGAAAGATCAGTTTTTCTTAATTTGCAGGTGATGGTTTTATTTCATCGTCCTTCTGTTTTAATGGATTTTAAAAACTATTTATTTTGATTCCAAAAAAAACTTTGAAACAAAAGTTCAACAGGCTGAAAAGATCCACAATTTCTGATTTAATTATTTTTTTCAATCTGAAATCGTTTTCAGGTTATGAATTATTTAATTTACTGAAGATTTGATTCCGTAAGATAAAGCAAAAAATTATTTTATAAGTTACAAAAAAATCTTGAAAACAAAACTTAAACAGACTGAAAAGATCTACAATTTTTATTTTCATTATTTTCTTGTATCTAAAACAGTTTTAAAGTTATGAATTATTGAATTTTTTAAAGACTTGATTCAGTAATATAAAGTAAAAACATATTTTGAAAGCTAAATTCTAAGTTACAAAAAAATTTTCAAAACAAAAGATCAATATGCTGAAAAGATCTTCAATTTCTGTTTTAACTATTTTTTTCAATCTGAAACCATTTTCAGGTTATGAATTATTTAATTTACTGAAGATATAATTCCGCAAGATAAAGTAAAAAATTATTTTAAAAACTAAAATTTAAGTTGCAAAAAAAATTTCACAGCGAAACTTAAACACACTGAAAAAATCTACAATTTCTATTTGAATTAATTTCTTCTATCTAAAACAGTTTTAAAGTTATGACTTATTGAATTTCTTAAAGACTTTATTCAGTAATATAAAGTAAAAAAATATTTTGAAGGCTAAATTCTAAGTTACAAAAAAATTTTCAAAACAAAAGATCAATATGCTGAAAAGATCTTCAATTTCTGTTTTAACTATTTGTTTCAATCTGAAACCATTTTCAGGTTATGACTTATTTAATTTACTGAAGATTTAATTCCGCAAGATAAAGTAAAAAATTATTTTAAAAACTAAAATTTAAGTTGCAAAAAAAATTTCACAGCAAAACTTAAACACACTGAAAAAATCTACAATTTCTATTTGAATTAATTTCTTCTATCTAAAACAGTTTTAAAGTTATGACTTATTGAATTTCTTAAAGATTTGATTCAGTAATATAATGTAAAAAATTATTTTGAAGGCTAAATTCTAAGTTACAAAAAAATTTTCAAAACAAAAGATCAATATGCTGAAAAGATCTTCAATTTTTGTTTTAACTATTTTTTTCAATCTGAAACCATTTTCAGGTTATGAATTATTTAATTTACTGAAGATTTAATTCCGCAAGATAAAATAAAAAATTATTTTAAAAACTAAAATTTAAGTTGCAAAAAAATTTCACAGCAAAACTTAAACACACTGAAAAAATCTACAATTTCTATTTGAATTAATTTCTTCTATCTAAAACAGTTTTAAAGTTATGACTTATTGAATTTCTTAAAGATTTGATTCAGTAATATAATGTAAAAAATTATTTTGAAGGCGAAAATCTAAGTTACAAAAAAATCTTCGAAACAAAAGTTCAATATGCTGAAAAGATCTTCAATTTCTGTTTTAACTATTTTTTTCAATCTGAAACCATTTTCAGGTTATGAATTATTTAATTTACGGAAGATTTGATTCCGCAAGATAAAGTAAAAAATTATTTCAAAGACTAAAATCTAAGTTACAAAAAAAATCCTTGAAACTTAAATTAAGCAAACTGAATCGATCTACAATTTTTATTGCAATTATTTTTTCTATCTCAAACCGTTGCTAAGTTGTACCCACTTTACTTTGACTAAAAGAGAAAAAAAAAGAAATTGTTTGAATGCATTAAGGGCTATATAATTTTCGGGTTAGACAAAAATGAGGTTAGGATTTTTTTTTTTTTTTTAAGAAAAATTGAAGATTATGAAACAATCTACAACTTTCATTTTAATCACTTTATTTGTGTTCCAAACAGCTTGCCTAGAAAACCTTCTAAAAGCACAACTTGTTGGAATAAAATCGAATAATGGAAAAATCACCCTCAAAACCGAAAGGACAACAATCGAGTTAATTTCGGCGATATTATCGAATCAGACCACGGCCATAATCGTTGCGGGGCATTCTTAAGGCATCGGAAGGACAAAATTAAGGGCATTCACCTAAGGGGACGATTCGGATGTGTCTTGTGTCCCGATGCAATCAATATCGCCCTCTTCATCTCGCCACTTAGCCTGAAGACACTGACAAGGTTTCCGATCACGGACCCAGACTGATTACTGCTCGCACACAATTTAAATCGGCCCAATTATCGTCGGGTAGCTCCCCCGACTCCCCGGGAAAATGGAAAAGATGTAAACAGTCGAATTCCTTGGACTAATATTTGTGCGCTAATTATAGGGTTGATTTCACCGGAAAATAATGCAGGAGCGTCCCATTGTTCGAAACTCTTAAGTCGCGGAATTATATCTGATAATTTGGTAAACATTCAATATTGTAACGTCTCCGAGGATTTAAAGCGAGGGTGGATTCCATTCGGCTGCAATTGAATAAATTAGAAATATTCGGAAAAATCGGTCGGCCAAAATGAGTTCCTTTTATCGGAGATGGAATTTAAATTTTTAAATTCGAGTTATCGAAAGAATGGATGTATCGGCTCGTTTGTGCATTCAATTCCAACCCCCGGCGTGTGCCTGGCGTTATTACTTCCTTCCCAATAAGGTGAGGGAAAAATGAATTTCGAGTTCCGATGGCAATCAGCCAATAATTGTTTTAGATTAACGGAAATATAGAAAAAAAGCAATAAAGGACATTCCGAAAGTGCGGAATTTGACGTTCGCAATCACGGCATTTTTGCGCTGATTTAAAATTGTTTTTTCGTCCCGTTCGGGCACAAAACCGCAATAATCTTTGACGGAACGAAATTCAACAAATCGGATTGGGAATACAACTTAGCGATCTCCCTCTTGTTAAAATCTCGAGTCAATGTTTGAGTTCGCATCGAGATATTTGCAAACTTCGGCGAGGTGGTGGTTTTTGTTATCGAACCGAGTTAACCCTCGCAAAAATTTCCAAACTGTTGTAAATACACAGGTAAGCCAATTAAAATGATCCATTGTTTGTAGAAACAAAATTAGCTATAATCTAAGATTCTTTTATAACTCAAAAAATAATGTCCTTTTGTCCCTTTTCAAAACTTCCTTGTTTCGACAGTTCCTTAACAACATTCAGAACCAACAAAAAATTGCTAAGCTTTTAATTTCGCCATGAAAATATTAACAAAATAGCAACAACGTGTCTTAGCAAATTTTTTTGTAACTTAACAAGTCAAGTCATTTTGTTCTTTTTCAAACTTCCTTGTTTCGACAGTTCCATAACAAAATTCAAGCTCATGAAAAACAGCAACGTTCTTAATTTCTCCATGAAAATATTAACAAAAATTGTAGATCTTGTCAATAGCATTAACTTTTCTTACCAACATTTTTTTATAACTCAAGAAATAAGGTCAATTTTTCCCATTTGAAAACATTCTCGTCTCGACCGTTCTTCAACAATATTCAGGCCCATAAATAAACAACAGGGCTTTTAATTTCGCCATGAAAATACTAACAAAAATTGCAGATCTCGTTAATAGCAACAACTTTTCTTACAAGACTTTTTTGTAACTTAAAAAATAATGTCTTTTCTGTCATTTCAAAACTTCCTTGTTTCGACTGTTCTTCAACAACATTCAGAACCGTAAAGAAACAACAAGGGTTTTAATTTTGCTATAAAAATATTAACAAATATTGTAGATCTTGTCAATAGCATTAACTTCTCTTACCAAAATTTTTTTATAACTCAAGAAATAAGGTCATTTCTTCCCATTTGAAAACATTCTTGTCTCGATCGTTCTTCAATTACATTCGGGGCTATAAATAAACTACAAGGCTTTTAATTTCGCCATGAAAATATTAACAAAAATTGTAGATCTCATCAATGGCAACAACTTTTCTTACTAGAATTTTTTTGTAATTTAAAAAATAATGTCTTTTTGTCATTTCAAAACTTCCTTGTTTCGACTGTTCGTCAACAACATTCAGAACCGCAAGGAAACAACAAGGGTCTTAATTTTGCCATAAAAATATTGGCAAAAATTGTAAATCTCGTCAATAGCATTAACTATTCTTACCAAAAAATTTTTATAACTCAAAGAATTGGGCTATTTTTTCCCATTTGAAAACATTCTTGTCTCGACCGTTCTTCAACAACATTCAGGGCCATAAATAAACAACAAGGCTTTTCATTTCGCCATGAAAATATTAACAAAAGTTGTAGATCTCATCAATAGCAACAACTTTCCTTACCAAATTTTTTGTAACTTAACGAGTTAAGTAATTTTGTCCATTTTCAAAATTTCATTGTTTCTTCAGTTCCTTAACAACATTCAAGGTCATAAAAAACAACAGCGCCCTTAATTTCGCCATGAAAATATGAACAAAAGATGTAGATCTTATCAATAGCAACAACTTTTCTTACCAAATTTTTTTGTAACTTAACGAGTTAAGTAATTTTGTGCTTTTTCAAAACTTCCTTGTTTCGTCAGTTCCTTAACAACATTCAAGGTCGTAAAAAACAACAACGCTCTTAATTTCGCCATGAAAATATTAACAAAAATTGTAGATCTTGTCAATAGCAACAACTTTTCTTACCAATTTTTTTTTGTAACTTAACAAGTCAAGTAATTTTGTCCTTTTTCAAAACTTCTTTGTTTCGACAGTTCCATAACAAGATTAAAGCTCATAAAAGATAGCAACGTTCTTAATTTCACCATGAAAATATTAACAAAAGTTGTAGATCTTGTCAATAACTACAACTTTTCTTACAAAAGTTTTTTTGTAAATTATTAAATGTTAATTTAGCTGATTTTTTAAAATATAAAATGAGTGAAACATTTTTCTAAAATTCAGCATGTTAATCATTGCGGCGTTTGTGGTTGGTTCATTCGATTTTAAAAAATGCACAACAAACTTGTGAAACGTGTTTCCGTCAATCCGTCGCTCCAGTCTGATACGTCCTGAATATTTCCTGATGCGTCCATTCTTAAAATAATAAAAACCGCTTTTGATACAATCAAATCAGATGCGCAGGGAAAAAACGGATTTTCATTCCGCAGTCGATGCTAACGGAGCGTGCGGGTATTCATATCTCCGTTAAACAGACATGATATGTTAGGAAAAACTTTTGACATGTGTTAGAAACGCTTTCTCATATCATTCCGATTTCCAGCGATATTAACCGAAAATGCAAACGGGTGATGGGCGGGCGCTAGGTGTTTTGCATACATGCAAAAATGATTGTTTTAAATTCTGCGAGTGAAAGCTTTCAGTTGCAATTGCACATTTCCGCATCGCTCGATCCTCTGAAATTTCCGATGCGCCAACAAACAGACCCGCAGAAAACGACTTTACGCTCTCGAGAATCCGATAAAGCGGAAAATTCTCTGGCCCGGAATGTGTTTTTACCGGGGATCCGGACGGTTTTGGGACCGCTGTCGAGGGCTGATTGGGACCAGACTGTGTCTTTAATTAGCAAAGACAAAGAGCACACAACCCGTATTGTCAATGAATAGGTATCGTTTATGTACGCGGCCCCCCTGAAAGCGCGGATTTTCTTCCGGAAAATAGTTTCTCCCTCTGTACGACAGGAAAAAATACAGCCCTTATATTCTTTGACCTGAAAGGGTCGTGAATTGTGTGGCTTATTTACAGAAAACTTCATTTTTCCTCAAATTCTTGATTTATTTTTAATTAGTTGTTTGTGTATTCCTCGAAATTCTTATGAAATTATTTTGAAGACTAAAATCCAAGATACAAAAAAATCTTCAGAATAAAAGTTAAACAAGCCGAAAAGATCCACAATTTCGGTTTATATTATTTTCTTCAATCTGAAACCGTATTCAGGTTATGATTTATTTAATTTACAGAAGATTTGATTGCACAAGATAAAGTAACAAATTATTTTGAGGGCTAAAGTCCAAGTTACACAAAAATCTTTAAAACAAAAATTAAACAGACTGAAAAAATTTATAATTCCTGTTTTAATTATTTTCTTCCATCTGAAACCGTTTTCAGATTGTGACTTGCTTAACTTATTAAAGCTTTTATTCAACACTATGAAGTAAAAAATGATTTCAAAGACTATAATGTAAGTTACAAAGAAATCTTCAAAACAGAACTTAAGCACACTGAAAAGATCTACAATTTCTATTTTAATTATTTTTTCTATCTGCCTTATTTAATTTATTAAAGATATGATTCAACAAGATAAAGTGAAAAATTATTTGGAACACTAAAATTTAAGTTACAAAAAATCTTTAAGATAAAAGTTGAACAGCCTGAAAAGATCTACAATATTTATTTTAATTATTCATTTCTATCGAAAACCGTTTTTATATTATTGATTAATTTATTGATCAAAGAATTGATTCAGCAAGATAAAGTAAGCAATTATTTTAAAGACAAAAGTGTAAGTTACAAAAAAAAATTCAAATAGAAACTTAAATCGATTGCAAAGATATACAATTTCAATTTTAATTATTTTCTTCTAACTGAAACCGTTTTCAGGTTATGGTTTATTTAATTTACTGAAGATTTTATTCCACAAAACAACTTATTTTGAAGTCTAAAATCCAAGTTACACAAAAATCTTTAAGACAAAATTTAAACAGATTGGAAAAATGTATAATTTCTGTTTTAATTACTTTCTTCTATCTGAAACCGTTTTCAGGTTGTGGCTTACTTAATTTATTAAAGCTTTCATTCCATACAATGAAGTAAAAAATTGTTTTGAAGACTTTTAGTGTAAGTTACAAAAAATCTTCAAAACGAAACTTAAACAGACTGAAAAGATCTACAATTTATATTTTAATTATTTTCTTCTATCTGCCTTATTTAATTCAATAAAAATTTGATTCAACAAGATAAAGTAAAAAATTATTTTGAACACTAAAATGTAAGTTACAAAAAATTTTAAGATAAAAGTTGAATATCCTGAAAAGATCTACAATATTTATTTTAATTATTCTTTTCTATCGAAAACAGTTTTTAAATTATTGATTAATTTATTGATCAAAGATTTGATTCAGCAAGATAAAGTAGGCAATTATTTTAAAGACAATATTATAAGTTACAAAAATATCTTTAAATAGAAACTTAAATGGATTGTAAAGATTTACAATTTGTATTTTAATTAATTTCTTCTAACTGAAACCGTTTTCAGGTTATGATTTATTTAATTTACTGAAGATTTTATTACACAAGATAAAGTACCAAATTATTTTGTAAGCTAAAATCCAAGTTACACAAAAATCTTTAAGACAAAAGTTCAACAGACAAAAAAATTATAATTTCTGTTTTAATTATTTTCTTCTACCTGAAACCGTTTTCATATTGTGACTTACTTAATTTATTAAAGCTATCATTCAACGAGATGAAGTAAAAAATTATTTTCAAGACTTTTTGTGTAAGTTACAAAAAATCTTCAAAACGAAACTTAAACAGACTGAAAAGATGTACAATTTATATTTTAATTATTTTCTTCTATCTGACTTATTTAATTTATTAAAGATTTAATTCAACAACATAAAGAGTAAAAAATTATTTTCGACACTAAAACGTAAGTTACAAAAAAATCTTTAAGATAAAAGTTGAACAGCCTGAAAAAATCTACAATATTTATTTTAATTATTCTTTTCTATCGAAAACCGTTTTTAAATTATTGATTAATTTATTGATCAAAAATTTGATTCAGCAAGATAAAGTAAGCAATTCTTTTAAAGACAAAAGTTTAAGTGACAAAAAAATCTTCAAATAAAAAGTTAAATGAATTGAAAAGATTTACAATATCTATATTAATTATTTTCTTCTAACTGAAACTGTTTTCAGGTAATGATTTATTTAATTTACTGAAGATTAGATTCCACAAGATAAAGTAACAAATTATTTTGAGGACTAAAATCCAAATTACAGAAAAATCATTAAGTCAAAAGTTAAACAGACTGAAAAAAAATTGTTATTTCTGTTTTAATTATTTTCTTCCATCTGAAACCGTTTTCAGATTGTGACTTACTTAATTTATTAAAGCTTACATTCAACAAGATGAAGTAAAAAATTATTTTGAGGACTTTCAGTGTAAGTTACAAAATATCTTTAAGATAAAAGTTGAATAGCCTGAAAAGATATACAATATTTATTTTAATTATTCTTTTCTATCGAAAACCGTTTTTAAATTATTGATTAATTTATTGATCAAAGATTTGATTCAGCAAGATAAAGTAAGCAATTCTTTTAAAGACAAAAGTTTAAGTGACAAAAAAATCTTCAAATAAAAACTTAAATGGATTGAAAAGATCTACAATTTCTATTTTAATTATTTTTTTCTATCTGCCTTATTTAATTCATTGAAGATTTGATTCAACAAAATAAAGTAAAAAATTATTTTCATCACTAAAATGTAAGTTACAAAAAAAATTTGAGATAAAAGTTGAACAGCCTGAAAAGATCTACAATATTTACTTTAATTATTCCTTTCTATCGAAAACCGTTTTTAAATTATTGATTAATTTATTGATCAAAGCGCGGATTTTCTTCCGGAAAATAGTTTCTCCCTCTGTACGACAGGAAAAAATAAAGCCCTTCTTTTCTTTGACCTGAAAAGGTCGTGCATTGTGTGGCTTATTTACAGAAAACTTTATTTTTCCTCAAATTCTTGATTTATTTTTAATTTGTTATTTGTGTATTTCTCGAAACTCTTATGAAGATTTGGAAAAATATTAGAAAATTGTATTTTAAACCACACACCTGTTCTAAATTCACAAGTTCAATTAAAAAATGTTAATTGTAAGAGATAATGAAAACCTTCTTTTTCCCCAAACATTCCTCCGATACGTTGGTATTCTGTTTAACCCTATCTGAACAGACACCTCTCGACAATATCCAAACGAACAGCCTCTTTTATAACTCGGAAGCGGTCCCGTTTGGTTCCTCGGCCACGGCCTGCTTTCCGACGCCTGGCGTCGTCCGCGAACGAAGGGCGAAACGACGCCGCGTAGATGAAATCGCAACGGAAACGTATTATATATATAATTACATCTAGAATCATTACGATGCAAATTTCTTAAACTTCTATATCCAGTGTTTGCAAACGGACGTCTTGGAATAATATTTAGGATTAATTCCGGAATATCTCCTGGTAGATCAGCAAGTAATGTTTCTTATCCTAACAGTAGTCGCGTCCCGGAGGCACCCTTTACTTTCGACACACGAAATATTACCGTTTGTTCTGTCTGGTTGGGCGCGATACACATCCCTCAATTAAAATCGGCAGGAAAAGGGAAAAAATGCGGCGCACGTTCGCAACACAACGCCGGTGAGTAATCGAAATTGAAAACACAACGCAACGAATAATATTTCAAAGAGACCATTAGATATAAGACAATATTTGACAAGATATACGATGTGTAGTTTCTGATATTGATATCCTAGTCAGGTATGCTGTCTATAGGGAATGGTATCAATATATCTGCCGGGCTGGCGTCTGTCACTGGTTTCATATATATCGGATGTCATCGCACTAGTTGATAGTTCCTTCGCGTCTTTCACGTCCTGTCCAATCAATGTATTGGATTATTTGCGGGCCGCGTTATAAATTGTTCGGCGGGCGTTGGTGTGTGAAATGCACCGAGGTAATTAATCTTCGACTGGGGATATGGTACAAATGAATGCGTTTAGTCATTGTTAATTGTGCAACTTTTTTTGTCGATTCGCATTAAATACCAATTTGTACGTACAACGTATGTTTACATTTGTTTTTCGGTTACTTGCACCTAATTTTACTATTTTATTACATTCAGTATCAATTTTTAAAGCCAGGGACAGTTACACGAAATTTCGGCAGCCTTCAGTGACACAAGGTCTATTTTCTATCTTTCCTATAATTTTCTTTTTTTTTGTGTACAATTTAATTTTTAACATCACTTTCTCTTGTGGTGAATTACTGAAAATTTCGCATTAAATACCAATTTGTACGTACAACGTATGTTTACATTTGTTGTTCGGTTACTTGCACTTAATTTTACAATTTTATTACATTCAGTATCAATTTTTAAAGCCAGGGACACTTACACGAAATTTCGGCAGCCTTCAGTGGCGCAAGGTCTATTTTCTTTAGAAAATCTTTCCAAGAATTTTCATTTTTTTGTGTGCAATTCAATTTTTAACATCATTTTCTCTTGTGGTGAATTACTGAAAATTTTGCATTAAATACCAATTTGTACATAAAACGTATGTTTACATTTGTTTTTCGGTTACTTGCACTTTATTTTACAATTTTATTACATTCAGTATCAATATTTAAGGCCAGGGACACTTACATGAAATTTCGGAAGCTTTCAGTGGCACAAGGTCTATTCTCTTTAGAAAATCTTTCTAAGAATTTTCATTTTTTTGTGTACAATTTAATTTTTAACATCATTTTTTCCTGTGGTGAATTACTGAAAATTTCACATTAAATACCAATTTGTACGTACAACGTATGTTTACAATTGTTTTTCGGTTACTTGCACTTAATTTTACAATTTTATTACATTCAGTATCAATTTTTAAAGCCAGGGACACTCACACGAAATTTCGGCGCTTTCAGTGGCGCAAGGTCTGTTTTCTTTAGAAAATCTTTTCAAGAATTTTAATTTTTTTGTGTATAATTTAATTTTTAACATCACTTTCTCTTGCGGTGAATTACTGAAAATTTTGCATTAAATACCAATTTGTACGTACAACGTATGTTTACATTTGTTTTTCGGTTACTTGCACTTAATTTTGCAATTTTATTACATTCAGTATCAATTTTTAAAGCCGGGGACACTTACACGAAATTTCGGCAGCTTTCAGTAGCACAAGGTCTATTTTCTTTAGAAAATCTTTCCAATAATTTTCTTTTTTTTTGTGTATAATTTAATTTTTAACATCACTTTCTCTTGTGGTGAATTACTGAAAATTTCGCATTAAATACCAATTTGTACGTACAACGTATGTTTACATTTGTTTTTCGGTTACTTGCACCTAATTTTACAATTTTATTACATTCAGTATCAATTTTTAAAGCCAGGGACACTTACACGAAATTTCGGCAGCCTTCAGTGGCGCAAGGTCTATTTTCTTTAGAAAATCTTTCCAGGAATTTTCATTTTTTTGTGTGCAATTCAATTTTTAACATCATTTTCTCTTGTGGTGAATTACTGAAAATTTTGCATTAAATACCAATTTGTACATAAAACGTATGTTTACATTTGTTTTTCGGTTACTTGCACTTTATTTTACAATTTTATTACATTCAGTATCAATTTTTAAGGCCAGGGACACTTACATGAAATTTCGGAAGCTTTCAGTGGCACAAGGTCTATTCTCTTTAGAAAATCTTTCTAAGAATTTTCATTTTTTTGTGTACAATTTAATTTTTAACATCATTTTTTCCTGTGGTGAATTACTGAAAATTTCACATTAAATACCAATTTGTACGTACAACGTATGTTTACAATTGTTTTTCGGTTACTTGCACTTAATTTTACAATTTTATTACATTCAGTATCAATTTTTAAAGCCAGGGACACTCACACGAAATTTCGGCGCTTTCAGTGGCGCAAGGTCTGTTTTCTTTAGAAAATCTTTTCAAGAATTTTAATTTTTTTGTGTATAATTTAATTTTTAACATCACTTTCTCTTGCGGTGAATTACTGAAAATTTTGCATTAAATACCAATTTGTACGTACAACGTATGTTTACATTTGTTTTTCGGTTACTTGCACTTAATTTTACAATTTTATTACATTCAGTATCAATTTTTAAAGCCGGGGACACTTACACGAAATTTCGGCAGCTTTCAGTAGCACAAGGTCTATTTTCTTTAGAAAATCTTTCCAATAATTTTCTTTTTTTTTGTGTATAATTTAATTTTTAACATCACTTTCTCTTGTGGTGAATTACTGAAAATTTCGCATTAAATACCAATTTGTACGTACAACGTATGTTTACATTTGTTGTTCGGTTACTTGCACTTAATTTTACAATTTTATTACATTCAGTATCAATTTTTAAAGCCAGGGACACTTACACGAAATTTCGGCAGCCTTCAGTGGCGCAAGGTCTATTTTCTTTAGAAAATCTTTCCAAGAATTTTCATTTTTTTGTGTGCAATTCAATTTTTAACATCATTTTCTCTTGTGGTGAATTACTGAAAATTTTGCATTAAATACCAATTTGTACATAAAACGTATGTTTACATTTGTTTTTCGGTTACTTGCACTTTATTTTACAATTTTATTACATTCAGTATCAATATTTAAGGCCAGGGACACTTACATGAAATTTCGGAAGCTTTCAGTGGCACAAGGTCTATTCTCTTTAGAAAATCTTTCTAAGAATTTTCATTTTTTTGTGTACAATTTAATTTTTAACATCATTTTTTCCTGTGGTGAATTACTGAAAATTTCACATTAAATACCAATTTGTACGTACAACGTATGTTTACAATTGTTTTTCGGTTACTTGCACTTAATTTTACAATTTTATTACATTCAGTATCAATTTTTAAAGCCAGGGACACTCACACGAAATTTCGGCGCTTTCAGTGGCGCAAGGTCTGTTTTCTTTAGAAAATCTTTTCAAGAATTTTAATTTTTTTGTGTATAATTTAATTTTTAACATCACTTTCTCTTGCGGTGAATTACTGAAAATTTTGCATTAAATACCAATTTGTACGTACAACGTATGTTTACATTTGTTTTTCGGTTACTTGCACTTAATTTTACAATTTTATTACATTCAGTATCAATTTTTAAAGCCGGGGACACTTACACGAAATTTCGGCAGCTTTCAGTAGCACAAGGTCTATTTTCTTTAGAAAATCTTTCCAATAATTTTCTTTTTTTTTGTGTATAATTTAATTTTTAACATCACTTTCTCTTGTGGTGAATTACTGAAAATTTCGCATTAAATACCAATTTGTACGTACAACGTATGTTTACATTTGTTTTTCGGTTACTTGCACCTAATTTTACCATTTTATTACATTCAGTATCAATTTTTAAAGCCAGGGACACTTACACGAAATTTCGGCAGCCTTCAGTGGCGCAAGGTCTATTTTCTTTAGAAAATCTTTCCAGGAATTTTCATTTTTTTGTGTGCAATTCAATTTTTAACATCATTTTCTCTTGTGGTGAATTACTGAAAATTTTGCATTAAATACCAATTTGTACATAAATCGTATGTTTACATTTGTTTTTCGGTTACTTGCACTTTATTTTACAATTTTATTACATTCAGTATCAATTTTTAAGGCCAGGGACACTTACATGAAATTTCGGAAGCTTTCAGTGGCACAAGGTCTATTCTCTTTAGAAAATCTTTCTAAGAATTTTCATTTTTTTGTGTACAATTTAATTTTTAACATCATTTTTTCCTGTGGTGAATTACTGAAAATTTCACATTAAATACCAATTTGTACGTACAACGTATGTTTACAATTGTTTTTCGGTTACTTGCACTTAATTTTACAATTTTATTACATTCAGTATCAATTTTTAAAGCCAGGGACACTCACACGAAATTTCGGCGCTTTCAGTGGCGCAAGGTCTGTTTTCTTTAGAAAATCTTTTCAAGAATTTTAATTTTTTTGTGTATAATTTAATTTTTAACATCACTTTCTCTTGCGGTGAATTACTGAAAATTTTGCATTAAATACCAATTTGTACGTACAACGTATGTTTACATTTGTTTTTCGGTTACTTGCACTTAATTTTGCAATTTTATTACATTCAGTATCAATTTTTAAAGCCGGGGACACTTACACGAAATTTCGGCAGCTTTCAGTAGCACAAGGTCTATTTTCTTTAGAAAATCTTTCCAATAATTTTCTTTTTTTTTGTGTATAATTTAATTTTTAACATCACTTTCTCTTGTGGTGAATTACTGAAAATTTCGCATTAAATACCAATTTGTACGTACAACGTATGTTTACATTTGTTTTTCGGTTACTTGCACCTAATTTTACAATTTTATTACATTCAGTATCAATTTTTAAAGCCAGGGACACTTACACGAAATTTCGGCAGCCTTCAGTGGCGCAAGGTCTATTTTCTTTAGAAAATCTTTCCAGGAATTTTCATTTTTTTGTGTGCAATTCAATTTTTAACATCATTTTCTCTTGTGGTGAATTACTGAAAATTTTGCATTAAATACCAATTTGTACATAAAACGTATGTTTACATTTGTTTTTCGGTTACTTGCACTTTATTTTACAATTTTATTACATTCAGTATCAATTTTTAAGGCCAGGGACACTTACATGAAATTTCGGAAGCTTTCAGTGGCACAAGGTCTATTCTCTTTAGAAAATCTTTCTAAGAATTTTCATTTTTTTGTGTACAATTTAATTTTTAACATCATTTTTTCCTGTGGTGAATTACTGAAAATTTCACATTAAATACCAATTTGTACGTACAACGTATGTTTACAATTGTTTTTCGGTTACTTGCACTTAATTTTACAATTTTATTACATTCAGTATCAATTTTTAAAGCCAGGGACACTCACACGAAATTTCGGCGCTTTCAGTGGCGCAAGGTCTGTTTTCTTTAGAAAATCTTTTCAAGAATTTTAATTTTTTTGTGTATAATTTAATTTTTAACATCACTTTCTCTTGCGGTGAATTACTGAAAATTTTGCATTAAATACCAATTTGTACGTACAACGTATGTTTACATTTGTTTTTCGGTTACTTGCACTTAATTTTACAATTTTATTACATTCAGTATCAATTTTTAAAGCCGGGGACACTTACACGAAATTTCGGCAGCTTTCAGTAGCACAAGGTCTATTTTCTTTAGAAAATCTTTCCAATAATTTTCTTTTTTTTTGTGTATAATTTAATTTTTAACATCACTTTCTCTTGTGGTGAATTACTGAAAATTTCGCATTAAATACCAATTTGTACGTACAACGTATGTTTACATTTGTTTTTCGGTTACTTGCACCTAATTTTACAATTTTATTACATTCAGTATCAATTTTTAAAGCCAGGGACACTTACACGAAATTTCGGCAGCCTTCAGTGGCGCAAGGTCTATTTTCTTTAGAAAATCTTTCCAGAAATTTTCATTTTTTTGTGTGCAATTCAATTTTTAACATCATTTTCTCTTGTGGTGAATTACTGAAAATTTTGCATTAAATACCAATTTGTACATAAATCGTATGTTTACATTTGTTTTTCGGTTACTTGCACTTTATTTTACAATTTTATTACATTCAGTATCAATTTTTAAGGCCAGGGACACTTACATGAAATTTCGGAAGCTTTCAGTGGCACAAGGTCTATTCTCTTTAGAAAATCTTTCTAAGAATTTTCATTTTTTTGTGTACAATTTAATTTTTAACATCATTTTTTCCTGTGGTGAATTACTGAAAATTTCACATTAAATACCAATTTGTACGTACAACGTATGTTTACAATTGTTTTTCGGTTACTTGCACTTAATTTTACAATTTTATTACATTCAGTATCAATTTTTAAAGCCAGGGACACTCACACGAAATTTCGGCGCTTTCAGTGGCGCAAGGTCTGTTTTCTTTAGAAAATCTTTTCAAGAATTTTAATTTTTTTGTGTATAATTTAATTTTTAACATCACTTTCTCTTGCGGTGAATTACTGAAAATTTTGCATTAAATACCAATTTGTACGTACAACGTATGTTTACATTTGTTTTTCGGTTACTTGCACTTAATTTTACAATTTTATTACATTCAGTATCAATTTTTAAAGCCGGGGACACTTACACGAAATTTCGGCAGCTTTCAGTAGCACAAGGTCTATTTTCTTTAGAAAATCTTTCCAATAATTTTCTTTTTTTTTGTGTATAATTTAATTTTTAACATCACTTTCTCTTGTGGTGAATTACTGAAAATTTCGCATTAAATACCAATTTGTACGTACAACGTATGTTTACATTTGTTTTTCGGTTACTTGCACCTAATTTTACAATTTTATTACATTCAGTATCAATTTTTAAAGCCAGGGACACTTACACGAAATTTCGGCAGCCTTCAGTGGCGCAAGGTCTATTTTCTTTAGAAAATCTTTCCAGGAATTTTCATTTTTTTGTGTGCAATTCAATTTTTAACATCATTTTCTCTTGTGGTGAATTACTGAAAATTTTGCATTAAATTCCAATTTGTACATAAATCGTATGTTTACATTTGTTTTTCGGTTACTTGCACTTTATTTTACAATTTTATTACATTCAGTATCAATTTTTAAGGCCAGGGACACTTACATGAAATTTCGGAAGCTTTCAGTGGCACAAGGTCTATTCTCTTTAGAAAATCTTTCTAAGAATTTTCATTTTTTTGTGTACAATTTAATTTTTAACATCATTTTTTCCTGTGGTGAATTACTGAAAATTTCACATTAAATACCAATTTGTACGTACAACGTATGTTTACAATTGTTTTTCGGTTACTTGCACTTAATTTTACAATTTTATTACATTCAGTATCAATTTTTAAAGCCAGGGACACTCACACGAAATTTCGGCGCTTTCAGTGGCGCAAGGTCTGTTTTCTTTAGAAAATCTTTTCAAGAATTTTAATTTTTTTGTGTATAATTTAATTTTTAACATCACTTTCTCTTGCGGTGAATTACTGAAAATTTTGCATTAAATACCAATTTGTACGTACAACGTATGTTTACATTTGTTTTTCGGTTACTTGCACTTAATTTTGCAATTTTATTACATTCAGTATCAATTTTTAAAGCCGGGGACACTTACACGAAATTTCGGCAGCTTTCAGTAGCACAAGGTCTATTTTCTTTAGAAAATCTTTCCAATAATTTTCTTTTTTTTGTGTATAATTTAATTTTTAACATCACTTTCTCTTGTGGTGAATTACTGAAAATTTCGCATTAAATACCAATTTGTACGTACAACGTATGTTTACATTTGTTTTTCGGTTACTTGCACCTAATTTTACAATTTTATTACATTCAGTATCAATTTTTAAAGCCAGGGACACTTACACGAAATTTCGGCAGCCTTCAGTGGCGCAAGGTCTATTTTCTTTAGAAAATCTTTCCAAGAATTTTCATTTTTTTGTGTGCAATTCAATTTTTAACATCATTTTCTCTTGTGGTGAATTACTGAAAATTTTGCATTAAATACCAATTTGTACATAAAACGTATGTTTACATTTGTTTTTCGGTTACTTGCACTTTATTTTACAATTTTATTACATTCAGTATCAATTTTTAAGGCCAGGGACACTTACATGAAATTTCGGAAGCTTTCAGTGGCACAAGGTCTATTCTCTTTAGAAAATCTTTCCAAGAATTTTCATTTTTTTGTGTACAATTTAATTTTTAACATCATTTTTTCCTGTGGTGAATTACTGAGAATTTCACATTAAATACCAATTTGTACGTACAACGTATGTTTACAATTGTTTTTCGGTTACTTGCACTTAATTTTACAATTTTATTACATTCAGTATCAATTTTTAAAGCCAGGGACACTCACACGAAATTTCGGCGCTTTCAGTGGCGCAAGGTCTGTTTTCTTTAGAAAATCTTTTCAAGAATTTTAATTTTTTTGTGTATAATTTAATTTTTAACATCACTTTCTCTTGCGGTGAATTACTGAAAATTTTGCATTAAATACCAATTTGTACGTACAACGTATGTTTACATTTGCTTTTCGGTTACTTGCACCTAATTTTACTATTTTATTACATTGAGTATCAATTTTTAAAGCCAGGGACACTTACACAAAATTTCGGCAGCTTTCAGTGGCGCAAGGTTTATTTTCTTTAGAAAACCTTTCCAATAATTTTCTTTTTTTTGTGTACAATTTAATTTTTAACATCACTTTCTCTTGTGGTGAATTACTGAAAATTTTGCATTAAATACCAATTTGTACATACAACGTATGTTTACATTTGTTTTTCGGTTACTTGCACCTAATTTTACTATTTTATTACATTCAGTACCAATTTTTAAAGCTAGGGACACATACACGAAATTTCGGCAGCTTTCAGTGGCACAAGGTCTATTTTCTTTAGAATATCTTCCCAATAATTTTCATTTTTTTTGTGTACAATTCAATTTTTAACATCATTTTCTCTTGTGGTGAATTACTGCAAATTTCAGGAGGCTTTCAGTTTCATGAATTATATTTTTCTTTTAATATTATTTAATACAAAGCACTAGTTTTAATATTTTGCAAGAAGCTTCAATTTTTACCATAACTTTCACTCTTAGTGAGTTACAGGAAATTTCAGCAGCTTTCAGTTGTGCAAATTATATTTTTAAGTTAAGTTTTCATTAATGTGACGTCCAGTGACCTCCTGAAAATTTCAGCAGCCTTCAGTTTTACAAAATGGATTTCTGTTTAAATATTTTTGTTCTAATTCAACATCATAGAGCACTAATTTTAATATTTTTTAAGAAGCTTCAATTTTCACCAACATTTTCACTCTTAATGAATTACAGGAATTTCAGGAGGTTTCAGTTGTACAAATTATATTTTTTTCTTAGACTTTTAGTTCCGTTTCAATACAACAAGTAGTAGTTTTAGTTAATTTCACGTCCAGTGACCTACTTAAAATTTCAGGAGCCTTCAGTTTTACAAATTGTATTTCTGTTTGAATATTTTCGTTCCAATTGAACATCATAAAGCACTAATTTTAATATTTTTTAAGAAACTCCAATTTTCAACATCATTTTCATTCTTAATGAATTACAGGAATTTCAGGAGCTTTCAATTGTACAAATTATATTTTGTTCTTAGACTTTTCTTTCTGTTTCAACATCAACAAGTAGTAGTTTTAATTAATTTCACCTCCAGTGATATACTGAAAATTTCAGGAGTCTTCAGTTTTACAAATTGTATTTCTGTTTGAATATTTTCGTTCCAATTGAACATCATAAAGCACTAATTTTAATATTTTTAAGAAACTCCAATTTTCAACATCATTTTCATTCTTAATGAATTACAGGAATTTCAAGAGCTTTCAATTGTACAAATTATATTTTGTTCTTAGACTTTTCTTTCTGTTTCAACATCAACAAGTATTAGTTTTAATTAATTTCACCTCCAGTGAAAATTTCAGTTTTACAAATTGTATTTCTGTTGGAATACTTTCGTTCCAATTCAACATCATAAAGGACTAATTTTAATATTTTTTAAAAAGCTTCAATTTTCACCATCATTTTCACTCTTAATGAATTGCAGGAATTTCAGGAGGTTTCAGTTGTACAAATTATATTTTTTTCCTAGACTTTTTGTTCCATTTCAACATCAACAAGTAGTAGTTTTAGTTAATTTCACTTCGTGACCTACTGAAAATTTCAGGAGCCTTCAGTTTTACAAATTGTATTTCTGTTTGAATATTTTCGTTCCAATTCAATACCATAAAGCACTAATTATAATGATTTGTAAGAAACTTCAATTTTTAAAATCATTTTCACTCTTAGTGGGTTACAGAAAATTCCAGGAGCTTTCAGTTGTGCAAATTATATTTGCTTCTTAGACTTTTCTTTCTGCTTCAACATAAGTAGTAACTTCAGTCTATTTCAGTTGCAGTGGCTTACTGAAAATTTCAGTTTTACAAAATTACAGTTTGTTAGAAAACTTTTCCTTCTGTTATAACATCAAAAAACGGTAATTTTGATATTTTGTGTGAAACTTTTTCAATTTCAGCCCATTTAGCATTTATTTTCAAGATTTTTCTTTTTATCACCTTCCAGTCAAAGATTTAATTAATTAATTGGGTCAAAACTCGAACCGATTTCAAATAATAAAAAAAAATTCAAATAAAATTATTGCCATTTATTTTTCTGCAGTTGTAAATTACAGATATTTTTCTTTCTAATAATTGGGTTATGGACCATTTTCCCAACAAAAGTTGCAGACTTTTAAAAGCTTTGCAATTTTCGTAGCCGATGCAGAAAATAGAACACATCTTTCACCGTTGTTCAGCTCCAGATCAGTGGAAGCCTGGACTTCTTTTGTAGTACTCAATTTAGAAACAAACAGTTCTCCCATTTTGTTTTAAGAATAAACTGCGAGGCTTTTAAAAATCAATCTTATTTTTCATGAAACTTCAATATACAATACTGGACACATTAAATGAGTTAAAAACTTTTTTTTTCTTAACTGAAAATTTGTGAACTCAATTTGAAGAGAAAACGCCAACTAAATCTAGTTAACGGTAATAGAAATGAATTGATACGCAGTGTCGCGTGCATAATTCCGTTGTCACAGATCATGCAACCAGACGGTAATAAATCATACTTCGGACATTCATTTCCTGAGTTTGAGCGTTTCCATTTCGCATATCCATCCCAACGACAGACAAATTACGATTGTAATAGAAAACATGCACAAAAACGCGATTCTCGAGAAAAAACGGGAACAATGGTTAAACCGGGGGGACAACATATTTCATGTAAAAGCTCAATAAATTATCAAAGCCTCGAAAGCTCAATCATTTAAGATTAACTGCTTGAAATATTTACTCGGTTTACGGTATCGGCTGCCTCGATCTGCCTCTTACGCGCAGGAATCGACGAAGAGGCGCGATTGTCGTGCCGAAAATAAAGAAACCTCCGATAAGTAAGAAAGCCCACCGATACGGCTTTTGATATCATTTTTGTCTACAGACAAGCGATCAGTCAGTCGAGTCGAAAGCGCGCGGCGCTTTGATGTCTGCTTCGCGGGCGATGAGCGGCGAATTGGCCGTTTGCGCTGTGCTTATACTTTTATTAAGCCATTTTCATCTCGCGCAACGTTCGCGATGCGAAATATTTTAGAAATTGATTATTCGCGGCCCGACAATTGATCGCTCGTGTTTTTTGCGCGCCGCAGGAAGAATTGAAATGTGCCCCAGATTCGGATGTTGAAGTCGCGCTTTGTTGATTCCTGAATGGGAAAAGATACGATATGTTTGTAAATGAAAATGGGGAATACCTGAATGGAACTATTAATAATAAATACATCATTACTGAATGAATGGGTCCCTGTAAATCGAGGCGAACTGAAAGCAAAGATTGCATTGATTTAAGCCAAGCTGCGGGTTTAATATTTACACACCGCAAATCCGAATTCTTTATTTTTTGTTCTTCGAGATTCAGCCGATGCGGACTTTGAGGCCCTCTGGACTCGTCGCCAACATTTCAAACGCTAATGAAAATACATCTCGTGAAAGAAACCTTAAACTTAAAGCTTTTCAAGCATTTAATTAATTATTAATTAACCCTTTACAACAAAATTGTGTTGCACGGATTTGACACACTTTTTGGTACAAGTGTCCAGTGGACAGCAAGAAAAACTGTTTTTAATTTGTGACTTAAATGATTGATAGGAATTTTATTCAACATCAACGCAAAAAATTATTTTCAACACTAAAATCCAAGTTACAAAAAATCTTCAAATAGAAACTTAAATGGATTGAAAAGATTTACAATTTCTATTTTAATTATTTTCTTGTAACTGAAACTGTTTTCAGGTTATCATTTATTTCATTTACTGAAGATTTTATTCCACAAGTACCAAATTATTTTGAAGGCTAAAATCCAAGTTACACAAAAATCTTTAAGACAAAAGTTAAACAGACTGAAAAAAAATTGTAATTTCTGTTTTAATTATTTTCTTCCATCTGAAACCGTTTTCAGATTGTGACTTACTTAATTTGTTAAAGCTTACATTCAACAAGATGAAGTAAAAAATTATTTTGAGGACTTTCAGTGTAAGTTTCAAAATATCTTTAAGATAAAAGTAGAACAGCCTGAAAAGATCTACAATATTTATTTTAATTATTCTTTTCTATCGAAAACCGTTTTTAAATTATTGATTAATTTATTGATCAAAGATTTGATTCAGCAAGATAAAGTAAGCAATTATTTTAAAGACAAAAGTTTACCTACAAAAAAATCTTCAAATAGAAACTTAAATGGATTGTAAAGATCTACAATTTTAATTTTAATTATTTTCTTCTAACTGAAACCGTTTTCAGGTTATGATTTATTTAATTTACTGAAGATTTGATACCACAAGATAAAGTAACAAATTATTTTGAAGGCTAAAATCCAAGTTACACAAAAATCTTTAAGACAAAAGTTAAACAGACTGAAAAAATTTATAATTTCTGTTTTAATTATTTGCTTCCATCTGAAACCGTTTTCAGATTGTGATTTGTTAAAGCTTTCATTCAACAAGATGAAGTAAAAAATTTTGGTGTAAGTTACAAAAAATCTTCAAAACGAAACTTCAACAGACTGAACAGGTCTACAATTTCTGTTTTAATTATTTTCTTCTAACTGACTTATTTAATTTATTAAAGATTTGATTCAACAAGATTAAGAGGAAAAAATGATTCTCGACACTAAAATGTAAGTTACAAAAAAATCTTTAAGATAAAAGTTGAACAGCCTGAAAAGATCTACAATATTTATTGTAATTATTGTTTTCTATCGAAAACCGTTTTTAAGTTATGACTTAATGTATTGATCAAAAATTTGATTCAGCAAAATAAAGTAAGCAATTATTTGAAAGACAAAAATTTAAGTTACAAATAAATCTTCAAATAGAAACTTAAATGGATTGAAAAGGTCTACAATTTCAATTTTAATTATTTTCTTCTAACTAAACCCGTTTTTTAGTTATGACTTGTTCAATTTGTTAAAGATTTGATTCAACAAGATAAAGTAAAAAATTATTTTGATGACTAAAACTCCAAGTTACAAAAAGATCTTAAGAACTAAAGTTAAACCGGCTAAAGAGATCTACAATTTCAGTTGTAATTATGTCATCTATTTGAAACCGTTTTCAGGTTACGACTTATCCAATTAATTCCACAAGATAAAGTAAAAAAATATTGTGAAGACTTTTAGCGCAAGTTACAAAAAAATCTTCAAAACAAAACTTAAACATGTTTTAATTATTTATTAGGATAAAAAAAAATTTGTTCGATTAATTAAATAAAGACACCCCCTCGAAGTCGAATAAAAATGTCTGTTGGTATAATAATAAAAAATGGCTGAATTTAAAATTAAAATCAGGTTGTAACGAAGAGGGCACGAATGTAAAAAACCGTTTCCCGCAATAATCAAGCATCTCTCTGCGAATAAACAGCGCCCCAGTTCCAGCCCATCCATGATATAAACAATCCGAAAACCAAAATGTATATCTTTAGCAGTAACGCGAGCTAAATACCGAACAAGCAGTAAATTTAGTCGAACTTAACACACACTGGTATTAAATTTAATCAAAGTAACAATGTAGCGGTTGCGAACGAAACCTCGGCCGCCTTAGAGGGTGTCGAAAATATAAGTTCTCATTTGTAATTTGCCAAGTGCGTTAGTTAACGTCTTCGCGAGAAATATCAAGAGAGCCGTTAAGCGAAAGTTGGAGAAAGTCACAGTTTTGATTATTAAACGCGCCAAATCCGCCTCTATATTTACTTAAAATACGTACACACACACACGCGCATCTTCGCTTAAGGGGAAGATATTTGATTAAAATTATTATGACTTGCCTAAGTATGATTGTATTATTTAAGGTGTTAGGTGCGTGCGCGAAAAACTTTACCCGCGTAAGTGCCCGCGTTACGACCGCGTCGAATTTTCCGGGGCGCGCGTCACGCGCCCGGAGTGCACCCGCGCCCCTTATCGCGCACTTTTTAATTGCTCGAAAAAATTAATTAAAATCGCTCATTTGCATATTAACCAGCGCGTAATCGATAGAAATTTCTAATTGCTAAGCAACGTCCACACAAATATAATATTCCTCCCGGAGGAAATCCGCCACCGGACTTGCTTCCCTCTCGCTCGGTCTTCAAACTTCCCAGGGAGAAGGAATAAAAATTAGTCGAACCGTATTCGAATGTCGTGACTATTGCCAATGATATCAGATATGCCGCTTGCTATGTTTGAATTAAATTTTGTATAAATTTGATAGCAGATAAGGGTTAGTATCAATTTGACAGTTATAGGATGATGTATTGTATTGTACACTTAACGTGCATGTTTTATAGGCGATCGGACGATATATATATCGGCGACACGTTTCTACTTTTAGGTTTTTTTTTTCGTGAGGAGTTTCACAAGATCGATTATAATATGTGGATACAGGTTAAATTTGTATAATGCGTAAAATAGGTACATTTGCTTAACGATAACATAAAATAACATAAGTAATTACTAGAATAAATAAAATAACTCATTAAGAGATGAAGAAAGCGGGGCTGTACCAAGAACACTAGCAACGTTGCCTCTCTGTATAGCCAAACTTATTCGTTGCTACAAATATGTTTTGGCTTGAGGAATTCCCGTTGTTTGAACAATATGCCTCTCCAAATCTTCAAGCAGAGAAAGGGCAGCACTCCAAGGACCCAAAGTTTCCACAGCGAAGGCGACGAAAAAATAATCATCAGAAGTTGCCTTATATTTTTTTTTCTTAAGATGTTCTGCCAAGTTTGCAGCAGATCTTGCAGAAAATGAAGAATCATTCAAATGAGAAGGGGCAAGTGTAACCGTACAAGTAAAATCACAAACTAAAGATTTACCTACTTTCCATGGAATAACTGTAATACCATCTGGACGATTGCCATCATCCCTCAGAATACTAGCTTCAAGAATACAAGGGATGTTGGCAGAAGAGAAAGCACGTTTAATAATGTCATTAATACAGCTGTGATGAGAGAGTCTACCTGCACTTTTAATGCACGATAAACCATGATGACCCAACGAGTCTACAGAAGAACCACACGAGCAGATATGAGGATGACAGAAATTGCCCAATCTAAGTGAAATTGCAATTTGTAAAAAGTTTTTTTCTAAAAGAGTACCTAATTTGCAAGATGGAAGAGCTTCAAGCCAAGCTCCAGATTCAAGTTCAGATCCAGCTAATAAGATAGCTTTTTGTGTGATATTTGAGGAAGATAATAAATTTTGAAATATTTTCTCACAGATAGGTAAGTCCCAATTTCTTTGAATAGAAAACTCTTTTGGAAGTACAGACGAATTAGAAATTTCCTTCCAATAATCAACAGCCTCGTTAAGGGATGTAATTTCAAAATTAGAAAAAGTAGAAGGTAGAATGGACATAATAAGTTCAGAATTAGAAAATATAGAAGACAAAAAGGCAGGCTAGAAAATATCAATTATAGACCTTATACCTAATCCACCAAAACGGATTGATAATTTGGCTTGAGTCCAAGATCTTATTGTAAATTTAATATTCAAAATTTTTTCCAAAGAAGAAATAACAATATTATCCAATTCAAGACACTCATTTTTAAATTTCCGAAAAGGACAACATCTAAGATTATAAGTGAAATTAGGTATCCAAAAACAATGGCGGGGTAAAAATAAACTAATATGAGGATTCATTTTACACAGATTTGAAAAAAGTAAAGAGAATGAATCAATTTTTTTATAAATGAATGGAGGAATTCTCTCTCTCTCGCTCTCTCTGTAGCTCTTACAACCCAGGATGGGTCTTGACTGACCCAACAATTCCCCTCCATTGGACTCTGTCCATCATTAGCTCCTCTGCTTCCGTGATATTCAGAGCTCTAAGATCTGCTGCTATGTTGTCTCTCCACCGAAGTCGTGGTCTTCCTAATGGTCTTCTACCGGACGGGGTCTGTTCCCATACTAACTTGACAACTCTTCCGTCCTCCTGCCTCCAGTCTTTCGGCTTTAACTATTTTTATGATATCCGGTTGGTCATATAGTTCTTCTATTTCCCTATTTTTCCTACTACGGTACTGTTGTGTAGTTTCATCCTTTGTAGGTCCGTATATACTCCTTAGGATTTTTCTCTCTGCAACTCTCAGTCTGTTCTCGTTCTGCTTCGTCATAGTCCAGGTCTCACAGGCGTAAGTCATAATTGGCCTTACAATGGAGTGGTACATTCTTATTTTCGTCGTCCGAGACACGTTTTTGGATCTTATTATCTTCTGTAATGCAAAACAACAGTGATTGGCAATTTGTATCCCGATGTTAATTTCCTTGGTCATATTATTGTCTGATGTGATAGTGGCACCCAGATATTTAAATTCATGGATTCTTTCGAAGTTGTATTGGTCTATCGTCACATTTTGTACTATTCGATCCCTACGCTCAGTTCTTGATGTGGTCATGTACTTGGTTTTACTGTCATTTATTTTTAGGCCCATGTTTTCCGCTGCAGATTCTATTTTTAGGAATTCTTCCTTAATGTTCACAGTTGTGTTTCCAATGATGTCTATGTCATCCGCAAAGGATAATATAAGCCGTGGGCCTCGATTTCTGAATAAAAGGCTATCCATTTTTGCCTCCCTCACCACCTTCTCTAATGCTATATTAAAAAGGAGTGGGGAGATGGCATCCCCCTGTTTTAGGCCATTATTTATTGTAAACAAGACTGAAAGCTTCCCTCCGATCCGTACTACACTTGCGGAGCCTTCCATACTGATCTTTGTTAAACTGACAAGTTTATTCTGGATTCCTAGTTCCATCATAGCATTCCACAGCTCCACCCTCAAGACGTTGTCATACGCTTGTTTAAAGTCGATAAAGAGTTGATGTAGCACTTTATTGTATTCCCAGCACTTCTCCATTAATTGACGGATTGTGAAGATCTGATCTACGGTTGATCTCTTTTTCCTGAACCCACATTGGTAGTCACCTAGCTGAGGCTATACGTAAGGCGTTAATTTTTCGAGTAGTACTAGGGACCAGACCTTATATCCAGTATTTATCAATGATATGCCCCGATAGTTGGAGCACTGTAGTTTGTCGCCCTTTTTGTGCAGGGGCACGATGACACTCTCTTTCCAACTACTTGGTATTTTTTCTTCCTTCCAAATCTGCAGGAATTGCTGCATCGATAATAGAACAACCAAGAATAAAAAGGTCTTCAACATTACAAATGTGAATACAATGAGCTAATAATTCGAATCTCTCCAAAATTGAAGACTTGTCTAATTCCGAAACATTATTAAGGAAGAAAAGTTGGCATTTATTGAAATTAAGAACCAAACCAATTTTCTTAAATTCGGAAATTATCGTTTCTAAGTCTTGTAAGACATCAACCACCTAAGTACCAAACATTTAATTCTGAATTCAAATTCTTAATAATTTGATGAATAGATAAACTAAACCGAGGATTCAATAACATTTCCATTAAAGAATAAATTTGATTGATAAGCATATACCATTGCCAGAGATATATCTGGAGTAACAGCCTTATCAACAGAAAGAAGGGAGTCTCTTTGAATAGAATTGAAAGCATTTTTAACATCGATTTTAAGAAAAACCCACACACATCAATAATAATGAAAAGTGAATACACCACTTTAATGTTCGATGAAAATATTAACTGTCACATTTATTCAATTGTTTTTGACGTTTTAATAATTACCATTTTCAACTGTTTTATTGCTTACGTGATTTTTGTAGTTAATTGAAATAAAAACTTCAATTGCTTGTAACTTCTTGATACTTACTTTAATAGTACTAGCGCATTAAGACTTTTTTACTCAAAATTAAACATTTCTTCGAAATGGGTAAAAAAAGTATAGGGCAATCAATTTAAAAAAATGTTATTTTCGTGAATATTTCGAGAAGTTAACGTTCGAGTGTTTTCTTGCTTTCATTATGGTAATCAGCGAAGAAAACACCAATTCTTTGATAATTTAGCCGACTTTGTAGCTCCAATAATAACAAAGTTACCAATGGTGGACACTTAATATAATACAACCTGTATATCGGCGACACGTTTCTACTTTTAGGTTGTTTTTTTTTGAGGAGTTTCACAAGAACGATTATGACGCGGCAATAAAACAACCGGTGTCGAAAAGTTTCGGAAACAAAAGTTGATATCGCCTAATCGGGCTGCGCGATCATCGCTCACGTCGGGGAGATCATTTTCGGGAATTACCGCCCGGAAAAAATAGTGTGTCGATGCGAAATATCCGCGCAGGTTATTAAAAGCCATAAATCTGAATAAGTGAAATGCGCTTCCGTGTCTTCGCGACGTCACACGCAGATGTATATTTTTTTAATATCGAACTTGCGTATTTTTTATATCGTTTAATATTTCGCGACTATCGGGGTCGGTATGCGGATTTGGAAAATGTATTTCGCGAGAGGGGTTGAAGTCGACGTTGCTAGAATTTTTTTATTTGCATTTATTGAAATATTGTCTTTGTTTGATTGAATTCGGGTCCGGAATTGTGTTATCAAGCTCAATACTACATTTTTTTATTGATTCATTTGCGGAAATGTGACACATTCTACAAGCAGATTATTGATAAGCTATGAAAACAGCGCATTAATGTTTGAAATGTATTAATCGTTTCGATTTTTAATAAAATATTTTTACGATCAACTAACTTTTCAGTTGATACACTAGGTGGGGCAACATTAGAGATACGCTAATTTAGGTGGCAAATTTGGGAATCCTTAAATCAATTTGGACCTCCAGTTATCATTAAAAACTGTCAGATAATACATATCTTGTATTAGACACTAACAAAATAATTTTCCACTAGCAAAAAGTTATTGCACAACAATGTTCCATAATTACATTATTTGGAGAGCTTTTGAAGTTGTTAGGGTAAATTGAAATGATTTCTGAAATTTGGGGTAAAGCAAAAAATTCTCAATCATCTGATTTCGTATGGGCCAAAGGTTACTACCATTAAGAAATACCAGAGAGGACCGTAAAAAGGCATTACAAAACAATTTTCCATAATTACATTATTTGGAGAGCTTTTGAAGTTGTTAGGATAAATTGAGATGATTTCTGAACTTTGGGGTAAAGCAAAAAATTCACAATCATCTGATTTTGTATGGATCAAAGGTTACTACCGTTAAGAAATACCAGAGAGGGCTGTAGAAAGCCATTACAAAACAATTTTCCACAATTACATTATTTGGAGAGCTTTTGAAGTTGTTAGGGTAAATTGAGATCATTTCTGAACTTTGGGGTAAAGCAAAAAATTATCAATCATCTGATTTTGTATGGACCAAAGGTTACTACCATTAGAAAATACCAGAGGGGGCTGTAGAAAGCAATTACACAACAATTTTCTATAATTACATTATTTGGAGAACTTTTGAAGTTGTTAGGGTAAATTAAGATGATTTTTGAACTTTGGGGCAAAGCAATAAATTCTAAATCATCTGATTTCGTATGGGCCAAGGGTCACTACCATTAGGAAATACCAGAGAGGGCATGTTCAAAGCCATTGCGCAACTATTTTTCATGATTGTATTATTTGGAGAACTTTTAAAGTTGTTATGGTAAGTTGAAATAATTTCTAAACTTTGGGGCAAAGAAAAAAATTCTAAATCGTCTGATTTATCGGCCAAAGGTTACTACCATTAAGAAATACCAAAGAGGGCTGTAGAAATCTATTACAAAACAATTTTCCATAATTACATTATTTGGAAAGCTTTTGAAGTTGTTACGGTAAATTGAGATAATTTCTGAACTTTTGGTTAAGCAAAAAATTCTAAATCATCTGATTTATGGGCCAAAAGTTACTATCATTATTAAATACCAGAAAGGACTGTAGAAGATCGTTGCACAAGAATTTTGCATAAATTACATTACCTGGAGAGCCTTGTAAATCGTTAGGGTAAATGGGGATGTTTTCTAAACTTTGGGGTAAAGAAAACCATTCTAAATCATTTAATTCCGTATGGGCCAAAGTTTACTATCATTAGCATATACCAAAACAACCTGTAGAAAGTCATTATAAAACAATTTTCCATAATTTCATTATTTAGAAAACTTTTAAAGTTGTTAGGATAAATTGGGATGCTCTTTAAAATTTGGAGTAAAGCAAAAAATTCTAAATCATCTAATTTCGCATGAGCTAAAAGTTACAACCATTAGAAAATATCAGAAAAGCCTGCAGAAAGCCATTGCAAAACAGTTTTCCATAATTACATTGTTTGCAGAGCTTTTTAAGTTGTTAGGGTAAATTGAGATGATTTTTGAACTTTGGGGCAAAGCAAAAAATTCTAAATCATGTAATTTCGTATGGGCCAAGGGTCACTACCATTAGGAAATACCAGAGAGGGCATGTTCAAAGCCATTGCGCAACTATTTTTCATGATTGTATTATTTGGAGAACTTTTAAAGTTGTTATGGTAAGTTGAAATAATTTCTAAACTTTGGGGCAAAGAAAAAAATTCTAAATCGTCTGATTTATCGGCCAAAGGTTACTACCATTAAGAAATACCAAAGAGGGCTGTAGAAATCTATTACAAAACAATTTTCCATAATTACATTATTTGGAAAGCTTTTGAAGTTGTTACGGTAAATTGAGATAATTTCTGAACTTTTGGTTAAGCAAAAAATTCTAAATCATCTGATTTATGGGCCAAAAGTTACTATCATTATTAAATACCAGAAAGGACTGTAGAAGATCGTTGCACAAGAATTTTGCATAAATTACATTACCTGGAGAGCCTTGTAAATCGTTAGGGTAAATGGGGATGTTTTCTAAACTTTGGGGTAAAGAAAACCATTCTAAATCATTTAATTCCGTATGGGCCAAAGTTTACTATCATTAGGATATACCAAAACAACCTGTAGAAAGTCATTATAAAACAATTTTCCATAATTTCATTATTTAGAAAACTTTTAAAGTTGTTAGGGTAAATTGGGATGCTCTTTAAACTTTGGGGTAAAGCAAAAAATTCTAAATCATCTGATTTCGCATGAGCTAAAAGTTACAACCATTAGAAAATATCAGAAAAGCCTTCAGAAAGCCATTGCAAAACAGTTTTCCATAATTACATTGTTTGCAGAGCTTTTGAAGTTGTTAGGGTAAATTGAGATGATTTCTAAACTTTGGGATATAGCAAAAAATTCAGAATCGTCTGATTTCGTATTGGATATAGGTAATTAATATTACATAATTCCAGAAACGACTGTAGGAAGCCATTATAAAACAATTTTCTATAATTACATTGTTTGGACAGCTTTTGAAGTTGTTGGGGGTAATTTGGGGTAATTTCTAAGATTTTACGTGGAGCAGAAAATTCAAAAACGTCTGTTTTCGCATGGAACAACGATAGGTATCATTAGGAAGTTTCAAAAAGCGATTCCATAACGATTTACCGTCATTACCATTGTTTGGATAGCTTTTGAAATTATCTGGGGTAATTTTTTAAGTTTTGGGGCAACGTCGAAAATTGAAATTTTTCTGATTTCGATGGTACGAAGGGAATTACCGACACTTACTATCAACAAAACGTTCAAATTTATTTGGCAATTGATGACAAATTTTTGTTAATAATTGTTTTTGCCTCAAACTAAAAATATATTCCTTATCCCATTAATCCCATTAATAGCCTGACTTATTCAACACTAACACGACAACATAAATTATCCCAAAGGTTATATTTCAATCGAAATCGAATCGATGTGCGTTCTGAAATTATATGGGGGCGATTTAGCCCCATTTCCATCGAAAAAATCCGAAGGCCTAATAAGTGACACGTGAAGCGAATTAAAGAGCGAAACGTATCCAGTGTTAGATAATTTAGTAACCACGCCCGCTTTTTAATTTTAATATAGAATGATGTCACGTAATCAGTATATTAAAGCGCGAGTATCTCCGAGGAATCATCACACTCATAATTACTTTACTCGTGATTTACTGCCCGGATTTCTCTCTATGTGATGGCCGCATTTTTCCCCCCGGAAAAAAATCGCCGCGCAGAAACGGCGGCAAAACAAAGGCCCGACAAAGGCTCCTCGGAGATGTATCCAAGTAAGCGAATTAAATTTTATCTTCCAGATTAACTTGCCCAGAGTTGTCAAATCTTTACTGTTGCGAATATAACTTCATATTAAAACCGGCCATTATGATACAAAACGCGCGGAGCAATAAGGCTCCCGGAAACTTTTATCGCCCCGCTTCTTATGCGCGCTTGTTGTTATTTTCGGTCCCTCCGGGGACCGTTTTTGAACGGATTGACCGGCGACTTAATATCGCGTTATTCCTTTCCCGTATCTGCGATCAGATACGGGGCGATTCTTCACCTAGGGTGAGGCGTCCCGCCGCTAGGGATGGGTCGCTTCGTGCCCGCGTTTGATTCCGCCGGGACAGCGTATGACAAATTTCCGTATTGTATTTTTTCGGACTATCCCATTCATGAATTCTTAATGAGAAGGATTTATTAATTAGGACAAGTAATGTGATTTAATCATTGTCAGCGTTCTCGTGATTTTTCGCCTGCCCTGCCCGCCGGAGTTTTGATAACGAAAAATAGTTTCGATCCTAATTCGGAAAAATTTCGGCTCGCGAGCCATATTTGGAGGGGATGAGCGATGTCGGCAAATGGCACGTATTAAAAGCGCACTTTCGGCTGAGTGAAAATGTTATTGAGAAACATTGGGGGTCGTTAAATGTTCCCGGATTTTTGTACTTTGCGCTGGAAAAATTCACTTGAAAAATTGTTCACTAAACTGAAATTAGGATATATTGAGATGCTATTGAAATTATAGGACTGTTCTTTTAAGTTAAAATTAATGTTTGTTTAAAATAATTAAAAAAAGTGTTACAAAAATTGTTTCCAAAAATAAAATGTGTTGAGGATAGCTAACAAATTGAGTCACTTTAATTCTACTTCAACTTCTGATTTGACTCAGTTTAATGTTTTTCAGTCAATAAAATTGTTTTATTAAGAACAAAAATTATACAGAGTGTCGAAGATTGTATTGTTGTGCAATGGTTTTCAACAGCCCTTTTTGGCATTTCTTTTGGCCCTACAAAATTAGATGAATTAGAATTTTTTGCTTTAAACCAAAATTTAGAAATTATTTCAACTTACCCTAACAACTTCAAAAGTTCTCCAAATAATGTAATACTGGAAAATTGTTTTGTAATCACTTCCTACACTCCTCTATAGTATTTTCTAATGGCTGTAACCTTTGACTCATTCAAAATCAGATCATTTAGAATTTTTTACTTTACTTCAAAATTTAGAAAGTATCCCTAATAACTTCAAAAGCTCTCCAAATAATGTAACAATCGAAAATTGTTATGTAATGACTTTCTACACTTTTTTCTGGTGTTTTGTAACGGTTATAACCGTTGACTTATGCGAAATCAGATCATATTACTTTACTTCAAAATTTAGAAAGTATCCCAACTTACCCTAATAATTTCAATAGCTCTCAAAATAATGTAATTATGGAAAATTGTTTTGTAATGGTTTTCTACAGTCCTTTCTGGCATTTTCTAATATTAGTTAGCTATATCTAATACAAAATCAGACAATTTAGAATTTTTTTCTTTGTCCCAAAGTTTAGAAATTATTTCAACTTACCCTAACAACTTCAAAACCTCTCCAAATAATGTAATAATCGAAAATTTGCTATGTAATGACTTTCTACACTTCTTTCTGATGTTTTTTAATGGTTGTAGCCTTTGACTCATGCAAAATCAGATCATTTAGAATTTTTTATTTTACTTCAAAATTTAGAAAGTATCCCAACTTACCCTAATAATTGCAAAAGCTCTCAAAATAATATAATTATGGAAAATTGTTTTGTACTGGTTTTCTACAGTTCTTTCTGGTATTTTCTAATATTTGTTACCTATATCCAATACGAAATCAGACGACTTAGAATTTTTTTCTTTGCCCCAAAGTTTAGAAAGTATTTCAAATTATCCCAACAACTTCAAAAGCTCTCCAAATAACGTAATAATCGATAATTGCTATGTAATGACTTACTAGACTTTTTTCTGGTGTTTTCTAATGATTGTAGCCTTTGACTCATGCAAGATCAGATCATTTACATTTTTTTACTTTACTTCAAAATTTAGAAAGTAACCCAACTTACCCTAATATTTTCAAAAGCTCTCAAAATAATGTAATTATGGAAAATTGTATTGTAATGGTTTTCTACAGTCCTTTATGGTATTTTCTAATATTAGTTGCCTGTATCCAATACGAAATCAGACGATTTAGAATTTTTTTCTTTGCCCCAAAGTTTAGAAATTATTTCAACTTACGCTAATAATTTCAAAAGCTCTCCAAATATTGTAATAATCGAGAATTTCTACACTTCTTTCTGGTGTATTCTAATGGTTGTAGTCTTTGACTCATGCAAGATCAGATCATTTAAAATTTTTTACTTTACTTCAAAATTTAGAAAGTAACCCAACTTACCCTAATAATTTGAAAAGCTCTCAAAATAATGTAATTATGGAAAATTGTATTGTAATAGTTTTCTACAGTCCTTTATGGTATTTTCTAATATTAGTTGCCTGTATCCAATACGAAATCAGACGATTTAGAATTTTTTTTCTTTGTCCCAAAGTTTAGAAATTATGTCAACTTATCCTAACAACTTCAAAAGCTTTCCAAATAATGTAATAATCGAAAATTGCTATGTAATGACTTTCTACACTTCTTTCTGGTGTTTTCTAATGGTTGTAGCATTTGACTCATGCGAAATCAGATCATTTGAAATTTTTTACTTTCATTCAAAATTTAGAAAGTATCCCAACTTACCCTAATAACTTCAAAAGCTCTCAAAATAAGGTAATTATGGAAAATTGTTTTATAATGGTTTTCTACTGTCCTTTCCGGTATTTTCTAATATTAGTTCCTTGTATCCAATACGAAATCAGACTATTTAGAATTTTTTTCTTTGCTCCAAAGTTTAGAAATTATTTCAACTTATCCTAACAACTTCAAAAGCTTTCCAAATAATGTAATAATCGAAATTTGCTATGTAATGACTTTCTACACTTCTTTCTGGTATTTTCTAATGGTTGTACCCTTTGACTTATGCGAAATCAGATCATTTAGAATTTTTTACTTTGACCCAAAGTTTGGAGGTTATTTCAACTTACCCTAACAACGTCAAAAGCTCTCCAAATAATGGAATAATCGATAATTGTTATGTAATGATTTTTTATACTTCTTTCTGGTATTTTCTAATGGTTGTAACCTTTGACTTATGCGAAATCAGATCATTTGGAATTTTTTACTTTACTTCAAAATTTAGAAAGTATTCCAACTTACCCTAATAATTTCAAAAGCTCTCAAAATATTGTAATTATGGAAAATTGTTTTGTAATGGTTTTCTACAGTCCTTTCTGGCATTTTCTAATATTATTTACCTATATCCAATACGAAATGAGACTATTTAGAATTTTTTTTTTTTATCAAGCAACTTTCAAGTTCCATTCTTCAGAAGTCTTCAATAAAATATGTTTCAAACTAGAAAACAAGGTTTTGTTTTAAAAGTTCGTATGTAAATAAAACGTACAATAAAAATCCAGTAAAAATTAAGAAAAAACCCAGAGAAAACCCAATCGAGTTTTTATCTCTCTAGTGCGGATCCGTCTCGACAGATGGCGAACGCAGCACCGATGCGTCGCTTGTTCCGTCGATCGCAACAAATTTCGCGATTGCCGGTCGGATTTATGCAAAATCCACCCCCCGATGCATAAACCGTCTAAGAAATAAAGAGCGCCATTTCCCGTATTGGATACACGCATTAAAAACAGTCTGATATGAGCAATAAAATATAAAGGCACTTGGTTTATGGCCTCCTTGATATGCATGCAAAAATATTGAGAGATATATTTCAAAGTGTATCCGCAAAACACCGCGGGTGGCTCGCAGAGTAGGGGGATCGGGAATGGGGATTTTTTCTGTTCTGCATCTCGCGCGCTCTGATCTGATTGCGGATGACTTGTGTACTGGAGCGCGAGTTGTCCTGCACACAAAACGATCTCGAATATCGACTGCCGGCCTACTGAGATATAACTTCGGTTTTTGGCAGCCTAATACGGGATCTGCATATTCATGTGAACGAATGAAAGAAGGAGGAAGACGACGATACGTGATCGTGCAGCCGAGCAAAGGACGGAAGAAAAGTATGGATCAAAACGTCGCAACTGAATTCCTAATCCACTGTCCAATGCTAAGCTCGACGCAGAGGACTATGGGAAAATATAGAGCTTAATTCTGGTGACTGTTTCATTCTCTTCCGGTTATTTATTAACCTGATATGTTTCGATCTTGCTCTCGCTAACGGCCGACGGCGTCAAAACCGAGTCGGAAAATTTCCACGTTAGATAAGCGCCGCGCTGAAGAATCTCGAGAGTACTATGTCGTTTGATATCTATGATTTTGCAGGCAATTTCGGAACATCCCGTTTTTTGTTTGCGCTCGCAATAAAACCGATCCGACGAAAGGGGTCACCGATATTGCCATTTTTAAAACCTTCAGATTAAATCGCACACTGAAACAAATAGATTGCTACAAATAGATATTGGTGACTATTATTGCAATCGCTTATATATTTACATTTACCTTAATCAGCATTAATCAGCATTATCATTAATATATTATTTTATTTAGATACTTATTGGGAATTTAAACATGGAAGATTGTTGTCTTAACCTTCCAGTAGTCGCACCTTTTTTGAGACAGTAGTCGCTGCGGAGTGTGACTCCGCAAAAGAAAATTCTATGTTTTTTTGAAATTTTAAGTTAAAATTGGCAATGCATTATTTCCAAGTGTATTATTAAGCTGTTATGCCATAAACATTAAAAGAAAAAGTTTTGAGCACAAAAAATTTTCAAAAAACTTTAATGAATACACAAACACAAAATTTTAATAATTTTACTAGATATTGTACAAAATAAATACTGAAAACTTTTAATTTTACTGGTTCTCGTGTGAATCATTGAACAAGCTGATTTTAACTGTAACTTTAACTTAAACTTTGGTGTACATGTCGCAGCCATATTGTAGAATCCGCCGCAATATGAAGCGGCTAGCCACTTTATAAAGCAGCTCTGTTTTGTAAAACGGCTGATTAACGTTTAGGCAGATTGTTTAGCCGGAATGTTGACTATGTGTAATGTAGGGCGACAATCAGCCCTATCGTGGATGTTGGTGGCGAATTATAAATTCAGTCGTTTTCTAAATGATTGGGGAGATTGTAAAATATAGAATGAACAGAGAATTTTTACAATTTGACTGAAAATTTTAGGTGTTTTATGAATCGCTGAATAACTCAGTTCGTTTGATAAAGGAAGAACTGTTAGACATTTTATTAAAAAAAACCTTTTATATCGAGTTAAAACTTTTTCTTATAGTTTTGACTTCATATTTGTCATAGCTACAAGGAAAGGGTTTCTCTGTATAAAGTCCATTTTCGCCGTTTTATAAAACGGCCAACCGTCATTTTGTTGCATTGGAGAACGCGAAACGTCGTTACAGTAAGGCTGACCAACGTTTAGCAGTATCACAACCCGCCGAAACGTTAACCAGCCGATTTACAAAACCCCGTTTTATAATGCGGCTAGCCGGTTTGTATTGTAGCGGATTTTACAATCCGTCTGCGACATTTATAACCCAATATCCCCAAAAAGTTGATATTGAACAAACCAATTGTTAAATTTATTTTGAAATTTTATTTATACTTAAAAAACAACTTTTCTATGTACAGGGTGAGTTAAGTTTTACCGCCCCGGCCATAATACCTACTAAAGATTGAGGGGAAAGTATGCAATTTACATGTTACATCAGTTGAAGTTTACGCTTTCGATTAGTGCTACAAATTTTCCAAAATATTTTTATTTGAAGCCAAAAAAGTAAAACAAAGAGTTTTGGGTAAAATTTCTGTTTGGTTTTTTATTTCAAAATTTGTCAAATTATTCGTAGCATTAATATCTGCAATTTGATTCGTAAAAAAATGATTACTTTTTGAGTTAAATCAAATTTAAGATATAGCACAAAAAATGCTTCTATTTATTACTTTCTAATAATAGATAATGCGGTTTACCATCCTAACAATAGTTTATGATCGACCCATCAAACTGGACGAGACAGCTTTTCAGTTGCCGATAGAACTGCATTCTTAAGTTCAGTTTAGTGACCGCCATAAATAATCTTTCAAGCACCCCTACATCAATACCATTGTCTGGTAAATTAGTCTGCTTATGGCGTAAATCATTTAAAAAAATACGAAAATAGCTTTATTTAATAAACACAAATTACTATAATTATTTCAATTACACTAAATTGTGTGAAGATATTTTACTGTTCGTATATCAAAAAAACTAATAAATTGAACAATTAGTAATTGAAAAAAAGCCAAAATTTTACCTGATTAAAAAAAAAAGATTTTTTCTCGGTTTCTATGTATCTTAATAATATAAAATTACTCATGCAATTTATGAGAATTGACAAATTATTTTAAAGGCCTATTTTGCCACGGGCGGTAAAATTTAACTCACCATGTATATGTAGCTATTTGTTTTGTACTAAAATACTTATATTGCTGCTATAATCTATTACCTATAATTATCTAATTCTGATTTTTTTTTGACAAACGCAGTGTAATACTCCATCAGAATAGTTTCACATCAACAGCTTCTACGGTGACATACGAAGACAGTGAAGCAGATAAAGTTTTTAATGATGTATTTTTGTTTCATAATTTTTTATGTAATGTTATTGCAGGATAAAGTTCAAATTTTTAAAACTTACGTGTTTCGTTTTAGTTTGTGCCTTATAAATGTTATTTTAGTTTAATGTTATTGTTATTTTTAAAATTTGTTTTTATATTTAAGAAAATTTACAAAATAAAAATATTTAAAAATTACATCCCAAATACGCTTTTAACAACCAGTAGTATTTATTTCAGCAATGTTAGATAACAAAAATTAAAATATGTTCTGTTACAGCAAGTTATAATTTTTTGTTAAGTCCATCTTGCAAGATATTTAACTTAATAATCTATACTATATGGTTTAGCAGTCCTGCATAATAATGCTTAAAATGTGATATATTACGCTCAGTAAAAATTAAATTAAATTGATTATTACAATACCAATATATTTAAGACAACAATATATTTTCTAATATATAAATATTGCACCTTTAACGTTCCAAATTGCTGTCCATATATGAAATATAAATTATATTTAAGTTAATCATAATTATATTATTTTTGACTATGTATTTCTCTCAGTGCATGCGGCTGAAAACACCAGAAGACAATACCCTCGCAACCGCCTGATTAAATCCGTTCGATCGCATCGATCGTCGAGACATTATTCTGAATTTAAAAGTAACAAATGGCATGCGAAACAAAAGGAGCGAAATTTAGTGTTTTCCGAATCAGTGACTTTAAAAACCGTTCGGGTAAGAGAGATCTGTTGCGGAAAATAACAGTCGGTTGAGCTTATGCTGACATTTCCTTATTATCGATTCGACTGCGGCGGCTTTTAATTAATTTTTTCGCTTTGATTAATTTGTTTTAAGGCCGAATCGAACTACATTTTTTGTGTTGCTTGCTTGTAATAATCATGTTCGGATAACGAGGCGAGTTTATGTATTCATTCGAACGTTCTCCCACTGCTGAAGACAAATACTTGACAGGGGGAAGAAGCTAATATCAAAATTGTAATGAGTTCACTCCATAAAAATAAATTGGAAAACCTTGTCAATTCTACATGGTATGATCAATAGCAGGGAACGTAACAATCAAGATGCTTAAAATAAAAATGCAAATCGGTTGAAAAAAATACTTCTGAATTATGCAAATGATTTTAGAAGTCTGTTCAATTTTTCTTAATTGGAAACAATGTTGAAGTTCGAAAAACACTGAATCTTTGATTGATGTAAGTTTACTTCAACACTACTGATTTCAAATAAACTTTTTCTGGAAGTTTTAATCAACAAAATTTGTGATTGCATAATTGTTTGATTTTTAAAAATGATTGTGAATTTTAATTACATCAAAGGAACTATTTTTTAATTAGAAAAACTGTTCAAGTTCGAAAAGCACGTAAGATCATTGATTAGTGCCAGTTTTAATTAAAATTCATTTGAAATAATTTTTATTTTGTAATTTTTATTAACAAAAGTTACAGATTGGCAAGTTTTGAAGTTTCCAAAAATAATTGTGAAATGATTTGACACAAAAAAAATTGTTTTTATTCATTAGAAAAAATGTTCAAGCTTTAGAAAGCACTCATCATTAATTGGTGTCAATTTCAATTGAAACTGATTTAAAATAATTTTAATTTTGTAATTTTTATTAACAAAATTTAGAGGTTGACAAATTTTGAAGTTTTCAAAAACAATTGTGAACTGATTTTACACAAAACAATCGATTGTTGTTAATTTGAAACAATGTTCAAGCTTCAGAAGCCATTAAATCAATGATTCGTGACAGTTTTAATTGAAACTGATTCAAAAGAATTTTTTTTTTGAATTTTTATTAACAACAGTTGTAAATTCACAATTTGCTAAGTTTTTAAAAACCATTGTGAACTAATTTTACACAAAACAATCAATTTTTGTTCAATGGAAACATTGTTCAAGCTTCAGAAAGCACTAACTCATTGATTGGTGTCAGTTTTAATTGAAACTGATTTGAAATAGTTTTTATTTTGTAATTTTTATTAACAAAAGTTACGGATTGGCATATTTTGAAGTTTTCAAACGCAATTGTGAACTGATTTAACACAAAATAATCGCTTGTTGTTAATTAGAAACAATGCTCAAGTTTTAGAAAGCACCAAATCATTGATTGGTGTCAGTTTTAATTGAAATTGATTTGAAATACTTTTTATTTTGAAATTGTTATTGACACAACATTTAAACAGAGCCAACTTTTAAATTTTTTAAAAATGTTCAGAACAAAAGCATTTCGAATAAAAACAAACATTACTCAAATTTCAAAGCGGACCGATAATTTAAATAATCCATTGAGACCTTTTCTTAAAATTTAACTTAAATTTTGCGAGTTTGCACGAGCGCCGAGGCTTGTTTGTCGACGACTTAGCGTGATCATCCAATTTGCCTCTTAAAAGTTCCGAAGTAATCGAAGATCAAAGAAAATCAAAACGGAGCGGCGCTAATTTGTTTCGAAAAAGTTGCCTCATCGAAAATTGAGTCGCGGCTGATTCTCAATCGCGACACGTCCCCTTTGAGACGATTCTTCCAGGCGCCGCGGTGTCAAGTTTCGATGCCTAAATCGAGTTAGCACTCGAAATTTCGGCCGTCTGATGGATTGGCGCGAGAATTGCGCGCGCTAAAAATCATCGCATTGAAAATCAAAATTGTTAATAAACGTCAGGACGCGCGCCGCGTCGTTCATCATCCCCGCGCCAGCACTGAAAAAATAGTCAGTCTAATTTTAAAAAAAGGTGTATTTGCAGCTGATTTCTTTATGTTTAAGTATTTAAATTGTCAAAAAGTACACTTTCTTAACTACTACCAATTCTTATCAATCAATTTCTTTTTTAGAAATAAACTATTTATTACTTTCGACTTTGTTTGAGATCAACATAAGTATTATTTGAAAACAAATATGTTCTCAATTCATGCAAACAAAAATTTATTAAGTATAACAATGGGTATTTGTTTATAATAATTAAGGTTTTTTATGTGTAATGACTATTTGGTACTAATTCATTGTTAGTGAAAGAAAATCCATTTGTACAATTTTATCAAAAATAAATACTCATTTGTTGAAAAGGTAAGTTGTCTAAGATAAAAAAATGATTATTTTACAATTGAACCGCATTAACAGCCAAATCATTTCTTTGCGTTATTCGGTAGTGTTGAGAATTGCATTAAAATAATAATATGGAACACGCCATTATTTTTAAAAAAGGTATAATCGTTCAAGTAAATCGGGACCTATATAGGGTGAACCAGTTTTTGGAAAGGTTGTTAATGTATTGTACACTGGTGACAAACAAATGTATTTAATGTATAAAACAATTGTTTGTTATGGTATTGATAAAGATTTTGAAGCATATGAAGTGACTGATTATGATTTTTCCCCTTCTAAACAAATTATTGACATTAAAAATATTTGTTGCACTTTTCCCAAACCTATTCAATTAATTGGCGATGAACGTAAATTTATTTCTTGTATGAACCAAGAATATTAATAGGTATCTATAACAACAGCAACTGTATTATTTAGAAATTTTGCAAACGTTTCTAATACATTTCACATTGAATGAACCTCTAATATTTTTATTTTATTCATATAGGTATAAGTTTTGTTTCATGTTTATTTTGTTTTATTGCATTTTAAATATTTTTATTCATTAGAAATCAAAAAAATTCATTTTAATATGAGATTATTATTAAAAATCCAATTTATAAAATATTTATTAATAAATAATGAAGGGTTTATAGTAAATATTTCCCCCATATTATTTGTCATTATCAATATGCTAGTTTAATTGTTAACTGAAAATCATTAGTAAAAAACAACTTATATTAAAATGATATAAATAATTAATAAATCTTGGTTGTATTATTATTTACTATTATTAAACGTATATTTAATATTAACAAACATTTATGAGAGAATATTTATTAATAACAAATATTTATTTGATTTTAATATACATTTATTTTTTATTAATAAACAACTATTCCTCCAAAATAAAGCAAATAAAGACTGAATAATACATTTATTTGATGTAACTAAACATGAGTTAAGGCTGGGGAACCCAACCTCATAAATGCAGAGTTTTAAGAAACTCAGTTTAGCTTAGAAAGTACTTATCAATATATAATTTGCGAAGCAACAATTGTAAACATAATGTTACCGCATCTAATGATATATTTGCTTTGGTGAAGAAGTGCCTAGTTTTCAAAAATTAACCTCCGAAAGTGCAATTCTCGCAAAAATGTAGTAGTGAGGGTTTTTTACTGAAATCTTTAGTTACGAAATATTTTGCAATTCACTTTATAGTACTTATAGAGAATATATCGCCTTCTAAGAACATTTTTTTTTTTATTGCGAGAAAGTTGATAACTTAAGAAGAAAAAAATTGGCAACAATATTTTTTTGAAAATTTAGTGTGCCAGTAAACTCAGTTCAGCTCAAGAAGTAAGTTATATTGTAGAAATTCCTTCGGGGTACTTATACTAAACATATAGTAGTATATTATGACTTTTTTTTGATGATAACATGGTGAATATCTTTGAAAAAAAATCTAAAAGTTGTGGTACGAAATACAGTATTATTTGATCGCGTTTTTTATTGCTTTTCGAACACAACATCGTCAACAAATTACATAAAAATGTTCCTTTAGCACCTAAGAAATAGTTTCCGTAAACAAATTGGATAAATGTCTAAATTTTACATTTTCGGGGGAAAAGTTGTTTTCCCATAAGATTTTAGTAAAATAGTTCGTCCTTTTACTCACAGATGTCCTGTCAAATCTGTACCTTTTTGATTGACGGCATGGATAGAATTATTTGTATTAAAATGCACACTTGATATAGTGCAAATTGTTAGGATATTACCATATTCGCACACGTAAGGATATAAAACTCTAAAAATTTATAAAAATACACACTTGATAATGCAAAATATCCATGTTTGCACGCGTAAGGATATGAAACATTTTCGAGCCTACTAAATTGTATAATATATATTAGTTTCGAATAGGAAAAATTGTTTGAAGCATCTATTCACAAAAAATTACAAAAAAGAAAACCAGTAAGTAATGCAGCAATCGCATTGACTGATTTTACCGCCGTTATCGCCGCAGACAATAATATAAATAATATTTATCAAATTATGAACGTATAAAAATGGGGATAAAGATTACTCTTTGCATAATTGAAAATGTGTTTGCAGCCTGTTATGGGATTAATTATAGCAGGCACATCTATGAAAACACAAAATTAGCAAAGAATTACCAAAAAATGATAGACTAATTTTTTTTCCGAATGAGTTTACCGTCGTTATCGTCGCAGACCATAATATAAATAATATTTATCAAGTTACGAGCGTATGAAAAACGCGCAACTCGTTTTTTTGTTCTTTTTCTGTTCAATACTTAAGTTTCAAACCTTATTAGTTAGGATACCTCTTTGGTTGCCTAAACATTTTTTATTTTAAGGGGCAAAATTGCTGCCCCCTGAGCGGAAGAATTGTGTATTACTTACCAGTTCCCGGACCTTAACTATTACCAAATTCTTTTTTGTTTTTAATAATTGCTTACTTTATTATAAATAACAATGTGTTGGAAGAAAATTAAGCTAAAAAATCGTATCAATAAACTGTCAGTTAATCGTAAATAAACATTTGGTGGGCCAAATATCAATTAATATTTGTTAATAGTTAACGAAGTTATTAACAAATTTGTCACTTCTGTTCTCTCTGTGCGGATCTCTCCGCCTGATTTAAAACACAAGACTTTGCGCACACATGTAAATCTTCTTATAAGCGCTCCAGTAAACTACACGTTGAAATTTGGTCCGCGGCCAATTGTTTGTAGTTACAATTGCCCGGATTAGTTTAATTGGCTCAAAAAATCGCAGAATTGATCGTTCCATCTATGGACTGACAGACGGCGATGTATTACATTGTTTCGCCTCCTTTTGTCCGACAAAATTGAGCTGAGAACGTTTTTTCTCGTTTCCTTTATCCAGCTGCAAGAATGATCATTAAATAAGTTGTCATCAATTATTTCCTGTTTTTTGATAGATCGCCGCGCGGGGCCTCTTCGGCCGATTCCGCCCGTCCCGTCGTGTAAATGATAAATCAGCGAATTACCGATTCCATTTTTATTTTCGGGCCCATCAATCAAAATTAGCGCGCGAATTGATGAGAGTGATCGAGCAAACGACACGGACAGATGGAAATTACCGCGGAACGCGGGGCTTTCGGATGTGCCATGCATAGATATTGAGATATCAATAACAAATCTCCTGCGTTCATTTCGCGACGAGATGATCGTATTTGCCGGAGTCTGCATTGCGACTTGAAATTTTAATTTCGGCGGATGTTACCGGTTTCCAATTAATCGCGAAAATATTGTGACTGCTCGGCGGTCTCGGCTGAAGTGTTTCGGCTGCCGAGACTGATCGTAATGAGGCTGCTTCTGATTCCGGTGAATTGGGAAAAATTGGGAAAGTGGCGTTTTCGCTGTTTTCCCTTTTCTAATTCTTAAAGGCAAGTTCTGTGGGAAACGCATTTTTGGTCCACTAATTTGAGAGTTTTCTCGATCAATCGGTGGTAAAAATAATCAAATTCCAATGATTTAAGAAACTGTTTCGAATCGGTTTGAATAAAACTGACACCAATCAATGATTTAGTGCTTTCTGAAGCTTGAGCATTGTTTCAAAATAAAAAATCGGTTGTTTTGTGTAAAATCAGTTCACAATTGTTTTTGGAAACTTCAAAATTAGTCAACCTGCAACTTTTGTTAACAAAAATTTCAAAATAAAAATTCTTTGAAATGAGTTTTGAATAAAACTTGACCAATATTTAGTGCTTTCTAAAGCTTGAGCATTGTTTCTAAATCAAAAAATCGATTGCTTTGTATAAAATCAGTTCACAATTGTTTTTGAAAACTTCAAAATTGGTCAATCTGTAACTTTTGTTAATAAAAATTACAAAATAAAAATCATTTTAAATCAGTTTCAATTAAAACTGACACCAATCACTGATTTAGTGCTTTCTGAAGCTTGAGCACTGTTTCTAAATTAAAAAAATCGATTGTTTTGTGTAAAATTAGTTCACAATTGTTTTTGGAAACTTCAAAATTTGTCAATCTGTAACTTTTGTTAATAAAAATTACAAAATAAAAATTATTTGAAATCAGTTTCAATTAAAACTCACACCAATCAATTATCTAGTGCTTTCTTACGCTTGATTCTAGTTTCCAATTAACAAGCGATGGTTTTGTGTAGAAACAATTCACAATTGTTTTTAAAATTTCGAAGTTATAACTTTGTTAATAAAAATTACAAAATTAAAATTATTTTAAATCAGTATCAATTAAAACTGCCATCAATCAATGATTTAGTGCTTTCTGAAGCTTGAACATTGTTTCCACTGAAAGAAATTGATTGTTTTGTGTAAAATTAGTTTTTTAAACACTTAACAAATCGTGAATTTATAAGTTTTGTTAATAAAAATTCCAAAATAAAAATTGTTTGGAATCGGTTTTGAAGAAAACTTAGATCCCATCAATGATTCAGTACTTTTTCAAGCTCAAACATTGTTTCCATTCGAGAAAAATCGCTGATTTTACATTCGAAAATTGTAATGTTTTGTTTTTTTGCAAGTTTTGCCAATACACAAATTCAGGACAAATTGATTTCAGTTCGGTTTTCAATCAAATTTGCACCAATCAATGATTCAGTGCCTTCTCAAGTTTAAGAAAAATCGATTATTTTGTGTAAAATAAGTTCATATTGACTTCCAAAACGTATTTTAAATTTATAACTTTTGTTAATAAAAATTTCAAAATAAAAATTATTTTGAATCAATTTCAATTAAAACTGATACCAATCAATGCTTGAACATTGTTTCCAATTAACAAAAATGGATTGTTTTGTGTAAACTTAGTTCACAATTTATTTTTAAATACTCAACAAATTCCAAAGTTACAACTATTGTTAATAAAAAGTTCAAAATAAAAATTATTTCAACTCAGTTTTAACTAAAACTGATACCAATCAATGATTTAGTGCTTTCTGAAGCTTCAGCATTGTTTCCAATTAACAAAAAGCGATTGCTTTGTGTAAAATCAATTCACAATTGTTTTTACAATTTCGAAGTTATAACTTTGTTAATAAAAATTACAAAATAAAAATTATTTTAAATCAGTTTCAATTACAACTGATACCAATCAATGATTTAGTGATTTTTAAAGCTCGTACATTGTTTTCATACGAGAAAAATCGCTGATTTTACATTCGAAAATTGTAACATTTTTTTTTTTTCAAGTTTTGGCAATAAACAAATTCAGGACAATTTGATTTCAGTTCGGTTTGCAATCAAACTTGAACCAATCAAGAAAAATCTAAAATTCGTTATTGGGAAAAGAGTCCAAATTTTATGGCCTTGTTTACTCCCGAATAGGTAGCATAAAATGCTTATCACAGCCAATTTATAATCCGAAACAAACTGAAAAATCCATTCCATCTTCCAACGTTCACCTTATCGGATCCACGCTCTGGAATTTTCTTGCTCAGCTTTTTAATAATCGAAAAGGGTCGTGCAAAAATTCGTTGTGGTTTTTTCCGTTACGGCCCTGGTCGCGTGCGACTTGTGCATAATAATAAAAGGGCAAAAAACTTGTAGACAAACAGCACGGCGCGGCAGGCAGTATCCGCGGCACATATAAGCACATTAAACGAATAATCTCTTGTATTTTTCGCCTCCACAAAGAGCATATTTATAATAATATATTTAATTAGTAATGTCGGAATGTCAAAAGCAGAGAGCTTTACAGTAGAGTTACTTTGTCTCTGCTCGTATTAAGGATTTAACATGTGATGTGCCTGTGTGCGATGTACCCCGTTGTACTCTTCAAACCGCCCCACCCTCGGTACAACACCCTGACAAGATTTTATTATTATGATTTGTTAGTGGTTGCCAGGTACGCCTGACATTTTTATATCGGCACTAAAAAAATCGTATTAAGGACGCGCATCTATATTTAAATACCTTCGAATTCTTCAGCCGGGGACATTTGATATCCGCGCTGTCAGCCTCAAAGCTGACATATGATTTGTGGTCGCAAATGTCGTATCTGCTCCCGCTAGCATTTATCCGCGGCCCGCTTAGACTATTGTGACATTAAACATTTTTTCGGCCGATGGGGGGAGGCGATCGATGGCCGACGAAAACATTTCAAAATCCGTACGTTTGCGCGCAATTGATAAATCTGCGATATTATCAAGATTTATGGCGGCTTGTACAAGCGTCTTAAATCCTGCTGCGGAAACCAAAGACATATAACTTGTAAGGCTTGCGGTTTGCGCTAATTGTGACGAATACGTTCGCTGATTGTTGTTTGCACAACGGCACGCCTGCATATTTCAAACGGGCGCGTTTAATCAACGCATCAAAAATTTTTTCTCGCATTATAATTTCTGAGAGGGCCGCAGCAGTCGCAACCCTTATTCTTAATTAAACCGAGGCCCGCATTCCGAAGGAGAGCGCGTCAAAGTCGCGCTAATGTGTTATCCTAACATACAAGTTGTTAGAGTGTTAAGATTACTAATGTTGAGTTAGCTATTCTGAAACGGAATGGCTAAACTTAGGCCTTTTGTGACTGCTAATGGATGCGAGCGCGCGAACCTCCGGTGTGCCGCGCCCGCGGTTTTTTTCTCTCACCCGGTGGCCCTTTTTTCCGAGGGGATTGTTGCGCGCCTGATCTCCCTTATCCCAAATCAATCAATCCCAGGTGTTTCCATGGTTACTTGAGGCACATATTAAGAGTGGGCCATTTAGAAAATTATACACTGTGTTGTCTCTTTGCGAACGGAGGGAGAGACTGATCAATATTCAAGGATACACTCGATGATGAGTTTTAAGCTTGTCTACCTGGAAAACATTTTGTTTTCGCAAATTGACGGCTCCGACCTCTGAATTATATTTTCACGAAGCAATTTTTAACGAAAACTAAAATTGCTTCAATTGATTGCATTATTTTTACGATTGTTAGTGTAAGTTTATTCAAAATTGATACGAAATTTTGATTTTGGAATTTTTATTAACAAATTTGTCAAATTTTGAAGTTTTCAAAAACAATTGTTAACTGATTTTACACAAAACAATTGATTTCTGTTAGTTCGAAACAATGTTCAAGCTTTAGAAAGCACTAAATCATTGATTGGTACCAGTTTTAATTGAAACTGATTTCAAATAATTTCTATAATGTAATTTCTATTAACAAAAGTTACAAATTGACAAATTCTGAGGTTTTCAAAAGCAATTGTTAACAGATTTTACACAAAACAGTCGATTTTTGTTAATTGGAAACAATGTTCAAGCTTCAAAAGGCACTAAATAAATGATTCGTATCAGTTGTAATTGAAACTGACTTGAAAGAATTTTTATTTTGTAATTTTTATTAACAAAAGTTACAAATGGACAAATTTTGAAGTTTCCAAAAACAATTGTGAACTGATTTGACACAAAACAATTGATTTCTGTTATTTGGAGACAATGTTCAAACTTTAGAAAGCACTAAATCATTGATTCGTGTTAGTTGTAATTGAAACTGACTTGAAAGAATTTTTATTTTGTAATTTTTATTAACAAAAGTTACAAATGGACAAATTTTGAAGTTTCCAAAAACAATTGTGAACTGATTTTACACAAAACAATTGATTTCTGTTATTTGGAAACAATGTTCAAACTTTAGAAAGCACTAAATCATTGATTCGTGTCAGTTGTAATTGAAACTGACTTGAAAGAATTTTTATTTTGTAATTTTTATTAACAAAAGTTACAAATTGACAAATTTTGAAGTTTCCAAAAACAATTGTGAACTGATTTTACACAAAACAATTGATTTCTGTTATTTGGAAACAATGTTCAAACTTTAGAAAGCACTAAATCATTGATTCGTGTCAGTTGTAATTGAAACTGACTTGAAAGAATTTTTATTTTGTAATTTTTATTAACAAAAGTTACAAATTGACAAATTTTGAAGTTTCCAAAAACAATTGTGAACTGATTTTACACAAAACAATTGATTTCTGTTATTTGGAAACAATGTTCAAACTTTAGAAAGCACTAAATCATTGATTCGTGTCAGTTGTAATTGAAACTGACTTGAAAGAATTTTTATTTTGTAATTTTTATTAACAAAAGTTACAAATTGACAAATTTTGAAGTTTCCAAAAACAATTGTGAACTGATTTTACACAAAACAATTGATTTCTGTTATTTGGAAACAATGTTCAAACTTTAGAAAGCACTAAATCATTGATTCGTGTCAGTTGTAATTGAAACTGACTTGAAAGAATTTTTATTTTGTAATTTTTATTAACAAAAGTTACAAATTGACAAATTTTGAAGTTTCCAAAAACAATTGTGAACTGATTTTACACAAAACAATTGATTTCTGTTATTTGGAAACAATGTTGAAACTTTAGAAAGCACTAAATCATTGATTGGTGTCAATTTTAATTGAAACTGATTTGAAATAATTTCTATAATGTAATTTCTATTACCAAAAGTTACCAATTGACAAATTCTGAGGTTTTGAAAAACAATTATTAACAGATTTTACACAAAACAGTCGATTTTTGTTAATTGGAAACAATGTTGAAGCTTCAAAAGGCACTAAACCAATGATTCGTGTCAGTTTTAATTGAAACTGACTTGAAAGAATTTTTATTTTGTAATTTTTATTAACAAAAGTTACAAATTGAAATTGAAAGTTTCAAGTTGATGTATTGATCGGTTGATTTTTTGTTGAATTATTTTTATTATGATTTGTTTGAAATTTGAAGACAGATTCTGCAAATTACTATTTTTGTATATTGACCAAACTACTTTCACAACTTTATCAAGTTATTAGTTGTTGAAATTTAAAGTTTCAAGTTGATACCTTAAGCGGTTGATTTTTTGTTGAAATATTTTTATTGTGATGTCATTAAAACATTGTTTGAACTTTGAAGGCAGATTCCACAAATGGGTATTTTTGTATTTTGGCCAAAATAGTTTCAAAATTTTCTCAAGTTATTAGTTGTCAAAGTTTCAAGTTTCAAGTTATTATCTTGAACGGTTGATTTTTTGTAGAATTATTTTCACTGTCATGTCAGTCAAACTTTGTTTGACTTTTGGAGGAAAATTCTGGGAACTGGGAATTTGTTTTGATATTTTAACCAAAATATTTTTAGAACTTTCTTAAGTTATTAGTTATTGAAATTTAAAGTTCTTGATCGGTTGATTTGTTTTGAGACAGATCCAGGAAATCGGAATTTGTAATTTCAAGGAATTTTTGAATATAAGTTTTAATTTAACTTTGAAAGCCAATTTTAAAAAACTGAAACCAAAATTTCCCGAACTCTTCTTCAACCTTAATTTAAAGCCCAAGTTATTCAACTTTCAAACCAAACCAAATTCCCAACCTGAACATTTTAATTGGGTAATTTTCGATCAAATCTTTTTCAATCATTCCCCAAAACAAAGGCCCCAATCAAGACACAATTCACAACGATGAGACTCGCCGATCGTCCCATTGAAAGGCTTACACAATTATCGATATAATTTATTCAAAATTTGTGAATGTAATTATAAATGCAGAACTGTCACTTTATTGCCGACAGTTCGCTTCGACTAAGTTATGATTTTGAAAGTTTCTACGAACTGAATTCACTTCGGTACTTACCCGGCAGTGGTCCCAAAATAACCGTCAAAAAAGTCGTAAAAAAAGTCCCAAACCCGGGCGCATTTGGTCGGGCGGAGGGCAAAGCGCGCCGCCTCCACCAAAAATAATTCGGGATTTTTTATGCAGGGATGGGGTTGCGAGAGTGGATGGTGGATGGTTGAGAGTAGCTTTTGACAATCGCTGTATTATGCCGTCATTTCATTTGCATCGATAATTCCTTAGCTCGTTTCCCTGTCGAAAAGCACCCATCCTATAGAATGTGACATTACACGTTAATTCAGTTCGAAATCACTGCAATCAATCACAGTCTTATCTCCGAATTTCAACAGTACATTCGCTCGCACACATACCGTTAAGTCTCGAAAATGTTTCAGTTTTACTTTATGTATCGGAAATTATACTTGCCGCGGCGTTTATTGTCGCGTTATTGAAAAAAAGCGTCGTAAATAATCGAAAACCGACGCTGGCCCATTCTAATAACCGATAGATATCTCAGGAGATAGTGGCTTAATGCAAATGGTCCATCTTTGAGCACAATAGCGCTTTTGATGAGCGCCAATAAATCAGGGATATGCAAAACCTCCCTTTTATTAAGAGGGGGTGGTTGGGCGAAACACATCAATACTACAAGGCGGTTTTAATTATAATTCGGTGGTGAGCTTTTGTTGCTGGAGGAAAGTTTCAGCGCGCGGAATCGATAACCGAAAATGGGGAAAAACGCGCCTGTACACACACAAAACATTGAGCCATTTGAGGGTGTTCACCCTTGGAGAAAATATGATTGTGAATATTCGCAACCCTTCATCGAGGGTGAGCCTCATTTGAATATCGGATCTGGCGAATCTATAACTCAGCTACTCAGAACTAGTCAGATACGGACGTCGCTTCCTGACTTGGCCGCCAAAAAACCGGAGGGGCCCATCGGGCTGCGCTTTCCTCGCACTTGATTTACAAGCTGCACCGTTGGCAATAACTCGTTTTTCGGTTAATTGATGGTCCCACGCTGTCCCGGGGCCGCTTGATTTGTGCGCGGAAGGGTTGATTTTTTATCGGAATTTTATTTTTCAGGTGATGAATTCGAATTGGGCCGTTTTGAATAAGTTTCGGATAAATTTCCGGAACTGAATAAAATCCATGCATTTTAAGATGTCGGGTGGAGCTTCGGAAAAATGTTGTTTCCGAAATGGATTCGGCGGTGAAAGTATTTTTGTTAATTAAAAAAAATTGTTATAATATTTTATTAGGATTTATATATTCGTGTTTGGGTGTTGTAAGTCACGGTCGTAATAAGTTTACACGCAAGTGGCCTCCTAATATTGGGAAAATCCGGGATTCAATGCCTGGAAAATTTTGATAGAAAAAAAATCCGGAAATGAATTTATTTCGAAAATGCTTTCTCAAGCTTGCGAACGTTATTCTTATTAAGAAAAATCGATTATTTTGTGTAGAATGAGTTCACATTGTTTTTCAAAAGTTAACGAATTTTGAATTTATAACTTTTGCTAATAAAAAAACTCAAAATAAAAATTATTTTGAATCAGTTTTGAATAAAATTTGCACCAATCAATGATTTAGTGCTTCTTAAAGATTGAACATTGTTTGCAATTAACAATAATCGGTTGTTTTGTGTAAAAACAGTTAACAATTGTTTTGTAAACTTTTAAAATTTGTCAACCTGTAACTTTTGTTTAAAAAAAATACAAAAGAAAAATTATTTTAAATCAGTTTCACTTAAAACTGACACCAATCAATGATTTAGCGCTTTCTGAAGCTTGAGCATTGTTTCTAAATAAAAAAATCGATTGTTTTGTGTAAAATCAGTTCACAATTGTTTTTGGAAACTTCAAAATTTGTCAATTTGTAACTTTTGTTAATAAAAATTACAAAATAAAAATTATTTCAAGTCAGTTTCAATTAAAACTGACACGAATCATTGATTTAGTGCCTTCTGAAGCTTAAACATTGTTTCCAATTAACAAAAATCGACTGTATTGTGAAAAATCTGTTAACAATTGTTTTTTAAAACTTCAGAATTTATCGATTTGTAACTTTTGTTAATAAAAAATATAAAATAAAAATTATTTTAAATCAGTTTCAATTAAAACTGACACCAATCAATGATTTAGTGCTTTCTGAAGCTTGAGCATTGTTGCTAAATTAAAAAATCGATTGTTTTGTGCAAAATCAGTTCACAATTGTTTTTGGAAACCTCAAACTAATAACATGAAAATGTCGTGAAAGTATTTTGGTCAAAATACAAAAATATTAATTTGTCGAATCTGCCTTCAAAGTCCAATGAAGGTTTCAATGACATGACCGTAAAAATAATACCACAAAAAATCAACCAACCAAGGTATCAAATTGCAATTTTAAATTTCAACAACTAATAACTTGAGAAAGTTGTGAAAATAGTTTTGTCAAAATACAAAAATACCAGTTTGCAGAATTTGTCTTTAAATTTCAAACAAATCGTAATAAAAATAATTCAACAAAAAATCAATCGATCAATACATCAACTTGAAACTTTAAATTTCAACAACTAATAACTTGAGAATGTTATGAAAGTATTTTGGTCAAAAAGCAAAAATATCAATTTGTCGAATCTGCCTTCAAAGTCCAATGAAGGTTTCAATGACATTACCGTAAAACTAATTCTACAAAAAATCAACCGATCAAGGTATCAACTTCCAATTTGAAATTTTAACAACTCATTACTTGACAAAGTTGTGAATATATTTTGGTCAAAATACAAAAATGCTAATTTGCAGAATGCGCCTTCAAATTTCAAATAGATCATAATAAAAATAATTCAACAAAAAATAACTTGAGAAAGTTGTGAAAGTATTTTGGGCAAAATACAAAAATACGAATTTGTAGAATCTGCCCTCAAAGTCCAATGAAGGTTTCAATGACATGACCGTAAAAATAATACCACAAAAAATCAACCGATGAAGAGATCAACTTGCAACTTTAAGTTTCAACAACTAATAACTTGACAAAGTTGTGAAATTAGTTTGGTAAAAATACAAAAATAGTAATTTGCAGAATCTGTCTTCAAATTTCAAACAAAACATAATAAAAATAATTCAACAAAAAATCAACCGATCAATACATCAACTTAAAACTTTAATCTCAACAACTAATAACTGGAGAAAGCTGTGAAAGTATTTTGGTCAAAATACAAAAGTATTAATTGTCGAATCTGCCTTCAAAGTTCAATGAAGGTTTCAATGACATTACCGTAAACTAATTCCACAAAAAATCAACCGATCAAGGTATCAACTTGAAACTTTAAATTTCAACAACAAATAACTTGAAAAAGTTGTGAACATAGTTTGGTCAAAATACAAAAATACAAATTTGCAGAATCGAACTTCAAATTGCAAACAAACCATAATAAAAATAATTCAACAAAAAATCAATCGATCAATACATCAATCGATCAATACATCAACTTGAAAAACAACTAATTACTTGACAGAATTGTGAAAATAGTTTGGTCAAAATACAAAAATACAAATTTGCAGAATCTGTCTTCAAATTTCAAACAAATCATAATAGAAATAATTCAACAAAGATCAACCGATCAATACGTCAACTTGAAACTTTAAATTTCAATAACCAATAACTTGAGAAAATTGTAAAAATACTTTGACCGAAATAGCAAAATCCATTTGCCACGAAATTGAGAATAAGCAAGAAACTTTGTAAATTTTCACTCCATATTTATTTTGTGCGTTTTTCGATGAGAACAGCACTTAGTGAAGTCATTTTAAAGTTTGAAAATGAGTGTTAATCTAAATTTGCATCGGTTCATTCAAGTCTGAACATTCCAAACTCGCAAGGAAAGTTGTTGAATGCAGAAGTGCAAGCTGAAATAAATTCCGGACTTCGACGAAACTACTTGTTAAACGGGCGAAATAAAAATAAACGACGCGCAGTGCTTATCATAATATTATTAGCAATTAACGCGCAAAACTACTTTTCCATAATAACGCGAAACGAGCAGCGCCGCTGTTTAATAAGCAAATTAGAGGCGCGATGGAAAAAGAACGGCGAGCTCAAGCAAAACCGAGACGAAACGGGGCTGTTAGGTGTATTTGAGTTCGCCGGAATTGCGAACCAGGGACTCATTGATATGCGTATAATAAATAAACATTAATACAAATGGTTATCAGCGAGTGTCGCCCCGAAATTCGGTTCTGTTGACAAGCTCCGTTCTTCTCATTAAAATAAATTTGAAAAGTTGTGCGGGACACATTAAAAATAGAAAATTGCGCCGAAATTGACGTGAATTACGATCGGGGTCAGGTTAAATGGCGAAGAAAACACGAGATAATTTCAATAAGACCGCGCTTTTTTCCCCGCCCGCTCAGATAACTCCCGTTTTCGGCGCTCGGTTTTCCCTTTTTTTAATTGCAAAATGAATTATAAATTTCCGCACCTTGACTCTAGCACTGCCTAGCGACATTTTTCATAATTAATTACTCCCCGCTACCGGTATCTGACCGCGCTAAATGATAGACCATTTAAAAGCTGGAGTCCGGAAAATCCCCGGAAAAGTCGCGCTCCATTTTTGAGCGCCGATCCGGCGATTAAGGGTCGCCGGGCGCAATGCATTTTAATACACAAGTTTTAAATTAGATAAAAGTATAACTTTCATCGCTGATATAATTTGTGGATGGCGGGGCGGCGCGCGGTTGGCTTTGTTCGGGGGGCAAGACTTGTCGCTGGCTTTTTTTAAAATTAATTTATTTGCGGTCACATTCTGTGTTTGCTTTATTTATTTAAAGAGCGGACGTACGGATGTGTATTCGCTCAGTACTCGCTAATTGTGAATTATTACAATTATGTTCAGGGGAAAAGAATTTTTGTTAATTTAAGCCGCGCCGTCACGGTCGTTAAATTGGATATTGCGGACGAATCTGGCTGGATTTTTCTGTTGGGACGTATTGAATTAATATTCATTTATCATGCGGCCGAAAAAATTCGCAATTTTGGGAATTAAAATTCGACGATTCTCGATTACTGTTGGAACAGGCGACTGGGAATACTAGGTGGAAAACAGGCCCAAATCGTTTAATCTTCTGTACAATAAATTAATGGGACAAAAACAAAATTTTCAATAATATTTTTATTGCAATTTTGTAACCCCACGCCACTTTCAGAAAGTGTTATGAATTTTGAAAATTCAAAATTTTTTTACAACTGTTTCATATTATTAGTTGTTGAGATTTAAAGTTTCATGTTGATATCTTGATCGGTCGATTTTTTTCAGAATTATTTTCACTGTTGTGTCATTGAAACTTTGTTTGAAGTTTGAAGGCAAATTCTGCAAATTGGTATTTTCACATCTTAGTCAAAATATTTTTAGAATTTTCTCAAGTTGTTAGTTGTTGAGAATTAAAAGTTCAAGCTGAAATTTTCATCGGTTGATTTTTTTCAGAATTATTTTCACTGTTGTGTCATTGAAACTTTGTTTGAAGTTTGAAGGCAAATTCTGCAAATTGGTATTTTCACATCTTGGTCAAAATATTTTTGGAATCTTGTCAATATGTTAGTTGTTAAGATTTGAAGTTTCAACTTGAAAACTTGATCGGTTGATTTCTTTCAGAATTATTTTCACTGTCCTATCATTTAAACTTTGCTTGAAGTTTGAAAGTAAATTCTGCAAATTGGTATCTTCACATCTTAGTCAAAAGCTTTTTGGAAATTTCTCAAAGTGTGAGTTGCTGAGATTTAAAATTTCAAGTTGAAAACTTGATCGGTTGATTTCTTTCAGAATTATTTTCACTGTCCCATCATTTAAATTTTGTTTGAAGTTTGAAGGCAAATTCTGGAAATTGGTATTTTCGCATCTTAGTCAAAATATTTTACGAATTTGCTCATGTTGCCAGTTTTTGAAATTTAAAGTTTCAAGTTGATATCTTGATCGGTTGATTTTTTTCAGAATCATTTGCACTGTCGTGTCATTTAAACATTGTTTGAAGTTTGAAGGCAAATTCTGCAAATTGGTATTTTCACATCTTAGTCAAAATATTTTTAGAATTTTCTCAAGTTGTTAGTTGTTGAGAATTAAAAGTTCAAGTTGATATTTTCATCGGTTGATTTCTTTCAGAATTATTTTCACTGTCGTGTCATTTAAAGTTTGTTTGAAGTTTGACGGCAAATTCTGCAAATTGGTATTTTCAAATCTTAGTCAAAATATTTTTGGAATCTTCTCAAGTTGTTAGTTGTTGAAATTAAAAGTTTCAAGTTGATATTTTGATCGGTTGATTTCTTTTAGAATTATTTTCACTGTCGTGTCATTTAAACTTGTTTGAAGTTTGAAGGCAAATTCTGCAAATTGGTATTTTCATATCTTGGTCAAAATATTTTTGCAATCTTGTCAATATGTTAGTTGTTAAGATTTGAAGTTTCAACTTGAAAACTTGATCGGTTGATTTCTTTCAGAATTATTTTCACTGTCCCATCACTTAAATTTTGTTTGAGGTTTGAAGGCAAATTCTGGAAATTGGTATTTTCGCATCTTAGTCAAAATATTTTTGGAATTTGCTCGAGTTGCCAGTTTTTGAAATTTAAAGTTTCAAGTTGATATTTTGATCGGTTGATTTCTTTTAGAATTATTTTCACTGTCGTGTCATTTAAACTTGTTTGAAGTTTGAAGGCAAATTCTGCAAATTGGTATTTTCATATCTTGGTCAAAATATTTTTGCAATCTTGTCAATATGTTAGTTGTTAAGATTTGAAGTTTCAACTGGAAAACTTGATCGGTTGATTTCTTTCAGAATTATTTTCACTGTCCCATCATTTAAATTTTGTTTGAAGTTTGAAGGCAAATTCTGGAAATTGGTATTTTCGCATCTTAGTCAAAATATTTTACGAATTTGCTCATGTTGCCAGTTTTTGAAATTTAAAGTTTCAAGTTGATATCTTGATCGGTTGATTTTTTTCAGAATCATTTGCACTGTCGTGTCATTTAAACATTGTTTGAAGTTTGAAGGCAAATTCTGCAAATTGGTATTTTCACATCTTAGTCAAAATATTTTTAGAATTTTCTCAAGTTGTTAGTTGTTGAGAATTAAAAGTTCAAGTTGATATTTTCATCGGTTGATTTCTTTCAGAATTATTTTCACTGTCGTGTCATTTAAAGTTTGTTTGAAGTTTGACGGCAAATTCTGCAAATTGGTATTTTCAAATCTTAGTCAAAATATTTTTGGAATCTTCTCAAGTTGTTAGTTGTTGAAATTAAAAGTTTCAAGTTGATATTTTGATCGGTTGATTTCTTTTAGAATTATTTTCACTGTCGTGTCATTTAAACTTGTTTGAAGTTTGAAGGCAAATTCTGCAAATTGGTATTTTCATATCTTGGTCAAAATATTTTTGCAATCTTGTCAATATGTTAGTTGTTAAGATTTGAAGTTTCAACTTGAAAACTTGATCGGTTGATTTCTTTCAGAATTATTTTCACTGTCCCATCACTTAAATTTTGTTTGAGGTTTGAAGGCAAATTCTGGAAATTGGTATTTTCGCATCTTAGTCAAAATATTTTTGGAATTTGCTCGAGTTGCCAGTTTTTGAAATTTAAAGTTTCAAGTTGATATTTTGATCGGTTGATTTCTTTTAGAATTATTTTCACTGTCGTGTCATTTAAACTTGTTTGAAGTTTGAAGGCAAATTCTGCAAATTGGTATTTTCATATCTTGGTCAAAATATTTTTGCAATCTTGTCAATATGTTAGTTGTTAAGATTTGAAGTTTCAACTGGAAAACTTGATCGGTTGATTTCTTTCAGAATTATTTTCACTGTCCTATCACTTAAATTTTGTTTGAGGTTTGAAGGCAAATTCTGGAAATTGGTATTTTCGCATCTTAGTCAAAATATTTTTGGAATTTGCTCAAGTTGCCAGTTTTTGAAATTTAAAGTTTCAAGTTGATATTTTGATCGGTTGATTTCTTTCAGAATTATTTTCACTGTCGTGTCATTTAAACATTGTTTGAAGTTTGAAGGCAAATTCTGCAAATTGGTATTTTCACATCTTAGTCAAAATATTTTTGGAATTTACTCAAGTTGTTAGTTGTTGACATTTAACGTTTCAGGTTGAAATCCTGATCGGTTGATTTCTTTCAGAATTATTTTCATTGTCCCATCATTTAAATTTTGTTTGAAGTTTGAAGGCAAATTCTGCAAATTGGTATTTTCACATCTTAGTCAAAATATTTTTGGAATTTACTCAAGTTGTTAGTTGTTGACATTTAACGTTTCAGGTTGAAATCCTGATCGGTTGATTTCTTTCAGAATTATTTTCATTGTCCCATCATTTAAATTTTGTTTGAAGTTTGAAGGCAAATTCTGCAAATTGGTATTTTCAGATCTTAGTCAAAATATTATTGAAACTTTCTCAAGTTGTTAGTTGTTGAAATTAAAAGTTTCAAGTTGATATCTTGATCGGTTGATTTTTTGTGTAATAATTTTCACTGCCATTAAAACCTTGAGCGGACTTGGAAGTAAAATTCTGAAAATAAAAAGTTTTTCCATAAATCAATACTCTTAGTTTTAAACGGTAGTAATATTTATCATTATTAACTTAATAAGCACGAAATCGTTGACTTAAATTTGAGCAATTTCGGTGGAATCCAACGTAGCAAAAAATTGGGTAAAATCGCTTGTTGAACCCAGATGTGTCGACGTTTTGCAGAGCATACGGCCGAGTTAAATGTGCCGAAAATATATTCAGACGGGAGACAATGTCTGGTGCAGTCGCGGGGGTGACTCGAAAAAGGCATCCGCACCCGGCAAGAACAAATAAACACTGGTAGTTAAACAATTGAACGGAACATCAATCGGATCCATGACAAGAACATAAACACGAACACTGAGCAGAACAATCAAACAACTTAGCACCTAACATCAAATAGCGCACTATGGGCCCCTTGATTGCTCAAAGGCGACGACCCCAAAGACAACAATAATAAGGAAACTGAAGGTGGCCGATGTCTCGATTTTGAGCGCCGGTTTAATTAAACATTTTAAACCGCGTGACCTCAGAGATGCACCCTCTCCAACCATCCGTTTACAATTTCAAATTCGTAAGCTCCAAGATGTGTGCGCCGGATAGTGTTACTTCGTTAACGTTGCGAGCAGCGATCTCGTTCGCTAGCACGCCGTTGCGATAAAGATGGATTCAAGGCGTCGATTAGTACTGCTTGTAAACCAGTCAAATGCAATAAGATATTGTAAAGTATGTGTTGAGGTGTGAGCGCCAAGTGTCTGTATTGTTTGCTAATTAAATTTCATTAACCCTCAGTCTCTGAGATGTGGAATGGAATCCTATACAACAACTGACAACTGATCTGTGCATTGGAATTGCCGTTCTAAGGGGTTCGCTTCGAGGCACGGTGTTTAATTATGTGTCATTTTATAACGTCGCTTTTTCGTCTTATGTTCGAAACCATTTTAAGAAGCAACCTGACACGTCGCACAAATTACCCATTCACGCCCTAACGCACACACATCCAAACATACCAATCATTTTAATTAGATTCTGCACGAAATTAATTCAATCGGATATTCTTTTGGAATTCTTTAATTTCCTTAGGTTGAATAAAAAAATCAACCGATCAAGTTATCAAGTGGAAACTATAAATTTCAACAACTAACATCTTAAGAAAGTTGAAAGAATATTTTGGTTTCAATGATATCACAGTGAAAATAATTCTATAAAAAATCAACCGATCAAGATATCAACTTGAAACTTGATACTTCAACAAGTAATAACTTGAAAAAGTTACAAAAGTATTTTGGTTAAGATGCAAAAATTCTAATTTGCAGAATCTGCCTTCCAAGTTCAAATAATGTTTTAATGACATGACAGTAAAAATAATTCCACAAAAAATCAACCGATTAAGATATCAACTTGAAACTTGAAACTTCAACAAGTAATAACTTGAAAAAGTTACGGAAATATTTTGTTCAAAATACAAAAATATTAATTCGTCGAATCTGCCTTCAAAATCCAATGAAGATTTCAATGACATGACGGAGAAAATAATTCCACAAAAAATCAACCGATCACGATATAAACTTGAAACTTTAAATTTCTACAACTAACAGCTTCATAAAGTTCCAAAAATATTTTGACTAAAATGCAAAAGTGCCGATTTGCTGAGTTTGCCTTCGTTGGAATGACATAACAGTGAAAATAATTCCACAAAAAATAACCGGTAAAGATATCAACTTAAAACTTCAAATTTCAACAACTAATAACTTTAAAAAGTTACAAAAATATTTTGGCCAAAATACAAAAATGTTAATTTGTCGAATCTGCCTTCAAAGTTCAATGAAGTTTCAATGACATGACAGTAGAAACAATTCCACAAAAAATCAACCGATTAAGATATCAACTTGAAACTTAAAATTTCAACAACCGATAACTTGAAAAGGTTTCAAAAATATTTCAATGACATGACGGCGAAAATAATTTCACAAAAAATCAACCGATTAAGATATCAACTTGAAACTTGAAACTTCAACAAGTAATAACTTGAAAAAGTTACGGAAATATTTTGTTCAAAATACAAAAATATTAATTCGTCGAATCTGCCTTCAAAATCCAATGAAGATTTCAATGACATGACGGAGAAAATAATTCCACAAAAAATCAACCGATCACGATATAAACTTGAAACTTTAAATTTCTACAACTAACAGCTTCATAAAGTTCCAAAAATATTTTGACTAAAATGCAAAAGTGCCGATTTGCTGAGTTTGCCTTCGTTGGAATGACATAACAGTGAAAATAATTCCACAAAAAATAACCGGTAAAGATATCAACTTAAAACTTCAAATTTCAACAACTAATAACTTTAAAAAGTTACAAAAATATTTTGGCCAAAATACAAAAATGTTAATTTGTCGAATCTGCCTTCAAAGTTCAATGAAGTTTCAATGACATGACAGTAGAAACAATTCCACAAAAAATCAACCGATTAAGATATCAACTTGAAACTTAAAATTTCAACAACCGATAACTTGAAAAGGTTTCAAAAATATTTCAATGACATGACGGCGAAAATAATTTCACAAAAAATCAACCGATTAAGATATCAACTTGAAACTTTAAATTTCAACAACTAACAACTTCATGAAGTTCCAAAAATATTTTGACTAAGATGCAAAAGTGCTAATTTGCTGTGTTTGCCTTCAAAGTTTGAAAACTTCGTTGGAATGACATAACAGTGAAAATAATGCAACAAAAATCAACCGGTAGAGATATCAACATGAAACTTTAAATTTCAACAACTAATAACTTTAAAAAGTTACAAGAATATTTTGGTCAAAAAACAAAAATGTAAAAGTTCAATGAAGGTTTCAATGACATGGCAGTAGAAACAATTCCACAAAAAATCAACCGATTAAGATATCAACTTGAAACTTAAAATTTCAACAACCAATAACTTGAAAAAGTTACAAAAAGATTTTGGTCAAAATACAAAAATATGAATTCGTAGAATCTGCCTTCAAATTTCAATGAAGATTTCAATGACATGACGGCGAAAATAATTCCACAAAAATTCAACCGATCAAGATATCAACTTGAAACTTTACATTTCAACAACTAATAACTTGAGAAAGTTACAAAAATATTTTGGTTAAAATACAAAAATTTTAATTTGTCGAATCTGCTTTCAAAGTCCAATGAAAGTTTCAATGACATGACAGTAAAAATAATTCCACAAAAAATCAACCGATCAAGATATCAACTTGAAACTTTAAATTTCAATAACTAATAACTTGAAAAAGTTACAAAAATTATTTGGTCAATATACAATAATATTAATTCGTCGAATCCGCCTTCAAAGTCCAAGGAAGATTTCAATGACATGACGGTGAAAATAATTCCACAAAAAATCAACCGATCAAGATAATATCAACTTGAAACTTTAAATTTCAACTAACAAAAGTTTCAAAAATAGTTTGGTAAAAAATCAAAAATTGTCGCTAGCGCCTGTTAACATAAGCTTCGCTGCATCAATCGAGTTGTGACAAAATTAATTGCAGAATCCTCTAGGAAAGTGGAAAAACATTTTCGCTCTCAACAAGCTTACTACGCAAGGTAATAAAGACGGTGGATGAAAAGTTAGCCGTTAAGTGAATTCCGTACGATGCATAATCCGGAATGCAAGAAGCACTAATATGATTATCTGTTATATCAATTTCCACGGTAGCTATTCGAGTGAGTACATAGTTCTCGATGTTAATAGTTGGCCAACTATATTCAAAATGTATTAATAACACACCATTGAGCTAATAGGTTAGCTAAACGCGCGATATCCCAAAGTGCCGCACTCCACCGGCGTTACACCTAAAAGTTGCGGCTTCCACTTTGATTTGTTCTGCGCGCCTCAGCCGCCGGTTTTTAAGCGACGTAACCACCCTCTTAAAGGCTTGCCTAACATCCAGATTTATATAATATATAACCGAGCAGCCCAAAATCTTGCGGAATATGATTAAAGATTATGGATATACTTTAAATGGCTCGGCTGCCACCCTCAAAATGACATTTACCCTATGAATATTCATGTGCCAATGATGCTCTCTGTGAAGGGTTTCAGAAGACTCATCTTTAATACTTGACTCGAACTTCCCTTTTTAACTTTAATATCTCCTGTGAAATTATTCTTCCCGCACCTAACCCACTGTTTAATTCGAATTTATCGCCCCCTCCCCCGATTCGTGAATGATAAATAATAATAATAAAAAATATATTTAATAACTGCGATACGCCAGAATTAATAATCTGCTATCTTAAAAACCACCGGAGCTTTGAGGGATTATGCGATGCGATTCTCCAGGAAAAAATGCGAAGACTCGACCGTCTCTTTCCGCGGCCGAGGCGGCGGCGGCCGCAGAGAAGGACGAAAGCGCTCGAGGGTGGCTAAATAATAGCGAATTTAAATGTATTACCCTTAAGCTTATTATTTGGCCCATATAAATGAGTCGTCATTTATATGCCATTTTAATATTGCTACACGCCATTTAATATTGTTTAGAAAAAAAACAACGCGCCTGATTTATGCGCCATTTTTATCGCTTTTGAAAAGGGATCGCGCGCCACTTTCGGCGCCCTTCTGAAAGACATTTGTCAAAAATTAAACGACACGGATAAGACGCGTCCTCGGCCCTGACGGGCCGGCGGCACGATCGGTAGGAGTGTACATCTGCATTTGAAAATTATTCCAAAAAGGCCATAACAATACGGGGTAATCTTTCAATTTCAAGGATCCGCATCTAAAAATCCTGTAATCATATTCCACGTCAGTATTTTCGGCAATATTTCACTAGTTTTTATGTCTGAGCGAGACATTTCGCATCATTTGCCTAATGCAAAGTGGCCCACTCCGTCCTTATAGATATTCAAAACTATACTTAATGTTGCGTTAAATACCCCTCTTTGGGGTCGATTTTTACTGCGTTTTTATCGCCGGCTTGTTTGCGTCGCAAAACATTCGCGCCTACACCCAAAACAACAAATTTAAAGTAATAAACATCAAGTACTTTTAAACGTTTTCAATTCAAATATTTCTAAAAACTGTATTTATTTCAAGTTATACAGCCAATTGGAGTAAGGCGTCTCCACCAAAATTAACATTAACTTCTGAGTGCCTTCGTTCGATTAAAAACATTTCAGAAAAAATAATTAATTAGGAAAGTTGGATTTTAAAACTTCTTTTTACATTTTTTATTTGGTCACTGCTATATTTTTTACTATATTTGTGGCCATTGCTTGTTATTTCAAATTATTGCGTTGATTAAAACTAGGCGTCTTCACCAAAAATAGCATTGATTTCTGAGTGCCTTCGCTTCATTAACAAAATCTGGAAAAAATAAAAAATAAAGAAAGTGGAATTTTGAAGATTCCTTTAAATTTTTTATTTTACCACTATTGTATTTTTTACTATATTTGTGGCATTGTTTATTATTTTAAATTATTGTGTTGATTGAAGCTAAGAGTCTCCACCAAAAATATTATTGATTTCTGAGTGCCTTCGCTCCATTAATAAAATTTGGAAAAAATAACAAATAAAGAAAGTGGAATTTTGAAGCTTCGTTTTACATTTTTTATTGAACCACTTTTGTATTTTTTACCATATTTGTGGCATTGTTTATTATTTTGTATTATTGCGTTGATTGAAGTCTCCACCAAAAATATCATTTATTTCTGAGTGCCTTCACTCCAATAAAAAAATGTGGAGAAAATAATAAATAAGGAAAGTCAAATTTTGAAGCTTCCTTTTACATTTTTTATTGAACCATTTTTGTATTTTTTACCATATTTGTGGCATTGTTTATTATTTTAAATTATTGTGTCGATTGAAGCTAAGAGTATCCATCAAAAATATCATTGATTTCTGAGTGCCTTCGCTTCATTAAAAAAATTTGGAAAAAATAACAAAATAAAGAAAGTGGAATTTTGAAGCTTCGTTTTACATTTTTTATTGAACCATTTTTGTATTTTTTACCATATTTGTGGCATTGCTTATTATTTTAAATTATTGTGTCGATTGAAGCTAAGAGTATCCATCAAAAATATCATTGATTTCTGAGTGCCTTCGCTTCATTAAAAAAAATTGGAAAAAATAACAATATAAAGAAAGTGGAATTTTGAAGCTTCGTTTTACATTTTTTATTGAACCATTTTTGTATTTTTTACCATATTTGTGGCATTGCTTATTATTTTAAATTATTGTGTCGATTGAAGCTAAGAGTATCCATCAAAAATATCATTGATTTCTGAGTGCCTTCGCTTCATTAAAAAAATTTGGAAAAAATAACAAATAAAGAAAGTGGAATTTTGAAGCTTCGTTTTACATTTTTTATTGAACCATTTTTGTATTTTTTACCATATTTGTGGCATTGCTTATTATTTTAAATTATTGTGTTTATTGAAGCTATGCGCCTCCATCAAAAATATCATTTATTTCTGAGTGCCTTCACTCCATTAAAAAAATGTGGAGAAAATAATAAATAAGGAAAGTCAAATTTTGAAGCTTCCTTTTACATTTTTTATTTGACCACTTTTGTATTTTTCACCATATTTGTGGCATTGTTTATTATTTTAAATTATTGCATTTATTTGCTAGGCGCCACCACCAAAAATAGTATTGATTTCTGAGTGCCGTCACTTCATTAAAAAAATTTGGAAAAAATAATAAGTAAATTCGAATTTTGAAGCTTCCTTTTACATTTTTTATTTGGCCACTTTTGTATTATTCACCATATTTGTGGCAATATTTATTAATTTAAATTATTGCATTTATTGAAGCTAGACACCACCACCAAAAAAAATATTGACTTCTGACTGCCCTTACTTCATTAAAAAAAATTGGAAAAAATAATAAATAAGTAAAATCGAATTTTGAAGCTTCCTTTTACATTTTTTATTTGGCCATTTTTGTACTTTTCACCACATTTGTGGCATTGCTTATTATTTTAAATTATTGTGTTTATTGAAGCTAGGCGCCTCCACCAAAAATATCATTTATTTCTGAGTGCCTTCACTCCATCAAAAAAATGTGGAGAAAATAATAAATAAGGAAAGTCAAATTTTGAAGCTTCCTTTTACATTTTTTATTTGACCACTTTTGTATTTTTCACCATATTTGTGGTATTGTTTATTATTTTAAATTATTACATTTATTTGCTAGGCGCCACCACCAAAAATAATATTGATTTCTGAGTGCCCTTACTTCACTAAAAAAAATTGGAAAAAATAATAAATAAGTAAAATCGAATTTTGAAGCTTCCTTTTACATTTTTTATTTGGCCATTTTTGTACTTTTCACCACATTTGTGGCATTGCTTATTATTTTAAATTATTGCGTCTATTGAAGCTAAGCGCCTCCACCAAAGTTGTCAAAAATGTGGGAGTGGCTTTACTTCATTGTTTATTATTATTTGTTATAAACAAAACAATTATTCTCAATGTTGTAGCCTTTATTGAGGGTAAATTTAGCGCCAACTCCCGCTATTACTTTCAAATGAAAAAAAATCCATTTAAGCAATGACACATAAGCCACTCAATCAATTTAGGAACCGTTGAAGCTTCTCCACAATCGAAAACGATTTACAACCCGGAACCGCGTTCGTGGAAACGCACACGTTCATTTCACAAGTCGATCAATTACCATTATACCAGCTATCATCAATAAATAATTCACAATAGTAATGAAATGCTTTTTATTGGATTGAAGCGTCAAATCGGCCGTCACTTCGACACGAATGCAAACATTAATGCCAGCGCCGATTTTATCGGGATTAGAACCTCGCCCGGACTTGATTAATTTAAAAATCATTTTCCAATTAACGGTAAATAAAGGCGACCCTTTTGTTGCTAATTCGTTTGTAATTGGTCTTTGATTTTCAGAGGTATCCGCTGCTAATCCCACTTTAATACACCATTGAATTATGACTAATACTAATTAAGCTTTAATGCGTGCGCCGGTTAATTTATTAGGCCCGAACCTAATGCGACCCCCTAGAAAAAGAAAACGCCATGATTTAGGGGTTTAATCGCGCGCCGAAGATGACTCTACCTGTTTTCGATCCGCCGGCGAACTTTGGCAATTTTTCTCGCTTTATCTCTGCGCGGTAAATCAAAAAATTTTTCGGGAAAAAACGGTAATGAGCTTAGAGGGTAAAAACGGCGATTCGGGCGCGCATTACAGATGTTAAATCCTTAAAGGGCCGGCGGTCGACGGTCAGTTGGTCACTTCCACGTTTAATGAGGGAAAGTAACTGCCCTCCGCTTTATATCCGGTTAATTAGCGTAATACTTCATTATTAACATGAAATATTCTCGGAGACAAATTCGGCTTTTTGCGCATCTTACCAACGGTCGTAAATATCGTAAATAGATCAGCTTGGAACTTTACATTTACATTTACATTGGGAAGGTTTCAAAAATATCACTGATTTTTATAGTTTGACTTCAATGAAATGAATGCGAAAATAATTCCACAGAAAAGCAACCAATCAAGATATCAACTTGAAACTTTAAATTTCAACAAGTAATAACTTGACAAAATTGTGAAAATAGTTTGGTTAAAATACAAAAATACTAATTTGCAGAATCTGTCTTCAAATTTCAAACAAATCATAATAAAAATAATTCAACAAAAAATCAACCGATCAATACATTAATTTGAAACTTTAAATTTCAACAACTAATAACTTGAGTAATTTCCAAAAATATTTTGACTAAGATGTGAAAATACCAATTTGCAGAATTTGCTTCAAACTTCAAACAAAGTTGAAATGACACGACAGTGAAAATAATTCTGAAAGAAATCAACCGATCAAAATATCAACTTGAAACTTTTAATTTCGACAACTAACAACTTGAGAAGATTCCAAAAATATTTTGACTAAGATTTGAAAATACCAACTTGCAGAATTTGTCTTCAAACTTCAAGCAAATTTTAAATGACACGACAGTAAAAATAATTCTGAAAGAAATCAACTGATCAAGATTTCAACTTGAAACTTTAAATGTCAACAACTAATAACTTGAGTAATTTCCAAAAATATTTTGGCTAAGATGTGAAAATACAAATTTGCAGAATTTTCCTTCAAACTTCAAACAAAGTTGAAATGACACGAGACTGAAAATAATTCTGAAAGAAATCAACCGATCAAAATATCAACTTGAAACTTTAAATTTCAACAACCAATAACTTGAGTAAATTTCAAAAATATTTTGACTAAGATGTGAAAATACCAACTTACAGAATTTGCCTTCAAACGTCAAATAAAGTTTAAATGACACGACACAGTGAAAATGATTCTGAAAAAAATCAACCGATCAAGATATCAACTTGAAACTTTAAATTTCAAGAACCAATAACTTGAGAAAGTTATAAAAATATTTTGATCAAGATATTAGAATATCAATTTACAGAATTTGCCTTCAAACTTCAAACAAAGTTTGAATGACATGACACTGAAAATAATTCTACAAAAAATCAACTGATCAAGATATCAATTTGAAACTTTAAATTTCAACAGCTAATAACTTGAAAAAGTTTTCAAAATATTTTGGGCAAAATATAAGAGCGGTGATTTTTAGAATTCGACTTCAAAACCCTATCAACGTTTCAATTACATGCCAGTGAAAATAATTCCACAAAAAATCAACTGATCTGGAAACTTGAAACTTTCAATTACATCCGGTTAGTCAGTGAAATACTTCATTATCAACGTGAATTATTCTCGGAAACAAATTGAGTTTTTGCGCGTCTTATCGCCGGTCGTAAATATCGGGGACGCAATTAAGACGGCGAAATCGCGCAAAAAATCATTGGCGGACTCGCTTGTGGGAGGTTAGGGGTGAATTTTTTCCGAGAAAATTAAAAATTAGCAGCGGCTGGTTTATTTTTCATCCGCGCCTATAAATAATTGAGGACGGGTGATGAGATCGCAGCCGATAAGGGCGCGTTTTTCGCGGGGGTCGTAATTAAAAAAAATCTGCCGTAATTTGGACGTGCAACTTGCTGATATCGGATCATTAACCAGCAAACAATTACAGAACACAAATTGCGTAAGGGTCTCCGTATCTCAGCAACTGACACAGTAAATCGTAACTTTCTGTGGGGCTACACACTCCACACAACTGACCCGTGCTGGTGGCCCGCATTCCGGGATGACCCGGCGGAGACGTTCCAAATGTTGGGGCGAGCTTTAAGGGGTGATTAAAAATGGTAATGCGTTTACGTTTACGCCGGAAGGACAAATATTTGAGATTGGGATGAGCGATTAAAAAATTCGACTTTAATTGGATTGTCGAAGGCCGCAAATAAGGGAGTCATTTTAAATGCAAATTTCAGGCGAAAATTATTGAAATTATAGTTTCCAAATCAAATAAAGAAAACAAACTTTAATGATTTTTTGAATGTTTTGTTTTCTAAATTATTTTCAAATTGTTTCACGGTTTCAAAATTGAAAAATGATTATGAGCAAGAAAAATTGAAGCTTTCAAGTTTCATTTAAAAGAATTGACTCTAAAACGGTCAATTTTTAATTGTTATTGTTTCAAAATTAAACAATGATTGTTAGTAAGAAACTGGAGGTTTTCAAGCATTAGAAAAAAATTGGCATTAGAAAAAGATCAAGTTTCAATTGCTTTATTCATTCAAAATTAAAAAATAATTATTAGCAAAACAATTGAATCTTTCACGGTCAATCTTCATTTGTTTTATTGTTTCAAAAATAAAAAATGTTTATAATTAGCAAGAAAAATTGAAGCTTTCAAATGTTATTAAAAAAATTGAATTCAGAAAAAAGTCAACTTTCAACTGTTTTGTTGTTTCATAATTAAAAAATTATTATTAGCAAGAAAACTAGAAACTTTCAAGTGTTATAAAAAATTGGGTTGGGAGAAGGTCAATTTTTAAGTGTTTTATTGATTTAAAATTGAAAAACTGTTATTAACAAGAACAATTGAAGCTTTCAAGTTTCATTAAAAAGAATCGACTCTGAAAAATGCCCATTTTTAATTTTTTCTTGGTTTCAAAATTAAACAATGATTATTAGTAAGAAAAACTGGAGGTTTTCAAGCATTAGAAAAAAATTGGCATTAGAAAAAGGTCAAGTTTCAATTATTTTATTGTTTAAAAATTAAATAATAATTATTAGCAAACAATTGAAGCTTTTACGGTCAATCTTCATTTGTTTTATTGTTTCAAAAATAAAAAATGTTTATAATTAGCAAGAAAAATTGAAGCTTTCAAATGTTATTAAAAAAATTGAATTCAGAAAAAAGTCAACTCTCAACTGTTTTGTTGTTTCAAAATTAAAAAATTATTATTAGCAAGAAAACTTGAAACTTTCAAGTGTTATAAAAAAGTGGCTTGAGAGAAGGTCAATTTTTAAGTGTTTTATCGATTTAAAATTGAAATACTGTTATTAGCAAGAACAATTGAAGCTTTCAAGTTTCATTAAAAAGAATCGACTCTGAAAAAAGATCCATTTTTAGTTGTTTTTTGTTTAAAAATTAAACAATGATTATTAGTAAGAAAAATTGAGGTTTTCAAGCATTAAAAAAAAATTGGCATTAGAAAAAGTTAAAAAAATAATTATTAGCAAGACAACTGAAGCTTTAAAAATAAAAATTGATTATAATTTTATTAAAAAATTGACTTTAGAAATAAGTCAACTTTTCAACTGTTTTGTTGATTCAAAATTAAAAAATTATTATTAGCAAGAGAACTTGAAAGGTTCAAGTGTTATAAAAAAGTTTGAGAAAAGGTCAATTTTTAAGTGTTTTAAAATTGAAAAATTGTTATTAGCAACGAAAATTGAAACTTTTGAGTGCTTTAAAAAAATTGACTTTACGAAGAAGGTCAATTTTGAATTGTTTTCTTGTTTAAAAATGAAGAGGTAATTATTAGAAAGAAAAATTGAACTTTTCAAGTGTTAGAAAAAATTTGACACAAGAAAAATGTCAATTTTCAATCGTTTTATTGTTTAAAAGTTAAGAAGTGATTTTTGGAAAGAAAAATTGAAGGTTTTAGCTGAAAAAAATATTATCTTCAGAAAAAGGTCAATTTTTGAAGGTCATTTTCGTTTTCTTAAAGTTAAATTGTTTCAAATTTTGTTTATTGTTTTAAAATGGAATTTTTTAAGCACTACACAAATATGGGCTTTAAAAAAAACGACTTTTTTTAAGGTTTTCCATGTTTTTCTAAAGTCTAATTGTTATCAAATTTTTTACTTATTTACCTACTTGATTCTAACTCATTCTACTTTTCGGTGGTATGAAATGAAAAAAAAAGGAATGATTACAAAGAAAAATTAAAGCTTTCAAGTATTATTAACAAATTGGTTTTAGAAAAGGTCAATTTTTGAAGGTTCTCCACGTTTTCCTAAGGTCGAATTGGTTTAAATTTTGTTTATTGTTTTAAAATAAAAAAAGAATCGAACATTTTGAGTGTTATGTAAAAATTGGCTTGGAAAAGGCCCACTTTTTGAAGGTTTTCTAAATTTTTCTAAGGCCAAATTAAAAAAATGTTACAGAAAAAGTGTTACAAAAAACTGGTACTTTTTAAATTGTTTGAATAATGAAATTTTTCTTGGTTCTTCATTTTAAAACCCGGTCGTACATTTAAATTTAAAATTGATTGCTGATGAAACCGCAATTTGATTTACAGACGATCACAACTCGAACAAAGACAATTTATTTTATGTCATAAAACGAATAAAACTCTGCAATTTAGTCACCTCCGCACTGAACACACCTTCTGTCTGCATTTGTTGCCAACTGGTTTCGAAATTTTTTCCAGCGATTTTTTCAACGGACAATAAGTTTCGAAATTGAGAAATCGAGAATAATTCCACGATTTATGGCAAACTTTGAGCGAGCGAAATTAATAATGCGTTCATTACGCCGCCGCACATGTGAAGAGATCGTCCAAATAAAAACAGATTTACAAAGAGAACACATCAGAAGTAAGTAGACCGAGAAAATTACAGCTAAACGCGGCAAAGGAAGCTCTGATAGAGCAAAAGCAATCCGTGAACAGGTGCATAAATATAATTAACATCAAAGCAATTTAATAGCTATTTCGCTCTATTCCCGACGCGGGTTTTTCGCGCGCGAAAAACCGCAGATAAGGCCGAAAACCGATTTCCAGTCCCCATTATCAGATCCGGTTTCTTTCTTATTTGTTCGGCGGTCCCCGCGGCTCGGCAGTATTTAGAGTTTTGACAGGAGCCGCGCCGCGATGGGAATAGCTCCGTGTCATATCAGGAATTCTTCTGCTGCGACAAACAGACGTATCGCTAAGGTGACCAAACCAAAAGTACTCCTTTGCATTCTTTTGTACTCTTTTGTATTTCTAAAAATATAAAAATTTTGCATTTAACTTCAACCTTTAATCAATCAAATATTTCTAGTCCAAATTAACGGTAAGTGAACCAAATATAAAATAAAATAATTTCTTTTAGAATACGACATGAGTGGTTCAAATCGTAAAAATCGTTTTAATGAAAATTTTAAAAAAGAGTTTCCATTTATTATGGAGAACAAAGGAAATGATGATTCTATGGTTAAATGTACAATCTGCAAAGGAGAATTTTCTATTGCGATTGGTGGACTAAGTGCAATAACAAAGCACATTGTTACTAAAAAACATAAAACATCTCTTCAACGTCTAAACTAAATACAGGTGGCCCTCGATTTACGCCGGCTCAATTTACGCCGATTCACAATAACGCCGCTGTGAAATTCACTGTTTCGCCGTGTACATAATTGGGTAATTCACCGATTCTTTCTATGTTAGACTGATTTTCGTTTCAGTGTTAAGCCGCGACGTTGTGAATTCTTTTTTCCAAAAAATGTAAGAGATCCGAAACTTTAAAATTTCATTTGTTTTTGTTAATATTTTTTATTAAAAACATTTCACTTCATTTTATCTTAAAATATATTTTAAAAATTAAATTTATAATACACCTATCCCCCGATTTACATGATACCTTTTTACACGATTTCGCTTTTACGCGGTTTTTAAAATAACGAATTCAAAATAAAATGGTAAAAATTAATATTTCAGATGAGTATATATTTTTACAATCATTTTTAAACTCCGTTCATTTGGTTGTACATATTGGTGATTCCCCGTTTTGTATGCACTATAAAACCTCCTACGTATTCACGTAAATTACTGCAGTAAATTTGTGCCAGTAGAAAAGTGTACATCATTGTGTTTTTACTAATCAGAATTTTTTAAACTTTATATTTACTGGTTATCGATAAACAATTTTTTTTTGTAGCATTTTTACAATTTTTTTCGCAATAAAATTTTGAGCCATAGCAGTCTTTAATGGAGGTATCACAAGCCCCTACTTCTTATTTAAAAATTTGGGGTTTAAACTGTCACGCGAAGGGAGTTGAGGTTAGGGATGAAATTTTTACTTCGCAGGATATCATGTTATAAACGGGATTTTTTTATAAATATGCACAATAATTGAGATACTGAATTTATTCCATTTGACTGGTTTGCACTGTATATTTGTTATTTTATAAATGAACTGTTATTTTAATTTTTCACAATATCTTATTAAAAAAAATTACGTTAAATAAATGACGTTGTTTTCGATTTACACGGTTTTGCCTATAAAAAAACCATCTTCCGTGCAAATCGGGGGATAGGTGTATATGTATTTTGCATTATATTGTATTAATAAATAAAATGATTTGCTTCTTTTTCACTTATGTAGAACCTAACCCTATACATTACTGTAAATATGGTTTCTTTTTACGCCGATTCGGTTTGTGCCGGCTTTTCCAAGAACGGAACTGCGGCGTAAAGCGAGGGCTACCTATACATTTTTTAAAACTGATAGTTTTGAACCAAATGAAAGAAAATTAGCAATTATGGAGGGAACATTTGCTTTCCATGCAATCATTCATAATCAGAGTTTCAGAAGTATGGACTGTACTACCAAATTATTAAAAAAATTTCATGATGCAAAATTTTCTTGTGCGAGAACTATATGCGAGTCAATAATAACTGGAGCGTTTAATGAATATTGCAAAAAAATACTATCAGATTCGTCGAACCACAAAGAAATAAAATTATACCCAATTTTAGTAAGATATTTCGATATTAAAAGTGACATTCGTCTTAAGATTTCAAATTTACAGTCTATTGAAGGAGAAACTTCGGAAATTTTATCAAATCACTTGTTTCGTGTTATTTCAGAAAATAATTTGAATTCAAAAATTTTAGCATTATCGGCAGATAATACGAATACAAATTTTGGTGGACGCAACCGAAAAGGTGTCAATAATGTTCACACAAAACTAAAAAATCTATTCCAGAGAAACATTTTGGGGATTGGTTGTAATGCGCATATTTTATCAAATGCCATTAATACAGCTTTTAGTTCCATATCAATTGATGTGGTCATAATTACAAACATATATTTATATTTTAGTCGTTTTACTGTACGAGTAGCAAGTCTTAAACAGTTTTGTGAAGTTTCTCGGCTATTCAAAAGCGAGACTTGCTTTGACTCCAGCAATAGAACGCATTTTACTATTATATGATCCGCTTCGTCTATATTTTTAAATTTGGAAAAATGCCCCACACTTCTGAAAGCGTTCTTTCAAACCGATACATCAGAACTTATGCTCTATTTCGTTCACAGTCAGGCATCATTTTTTCATAAAACTACTCTAGACATTGAATGTGATAAAATTTCAGCTGCAGAAGTTAGTGGCATTTTAGAGCAAATCGATTTTGAATTGCACCATCGTGTTCCTCGCAAAAAAATACATAAGTTTTCATGTTTATATGACGCTCTAAGCAAGAAAGAAAGAAAAGTTTTTTCCTTGGTTTGGCTTTTTTCTCTCTTTTTTTTCTTTCTTTTTTTGTTTTTTCATTAGGATAACTTTTCCTGCCGGAAACGATGGAACAAGAATCAATTGATTTGCTCCAGTATTAACGGAGCTACGGCCATTTTCTCGATTTATAGTTTTCTATCTCTGGCAATCTTAGAGCAAATCGATTTTTAATTGCACCATCGTGTTTCTCGCAAAAAATACATAAGTTTTCATGTTTATATGGCGCTCTAAGTAAGAAAGAAAAAAAGTTTTTTCCTTGGTTTGGGTTTTTCTCTATCTTTTTTTTTCTTTTTCTCTTCTTTGTTCCTTACTAGGATAACTTTTCCTGCCGGAAACGATGATACAAGAATCAATTGAGTTGCTCCAGTATTAACGGAGCTACGGCCATTTTTTCGATTTATAGTTTTCTATCTCTGTCAATCTTAGAGAAATCGATTTTTAATTGCACCATCGTGTTCCTCGCAAAACAAATACATAAGTTTTCATTTTTATGTAACTCTATGGCAAAAAAAACATGCAAATTGCAGTGGATATTTTCATAAGGTGTGCTCAAGTCAATGTTTTTTTTTTTTTAACAGTGCAATTGTTTATTTAGAACAGTTAAATAATCACAACATAACCTCAACAGAACAAGATACGATGATGGATTCGTACCGCTAATAACAATTTTGGAGGATTCTATTCCTGGGACTAAAAATGAATTTCTAAAAGAAATTAGAAATTTTTATAAAATTTTGTTACGAATACATTGAGCAATGGTCGGTTCACTTCACTGAACTAAATAGCTTTAAGTGGACTCTTTTAAGAGGCAACATTGATGGGGAAGATGTTTCTTCAACAGTTATATTCATAATGAAATAATTGAAAGATATTGTTATTGATAACAATTTTCTGTTTGAAGAAATTCGAAGAGTAAATATATATTTAAGTGAAGAAATGCTGGAAAAATGGATGAATGAAAAAGAGAGCGTGGATAGAAGGTGGGTGGAAATATTTTCACATTTTAACCAACAATATATCCCCTACCAAAATTTAAAGATATTGGTTGAATGTGTACTGTGTTTCCCCGGCACTAATGATGTTGTTGAAAAGGTATTTTCACTTGGAAATGATTATTGGAGCAGGGAAAAATCGCAACTATCGGTCAGGACACTAGCTGCAGTTCTAACTGTTAAATTCAATATGGATTTAAGTTGTTACGACGTTTCTGCGCTGTTGCGAGAAAATCCAGATATACAGGGTGATGAAAAAATGGTGCCCATATTGGGACAATGCTTTATGTTGAAGCATTGTGGAAATCGCAACAAAACTGGTCCAAATAGATTCTGTTTAAAATTAAAACAGTTTGTCTAAGAGCACAACGTGGCAATACTGCACATATTTCTTTTTCTAACGAATTACTTTCAGGTAGGTCTACTTCTTGTATCTAAGCAGCCAACACTGACAGATACTGTCACTTGCGTAAGACAAACAACTGTCACGTTGACATAACTTTTTTATTTCAAAAGAATTTAATGTACTTAAACAAGAATGCACAACAAACAGGTAATTGTAGGGCTGTATGCAAAAGTCCCTAAGTGACGTAGAGATTTTCTACTATTTGCACTTTTTCCGTTAAGAATGGATGAACTTTCGGTCGCACTTATTGATTCCCATTTAAAAGGCCCCTAACCATGTTATTTAGTAAAAAGAGATCAGTTAAAAACGAAATAATGTAATTTCCAGATCAAATTGAAACATAAAGTCTCAAATATCTCAGAATAGGAAAAAGTGACTTAGAGACTGTCGCGATAATCCTTGTATGCTTCGTCCTGATCCAGTTTCAATCGCTTCCACAACTGCTTCCTCCAACGATGGTGTACGAACTTCACGAGGTCGTCTACCGTTTACAGAAATCGGCACTATTTGGCCATTTTCCCTTAATTTTTTCTCCACTTTTCTAATTACGTTAGCATCTGGATGACGTCGATGTGGATACACTCTTGCATATTCTCTAGCAGCTTCCGATGCGTTATTATCCGTCTCACCCAAACGGAGCAACATGTCTAGATATTCACTGAAATTGCATTCCATTTTAAGACTTTTTAGGACATTTGACTTTTATCGTTCAAATTTGACAAGAGAACTGACATTGAAAAGTGAATTATTGTTGCCAACGTTTCCTAGGAGATTTGCGATGTTGCGACATTGATAAATTTTCCTCGGAGCTAAGAAACCGTACTTTTGACATCGGTAATAAAGTTGGTTTCAATAGATTTGTTACACTTTTTTTTAAAAAAGCACCATCAACTGCATCAAATTTAGACCCTAACAATGAAATTATTACAAAATTGTTAATCGTATAGATTTTTATTGTCTGAATAGGAAAGCTTATAACTTGGTGAAGAGACAACAAATTTTATTTTTGCTTTCAAATTCGTGTTTCGTTAGAAATCGTCTATAACATGTAGCTACTCACGGGCACCTTTATTTCATCACCCTGTATAAAAAAAAATTCATGCAACAGATAAATATAATTTTTTGAACTAATGAATTTTGAAATTATTTTAAAAATATGTAGTTGAATGGAGAAGACTCAGTGTTTGTATTCAAACCCAATTACCATATCCAATGAAAATTCATTTGTACTCCTTTTGTATAAAAAATAGTTGGTCGCCTTAGTTAATGGCGTACGAGTGGTTGCGCCAGAGCAGGCGCACGCTGCTCCGCTTAATCTCAAAATCGGCCGATGTAACGAACAATATAAAAGTAAAGTAATCAAACTTGTGTGCATGCTGATGTTCCGATAATGTATTTTATGTATAACGACTCCCGGAGGAGCCGGAGCCTTCCTGCGACTGGTCCGGAAGGACTCCAAGGACCCAACCTATCAGGGTAGCCATAGATGTGTAAAATAACCTGTTACGCACTGATAAATGCCGGTGGAAGAAAACTTGTGGTAATTTTTTTTGCCAATTTCGATGGCTGCTCGGCTTGCCGCGCCCCGGATATTAAACAAAGGGATATCGGCCCCATAAACACAACAACAGTCCAAACTCGGTCCGATCTTTATCATTCTATTAACCACGACGGAATTGATATCGTAAAATACAAACGTCCCCGACGTTTTAATGATTTAGATTTCCTAAACGTTGTGCTCGGAGAGAATGGGGTCTTTGAGACTTTTCAAAGTCGAAAAACTCAGACGAGACTTTTTCCTGAGACGTGGCTTTACAAATAAGAGGCAGGTTCTGTGTTCCTTAGGCCTAAGTAAATATTAGTTACACGTTGATTACAATAGTTTTATTCCGGGCTATTTATCAACAGTTAAATGAGAAAATAGCGATAAGAAAAATCAAAAAAGGAGATAACATTTTTGTGGAGATAAAACTGTTTCTACTGATAAAGCGTTTATTAGATCCTAATAAATAAAGTTAGAAGATTGGGATTAACAATAAAAAATTGTGGACTGAAGAATTAATGAATGGAACCCACTCAAAACTCAATTCCGGCGTGGTCTCAGGATGCTGAACAATTTGGATCTTATCTGCAAGCTGTTGAAAATTCGCTGGTCGAGTAAACAACTTCATTTCTAGCATAACCGTTTTTAAAAATTACAAAATCTTATGTTGCAAACCAATTTCCAACGTTACTAATAAAACTAAATGAGCTCCAGAATTAAAATGTGTCATTTGAGAAACAATTTGTTTTCATAAGAGGTCTCGATTCTCAACCAAAACATATTTTTGATCTTAATAAAGTTCCCAATTCAAAATAAACTGAAATAGGTTCCAACTAATTTACGAACAAAATTTCCACAAAAACAATTTCTTATCTTGATTTCAAATTTTTCTAATTTTCAAATTTTGATCCCAATAAATTTTCAACAAATTCGAAAGTAGCCGCAAATAGGCCCAACAGATTTTTATTTGTAGAAATAAGAAACTTCTAATTTACAAACAAAATATTTTCCATAAAAGACATCCAAACCAATTTCTTGACTTAATTCTCAATGAAAATATTTTTATTGCTCTTAATATGTTTCCAATTAATTTAAAAGTAACTGCAAATAGGCCCCAGGTGATTTTTATTTTTGTGGAAATAAAGTTTATAATCTACAAACAAAGTATTCCCCATAAAAGAGTTTCAACAAAAATTTCTTGACTTGATTCTCAATGAAAACATTGTTATGGTTTCAATTTTGCTCTTAATGAATTTCCAACAATTAAAGAGTAACTGGAAAGAAGCTCCAGGTGATTTTTATTTTTATAGAAATAAAGTTTATAATCTACAAACAAAGTATTCCCCATAAAAGATATTCAACGGAAATTTCTTGAATTGATTTTCAATAAGAACATTTTTATAGTTCAAATTTTGCTCTTAATGAATTTTCAACTAATTAAAAAGTAACTGCAAATAGGCTCCAGGGGAATTTTATTTTTATCGAAATAAAGTTCATAATCTACAAAGTATTCCCCATAAAAAATATTCAACACAAATTCTTTGACTTGATTCTCAACGAAAACATTTTTATGATTCAAATTTTGCTCTTAATGAATTTCTAACTAATTAAAAAGTAACTGCAAATAGGCTCCAGCTGATTTTTATTCCAAGTATTCCCTATAAAAAATATTCAACAAAAATTTCTTGACTTGATTTTCAATGAAACATTTTTATAGTTCAAATTTTGCTTTTAATAAATTTTCAATTAACTAAGAAGTAACTGCAAATAGGCTGCAGCTGATTTTTATTTTTATGGAAATAAAGTTTATAATCTACAAACAAAGTATTCCTCATAAACGATATTCAACAACAATTTCTTGACTTAATTTTCAATGAAAACATTTTCATAGTTCAAATTTTGCTCTTAATGAATTTCCAACTAATTAAAAAGTAACTGCAAAGAGCCTCCAGGTGATTTTTATTTTTATCGTAATAAAGTTCATAATCTACAAACAAATTATTCCCCATAAAAGATATTCAACAAAAATTTCTTGACTTGATTTTCAATCAAAATATTTTTATAGTTGAAATTTTGTTCTTAATACAAGAAGAACCTCAAAATAAACTGAAAAAAGCCTCCAACTAATTTTGATTTTTCAGAAATAAAAAAATTCTAATTTACAAACAAAATATTCCCCGTAAAAGACATTGACAACAATTTCTTGTCTCGACTCTCAATCAAAATATTTTCATGGTTGAACTTTTGTTCTTAATACAACAACAAACTCAAAATAAACTGAAAAGAGCCTCCAACTAATTTTGATTTTTTAGAATTAAAAAAATTCTAATTTACAAACAAAATATTCCCCATAAAAGACATTGACAACAATTTCTTGTTTCGATTCTCAATCAAAATACTTCATGGTTGAAATTTTGTTTTTCATACAACAACAAACTCAAAATAAACTGAAAACTAACTAATTTTGATTTTTTAGAAATAAAAAAATTCTAGTTTACAAACATAATATTCCCCATGAAAGTCACCCAAAACAAAAATATAGAATACAAGACAAATTAAATGAGACGTTGGAAACGTTTTTGTCCTGTTCAGCCATTTGATCGTGTTTTATCGAGTAAATTTAAACAAATAATGACAGTAATGAAGGCAGTAATGGAAAAATGGTCATCGCAGACATAAATTTCCTCGATTTTCCCCCGGCTTTGATGAATGGCCGCGTAATGAAGCGCTAGTGTGTGCTGGTGCACAATACTAGTAGACCATATCTATTGCCCACGTCAGACGGCGTGATAAAGAAATGTTAGATAGACGAGCGGTCAGCGAGATGCAGCGCGCAGAACCAAAGTTAGCGATGATTGTTCCAAGTATCTGAACCATGGCCGAACAATACCCATTGAAACTCGAGCCGGACAGTGCAACTTGTAACCCATGTCCACAATAAAACAGATGTAAATAAATGTAGAATCGATTGCGAGCATGTGACTATTAACAGGCACGTGCATTGTATAAAACAGCCCCTTTGTGCGGCGGCCAAAGTTTCCACAATCGCGGGCTAATATAAATCGACGGTCCTATTTGAATGGGGCCCGTCTTGGTCCGGTTGCGTCGCACTCGCAACTTACAAGTTTCGGGACGGATCCGACCAACTGGACCGGTACCGAATTCACGGCCCGATGGCATTGTTTTATTTAATTCCTTGATACGCAATCGGGTCAACGCAAATATTGCGTTACCCCGCATCGGGTGTCTCCTTTGTTGGACGATTTTTTTCCTGCGTTCGAGTGCGTTCACACTTCCTGCGGAACCGGCGGAGTTAAATATCCGCGTGCAAGAAATCGGCACCAATATGCATGAAATTTAAATTTGGTTCAAATATTTTTATTCCGAATCTTTATTGGCCGGACATTTGAACTAAACCATTATTTTAGTAATTAAGGCTGGGGAACCCAACCTCAAAAAATGCAGAGTTTTAAGAAACTCAGTATCACTTAGAAAGTACTTATCAATATATAATTTGCGAAGCAACAGTTGTAAACATAATGTTACCGCATCTAATGATATATTTGCTTTGGTGAAGAAGTGCCTAGTTTTCAAAAATTAACCTCCGAAAGTGCAATTCGCGCAAAAATGTAGTAGTGAGGGTTTTTTACTGAAATCTTTAGAGTTACGAAATATTTTGCAATGCACTTTACAGCACTTATAGAGAATATATTGCCTTGTAAGAAAATATTTTTTTTATTGCGAGAAAGTTGATAACTTAAGAAGAAAAAAATTGGCAACAATATTTTTTTGAAAATTTAGTGTGCCAGTAAACTCAGTTCAGCTCAAGAAGTAAGTTATATTGTAGAAAATTCTTCGGGGTACTTATACTAAACATATAGTAGTATAATATGACATGTCTTTTTATGATAACATGGTGAATATCTTTGAAAAAAAATCTAAAAGTTGTGGTATGAAATACAGTATTATTTGATCGCGTTTTTATTGCTTTCCGAACACAACATCGTCAACAAATTACATAAAAATGTTCCTTTAGCACCTAAGAAATAGTTTCCGTAAACCAAATTGGATAAATGTCTAAATTTTACATTTTCGGGGAAAAGTTGGTGTCCCATAAGATTTTAGTCAAATAGTTCGTCCTTTTACTCACAGATGTCCTGTCAAATCTGTACCTTTTTGATTGACGGCATGGATAGAATAATTTGTATTAAAATGCACTCTTGATATAGTGCAAATTGTTAGGATATAACCATATTCGCACACGTAAGGATATAAAACTCTAAAAATTTATAAAAATACACACTTGATAATGCAAAATATCCATGTTCGCACGCGTAAGGATATGAAACATTTTCGAGCCTACTAAATTGTACAATATATATTAGTTTCGAGTAGCATCGTAGGAAAAATTGTTTGAAGCATCTATTCACAAAAAAATACAAAAAAAAAACTAAATAATGCAGCAATCGCATTGACTGATTTTACCGCCGTTATCGCCGCAGACAATAATATAAATAATATTTATCAAATATAAAAATGGGGATAAAGATTACTCTTTGCATAATTGAAAATGTGTTTGCAGCCTGTTACGGGATTAATTATACCAGGTACATCTATGAAAACACAAAATTGGCAAAGAATTAGCAAAAAATTATAGACTAATTTTTTTTCCGACTGAGTTTACCGTCGTTATCGCCGTACACCATAATATAAATAATATTTATTAAGCTACGAGCGTATGAAAAACGCGCAACTCTTTTTTTTTGTTCTTTCTCTGTTCAATACTTAAGTTTCAAGCCTTATTAGTTAGGATACCTCTTTGGTTGCCTAAACATTTTTTATTTTAAAGGGCAAAATTGGTGCCCCCTGAGCGGAAGAATTGTGCATTACTTAGCAGTTCCCGGACCTTAATTTCTTTTTAATTACTTAAAATTAATAAATAAAAGTGCAAACTAATTCAAATTTCTAAAACGCAACACCATTGGCTAAACGAAACGTGACGTCATAAACTATGTCAACAAGTCGTACTGCGTACTGCTTACATTTGTATGGCATTGCAGGCTTTTGATCTGGGCAATTTATTTTTGGCAACTGATCTTATTGGTGATGTTGCAGTATTTGTTAATGAAAGAGAACATTTTAGTGGAGATAGTGCTACATTTTTCTTGTCCATAGGGAAATTTACATGAACACCTTTACTTCTATACTTAGCTTTAATATTCACTAGTACATCTTTATCAATAAGTACTTTCATTTCATTATCCGATGAATTCATTTCTTCAATATGAGAAGAACAGGTTTCTACTTCATCGTTATTTGTTTTTGGTGGTTCACATATTTCCATAGCATCACTACTACTGGCAGTAGACTCTGGGAGAGCTTTTTCTATCAGTGATAACCGTTTTCTCTTGATATCACCCATTCTTATACCGGGTGGTGACATATTTCGATTTTGGCAATGGAATATGTGAGGCAAAACTCTTTTATTTAATCGAAGTGTCACATTTACACCTTGTTTCATTATGTTGTATTGAACATAATTTTCTGTATCCTCCTCTATCTGTATTTGTAAATGTATTTGTAAATATAAAAACAAAATTAAGTGGACATAACAAATTAAAAAATTCAAGGGATGAACGTGTCTGAAGGGATCTCTCGCTTCTGCTGTGATATAATTTAGAAACAGAGCTGAATAGTTAAATGTTTTATTGTTTTTTGTTTACGTAAAAAACAATAGTCGAAATCACAAAACTTTGTAAACTTTAGATACAGTTATCTACTGCTTGTGTGATTAATATTCAATACAAAACTTACTTCTGATTAACTGAAATCATATTAGGTATCGAAATACCTAATTACATTTAATTTTTAAATGAGCATTCATTTTCTTTATTACGTACCATTTAAATACATTGTAATAATGGCCTTAAGCTTAAGCTCTAAGGTCAAAAAATTTAATAAATAAATAAATACGTAAAAGTGATCTCCACAACAATGTAAACAAGTTGTTGCAGATACTGCATCTCTTCTGATAACCTTACACCATTCCTTACGTATTTTTGCACCCATCGGGACTCGAAAAAACACTTTATCAGGTGCACTTCTGATAGTGTTTTTGCATTCAGGCACAATGCAATACTTATAAACTGGCTTTTGAGCTCTTTTCATGGTGAAATAAATTAAGAACTAAAACTCCTGCAGTAAACAGTGGGCTGGACTGTTGTTGACATAGCATGTGACGTCATCAACAGAGCGCGCGAAAATGGCGGCGTTTAAACAGCTCAAAATTATTCTCTATTTTAAATATTTTTTAAAACTTGATTACAGAATTTTTAAACAGCATTTATATTTTTTACTATGTTATAACGGTGTAAACAGTGAATTAAAAAAATTTAAAAAATACATGCATTATATTATAGCAATTATATTTATTAATCATCTCCGGGTATCGTGACTGGAATCGCATCTCACATCTCACCGGCGGTATTCATAACCAAATCCGAAAGATATCTTATCTGGCGAATCTCTATTTCTCCGAATTCCTTATTGCCTTTCATATAATTTCCTTTTCAGATGTAAAGACACTCATTCACTAAAATAATCAAAAGCATAGATATTAAGACATCAAAGTTCTATTTCCTTTTAATTGAATATATATCGTGGAATTCTATTAACCCTGCGATCTTTTATCCGTCCGGGGTTGTTTTGACGCTACGTATTCCGCGGGACGACCCGACGACCCGAATGCGACGACGCACGTGGCAGACTTAATTCTCTAACCGAATTAACGAAAACGATGGAGTTATTTCATTTTTGCACAAAGGACTCAACTTGAACTTGCCGAGAGGGCGATTTAAACTCGGATTTATCACACTTTGATTTGATTGAGCTTTTTTAATTTCAAGAAATCTAAATAAGTTTCGGGGCGCGTTCAGACGAGTTTCATTTGATTCAGTTCAAAATTTCCTCCAGAATCAGGGCAAAAAATTGTTTTCGGTATTTTTTATAACGAATATTTTGTTGTTTCAGTCGATAAAAATCAGTTGGAAGTTATTTTCAATTTATTTTGAGTTTATTGTTGTATTAAGAACAAAATTTCAACCAGGAAATATTTTGAATGACAATCGAGACAAGAAATTGTTGTCAATGTCTTTTATGGGAAATATTTTATTTGTTAATTAGAATTTTCGTATTTCTAAAAGATCAAAATTAGTTGGAGGCTTTTTCAGTTCATTTTGAATTTGTTGTTGTATTAAGAACAAAATTTCAACCATAAAAATATTTTGATTGAGAATTGAGGCAAGAAATTGTTGTCAATGTCTTTTATGGGGAATATTTTGTTTGTAAATGAGAATTTTCTTATTTCTAAAAAATCAAAATTAGTTAGAGGCTTTTTTCAGTTTATTTTGAGTTTGTTGTTGTATTAGGAACAAAATTTCAAATATAAAAATATTTTGATTGAGAATCGAGACAAGAAATTGTTGTCAATGTCTTTTATGGAGAATATTTTGTTTGTAAATTAGAATTTACCTATTTTAAAAAAATCAAAATTAGTTGGAGGCTTTTTTCAGTCTATTTTCAGTCTGTTGTTGTATAAAGAACAAAATTTCAACCATAAAAATAGTTTGATTGAGAATCGAGACAAGAAATTGTTGTAAATGTCTTTTATGGGGAATATCTTGTTTGTAAATGAGAATTTTCTTATTTCTAAAAAATCAAAATAAGTTGGAGGCTTTTTTCAGTTTATTTTGAGTTTGTTGTATTAAAATTAATATGACCTTGAGTTGAATTTATATCCTAATAAGTTAATGCAGATAATAAAGATTAAAATTGTCCAAGCTTACAAAGTAATTTATAGGAGAAAAAAATTTTCAATAAAACAAGCTTTTATTAAAATGTATAGCTTTTGTTTTTAATCATTTAGTTCAATATCAAAATTAGTTTTAAATTTTTCCTAAGTCTTAATAAAACCTTGTTTTTTAAAAAAAGTCTTTTTATCATAAAAACGAAACCTGGCTTTAAAAGTGTTGCGGATATTATTGCTGTTAAAGTATCCCAGTTGGGAAACGATAAGTACCTACTGCGACATTGCAAATCTTTTTGACGTAGCTTGGAAATCGGCAAAAATTGGCTACTTCAATTTCGGTTCTTGATCTAAAGAACATTGAATAAATCAAAAACTATTGCGTTGTTTAAAACAGCTAGGCGTCAGCTCAAAATAAAAAAGCCTAATCTACGAGTCCAAAAGATTTAATACAAAATTTTGATAACTGAAGACATAAACAGGAATTTCGGAATTTGATGTTTTAATTAATAACAGCGTTAATTATGATTATTAAATAATGACTTGTGGTCGAAGTAGATTGGTATTCTCTGTAAGGTGAAGTATCAACCTCCGTTTCAAAATTAAAAATAAAGGTATAAAAGGAATTGCGTTTGACGTGTATTGAAAATCTTAGGGTGGAACGCCGTTAATCAAGCGGAGGACGGATTGAGTCGAGTTGGGACGTTTTCTAATCGCAACAATGAAATTAATTCATGACGCACGGAAATGCAGATTGTAAATGTTACCGAGCGGTCACAACACATGTGATCGGTTGATTATCGCTTCGAAAACGGAATTAGTTACAATTGGTAATTAACCATTTCCTAATTGTACCTGTCCGCAATTATGCATCAGTTATGACGGCACATGTCGCTGTCATAACTCATGCATTATTACCAACGTTCTGCCTTACGGTTTTCAGATGGGCCGATATAAACGCAACCAATTCGGCGAGTATGCATTTTGATGGCCAAATTACCGGACATTTAATGTGCCGTTCAGTTTACTTCGTTAAGTTATTTTTATTGCCAGCTATGAAATTGGTGGATTTATCAAAACAAAAAACAAAAATTGTAGGGTATTTCGTTGCCTACAAGAGAAATTGTAACTATTTTTATGTAATTTTGAAAATAGTGTCTCAGGAAAAAAGTTGTGGCAATAATATTTCTTCTTTGATTCTCAGTCACTATAACTTAAAAATTAGTAAGCATTTTCAAAAAAATATTAAAACAAAAATTATAGAACATTTCATTGTCTAGAAGATTTATTACAACTATTTTTTTGTAATATTCAAACTAATGCCCTATTAGTATCTCAAGTAAAGAATATTATATTTCTATTGCTAATAATAATTTTTTAAGTTATTTTGAATATCAGTGACTAACTAAAAAAATAGTGGAAATACTAAAAACTTGTTAAACAAAAATTGTAGAGCAGGTAAATTGAAATTCAGGAATTAATACAGGGTGATCACAGTATGCAAAATAAAGTAACAAAAATTGATTATCTCAAATAAAAGACAAATAAGGGTAATTTCGAACAAAAACGTAATGCAATTATTTCAATTGGTATAAATCGATGCAATAAAATTATACAGGGTGGGCACAATGCACAAAACGCAATGGGAAAAATTCATTTATACATCATGAAAGCACAAAGTTATGTAATTGCAAACAATGGTTAAATTTGGTCACTGTAACAGGTAAATGGGAACTCACAAATTAATACAGGGTGATCACAGTGCACAAAATAAAATAACATAAGTTAATTATTCCAAGTAAACGACATATAAGGATAATTTTGAACAAAAACGTATTGTAATTATTTTAATTGGTATAAATCGATGCAATAAAATTATACAGGGTGGACACAATGCACAAAACGCAATGGGAAAAATTCATTTATACATCATAAAAGCACAAAGTTACGTATTTACAAACAATGGTTAAATTTGGTTACTGTAACACGTAAATGGAAACTCACAAATTAATACAGAGTGATCACAGTGCACAAAATAAATTAACATAAGTTAATTATCCCAAATAAACGAAATATAAGGATAATTTCGAATAAAAACGTGATGTAATTATTTTAGTTGGTATAAATCGATGCAATAAAATTATACAGGGTGGACACAATGCACAAAACGCAATGGGAAAAATTCATTTATTCATCATAAAAGCACAAAGTTATGTATTTACAAACAATGGTTAAATTTGGTCACTGTAACACGTAAATGGAAACTCACAAATTAATACAGAGTGATCACAGTGCACAAAATAAATTAACATAAGTTAATTATCCCAAATAAACGAAATATAAGGATAATTTCGAATAAAAACGTGATGTAATTATTTTCGTTGGTATAAATCGATGCAATAAAATTATACAGGGTGGACACAATGCACAAAACGCAATGGGAAAAATTCATTTATTCATCATAAAAGCACAAAGTTATGTATTTACAAACAATGGTTAAATTTGGTCACTGTAACACGTAAATGGAAACTCACAAATTAATACAGAGTGATCACAGTGCACAAAATAAATTAACATAAGTTAATTATCCCAAATAAACGAAATATAAGGATAATTTCGAATAAAAACGTGATGTAATTATTTTAGTTGGTATAAATCGATGCAATAAAATTATACAGGGTGGACACAATGCACAAAACGCAATGGGAAAAATTCATTTATTCATCATAAAAGCACAAAGTTATGTATTTACAAACAATGGTTAAATTTGGTCACTGTAACACGTAAATGGAAACTCACAAATTAATACAGAGTGATCACAGTGCACAAAATAAGTTAACATAAGTTAATTATCCCAAATAAACGAAATATAAGGATAATTTCGAATAAAAACGTGATGTAATTATTTTATTTGGTATAAATCGATGCAATAAAATTATACAGGGTGGACACAATGCACAAAACGCAATGGGAAAAATTCATTTATTCATCATAAAAGCACAAAGTTATGTATTTACAAACAATGGTTAAATTTGGTCACTGTAACACGTAAATGGAAACTCACAAATTAATACAGAGTGATCACAGTGCACAAAATAAATTAACATAAGTTAATTATCCCAAATAAACGAAATATAAGGATAATTTCGAATAAAAACGTGATGTAATTATTTTAGTTGGTATAAATCGATGCAATAAAATTATACAGGGTGGACACAATGCACAAAACGTAATGGGAAAAATTCATTTATTCATCATAAAAGCACAAAGTTATGTATTTACAAACAATGGTTAAATTTGGTCACTGTAACACGTAAATGGAAACTCACAAATTAATACAGAGTGATCACAGTGCACAAAATAAGTTAACATAAGTTAATTATCCCAAATAAACGAAATATAAGGATAATTTCGAATAAAAACGTGATGTAATTATTTTATTTGGTATAAATCGATGCAATAAAATTATACAGGGTGGACACAATGCACAAAACGCAATGGGAAAAATTCATTTATTCATCATAAAAGCACAAAGTTATGTATTTACAAACAATGGTTAAATTTGGTCACTGTAACACGTAAATGGAAACTCACAAATTAATACAGAGTGATCACAGTGCACAAAATAAATTAACATAAGTTAATTATCCCAAATAATCGAAATATATGGATAATTTCGAATAAAAACGTGATGTAATTATTTTATTTGGTATAAATCGATGCAATAAAATTATACAGGGTGGACACAATGCACAAAACGCAATGGGAAAAATTCATTTATACATCATAAAAGCACAAAGTTATGTAATTACAAACAATGGTTAAATTTGGTCACTGTAACAGGTAAATGGGAACTCACAAATTAATACAGGGTGATCACAGTGCACAAATAAAATAGCATAAGTTAATTATCCCAAATAAACGACATATAAGAATAATTTCGAACAAGAACGTGATGTAATTATTTTAATTGGTATAAATCGATGCAGTAAAATTATACAGGGCACTTCAAACACTAATAAAGATGATTTTTTGCTGTAAAAGAAGATTTTGATGAAAATGTGTTCTTTTAATGGAAGTTTTTAGTTGCATCGATTGAGGTAGCACCTGTTTGATGGTAATTTAATAAAGTGGTTGATTTTGCAATTTCCCCGGCATCCGGAAAGTCCCCGTTAAGAATTGAGTGGCACGTATCGTTAATAACGCGAGGTTAACGTCAACGAAAGATCTATTCAGAACCACACAGATGAAGAATATCAATGCAGTTGTAAAATTTATATCCCCGCGCTTTAACCGCGCATATATACGTGTTCCGCCACAATCAGGGCATCATCTCCGTGACATACGAGCGGAGGTAGTCACATATTTGCAATTTTTCCGTCTGCAGCGTCATATGTTGTAATGTTCTGCAATTTGTAGACCGCTCCGGAGAGTAATAAAGATATTACCGGAGCCGCTGTAAGAATAACACATACAGATCGCGGTGCCGATTTTATTAAAAAATAAAAAATCGCTCGCGCTATCAGATGCACAGAAAGCAATAAAAATCTTCGGCTTGTGACCGCTTAATACGCGGTTGCGATTACCAGTTTTACCGGCTGGCTTTTTCTGAGCGCACGTCGTATCGAAAAACGCGCTCACGTCCATGAAAATTAAACCGACACACACACACACACAAGTCCGCTTATCTCAGAAATGAATAATATGCACTAAAATATGATAGCTGCGCGGACGTGAGCTGGTATAAAATGTTTCAATTATAAAAGGGTTATTTTTAAAAGAATTTCCAGTTCTCAGCCACACGTGATCGTTCCGTTTCGCTCCACCAGCACGAATTTGTACAAATACAGGTAGCCCTCGGTTTACGCCGCAGTTCCGTTCTTATAAAAGCCAGCGCAAATCAAATCGGCGTAAAGTAAACCAATATTTACAGTGATGTATAGGGTTATGTTCTACATATGTGAAGAGGAAGCAAATAATTTTGTTTATTAATACAATATAACGCAAAATACATATACAGTCGAACTTCCATATAACGAAATGTTACGGTGACCTAAAAGAAATTTGTTATAGAGAAACTTCGTTATATAGAGAAACAAATTTCAGTTTAACCCTTTCAGGTTCAGAAGAATTTTTGAAGTAATACGATTTTAGGCATTAAAAAACAACTTACTTTCAAAATTTACGTTGGGACACATTATGTCGCAATGTCGCAAACGCATTCATTAGCAGTTACGTAGTTATTTATTTATTAATGGAATAAATAAGATCACCTCAAAGTTATAAAACGATTTTTAAAAGACAAGGAAAAGTATGGTAATAAAATGAAAAAAATTTGATGCAGTAAAACTTTGTCGGTTCCATTTAATATTGTAAAATGTTTGCACGCTTAAGGGGGTATTCTAGTCTAGAGGCATGAATTTGAGGTGTTTTTTTGGGTGCTATAAATAAAAAACAAAAAATATTTTTACTATCCATTTTTTAACAAGATATTTATTCATGTTTTAACAATACATAAAAAATAAAAAAAAGTGAAAAAATTGAAAACTCAAAATGTTATAAGCTGTTGAAGTGGGGATTGGAAAAGAATGGCGCGCCAAGTCTGTCACGATTGCAACCCTCCAAATGATGTGAAACAAAAAAATAAAAAAGATTATTTATCTAGATAAATGCTGCTATCGTACTAACTAAAAAAAACCGAAAAAAATTTTTTTTTCGCTAAATTGCGGATGTCCGAAAAAACAATAAATTTTTTTACTGTTTTTTTGACTTTTCTGAATTTTTTAAAAATAGTAAAAAAAATTAATTTGTTATAAATCATAGTTAGTACGATAGAGACATATACAGAGAAGACTCACACCAAATTACAAGTAAATCGGTTAAGTAGAACTTGAGAAATCATGACAAACTTTTTGAAAAAAGTAGTTTCGAGAAAAACGCGTTTAAAGTTTCGGGTAAAATTACGCCCAGTGTCGTTCCGGCCCAGTCGGTTTGGATGTCGTGTCACTAAAATAGCTATATCGCCGAAAATAATTAAAATTTTGACAAATTCTTTTAAAGACATATTCTTGAAAGGTTAAGCATTGAAAATATGAGAAGAAAAAAAATTGATTTTTTCAAATTTCTACACTAGAATACCCCCTTAAATTAGTCCCACTTACTTCGTCGGCTAATCCCTCACAAAATGTTGAACCCTGGATACATCTAGGAATATTACTATAACAGAGTTTTTTCCGAAGTTACAGTGGAACAACAAAGAAAACAGTTTTAAATTTCGAAAATTTGTAAAGTTGAGGGAAAAAATTCGTTATACAGAAATTTTTACTTCGTTATAAGGGGTATAAAATGCATTAAAAACGTCTCCAGGGTTCACCAAAAAAATTCTCTATACAAGGTGTAAACGAAATAAGTACATTAATTTTTACCAGTAGTAGAACTCGTCGAGATAAGCCCTTTTTTATGTACCACTTTTTCGAAATCGCATTTTTTAAAATCATTTTTCCCCGCCACAAATTGACGAGCCTTCTATGAAATGCTCCAACAAAGAAAAATAATGACTTTTTATTATTGAAAATTAATTTGTTATTTCTGTCAAGTGAAATCTGAAAAAATGTCTAAATTTACCAATAACGAATTTACTGATATTGTGTTAACCTATGATGAGAGCCAAGGGAATGCAGCCTTAGCTCGAGGAATTTACATGGACCGATTTCCGAACCGTCGTCTTCCGAATGTTCGCATATTTGTAAATGTGGTGCAGCATCTTCGAGATCACGGATGTTTTCAGCCTGCAGCTTACGATCGTGGTCAGCAGTGTCCAGCTCAAGTTGCAAACATTGAGGAGGCTGTTCTGAAGAGTGTCGAGGTTCGACCTGGGCTCAGCACAAGAAGGCTAGCACTGCCACATGGAGTATAGCATGCTACAATTTGGAAAATACTAAAAGAACAGCAATTGTATCCTTATCATGTTCGAAAAGTGCTCGTTGGATAGGACGAAGCGGTCCTGTATCCTGGCCTGCCCGATCGCCGGACTTGAACCCTTGTGACTTCTTTTTGTGGGGGTACATGAAGGATTTAGTATACTCTGTATCAATTGATACCATCGAAATGTTGCAAGAACGGGTGGAACTTGGTGCTGCAATGATTCGTAACAACAGAGCCATGTTACAAAGGGTAGAAGAATCACTTCGTCGGCGTCTTCAAGCATGTGTACAAAACAGCGGTGGACACTTTGAACAATTTTTATGATCGTTTTTCTTTATTTTCGTTAGCGCAATTCTCGCGTCAATGTTTAAAAATAAATTTGAAATAAAACTTTTTTTGGTGTTTATTGGTTTATTGTTTAAAATCGACAATAATAGTCGCAACTAATGGTAACCGTTTCATAAGGTAATCTTGTTGATTAGGTAACTTTGCTTCCAGTGGCGTGTAAGAAAATTGTGTAAGATTTTAAAATAATTTTAACTCGAAAACAAAAACGTTTAAAAAAAACAGTTATTAGGAAAAGTTGTTGGTCTTGAAGAGTTCTATTACCAGTTAAAATTAATGTACTTATTTCGTTTACACCTTGTATAGAGAAATTCGTTAAATAGAAGTTTGTTACAGGGAAGTTTGACTATTATAAACTTAATTTTTAAAATGTATTTTATGATAAAGTAAATTGAAATGTTTTTATTAAAAAATATTAAGAAAAGCAAATGAAATTTCAAAGTTTCGGATCTCTTGCATTTTTTTGGAAAAAAAATCCCCTGAAACGAAAATCAGTCTAAAATCGCTGAATTACCCAATTATGTACACGGCGAAACGGAATCGGCGTAAATTGAGCCGGCGTAAACCGAGGGTTACCTGTACGTGTAAACACGGTCTTGTGATTTTATAGGCGCGGCCGATTTCGGCTTTGAGATAAGCCGCGAGCCGACGCGTTTTTCTCCTGCCGCCGAAATCAAACAGGTGGCGAAAAAATCGCAGGGCAAATCAAAAGCTTCAATAACAGATTCGCTGCAACGGTGATGGCCGGTCGGCCAGGCGGTTCGTCGGGGGTCGGTTTCGGGCCGGCATCGACGGCTCGGTTGGCCGGTTGCGCTACACATGTGAACGGGAACCGCAAACCGAAAGCTCTCGGTTAATATGTTTAACACCTAACCTGTTAGCTGTTTGCATTGATATGGGGATTTGTAAATGAGAAAGGCGATCGTGATGGATGCGCTACACATCGGTCGGAGTGCAATTGATTTTGCGGTTTTGGGCGATTTTGCGTCCAGTGCACGCGTTTATCTTTTGCGATCTTGGTGTATGTCCGGCGAATGGATGCATTTTGATTTGCAACTTTTAGCGGACTTGCGATACGAGCGTTAGTTTGTATGGGTCGGTTATCTGCGACTGGACAATGCAAGTACTACACAATTTGTGCAAAGTGGAGCTCATTTCTGTCTTTTGAAAAAGTTGCGCCATTGTCGAAGTTTATTCGCCTCTTTTCTTCTTCTGTTTTATCGCCGCAAATAATCGCTGGTGATTTAATAGAAAATGTGGTTCTATTGGCTGAAAACGCTGGTTTGGAAGTTCTAAAAAATTTTAAATAAGACTTCCGGAAGCGGTAGATTGCTGAAATTTATACTGTTTGTTAACACGGTCCTAATTAAGCTAAATACAAAAAGAAGTTTATGCAAGTAAGGCGGGAAACTTTTTATGATTTTTTTAAATTAAAAAAATTGACTTAAATGTAAAAATTCATATTAGAACAAGTATTTCGCTAAAATAATTTCTGGGTTTATTGACAACTATTTTTAGAAAAACCTTACAAAATTTCTAGAAAAAAATTCTTAAAAAAGTTTGTTCAAAGGCAGTTTGAAGTTTAAGTTGAACTCTGGTTTAGATGTGCTTTTATTTATATGTTTGCTGTAAGAATACCGGAAGTGATAAATTGGTGAAATTTTCACTGTTTGTTAACAAAGTTCTAATGAAGTTAAATACAAAAACAATTTGATTCAAGTAAGGCGGGAAATTTTTTATGATTTTTTTAAGTTGAAAAAGTTGACTTAAATTCAAAAAATCATATTAAAAAAAGTTTTCGCTAAAATAATTTCTGGGTTTATTGATCACTATTTTTAGAAGAACCTTAAAAAATTTCAAGAAAAAAATCTTAAAAAAGTTTGTTTAAAGGCAGCTTGAAGTTTAAGTTGAACTCGGTTTTAGATGTGCTTTTATTTATATGTTTGCTGTAAGAATACCGGAAGTGAAAAATGGGTGAAATTTTCACTGTTGGTTAACAAGGTCCTAATGAAGCTAAATACAAAAACAATCTGATTCAAGTAAAGAGGGAAATTTTTTATGATTTTTTTAAGTTTAAAAAATTGACTTAGATGTAAAAAATCATATTAAAAAAAGTTTCAATAATTTTGCTAAACTAATTTGTGGGTTTATTGACAACTACTTTTAGAAAAACTCTAAAAAATTTCAAGAAAAAAATTCTTAAAAAAGTTTGTTTAAAGGCAGTTTGAAATTTAAGTTGAACTCGGGTTTAAATGTGCTTTTATTTATATGTTTGCTGTAAGAATACCGTAAGTGAGAAATTGGTGAAATTTTCACTGTTTGTTAACAAAGTCCTAATAAAGCTAAATACAAAAACAATTTGATTCAAGTAAGGCGGGAAATGTTTTATGATTTTTTAAGTTTGCAAAATTGACTTAAATGTAAAAAATCATAATAAAAAAGTATCAATAATTTCGCTAAAATAATTTCTGGGTTTATTGACAAATATTTTTTGAAAACCTTAAAAAATTTCAAAAAAAAAATTCTTAAAAAAGTTTGTTTAAAGGAAGTTTGAAATTTAAGTTGAACTCGGGTTTAAATGTGCTTTTATTTATATGTTTGCTGTAAGAATACCGTAAGTGATAAATTGGTGAAATTTTCACTGTTTGTTAACAAAGTCCTAATAAAGCGAAATACAAAAACAATTTAATTCAAGTAAGGCGGGAAATGTTTTATGATTTTTTTAAGTTTAAAAAATTGACTTAAATGTAAAAAATCATAATAAAAAAAGTATCAATAATTTCGCTAAAATAATTTTTGGGTTTATTGACAAATATTTTTTGAAAACCTTAAAAAATTTTAAAAAAAAATTCTTAAAAAAGTTTGTTTAAAGGAAGTTTGAAATTTAAGTTGAACTCGGGTTTAAATGTGCTTTTATTTATATGTTTGCTGTAAGAATACCGTAAGTGATAAATTGGTGAAATTTTCACTGTTTGTTAACAAAGTCCTAATGAAGCTAAATCCAAAAACAATTTCATTCAAGTAAAGCGGGAAATTTTTTATGATTTTTTAAGTTTAAAAAATTGACTTGGATGCAAAAAATCATATTAAAAAAAGTATCAATAATTTCGCTAAAATTATTTCTGGGTTTATTGACAAATATTTTTAGAAGAACCTTAAAAAATTTCAAGAAAAAAAATTCTTAAAAAAGTTTGTTTAAAGGCAGTTTGAAGTTTAAGTTGAACTCGGTTTTAGATGTGCTTTTATTTATATGTTTGCTGTAAGAATACCGGAAGTGAAAAATGGGTGAAATTTTCACTGTTGGTTAACAAGGTCCTAATGAAGCTAAATACAAAAACAATCTGATTCAAGTAAAGAGGGAAATTTTTTATGATTTTTTTAAGTTTAAAAAATTGACTTAGATGTAAAAAATCATATTAAAAAAAGTTTCAATAATTTTGCTAAACTAATTTGTGGGTTTATTGACAACTACTTTTAGAAAAACTCTAAAAAATTTCAAGAAAAAAATTCTTAAAAAAGTTTGTTTAAAGGCAGTTTGAAATTTAAGTTGAACTCGGGTTTAAATGTGCTTTTATTTATATGTTTGCTGTAAGAATACCGTAAGTGAGAAATTGGTGAAATTTTCACTGTTTGTTAACAAAGTCCTAATAAAGCTAAATACAAAAACAATTTGATTCAAGTAAGGCGGGAAATGTTTTATGATTTTTTAAGTTTGCAAAATTGACTTAAATGTAAAAAATCATAATAAAAAAGTATCAATAATTTCGCTAAAATAATTTCTGGGTTTATTGACAAATATTTTTTGAAAACCTTAAAAAATTTCAAAAAAAAAATTCTTAAAAAAGTTTGTTTAAAGGAAGTTTGAAATTTAAGTTGAACTCGGGTTTAAATGTGCTTTTATTTATATGTTTGCTGTAAGAATACCGTAAGTGATAAATTGGTGAAATTTTCACTGTTTGTTAACAAAGTCCTAATGAAGCTAAATCCAAAAACAATTTCATTCAAGTAAAGCGGGAAATTTTTTATGATTTTTTAAGTTTAAAAAATTGACTTGGATGCAAAAAATCATATTAAAAAAAGTATCAATAATTTCGCTAAAATAATTTCTGGGTTTATTGACAAATATTTTTAGAAGAACCTTAAAAAATTTCAAGAAAAAAAATTCTTAAAAAAGTTTGTTTAAAGGCAGTTTGAAGTTTAAGTTGAACTCGGTTTTAGATGTGCTTTTATTTATATGTTTGCTGTAAGAATACCGGAAGTGAAAAATGGGTGAAATTTTCACTGTTGGTTAACAAGGTCCTAATGAAGCTAAATACAAAAACAATCTGATTCAAGTAAAGAGGGAAATTTTTTATGATTTTTTTAAGTTTAAAAAATTGACTTAGATGTAAAAAATCATATTAAAAAAAGTTTCAATAATTTTGCTAAACTAATTTGTGGGTTTATTGACAACTACTTTTAGAAAAACTCTAAAAAATTTCAAGAAAAAAATTCTTAAAAAAGTTTGTTTAAAGGCAGTTTGAAATTTAAGTTGAACTCGGGTTTAAATGTGCTTTTATTTATATGTTTGCTGTAAGAATACCGTAAGTGAGAAATTGGTGAAATTTTCACTGTTTGTTAACAAAGTCCTAATAAAGCTAAATACAAAAACAATTTGATTCAAGTAAGGCGGGAAATGTTTTATGATTTTTTAAGTTTGCAAAATTGACTTAAATGTAAAAAATCATAATAAAAAAGTATCAATAATTTCGCTAAAATAATTTCTGGGTTTATTGACAAATATTTTTTGAAAACCTTAAAAAATTTCAAAAAAAAAATTCTTAAAAAAGTTTGTTTAAAGGAAGTTTGAAATTTAAGTTGAACTCGGGTTTAAATGTGCTTTTATTTATATGTTTGCTGTAAGAATACCGTAAGTGATAAATTGGTGAAATTTTCACTGTTTGTTAACAAAGTCCTAATGAAGCTAAATCCAAAAACAATTTCATTCAAGTAAAGCGGGAAATTTTTTATGATTTTTTAAGTTTAAAAAATTGACTTGGATGCAAAAAATCATATTAAAAAAAGTATCAATAATTTCGCTAAAATAATTTCTGGGTTTATTGACAAATATTTTTAGAAGAACCTTAAAAAATTTCAAGAAAAAAAATTCTTAAAAAAGTTTGTTTAAAGGCAGTTTGAAGTTTAAGTTGAACTCGGTTTTAGATGTGCTTTTATTTATATGTTTGCTGTAAGAATACCGGAAGTGAAAAATGGGTGAAATTTTCACTGTTGGTTAACAAGGTCCTAATGAAGCTAAATACAAAAACAATCTGATTCAAGTAAAGAGGGAAATTTTTTATGATTTTTTTAAGTTTAAAAAATTGACTTAGATGTAAAAAATCATATTAAAAAAAGTTTCAATAATTTTGCTAAAATAATTTGTGGGTTAATTGAGAACTACTTTTAGAAAAACTCTAAAAAATTTCAAGAAAAAAATTCTTAAAAAGTTTGTTTAAAGGCAGTTTGAAGTTTAAGTTGAACTCGGGTTTAGATTTGCTTTTATTTATATGTTTGCTGTAAGAATACCGTAAGTGATAAATTGGTGAATTTTTCACTGTTTGTTAACAAGGTCCTAATGAAGCTAAATCCAAAAACAATTTCATTCAAGTAAAGCGGGAAATTTTTTATGATTTTTTAAGTTTAAAAAATTGACTTGGATGCAAAAAATCATATTAAAAAAAGTATCAATAATTTCGCTAAAATAATTTCTGGGTTTATTGACAAATATTTTTAGAAGAACCTTAAAAAATTTCAAGAAAAAAAATTCTTAAAAAAGTTTGTTTAAAGGCAGTTTGGAATTTAAGTTGAACTCGGGTTTAAATGTGCTTTTATTTATATGTTTGCTGTAAGAATACCGTAAGTGAGAAATTGGTGAAATTTTCACTGTTTGTTAACAAAGTCCTAATAAAGCTAAATACAAAAACAATTTGATTCAAGTAAAGCGGGAAATGTTTTATGATTTTTTAAGTTTGCAAAATTGACTTAAATGTAAAAAATCATAATAAAAAAAGTATCAATAATTTCGCTAAAATAATTTCTGGGTTTATTGACAAATATTTTTTGAAAACCTTAAAAAATTTCAAGAAAAAAAATTCTTAAAAAAGTTTGTTTAAAGGAAGTTTGAAATTTAAGTTGAACTCGGGTTTAAATGTGCTTTTATTTATATGTTTGCTGTAAGAATACCGTAAGTGATAAATTGGTGAAATTTTCACTGTTTGTTAACAAAGTCCTAATAAAGCGAAATACAAAAACAATTTGATTCAAGTAAGGCGGGAAATGTTTTATGATTTTTTTAAGTTTAAAAAATTGACTTAAATGTAAAAAATCATATTAAAAAGAGTAACAATGATTTCGTTAAAATAATTTGTGGGTTTAGTAACAACTGCTTTTAGAACAACGTCCAAAAATTTCAAAAAAAAATCCAAAAAAAAATTTGAAATTTGCCTGTAATATGAAGAATCGCTGCGTTTTACGTTTTTGTTATTTAGGCGATGACTGCAATTCGCAATTTTTGCCGATTGTCAGCAAAATAAAACCAATTTTGGAAAAAAATGTTTCCCCGGTTGAATTTTAAAACTTCCTTTACCTCTTTCTTATTCCAGCGGAGATATTTATCTGTTTTGTTGCAAAGTTGATTTGAGTCATGATTTTGCAGCACAAAAACCTTGGGATTTATTTTCCGTGTCATAAAAGCTTAATCTTGATTCGAGCGATTTTAATTTTCGAAATGGGCAGACGAGATAATGAAACGTTAATTTAACTATTTGCAGGAGAACTTGTAATTGTGCCAAGGCGTGTGGGTGTTTGTGTGCGCAAAAATCGCGCAGGCAAATCGTGTCTTTTATTAAAACGGCTTTAATTTATTGCGATTATTTTGTTGTTAGATTATTTTAATTTCGCCTCTCCGAGTATTAAGTGTCCGCTCGATGGCGGTATTCATTTCGTTGCTTGCGTTTTATTGTAAACAATCTGAATTTTTTTCGTTGAAATATTAATTGGGATGGCTGCATTAACAGTCCACGAGTGGAGTCGATGACTGCGAAATTACTCTGTAATCCGGTATTTGTATGTGTAATTAGGAAATTTCGAGAAAAAAAGAACTGAACAAATTGATGTTCATTAAGCACCGCTGTTATCGCCAATTTCACTGAAACACTTTACCGGAAAAAAATCATTCACCCGAACGTTCTTTCCGTCGATGATTGATGGTCATTAGATGCAGGAAAAATAGCGAGTTAAAATTACCACTAAATTGCAAGCTTTTATCTTCACTTAAAAAATGAAATTTGTTCAATAATTTGTATTTTATTTTGTTATAAATTTTTTTAATTAGTCCATTTTTGGTAAGAAGATTCGAGATTGAAAAATCGTATCTGCCTGATTTATTAAGGCCTTCTTAACAAACATTGAAAATTTCACCGATTTAAGGCTAACTGTTTAATTTTCAAACAAAATATTACCCATAAAAGACATTAACAACAATTTATTGTCTCGATTCTCAATCAAAATATTTTTATGGTTGAAATTTTGTTCTTAAAAATCGCTCGTGAAGACCCCTTTAAATAAATGAATGAGAATAAGCTTCAATTATAATTTCTTTCCAAAAAAATTGTTTGGCTTTTTATCCCACATTAATTTAAAAAAATAAGCTGTAGTGGTAATAACTTATAATAAGCTAAAACTACAAAAAAATGTGAAATTAAATTTAAAAATTAAGCTTAAATTGTAATTTTTAAATTAATTAAGCTGTTGGGTTAACGACTTATAATAAGTTATTGTTAATGGGATCTAATTTTTGGCTTTTTTACTAAAAAGCCAAAAATTAGAAATAGATTTTTACGTCAACTTGATTTTTTTGTAGGTAGATAATTTTTTACTCATTCTGTTTTAATTTATTAATAAATATTAGTTTTTTCGAATACGAAATTCACCATCTGTTCCGAGTTCTGAACAGAATTTTCTAGAATAAGTAATAAAATTGTATGACGTTCGACAACAACCTTGCTTCAGACAGGTTATTTGACCTAAAATTTTAACTACAATCAGCTGCACTCCATTATCTGTTTGTTCGCATATTGTAACAAATTGACAAAAAATACAGTAACCGCAAAATTATTAAAAGAACGCGTACATTTCAAAATAAAGATTCTGATTTTGGTGATATGGAGATAGATGATATTCCGGATATGTCATTAATAGAATTTGAAACGGCTAAAAATCAATTTTTAAAACTATTTACGATATAAATATAAATTACGTTGAAAAAAATACCCGGGATCAACATACTAACCGTTTTGGCGTAAATTAAGGCATTGCAGAGTAACAGGCAGTAATAACAAAATTCTTTACTAACAATAAGTAAATAAAATTGTAAAATTTAACAAATTCTTCTAGGATATTATTATTTTACTTATTGAAGATACAAAATTTTTTGCATCTGTTGGACAGATATATTGGAATGAAACCCCTCGAAAGCCGTTTTCATTGTTTCATTGTTACACTGCACTTTACCGTAATTATGAAGACATCTGGATCATAAAAAAGTCTGAGGTGTTGCCTGTATTAAGGCGTACACTAAGGCAATAAATGTTTAGGAATGCGCAGCCTTAAAAAATGGTTCTAGTAAATTAATTGATCCGTCTTGTGCCCTTCGCAGGGGGCTTATTAATTACCACTGATAGATATGCGATGCGTCATGTGTTACTGCACAATTGCATCTCCAATTGCATTGACTGGATTGATTTATACCTGGACATTAACGGCAAGCGATGGGATAATAATTATTGATATCCTGAGAGTACAGTCGGGTGGCAAATCAATCTCAATCGGGGTTGATGAAAAGCGTTGACAATTTTTTTTCCATAAATTCATCAGAGGTGCAGGTCAATATTTGGAGTGTTGGGGACGTGATGAATGATTTTGAAAAAGGGAAAAAGGGGGTGCGTTTCGCCCTCGGAATGTACTGGACATATGTATCGTAATCTACATATGCGGACTATGTTAATGGCCGAGCTAATTGTAGGCAGTTGGCGGCAGTAGATCACATTACATCACATAACCGTATCGCCTGTCAAGGCCCTATTGACATGTATATTAGTCGTTTGATACAGTCGCGTTCGGATCGCATAAATTCATCCCCCGATTGTTTACAGCCGGCATAAATCCGCGGACCGGACAGATTTTTTATCCGACCCCATTTGCGAATAAATAAGTCCGTTTAAATCCACAAAAAGAGATAAATGGGCAAATATCAATGTAAGAAATTCCACCCTCGCAATATCCGCCAGGACGTTTCTGGTCACGGTTTCCTATGTTTTACACAGTTACACAACTTCCCTCTCTAAACTCGCCCTTGCCCTCGGATCGGCACAATCGACTGCTATAAAATCAGACCGATAACCCTCCAGGCCACTCCAAGTTTTCAGTCGCCCCGGCCGACCGAAAGCGCGCTTTTTTACACCCGCGACTTCCCACGCAACCCCCTCCCCCGCAAATCGAATTTCGGACAGTACGGCGAAAATCGGGCGCGATTGAAAATTCAGTTTGGCCGCTGCGAATCCCCGAGCGCGCTTCCTCCGGAAACCTCAAGTTACCCCTTAAATCTACTGGCCAAGTGGGCAGAGATAAAAAGAATACAATTTTATCCCCTTAAATTCAGTCCATTTTATTCGCCCTATCTGTCACTATCGTTGTTTTCGGTTATATTTATCGCTCGGGAAGTGGAGACGTCTGTTCTGCGCGGAACGGTCGAACCGGTTGATTTATGCCGATTTTTTCTTCTAACCGATTAATTTATCGAAGCCTCGACGCATTAAAAAAATATTTTATTGGGCCATAAAGGCGGTCGCTTTAGACGCCACGCACTCCGCGGGCCATTCGAATACCCGGTGACCATTTAATTACCACATCAGACAATTAATTCATATTTCCAGCAAGATGGAGTGACAGGTCATACAGCTGAGGCGTTTTTAAGTCACTGAAAGGATTTTTTTAACGCCATTAGATTATTTTTTGTCCGCCATCCTAACAAACAATATCTAGCACAAACAATTGATAACTTAAAAGTGAGAATTACACAAGAACATAACAGAAGTTCACATAGAGTTTAAAACGCCGCGTTATCTTATGTACAGACGTTCAATGCTGTCATTTCTAGAGCCCGATTAGCCACCTAATGACGGTTCCAGCAAAATGGAACAGTAGTTCATACAGCTCAGGCGATTTTAAGTCAATTAAAGGAATTTTATAACGGCATTAGATTATTTTTTGTTCGCCATCCTAACAAACAATATCTAACACAAACTATTGATAACTTAAAAGTGAGAATTACACAAAAACAGAATAGAAGTTCACATAAAGTTTAAAACACCGCGTCATCTTATGCACAGACGTTCAATGCTGTCATTTCTAGGACCCGATTAGCCACCTAATAATGGTTCCAGCAAGTTGGAACAGTAGCTCATACAGCTCAGACGATTTTAAGTCACTTAAGGGAATTTTATAACGTCATTAAATTACTTTTGTTCACCATCCTAACAAACAATATCTAGCACAAATAATTGATAACTTAAAAGTGATAGTTGTACAAGAACAAAACAGAAGTTCACATAAAGTTTAAAACGTTTCGTTATCTTATGTACAGACGTTCAATGCTGTCAATTATAGGACCCGATTAGCCACTTAATGATGGTTCCAGCAAGATAGAACGGTAGTTCATACAGCTCAGGCGATTTTAAGTAACTTGATGGAATTTTATAACGTCATTAGATTATTTTTTGTTCGCGATCCTAACAAACACTATCTAACACAAACAATTGATAACTTAAAAGTTATAATTACACAAGAACAGAACAAAAGTTCATATAAAGTTTAAAACGCCGTGTTATCTTATGCACAGACGTTTAATGCTGTCATTTCTAGGACCCGATTAGACACCTAATGATGGTCCCAGCAAGATGGAACAGTAGCTCATACGGCTCAAGCATTTTTAGGTCACTTAAAGAAATTTTATAACGCCAAGAGATTATTTTTTGTTCGCCATGCTAACAAATACTATCTAGCACAAACAATTGTTAACTTAAAAGTGATGACTACACAAGAACAGAACAGAAGTTCACATAAAGTTTAAAAGGCCGCGTTATTTTATGCACAGACGTTCAATGCTGTCATTTCTAGGAACCGATTAGCCACCTAATGATGGTTCCAGCAAGATGGAACAGTAGCTCATACAGCTCAAGCATTTTTAAGTCACTTAAAGGAATTTTATAACGCCAAGAGGTTATTTTTTGTTCGCCATCCTAACAAACAATATCTAGCACAAACAATTGATAACTTAAAAGTGATAATTACACAAGAACAAAACAGAAGTTTACATAAAGTTTAAAACGTCTCGTTATCTTATGCACAGACGTTCAATGCTGCCATTTCTAGGACCCGATTAGCCACCTAATGATGGTTCCAGCAAGATGGAACAGTAGCTCATGCAACTCAGGCGGTTTTAAGTCACTGAAGAGAATTTTATAACGCCATTAGATTATTTTTTATTCGGCATCCTAACAAACAATATCTAGCACAAACAATTGATAACTTAAAAGTGAGAATTACACAAGGACAGAACAAAAGTTCACATAAAGTTTAAAAGGTCTCGTTATCTTATGCACAGACGTTCAATGCTGCCATTTCTAGGACCCGATTAGCCACCTTATGATGATTCCAGCAAGATGAAACAGTAGCTCATACAGCTCAGGCGATTTTAAGCCACTCAAACTAATTTTACAACGCCACTAGACTGCTTTTGATTTGTCATTTTAATAACACACACAAATGATCTTTAAAGCAAAATTTTCGCAAGAATGTGCAAGTGTTACAACGAAAGTTTGTATCAATTTTAAAAGACCGAGTTATCTATTGCACAGACATTCAATACTGTGATTTCCAGGACCGATTAGCCGCCTAATGAATATTTCCAGCAAGATGGAGAGGCTGCGCACACAGCTCCTAAGTTACTTAGGGGAATTTATTATTATTACTATTTCTTGTTTGCCACGTTAACAAATAATATCTAGCACACACAATTGACGATTTAAAAGCGACGATGCCGCCTATTTTTTATACATTTCTTGAATGTAAATCGTTATAAATTAACCCTTTTGTTAGATTTGAGGGACGAAAATAAATTGGACGAAACTAACTCCATTGTGTGGCCACTGTGTCACGTTGCGCGCTACGTTGTGCTCGAGTTGGAAATTTAAAAAATCACCCGGTACAGATGCGGTTTTCGCGTATTTTTCCCAGGACCACCCTGTCGATGAAAATCGAGATATTTACGGCGTCGTAAAAAGTGGCGGCATCAATTCCGTAAGTGACGTTAATGACCGTTAATTAGTCGTTTTAGGAGGGCCCTCAGCCCCGCGGGGCGCCAATTTATTCGATTTTTAACCGTTTCCCCGCATTTTTCCCGCGCGGACGTTTTTAATCCGGGTAATGGATCCCTAAGATTGGTGATTACAGTTCCGATATTTTTCAGGCGAGCAGGTACACCCACACACACACACAAAGGACATCTGAAAAACAAAGATGAAAATGGCATGGCGAATTGAAAGCCCCATTCACAATAATCAAAAGTTATTTTTCGCGAAATTCAGCGCGCGACCGGCCGCGGGGCGGTTTCGGGCTCGGGGGCCCCGCGGGGCCCCAAGGGACAATCCAATTCGTTTTTCGATTTGGCCCTGTGGTTAATGCGTCACTGTGAACGCGGCTTTTGCATTTATTCACGCTTAGAACAAAGAAAAAGCATCCTTTCCATTAGACATTATTGAAAAGTGTACAGCAGCAATATCTCAAATAGGGAATATCTATAGAAGGAGGATATCAACTCTCATTTGTATATCTGTCAGTGTCAGTTATTCCATCCCCTCCAAGGGCTCCCCGTTCGAGGAGGAGCGCGACTTGGGCGAAAACGCGGCCGCTTTATGCTCGGCCTGAGATGGACGAGGATGACGCGCTAGATTTTTTGGTGGATGCGCTCGACTCGGATATGTAGTTCAGGGTGAGACATGTAAAGAAATACGTCAGTTCTGCTTAATGATATTGGAAAATTATGTCACACGTCGTACGTGTGTTTCAAAATTTATGCCGGGAACGCATTGGGAATCGCGGGGATGATCTCGGGGCCGGATCGATTGGGAAAGCTGTTTCTTTTATATAAAAATGGTTGTGAAAAAAAATTATCGATTTTAAACAGCTCCAGAAATTTTATTCTAATTATTTTTTCATATCTCAACCCAAAATTAGTTGTAAGATTCGGAGCGACTTAAAACCTATTTTTCTTTGAATTATACAAATCTGGTTGGAATAAAAGTTATTGATAATAAGAAGCTCCATAACTTTTATTTAAACTATTTTTTAATATCTCAACCTATCACTAAGTTAATTGTTACTAAAATTACCGAAAGTTGTTAATGATGCAATGTTAAGTTTTGGAGAGACTTAAGATCACTTTTTATTTGAATTATAAAAATATAGTTATAATAAAAGTTATTGATAATAAGTAGTTGCATAATTTTTATTTAAACCATTTTTTGATATATCAAACTATCACTAAGTAAATTGTCAATAAAGTTATCCAAAGTTGTTAATGATGCAATGTTAAGTTTTGGAGAGACTTAAGATCACTTTTTCTTTGAATTATAAAAATATAGTTATAATAAAAGTTATTGATAATAAGTAGTTGCATAACTTTTATTCAAACCATTTTTTAATATATCAACCTATCACTAAGTTAATTGTCAATAAAATTATCCAAAGTTGTTAATGATGCAATGTTAAGTTTTGGAGAGACCTAAGATCACTTTTTCTTTGAATTATGAAAATATGGTCGTAATAAAAGCGATTGATAATAAGTAGTTGCATAACTTTTATTTAAACCATTTCTTACTATCTCAACTTAAGATCAATTTTCATTTGAATTATAAAAATATTGCCATAATAAAAGTTATTGATAATAAGTAGTTCCATAACTTTTATTTAAACCATTTTTTAATATCTCAACCTATCACTAAGTTAATTGTCAATAAAATTATCAAAAGTTGTTAATGATGCAATGTTAAGTTTTGGAAAGGTTTAAGATCACTTTTTCTTTAAATTATAAAAATATGGTAATAATAAAAGTTATTGATAATAAGTAGTTGCATAACTTTTATTGAAACCATTTTTTAATATCTCAACCTATCACTAAGTTAGTTGTTAATAAAATTACCCAAAGTTGTCAATGATGCAATGTTAAATTTTGGAGAGACTTAAAATCACTTTTTCTTTGAAGTATAAAAATATCGTCATAATAAAAGTTATTGATAATAAGTAGTTGCATAATTTTTATTTTAACCATTTTTTAATATCTCAACCTATCACTAAATTAATTGTTAATACAATTACCCAAAGTTGTTAATGATGCAAGTTAAGTTTCGGAGAGACTTAAAATCACTTTTTCTTTCAATTATAAAAATATGGTCATAATAAAAGTTAGTGATAATAAGTAGTTTCATAACTTTTATTTAAATCATTTTTTAATATCTCAACCTATCACTAAATTAATTGTTAATAAAATTACCCAAAGTTGTTAATGATGCAATGTTAAGTTTTGGAGAGACTTAAAATCACTTTTTCTTTGAAGTATAAAAATATCGTCATAATAAAAGTTATTGATAATAAGTAGTTGCATAATTTTTATTTTAACCATTTTTTAATATCTCAACCTATCACTAAATTAATTGTTAATACAATTACCCAAAGTTGTTAATGATGCAAGTTAAGTTTCGGAGAGACTTAAAATCACTTTTTCTTTCAATTATAAAAATATGGTCATAATAAAAGTTATTGATAATAAGAAGCTCCATAACTTTTATTTAAACTATTTTTTAATATCTCAACCTATCACTAAGTTAATTGTCAATAAAGTTATCCAAAGTTGTTAATGATGCAATGTTAAGTTTTGGAGAGACTTAAGATTACTTTTTCTTTGAATTATAAAAATATAGTTATAATAAAAGTTATTGATAATAAGTAGTTGCATAACTTTTATTCAAACCATTTTTTAATATATCAACCTATCACTAAGTTAATTGTCAATAAAGTTATCCAAAGTTGTTAATGATGCAATGTTAAGTTTTGGAGAGACCCAAGATCACTTTTTCTTTGAATTATGAAAATATGGTCATAATAAAAGCGATTGATAATAAGTAGTTGCATAACTTTTATTTAAACCATTTCTTACTATCTCAACTTAAGATCAATTTTCATTTGAATTATAAAAATATTGCCATAATAAAAGTTATTGATAATAAGTAGTTCCATAACTTTTATTTAAACCATTTTTTAATATCTCAACCTATCACTAAGTTAATTGTCAATAAAATTATCAAAAGTTGTTAATGATGCAATGTTAAGTTTTGGAAAGGTTTAAGATCACTTTTTCTTTAAATTATAAAAATATGGTAATAATAAAAGTTATTGATAATAAGTAGTTGCATAACTTTTATTGAAACCATTTTTTAATATCTCAACCTATCACTAAGTTAGTTGTTAATAAAATTACCCAAAGTTGTCAATGATGCAATGTTAAATTTTGGAGAGACTTAAAATCACTTTTTCTTTGAAGTATAAAAATATCGTCATAATAAAAGTTATTGATAATAAGTAGTTGCATAATTTTTATTTTAACCATTTTTTAATATCTCAACCTATCACTAAATTAATTGTTAATACAATTACCCAAAGTTGTTAATGATGCAAGTTAAGTTTCGGAGAGACTTAAAATCACTTTTTCTTTCAATTATAAAAATATGGTCATAATAAAAGTTAGTGATAATAAGTAGTTTCATAACTTTTATTTAAATCATTTTTTAATATCTCAACCTATCACTAAATTAATTGTTAATAAAATTACCCAAAGTTGTTAATGATGCAATGTTAAGTTTTGGAGAGACTTAAAATCACTTTTTCTTTGAAGTATAAAAATATCGTCATAATAAAAGTTATTGATAATAAGTAGTTGCATAATTTTTATTTTAACCATTTTTTAATATCTCAACCTATCACTAAATTAATTGTTAATACAATTACCCAAAGTTGTTAATGATGCAAGTTAAGTTTCGGAGAGACTTAAAATCACTTTTTCTTTCAATTATAAAAATATGGTCATAATAAAAGTTAGTGATAATAAGTAGTTTCATAACTTTTATTTAAATCATTTTTTAATATCTCAACCTATCACTAAATTAATTGTTAATAAAATTACCCAAAGTTGTTAATGATGCAATGTTAAGTTTTGGAGAGACTTAAAATCACTTTTTCTTTGAAGTATAAAAATATCGTCATAATAAAAGTTATTGATAATAAGTAGTTGCATAATTTTTATTTTAACCATTTTTTAATATCTCAACCTATCACTAAATTAATTGTTAATACAATTACCCAAAGTTGTTAATGATGCAAGTTAAGTTTCGGAGAGACTTAAAATCACTTTTTCTTTCAATTATAAAAATATGGTCGTAATAAAAGTTAGTGATAATAAGTAGTTTCATAACTTTTATTTAAATCATTTTTTAATATCTCAACCTATCACTAAATTAATTGTTAATAAAGTTACCCAAAGTTGTTAATGATGCAATGTTAAGTTTTGGAGAGACTTAAAATCACTTTTTCTTTGAAGTATAAAAATATCGTCATAATAAAAGTTATTGATAATAAGTAGTTGCATAATTTTTTTTTTAACCATATTTTAATATCTCAACCTAACCTCAACCTAAATTAATTGTTAATAAAATTAGCCAAAGTTGTTAATGATGCAATGATAAGTTTTGGAAAGACTTAAGATCACTTTTTCTTTGAATTATAACAAAGTGGTTAAAACAAAAGTTGTTCAAAAAATTTTATTTACATCATTTTTCTACATTTCAACCAGTTATTATTTTATTCTTATACATTAAGAAATCGATTATTTTATTTAAAGTAAAATGTGTTTCAGGGCAGCTGAAAACAAGTTTCTCTTGACATTATAAACGCGGTTTATAAGAAAAGTTGTTGATAATTGAAAGATCTACCAACTTTGCATTATATTAATAAATTTAGTAATTTGTACTTATCGTCTCAAAAGTAACTTCAACATAATAAAAATTTTTCGATTCAAGCTGAAATAAGTACAATGTTTTTGATATCGTCCAACTTTTGCAGAATTTTATTTTATTGCAGGAATAGAGTTTGCGGTGAAGTTAAGTCAGCACGATAAATTTCTTCGGGTGGAGAATTGTAAATAAAACTTTTTTAGGTTCATTTTCAGATAGAAACTTATAAGCCCCGAGCTGCAACATTTATAAGTACCGGGGATCATTGGAACTTTTTCTTCTTATCGGGGAATTTCCCAATTTCTGCTTTAATGCGTTCAGAATCGTTTTATGCCGCCCCCCGAGTCGATGGCGATCCTTGCGGAATTTTTTGCGTTTTGAAAAGCCATAAATTTGCTCGTCCCATAAACACGAGAGCGGAAATTGATCCCGTTCCCGCATTTTTAAACTTTATTCATTCCCGTTCAAATGTATTTTTCCGGTTCAAACAACCATTCAACGGAATCGTAAAATAGTGAGCAACTTATGGAACTTTCGCCGCAAAAATCAGCCCCTCGGTTAGGGTGCTGGCAATCTCCCCACGCACTAAGATCCTAATTTTGTTTTCTATACAAACAGCACTCTTACCGACATCAACACATACCGATAACGATTTTATTGCGGCCCAAAACACAATCGGAAATTTAATTAAAGAAAGTTTTCTTCTTCATATCGAACTGTTTTATTGAAAGAAGCTGTAAAAGCAGGCAGTCAAAATTGCCGGACGCAATGGCAACTGCGTTGGATAAAAAGAAAAATTTTAAAAAAGTTGAAATTTCACCATTTTTAGAAAAGTTAAAATTTCACTTATTCTTAGAAAGCTCAAATCTCAAGTTTTCAAAAAGATGAAATATCAAGAAAAAAATTGAAATTTCAACTTTTCTCCTTTTTAAAAATTTGAAATTATACATTTTTTAGAATAGTTGAAATTTCAAGTTTTTTAAAAAGATGAAATTTCAAGAAAAAAATTAAAATTTCAACTTTTCTCCTTTTTAAAAATTTGAAATTATACCTTTTTTAGAATAGTTGAAATTTCAAGTTTTTTACAGAGGTCAAATTTCAAGAAAAAAATTGAAATTTCAACTTTTCGCCTTTTTAAAAATTTGAAATTACACCTTTATTAAAAAAGTTGAAATTTCTAGTTTTTTAAAAAGATGAAATCTCAAGAAAAAAATTGAAATTTCAACTTTTCTGCTTTTTAAAAATTTGAAATTATACCTTTTTTAGAATAGTTGAAATTTCAAGTTTTTTACAAAGGTGAAATTTCAAGAAAAAAGTTGAAATTTCAACTTTTCGCCTTTTTAAAAATTTGAAATAACAACTTTTTTAAAAAAGTTGAAATTTCAAGTTTTTTAAAAAGATGCAATTTCAAGAAAAAATTGAAATTTCAACTTTCCGGCTATTTAAAATTTGAAATTACACCTTCTTTTTAGAAAAGTTGAAATTTTAAGAACACATTTGAAATTTCAATTTGTTTTTTTGAAAATTCGGCTTTTTAATAAAGTTGAAATTACACCTTTTTTAGAAAAGTTGAAATTTCACTTTTTCTTAAAAAGTTGAAAATTCAAGTTTTTTAAAAAGATGAAATTTCAAGACAAAAATTGAAATTTTAACTTTTCGCCTTTTTAAAAATTTGAAATTATACCTTTTTTAGAAAAGTTGAAATTTCAAATTTTTTACAAAGGTGAAATTTCAAGAAAAAAATTGAAATTTCAACTTTTCGCCTTTCTAGCAATTTGAAATTACACCTTTTTTAGAAAAGTTGAAATTTCAAGTTTTTTCCAAAGGTGAAATTTCAAGAAAAAAGGTGAAATTTCAATTTTTTAATTTTGTGCTTGTTTGTGCTGTGCGGACTGTACCGAATTTCAATGCCGGGAACCTCAAGTTTGTTTATTAATATTCGGCTTTCTAACAAAGATCCTCGAAAGCGATAATTGCCGAGTTAATAACTCACCGAGTTGTCACCGATAAAGGCAACACATACCTGCTTCTGTTTTCCCGAAAAAATTACAGCGCCGATCGGTATCTCGGGAGAAGAAAAAAAAATTTACGACGTGCACGTGCGGGGGGGGGGCGTCAATTTTTCCGCCCCGGCATAAAAGAGCGATAAATTCGGGGCTTACCGATCGGCAGTCGAAACTGAAGCGGGTCTTATCCGATAAAATATCCGGTGACAACTCGAGAATACCTATATTTCATCTAGCATTCTATACCGGTCCATCCGGTCGGATTTTCCAGTGCATTTTATACGAATGCAGGGGCCGTAATCTCGCGGCCGATAATTTATCAGTATTTTGACTCGCGCGAATAATGTCGCATGAATTACGGACGTCCGAAGGACATTCCGAAAATAGACGGTAATCTAGCTTTAGTGCGATTTTTAATTTCTGCGCCCGTCGAATGTAAATCATTTTGTGCCGGGCATAAATTCAGAAATACACCGAGGCTCCTCAGCGCGCGGCGCGGCGAACGGCTGAGGATTTAACTTTATTTTGTATTCAACACGTAGCAATGACAATATTATAATTTATTTCGGATTTCGAATTTTATTTGAATGCCATCACCGATTTATACATTTCACGAGGCCATGAAAAGAATAAATGATTTATCGCCTCTTGTGCGTTTCCACTCACGTATCGCTCTCAGACAAAAATCCGACCAGTTCCATCCATCCGTCCGCACGTGAACTGTGGATGCCGCGACGCACCTGCAACGATTTTAACTGTTTCCAAGAATTATTTTATTGAGGTCATCAAGCTTTCGAATTTTTTTAACCCAAACTAGTACAAACAAATCAAAATGTACTTACCATGCGGCTCTGGATATTGTTGCTTATCGATTAGACTCACTTTGTCAGTGCTGTATTAATTACAGACACTTTTAGACCACCCTGACAAGTTTTACCACAAGTTTTACAAAAGAAAATTGATTTTCAAAAAGCCTCAAGCTAAAGTAGCACAATCAGAACGAAATGTACGTACCGTGTGGCTCTAGATATTTCTGCTTATCGAATAGACCCACTTTGTTTGGGCTGTATTCATTACAGACAATTTTAGGCCACCTGACAAGTTTTACCACAAACCATGCAAAAGAAAATTAATTTTTAGAAATCCTCAAGCCAAAGTAGCACAATCAGATCAAAATGTACGTGCTATGCGGCTCTGGATATTGTTGCTTATCGATTAGAGCCACTTTGTCAGAGTTGTATTCATTACATACACTTTTAGACAACCCTAACAAGTTTTACCACAAACCTTACAGAAGAAAATTAATTTTCAAAAAGCCTCAAGCCAAACTAGCACAATCAGATTAAAATGTACGTGCCATGCGGCTCTAGAAATTGTTGCTTATAAATTAAACCCACTTTGTCAGACCTGTATTCATTACAGACACTTTTAGACCAACCTGACAAGTTATACCACAAGTTTTACAAAAGAAAATTAATTTTCAAAAAGTCTCAAGCCAAAGTAGTGCAAGCAGATCAAAATGTATGGGCCATGCGACTCTGGATATTGTTGCTTGCCGATTAGACCCACTTTGTGAGAGCTGGATTCATTACAGACGCATTTAGACCACCCTGACAAGTTTTACCACAAGCTTTACAAAAGAAAATTATTTTTTAGAAAGCCTCAAGCCAATGTAGCACAATCAGATCAAAATATAAGTGCCATGCGGCTCTGCTTATTGTTGCTTATCGATTAGACCCACTTTGTCAGTGTTGTATTCATTACAGACACTATTAGACCAACCTGACAAGTTTTACCACAAGTTTTACAGAAGAAAATTAATTTTCAAAAAGCCGCAAGCCAAAGTAGCACAATTAGATCAAAATATACGTGCCATGCGGCTCTGGAGATTGTTGCTTATCGATTAGACCCACTTTGTCAAGACTGTATTCATTACAGACACTTTTAGATCACCCTTCCATGTTTTACCACAAGCTTTACAAAAGAAAATTAATTTTCAAAAAACCTCAAGCCAAAGTAGCACAATCAGATCAAAATGTATTCATTACAGACACTTTTAGACCAACGTGACAAGTTATACCACAAGTTTTACAAAAGAAAATTAATTTTCAAAAAGTCTCAAGCCAAAGTAGTGCATGTATGGGCCATGCGACTCTGGATATTGTTGCTTGCCGATTAGACCCACTTAGTGAGAGCTGGATTCATTACCGACGCATTTAGACCACCCTGACAAGTTTTACCACAAGCTTTACAAAAGAAAATTATTTTTTAAAAAGCCTCAAGCCAATGTAGCACAATCAGATCAAAATATAAGTGCCATGCGGCTCTGCTTATTGTTGCTTATCGATTAGACCCACTTTGTCAGTGTTGTATTCATTACAGACACTATTAGACCAACCTGACAAGTTTTACCACAAGTTTTACAGAAGAAAATTAATTTTCAAAAAGCCGCAAGCCAAAGTAGCACAATTAGATCAAAATATACGTGCCATGCGGCTCTGGAGATTGTTGCTTATCGATTAGACCCACTTTGTCAAGACTGTATTCATTACAGACACTTTTAGATCACCCTTCCATGTTTTACCACAAGCTTTACAAAAGAAAATTAATTTTCAAAAAACCTCAAGCCAAAGTAGCACAATCAGATCAAAATGTATTCATTACAGACACTTTTAGACCAACGTGACAAGTTATACCACAAGTTTTACAAAAGAAAATTAATTTTCAAAAAGTCTCAAGCCAAAGTAGTGCATGTATGGGCCATGCGACTCTGGATATTGTTGCTTGCCGATTAGACCCACTTAGTGAGAGCTGGATTCATTACCGACGCATTTAGACCACCCTGACAAGTTTTACCACAAGCTTTACAAAAGAAAATTATTTTTTAAAAAGCCTCTAGCCAAAGTAGCACAATCAGATCAAAATGTAAGTGCCATGCGGCTCTGCTTATTGTTGCTTATCGATTAGACCCACTTTGTCAGTGTTGTATTCATTACAGACACTATTAGACCAACCTGACAAGTTTTACCACAAGTTTTACAGAAGAAAATTAATTTTCCAGAAGCCGCAAGCCAAAGTAGCACAATTAGATCAAAATATACGTGCCATGCGGCTCTGGAGATTGTTGCTTATCGATTAGACCCACTTTGTCAAGGCTGTATTCATTACAGACACTTTTAGATCACCCGTCCATGTTTTACCACAAGCTTTACAAAAGAAAATTAATTTTCAAAAAACCTCAAGCCAAAGTAGCACAATCAGATCAAAATGTACGAGCCATACAGCTCTGAATATTATTGCTTATCCATTAGACCCACTTTGTCAGAGCTGCATTCATTACAGACACTTTTAGACCACCCTGACAAGTTTTACCGTAAGCTGTATAGAAGAAAATTAATTTTCAAAAAACCTCAAGCCAAAGTAGCACAATCAGATCAAAATGTACGTGCCATACGGCTCTGGATATTGTTGCTTATCGATTAGACCCACTTTATGAGGGCTGTATTCATTACAGACACTTTTAGACCACCCTGGCAAGTTTTGCCACAAGTTTTACAAAAGAAAATTAATTTTCAAAAGCCAGAAAACCGTTTTTTCCGAGTTTCACACTTTCCGCCTTTATTTGCGCTTGAATAATAACTTAATTTAATTCCGACGACGAAAAGGTGTCGTTTTGTAATGGCGAACATATGTTCGCGTTATTATATTACCAGCGTAATGCATAAAGAAAATATGTTATCTCTTGCCAACTAAATTTACCTTAAAATATTCGATTCGTTTAATTTTCGAATTTATTAATAAAGCCGCGCAGGGAAGTCGCTCCGCGCAAACTGCACATTTTCTGACAATGATTCGGAGATTTATTTTTGCAATTTTCGGAAATAAAATCGACTGTAAAACAGATGATTTAGTCTAACAAAGCAACGCCCCTGGGAGACATAAAGCAATTTATCCCGTTCAGAAGTTTCCCAATTTGTCCATCAATATTTCCAATGGGACGTTTCTGCCGCTTGGTGTCGATCCCGCTTCTATTTCGTTTAATCTTTGTCGTTTAGTGAAATGAAACTGGCACTATTAATTGTACAGCATTTTATTACCTGTAACATTTATTACCACCATTTTTTTTTTTTTGTAATTAGTGTCTCGGGGAAAAATGTCAAATCAACGGTACTAATAACATTTGCTTAAGTTATTTTGAAAATGAGTGAAAATAATTTAAAAAAATTTAAATCAAAATTGTGGAACGTTTCATCCTCTGTAAGATTTATTACAACAATTTGTGTACAATTTTTAAAATAATGCCCTTTTAGTCTCTCAGAAGACAAAAGTGGCACAAAAATTTTAATTTGTTTAGCCATTTTTAATATGAAAATTATTGAAATTAGAAAAATTGTTTGCAGACAAAAATTATAAAACCTTTCACTGGCTGCAACTTATAATTGAAATATTTTTTTATAACTTCAACAATAATGCCCTTTCAGCGCTCCTGAAAAAAGTTAGTCGTAACAATGTTACCTGTACAGTTTCTAAGTTATAACTTGAGAATAATTAAAGTAACAAAAAAATTGTTCGAACGAAAACTCTCCAGCCTTGTATCATTCACAACTTTTACTTCAAACGTTTTTTTGTAGATACAAAATCAATGTCCGTTTGGTTCTCCTGAAGAAATCTTATTGAGTGATCTGAATTTCGGCCCCGGGTAACATAATTTTACGGCCACTTTCCACCCTTAAATTATTTATAAGCTACCAAATACAAACATAAAATATTTAAAATCCAGTCGGAAAATAAGCCTTAAGACTTGCGTCTCAAACTAGTCGGCCCAAAAATGACAATCTACGGCCGTTCGGCGTCTCTCTCTCCGGCGAGGAATCCGAACCGGGGGCTGAAAAAAGACGAGTTTCGGTATTAATAAACCCGGACCGCGCGCCGCGAGAAATTTGTAATGTATTAAGATTCTATCACATCGTAAAGTATTTTAAAAGTTTGAAGTTTACGAGGTTCCTATCAACCGCATATTACACGCTTTAGTGCTCGTCGGGGACGGATTATCGCGGGACGGAAAAAGTCGCGCGATTTTTTTTCCTTCCGATAGTTTCTCAGTTAGTACATACTTGAACCGACGTCCGTCAAGTTGCAGTATCAACATTTCAATTTTGAAAAAAAAGTAGTTTATAATTTTTTGCTAATTCTTTGCCAATTTTTTGCTATTATCTCACGTTTCTTTCTTTTTTTTAAACAGTGCAATTGTTTATTTAGAACAGGTAAATAATCACAACATAACCTCAACAGTGTAAAAATTCTAAAGTATCCCCGAAAAAGAAACACGAAAAGATAAACCCAGTTTGGTTAGGTTAGGTTAGATAAATTGAAATATTTAGTTTTTTTATCTACACATACACGTGCCAAGTTTCAGGAGTCTAGTAGAATTTTGACGTTTTCGATATTTTTGAGTCCGCGCCCCGTTTTGAATAAAGCTGCACTGGTCCAAGGGTGTCAGTAGCAAAAAAAAATTTGCACTGCTGTGCCCATAAGCTGTCACGTATTCATGGAATGTAAAATTTTTGAGATTGGTTATAATAGGCAGGTTTGATAGCACAATGAAACAATACTAAGTATAGGCAGTTTTTTCAATAATTTTCCAATTGTGTGGTCATTTTTCATCCGATTGGATCAAACAAAAAATCATAGTAAACAGCATTTAATGCCGATTACACTGCCATATCATTTGTTTCGATGTAACCAGTGCATCAACCTGGAGCGCACAAAACGTGAGATAACAGCAAAAACAGTTTATTTGCGGTTTAAGCAATCAAAGTGGTGAACTTCAAAAAATCGTAACTCATAAACTATTGCTCCTAAAGTAGCAGTCTCGATTCGATTCTAAATGCCTATATCGTCAGGTATTTAAATGAGTAAAAAATTTTTTCGCAGCGTACTCAAAAACGTGTTTTTTTTAAGTTCAACCCCCATTTTCTACACCTTCCGGAAAGGTCACGAGGTCAAAAACTGGACATTTACATTAGGGACATTTATGATAAAACATATCAAAAAACCAAACCTGACCGACCTTTTGCAGGGTAACCCCTTCTTTGGTGACATTTTGCTTGGGCTATAACTGTAATACCATCTGGACGTTTGCTATCATCCCTCAGAAAACCATTAGATTTAAGGATACAAGGGATGTTGGCAGAAGAAAAAGCACGTTTAACGAGAGAGTGATGGCCCAACGAGTCTGCAGAAGAACCGCACGAGCAGATATGAGGATGACAGAAATTGACCAATCTAGGTGAAATTGTAATTTGTAAATAGTTTTTTTCTAAAAGAGTACCTAATTTGCAAGATGGAAGAGATTCAAGCCAAGCTCCAGATTCAAGTTCAGATCCAGCTAATAAGATAGCTTTTTGTGTGATATTTGAGGAAGATAATAAATTTTGAAATATTTTCTCACAGATAGGTAAGTCCCAATTTCTTTGAATAGGAAACTCTTTTGGAAGTAAAGACGAATTAGAAAATTCCTTCCAATAATCAGCAGCCTCGTTAAGGGATGTAATTTCAAAATTAGAAAAACTAGAAGGTAGAATGGATATAATAAGTTCAGAATTGGAAAATATAGAAGACAAAAAGGCAGGCGAGGAAATATTGAAGATTTTTGTAATTTTTTGCTCGTGAAGCGTTTATAATAATTATTAGGAGCAAATAAGTTTCATTTAATTTTCGTAAAGTCGCGAGACGGATTCCATCAGTTTATTTGTAAAGTTACGGCGAAAAATGTAAAAATTTTAGAAACGTCAAAAAATTATTCAATATACTACTTTGATTTTGATAGTAAAAATTCTAAGCCTCCTAGGTTTAAAATTTTTAATTATTTATTTATTTCTTTTAATTATTTTTTGAATCATATTTAACCAATCTTATTGAGTCATTTAGGTTGTAACGAACATCACAATTAAAGATGCAAGTTCATGTGAAGCCTTGACAGCCAGAGGGTCCATTACCAAGGGGAATCAAGGGATGCCTTCTTCACAATTCAACCTAAGATGATCAAAGAGGGAGAGAGTGATAGAGAGTGTGAATGATAGGTAAAGGAGGAAGAAGATGAAATGAGTAAAAGTGTGTGTGAAAGCAAACTAATAAGAGGCAATTTTTGATGATAGAGGGAGAGAGTGATAGAGAGAGAATGATAGGTAAAAGGGAAAGAAAACGAAAGGTGAAAAAGTGTGAGTGAAAGCTTACCAAAAGATGTGATCTAATGATAAGATGTAAATGGAACTAAACAGTCACTCATCTCGAAGTAATACTTGACGTAATGTTAATGTGGTTCCCGTGGTGAGGAAGACGTATGGGGGAGGAAGTTAGTAGTCACACAGGTTACCTCCTCTTAACAAAAAAAAAAAAAAAAAAGGCGAGGAAATATCAAGTATAGACATTCTACCCAATCCACCAAAACGGGTTGGTAATTTCGCTTGAGTCCAAAATTTTATTGTAAATTTAATATTCAAAATTTTTTCCAAAGAAGAAATAACAATATTATCTAATTCAAGACATTCATTTTTAAATTTCTAAAAAGGACAACATCTAAGATTATAAGTGAAATTAAGTATCCAAAAATAATGGCGGAGTAAAAATAAACTAATATGAGGATTAATTTTACACAAATCTGAAGAAAGTAAAGAGAATGAATCAATTTTTTAGAAATGAATGGAGGAATTGCTGCATCGAAAATAGGACAACCAAGAATATAAGGGTCTTCAACATTACAAACGTGAATACAAAACTGAAGACTTGTCTAATTCCGAAACATTATTAAGGAAGAAAAGTTCAGATTTTTTGAAATTAAGAACCAAACCAATTTTCTTAAATTGTATACTTAATTTTATATATTTTGCATAGTTTTATTGTATTAACAATTTTTGTTGTTTTTTGAAAGTAACTTTTTACCCTTTTCCGGCCAAATATAGAAGACAAAAAGGCAGGCGAGGAAATATCAATTATAGACCTTACACCTAATACACCAAAACGGTTGGTAATTTTGCTTGAGTCCAAGATCTTATTGTAAATACAATACAGGTAGCCCTCGGTTTACGCCGCAGTTCCGTTCTTACAAAAAGCCGGCGCAAACCGAATCGGCGTAAAAAGAACCCATATTTCCAGTGATGTATAGGGTTAGATTCTACATAAGTGAAAAAGAAGTAAATCATTTTATTTATTAATACAATATGATGCAAAATACATATACACCTATCCCCCGATTTACACGGAAGATTGTTTTTTTTATAGGCAAAACCGTGTAAATCGAAAACAACGTCATTTATTCAACGTAATTTTTTTTAATAAGATATTTTGAAAAATTAAAATAGCAGTTCATTCGTAAAATAACAAATATACAGTGCGAACCAGTCAAATGGAATAAATTCAGTATCTCAATTATTGTGCATATTTATAAAAAATTCGGTTTATGACATGATATCCTGCGAAGTAAAAATTTCATCCCTAACCTCAACTCCCTTCGAGTGACAGTTTCAACCGCCAAATTTTTAAATAAGAAGTAGGGGCTTGTGATACCTCATTTGAAAGGTCTCTTCATGCTCCATTAAAAACTGCTATGGTTTAAAATTTTATTGCGAAAAAAATTGTAAAAATGCTACAAAAAATAATTGTTTATCGCTAACTAGTAAATATGAAGTTTAAAAACTCTGATTAGTAAAAACACAATGATGTACACTTTTCTACTGGCACAAATTTACTGCAGTAATTTACGTGAATACGTAGGAAGTTTTATTCTGCATACAAAACGCGGAATCACCAATATGTATAACCAAGTGAACGGAGTTTAAAAATGATTGTAGAAATATGTACTCATCTGAAATATTAATTTTTACTATTTTATTTTAAATTCGTTATTTTAAAAACCTTATAAAAGCGAAATCGTGTACAAAAGTATCGTGTAAATCGGAGGATAGGTGTATTATAAATTTAATTTTTAAAATGTATTTTAAGATAAAATGAAGTGAAAAGTTTTTATTAAAAAATATTGACAAAAACAAATGAAATTTCAAAGTTTCGGATCTCTTACATTTTTTGGAAAAAAGAATTTACAACGCCGCGGCTCAACACTGAAACGAAAATCAGTCTAACATAGGAAGAATCGGTGAATTACCCAATTATGTACACGGCGAAACAGTGAATTCCACAGCGGCGTTATTGTGAATCGGCGTAAATTGAGCCGGCGTAAATCGAGGGCTACCTGTATTCAAAATTTTTTCCAAAGAAGAAATAACAATATTATCCAATTCAAGAGACTCATTTTTAAATTTCCAAAAAGGAAATTGAAATGTTGATAGTGCAACTTGACGGACGTCGGAAAAACTCGCGCGATATTTTTTCCGTCCGATAGTTTCCCAGTTAGTACATACTTGAACCGGGCGTTACGACATAATTCTGCGAAAGCGAACTAAAACAATTCAGTGTCCAGTGATCCGGAAGGGTCACTAATGCGAGCGTTGCCATTAAAGCGAGCAATTGAAGGCTAAGGTTCGCGTTCGAACCCCGGTCAGCTCATTATCAGTTGTTCCGCGCGTAAAACAGAATTGCCCACGGTTTACGTTATGTCCCTTCTTACGGTCTTTATGCCGGCGGGCTGATTGGACCGGCGTCCGTTGATTGTTTCGATGCGAATTAATGTTTGCGGTTCGGCATCATCTTCAGCGCGCTGCGTAATCGGGCCAGCGAAAGTAAGTTATGCTTGGGCATTGATCGTGCGACGAAACGGTCATCTGTTGTAAATAGTTCGGTTTACGATGGACGAACCAATTAGTGGTATGGCCGATTCCGGCGGTCGTAAAACGGAATGTCGGTGGAAATGTAAAGACCGAATTATGAGTGGCGTTTTTCGGGGGCGGATGCCGTGACAAATGGATGTTAGCGCTCGATGAGGTGTGCTGTACATTCGATCGAACATAAATCGCCTTGCTTTATGGGTTAGTGAGATGATGGATTGCTTTTCGTTTTTTGGATCGAACTCGAGTTCGCGTGCCCCACAACACTCACCAATTTTTTCTTCCATTTTATTTCATTTAAGAGACACTTAATCTTCCATCAAAGTCTTTGCTAGTTTTGTGTTGCAATTTTTTCGAATGGAAAGAAAATGATTTGATAATTTTCAAGTTTTTAGCCACCGATAACCAAAATAGCTTGAAAAATTAGTACAAACATAAACTAGTAATTCTTTTTTGTTTCGATTAATTCTTTTATTAATTTTCAATTTATAGTCATTTTAACTAAAAGAAATATTATTAGCAACACTGATATGACATTTTCTTTTCTGAGACACGAATAAGGCATTCCTTTTACAACTACAAAAAAATAGTGGTAATAAATTTTAAAGGCAATTAAATGCTCCACAATTTTTGTTTTAACAAGCTTTTAGTATTTTTACTAATTTATTAGTTATAGTCAAAAATATCTTTAAAAAAAAAATAATTAGCAATACCGAAATGATATTTATTCTGAGACCCGAATAGGCCCTTATTTAAAAAATTACAAAGAAATAGTTGTAACAAATCTTACAGGTAATAAAATGTTCTAAAGTTTTTATTTTAATATTTTTTTTAGTATATTTATTGATTTTCGAGATATAGTCACTCACATTCAAAATAACAAATATTATTAGCAATACGGAAATGATATTTATTTGGAGACCCGAATAGGCCCTTATTTAAAAAATTACAAAGAAATAGTTGTAACAAATCTTACAGGTAATAAAATGTTCTAAAGTTTTTATTTTAATATTTTTTTTAGTATTTTTATTGATTTTCGAGATATAGTCACTCACATTCAAAATAACAAATATTATTAGCAACACTGATATGACATTTTCTTTTTTGAGACACGAATGGGGCATTCCTTTTACAATTACAAAAAAATAGTGATAATAAATTTTAAGGGCAATTAAATGATCTACAATTTTTGTTTTAACAAGCTTTTAGTATATTCATTAATTTTTTAGTTGGTCAAAATAACTCAAAAAAATATTATTAGCAATAGGGAAATTATATTTTTTCTGAGACCCAAATAGGCCCTTATTTTATAAATTACAAAAAAATAGTTATAGCAAATCGTACAGATAATAAAATGCTCCACAGTTTTTATTTTAATTTTTTTTTTAGTATTTTCATTGATTTTCGAGATATAGTCACTCACATTCAAAATAACAAATATTATTGGCAACACTGATATGATATTTTCTTTTTTAACACAAGAATAGGGCATTCCTTTTACAATTACAAAAAAATAGTGATAATAAATTTTAAGGGCAATTAAATGATCTACAATTTTTGTTCTAACAAGCTTTTAGTATTTTCAATAATTTTTTAGTTGGTCAAAATAACTCAAAAAAATATTATTAGCAATACGAAAATGATATTTGTTTTGAGACCATAATAGGCCCTTATTTTAAATATCACAAAAAAGTAGTTGTAACAAATCTTACAGGTAATAAAATGTTCTACAGTTTTTATTTTAATATTTTTTTAGTATTTTCGCTGATTTTCAAATCAGTCACTGACATTCAAAATAACAAATATTATTAACAACACTGATATGACATTTTTCTTTCTGAAAGACGAATAGAGCATTCTTTTTACAATTACAAAAAAATAGTGATAATAAATTTTAAGGGCAATTAAATGCTCCACAATTTTTGTTCTATTATTTTTTTAGTAGTTTCACTCATTTTCAAGTTATAGCCACTGATTGTTAAAATAACTTAAAATATTGTTAACAAATGACTGATACACAAAATAACTTAGAATATTTAGAATATTTAGGTATTAATAACACGGCCATGTTCCAATTTTTTTCTGAAACACTAAAAGAATATTATTTTGAAAATTACAATAAAATAGTTTTAATAAATCTTTCAGCCTATGAAATAAACTACAATTTTTGTCTCAATGATTTTTTAACATTTTCATTAATTTTAATGTTATGATAGTATTATACTAATAAAGAAACATTAAACTAATCAAACGATCTTATATGAGCTGTATGAGCTGTTGCTTCATCTTGTTGGACACATTGACAATGTAATCAATTGAATAATGATTTTAACTAAGCGATTTTTTTGCCAAATGAGTCGTTGCTGATTGCGAATAATTGATTATTGAGGCCATTGAAATTGACCATATGGAAAGAGTAAAAATCGCTCCCGTATAATTACAACAACGACGTCTGGAGCAAAGCAAGTTATAATGAAGACTAAATCCGGCTAATTCAAAATTACCATCCTTGAATGATCTCTGATTGCCTATAGAGCGATGGATCGTTGATGACCCTATAAATAACGGTTAATCTAGAAGTCAAAGGGTCTTCTGAAGGCCCACTAGCGTTCGTCTTTTAATCTCATAATTTCCCTGCTCTACAGGGATTATTTGCAATCAGGCTCTCTCCGGCGCGCGGTTTTCCGTTCGATGGGAAAAAAGGAGCGAGCCATGACTTATTCATCTTCCACGAGAGGAAGTTTTTCGGAAAGTGGCGTAATAGTAGAACCGAGTTAAGAATATATGCGTATTTATTCCGGCGGCCGACATATCCGGATTCGAGAGCATTTAAGCCGGTTTCCGGTCGGAAATACCTCTGGAGTTGCGGTCTCGCCCGGATCTAAATCCCGGACCTGTGACTTTAGAAAACGTCCAGGTTGTTTAACTTTCCCGCGTTCCGACCGACCCGAATCGGAGGAAACGCTTTCCTCTCGCAGGACGTTTCTACTAAAGAATTAAATTCATATTAAATCACCGGGCGATTTTTATTGTGGCGCGGCTTGACAAAACGGTTAACAGTTTGAAAAATAAAACGCATACGGCGAATAATATTAAAACCGCAATTTATTTCAGTCGACTCGGGAGATAAGCGGCGTATTAATGAACGGAAAGTAATGCACCTTTCCAATACTCGTTAAATGCGCCAGGGAATATTATTCTTTCTTGAAGTTTATTGGCTTATAATAAAATGGTCAGTTTTATATTTTTCGAAATTTATGTTTATTTTATCCCATCGTTTTAACGGCTCCTTGTTTCATGATTTTACGATTGCTTTTAGGACCAATTAAAAACACTTTGAAAATAATACAAATCGTAAAAAGATTCTCCCTAGGAATTTATAGACTCACATCAATCAGCATTAAATATCTATTTACATTTCTATAATGCAGTAATTTCTCAGAGGCCGGAAAGACTTCTTTCAGCTGAAATTATAAAAAAATAATTTTAATAAAAGTTGTAGGCAATGACTACTTCTACAATTCTTGCCTCAACAATTTTCTTATTCCATAATTCGTTGTGAGTTTAAATTTCATTGCAACTAACTTAAAAATTGAACAAACTTTTTTAAACAAAATAAAGACTTTCGGAAAAAAATGCACTTTCCAACTAATTAGAAAAAAAATATTATAACTAATATTGTAGGCAGTAATAAGATCTACAATTTTTGTCTTGAAATATTTTTAATATCGCAAGTCGTTTCAAAATTGTAGAGACTTGAGTAATTTAATTGCAACTTTTTTTATAGAAAACAACTGCAATTGCTTAAAAAAATTAAAAAGGCCGTTTTACTTCAACCTAGAAAAAAATTATTTGTAGAAAAGTTAGAGGCGGTGATAATCACTGCAATTTTTGTCTTAAAATGTTTTTAATATCTTAAGTCATTTCAAAATTGTGGCATATTGAGTGATTTAATTGCAAATTTTTGATAGAAAACGACAGCAATGACTTAAAATTCAAAAGGGCGTTTTACTTTAAATTACAAATAAAATGTTGCCGTCAAAATTGTAGATAGGACCAAACTACATAATTTTTGTTTCGACAATTTTTTCCTATCAATTCAACTGATTGTGTGATTTTGTAATTTTCTTGTAGAAAAAATGAAGACAGACTTTAACGAAATCAAAAGGGAATTTTACTTTGAATTGGAAAACAATTTCAATTACAAAAGTTATAGACAATAACGACATCTACAATTTTTGTGTCAAAATGTTTTTAATATCTTAAGTCATTTCATAATTGTAGAGACCTGAGAGATTTAATTACAACTTTTTTTATAGAAAACAACACGAATTGCTTAAAAGAATTCAAAAGGCCGTTTTACTTCAACCTAGAAAAAAATTAATTGTAGAAAATTTAAAGGCAGTGATAATCACTGCAATTTTTGTCTTAAAATGTTTTTAATATCTTAAGTCATTTCAAAATTGTAACAAATTTAAAAAAAAATAAGTTATGACCCCAGTTTGCAATAATTCTACATCAAAACCTTAAACGAACACATTGGTTTGAAAGACTCGGTATGATTCACGTTTCGTAGACATTTCGATCTTAAAACAACAAAACAACATGTCGCCGACTAAATTCGTCGCTGACATCTGGAAAAAAAATTAATTTTTATAAAATCGACCGGTTTTTTTAAACAAAAACAAACGCGACAAATTAGGCCGAAAACGCGACCATAAAACCGTCCGGTGCGCCTTGATTTACGGACACTCTCAAAGGATATCCGCTAAATATTATTAATCTATAATTTAAGGTTCTAAGCAGTTAAACCATCAGTATATAAATCTGAGCAGACAGCATGTCGGTGTATTATGACCGGCCGATCTCTTAAAATAGCTCTCAGACGTATAAATTGGTACAAATGCGAATTAATGCAAGGACTCTCGATGCTGAAATAAATTTGGATTCGTTCGAATTTTGCCGGGCCAAATGGTCCGCGAAAAAACCCGCGCGCGCGTCACCTGTCAGAGCTTAAAGCTCGTCCCGTTTAGCCCATTATCTAGAATAACAGGCAAATCAAAAATTATGTAGTCTGTTTGATAACAACATTTTATTTGTAACTTAAAGTAAAACGCCCTTTAGAATTTTTTTAAGCCATTGCTGTTGTTTTCTACAAAAAACTTGCAAATAAATTTCTCAAGCCTCTACAATTTTGAAATGACTTGAGATATTAAAATTTTTTAAGACAAAAGTTACCGGGATTATCACTGTCTCCAACTTTTCTACAAACAATTTTTTTCTAAGTTGAAGCAAAGTGGCCTTCTAATTTTTTTAAGTAGTAACTGTTTTTTTTTATACAAAACTTGCAGTTAAACATCTCAAGCCTCTACAATTTTGAAACGACTTAAGATATTAAATACTTTTTAAGACAAAAGTTACAGGGATTATCACTGTCTCCAACTTTTCTACAAACAATGTTTTTCTAAGTTGAAGCAAAGTGGCCTTCTAATTTTTTTAAGTAGTAACTGTTATTTTTTATACAAAACTTGCAATTAAACATCTCAAGCCTATACAATTTTGAAACGACTTAAGATATTAAATACTTTTTAAGACAAAAGTTACAGGGATTATCAATGTCTCCAACTTTTCTACAAACAATTTTTTTCTAAGTTGAAGCAAAGTGGCCTTCTAATTTTTTTAAGTAGTAACTGTTATTTTTTATACAAAACTTGCAATTAAACATCTCAAGCCTCTACAATTTTGAAACGACTTAAGATATTAAATACTTCTTAAGACAAAAGTTACAGGGACTATCACTGTCTACAACTTTTCTACAAGCAATTTTTTTCTAAGTTGAAGTAACTTGTCATTTTGAATTTTTTTAAGCAGTAGCTGTTATTTTCTGTACAAAACTTGCAAATAAATTTCTCAAGCCGATTTCTTAAAATAACTCTCAGACGTATAAATGCTGGAATAAATTTGGATTCGTTCGGATTTTGCCGGGCCAAATGGTGCGCGAAAAATCCCGCGCGCGTCACCTGTCAGAGCTTAAAGCTCGTCCCGTTTAGCCCATTATCTAGAATAACAGGCAAAATCACGTGCGGAAGTTGGTAAATTGCTAAATTGACAATATTTAATGCCTCACCTTGGCATAATCTTAATACAGTTTCCAACTTTGATAATTAGTGTTCTTAAGCCCCAGTTAGACAAACACTAGACTAACAGATTTATTTTATCCTTTATTCGGGCGGCCCTGGCGCTGCACCCTTCCCACTCTGGCGCCCGTAGGTGTGCGGGCCGCGGGCCGCACGTGCACGCAAAATTCCGAATCCACCCGCAGTTAATCTGTGTACACACCTGATCGTAATTTAATAAGGATTTTTACAGGAGCGTTTGTGTATCTTTACTTTGTTAAGCTTATAATAACCTCTTCGGTCTTTATCGCTCGTGAAATTCAGCTTTATTTAAATGACATACCGATAGCCGATATTCAAATGAACTATTGTAAAGACAAAACGAGTTATGCACGAACTTAAAATATTAATTTATTTATTGCTCCGCACGAACAATAGATCGATTTTATTAGATCGAAATCGAACCGATTTGCATATAACAAGGGACATTTATTATAATATTAATAGAAATCTCGTTATGGGTCGGACTCGATTTTTAAACTTAAATCAAACCAACCATTTTTTCACCATTTTAACAATAACTAATGAAATCGCTTACAATTACAGAGACTGCCATTTCTTACAACTTTCGTTTGCAATTTGATTGTAATTAAATATAACTTCACGATGGTTCATGGTATAAAAAATAATTGGAATAAAAATTGTAGAGCTGTTTGTTATCTACAACTTTTGTTACAACTATTTTTTTATTTTGTTCAAAAAAGTTTCATTGATTTTTAAATTGGTGGCAATTAAACATAAAACTGCAGTGGTTTATGGCATAAAAAAATTTTTGGAATAAAAATTGTAAAACTGCTTATCATTTACAAGTTTTGTTACAACAATTCTTTTTTAAATTAAAGTAAAATGCCATTTTGAATTTTTTTAAATCATTGCTGTTGTTTTTAATAAAAAAACTTTCAATTAATTCTCTCAATCTGCTACAATTTTGAATGACTTGAGATGTTAAAAAAATTTTAATACAAAAATTACAGAGATTATCACTACTTCCAACTTTTCTACAAACAATTTTTTTCTAAGTCGAAGAGAAATGTCCTTTTGAATTTTTTTAAGTAGTAGCTGCCATTTTCTGTACAAAACTTGCAATTAAATCTCTCAACCCTCTACAATTTTGAAACGACTTCAGATGTTAAAAATATTTTGACACAAAAATTGTAGATGTCGTTATTGCCTATAACTTTTGTAATTGGAATTGTTTTCCAATTCAAAGTAAAATGCCCTTTTGATTTCGTTAAAGTCTGTCTTCATTTTTTCTACAAGAAAGTTACAAAATCACACAATCAGCTGAAATGATAGGAAAAAATTGTCTAAACAAAAATTATGTAGTCTGTTACTATCCACAATTTTCATAACAACATTTTATTTGTAACTTAAAGTAAAACGCCCTTTTGAATTTTTTTAAGCCATTGCTGTTGTTTTCTATAAAAAACTTGCAATTTTGAAATGACTCAAGATATTAAAAACATTTTAAGACAAAAATTGCAGTAATTATCACTGCCTCTAATTTTTCTACAAATAATTTTTTTCTAGGCTGAAGTGAAACGGCCTTTTGCATTTTTTTAAACAATTGCTGTTGTTTTCTATAAAAAAAGTTGTAATTAAATCTTTCAAGTCTCTACAATTTTGAAACAACTCAAGATATTAAAAACATTTTGACACAAAAATTGTATATGTCGTTATTGTCTATAACTTTTGTAATTGAAATTGTTTTCCAATTCAAAGTAAAATTCCCTTTTGATTTCGTTAAAGTCTGTCTTAATTTTTTCTACAAGAAAGTTACAAAATCACAATCAGCTGAAATGATAGGAAAAAATTGTCTAAACAAAAATTATGTAGTCTGTTACTATCTACAATTTTGATAACAACATTTTATTTGTACCTTAACGTAAGACGCCTTTTTGAATTTTTTTAAGTCCTTGCTGTTCTTTTCTATAAAACACTGGCAATTAAATCACTCAATCTGCTACAATTTTGAAATGACTTGAAATATTAAAAACATTTTAAGACAAAAATTGCAGTAATTATTACTGCCTCTAACTTTTCTACAAATATTTTTTTGCTAAGTTGAAGTAAAACGACCTTTTGATTTTTTTAAGCAATTACAGTTGTTTTCTATAAAAAAAGGTGCCATTAAATCTCTCAAGTTTCTACAATTTTGAAATGACTTAAAAGATTAAAAACATTTTGACACAAAAATTGTAGATGTCGTTATTGTCTACAACTGTTGTATTTCAATTGTTTTCCAACTGAAAGTAAAGTGCCGTTTTGATTTCATTAAAGTCAAGAAAGTTACAAAACCACTGAATCAGTCGAAATTGTAGGAAAAAATTGTGTTACTATCTACAATTTTGATAACAAAATTTTGTTTGTAAGTTAAAGTAAAATACCATAAAAATGGTAAATTAATTATAATTAATTATAAACAATATCTAAAATCAAATATCAATTTTTAATTGGCATCCGAGACAGAGATTTAATCTGAAATTTATCACAAGAATCTCGATCGAGGCTCGTTAAGCACAAAAATGATGAATAAAAACGTGCCACAAAAAAAGCATGAATCAGCAAACGACAATTTCTAACCTAATTTATCGCGGGGCCATTATTCGAAAAAACACGCAATGATTTCCCTTGCATGCAGTTCTCATGTTATTTTATTACAATCAAGCGAATATCATAACAGTAGTGATGGTATATCATTTCCGAGAAGTACACCACTAATAGTTGTCATTCCATTTTAAAAGACCAGTTCCCACGATTTTGTGAAACCTTCTGATATTATTGTCCCCTTGCGTCGTAGGTACTACTTATTTTTGAATTTAATCGGATCTAATTCGACCGGCGAGCGGTACCAGCAAGACCGATATAATAAAAACAATTCCGTTTTTGACCCGGTAGGTAAAACTTGAACTTTCGTAATTTATATCTCGTATCATACACGTCTTCCACGAAGGGCGAACCATTTATTAAATCATCAAGTCGAGTATTCGGCCGGATCGGCGTGGGAACCCGCCCCGACGGTTCCGCTGGCCGACCGTAAACTTTGCATATAACCCAAGAAGTCAGTAAAATCCATCTTAAAACATGATGACAAGATTTGTTACTTTTATTATTTTAGTTCAACAATTGCCGAGGAAAAAAGCCTCTTAATATCCGCCATAAATTCTCATTATGAGCCCGGATTTATGAGTGTCGACTCTTCGGACCATATGGTTTTGATTTACGTTTTCATTTTGGTGCGGTTCGTTTTTTTCGATTGTGAATCGATCCCAGATAACAGAATCGTTAAACCGGGCAGCGACAATAAAACGCGGACAATATTGACTTTAAAGATATTCCCATAAATGAAGGAATGTTGTCGAATCGATGTCGCATTGAAAGCGTTAAAATTCTTTCAAATATTAACACAACTACTAAACTTTTATTATTATTATTTCTCGAAATTTCTCGAAAAGAGCAGTGATCGACTCGGAACTTAAGTCGGGGCCTAATCGGCCCCGACTTAAGGGCCAGAATCGCTCGCGCCCGTTTACAGTAGCTAGAAATGTTCGAGATCATATCTACACGTTGGGTTATTATGCTGTACAAACAGATTTGTATCCAAACAAGATTTTTAAACTTGTCACTGGTTCGTGATCTTCGCATGGTAATTGAATTTTGGCGGAGGCGCCGGACTTTTCGAATCGTTATCTCGCGCGCGAGGGACGACGATAATTTTTCGGAATGTGTATCTGACAAATATGAGTGTCTCGGTGTATGACAATATTACATTACTTAGTATGGCACGGACTAATAACCGGCATTGTTGCGGCTACCGTATTTTCTACTTGGGCGGTGACCCCCCGATGTTCAGAATTATAACCAACTCCACTGGTTTTGACCCGCTATTTTTAATGTTGTCATTGCTCACTTCGAAAAGGATTCAGATTCGATCCTGGCCTTCCCGATTTTTTTTTTTTTTGTCTAGCAAACTTTGTGCCGCGTCTCACACAACTAAAAACGAATCCGGTTCTGGATTTTTTCTTGATGCTCGTAAAAGTTTTGATTTTGTTTGTTCGTGACGTGGCTGACGTTTTTAAAAAATCAATTCGATTTGAATCTTTTTAGTATTTTGTTTTGTTAATTTCAGTTTTGTTTCAAAAAAAAAAAAATCCGGTTCTGAATTTTTGTTTTCAAGATTGCATAATTTTTGGTTTATTTGTTTTTGACGTCGGTAACGCCTGAAAAAAATTAAAGTTGATAGAAGCAGTGGCGGCTCGTGGTAGTGACGAGTGAGGAGGCTAATATTTATGAAGAATAGGTACTCTACTTAGTCAACAAATTATGATGTTTTATTTTTGTATAACAAATTGCCGTCCAGCAAGAACCATCAAGGAGGTGTAAAGTTATTTCTTGCCAGGACTGGATTAGGAGTTGAAGGAAATGCATAGGGTGGGATGATGAGATACGGGCTTACAAATTGTATTTTCTCTTACTTAATAATGAAAATAACTAACTTTGATATTAAATTCCTCCATCTCGCGAGTTCGAGCAGTATCCAAAATCCTCGATATATTTTGATTTCCTTTACCAAATAACGTAAATTTACATGTTGATGAATTTAGGGGTACCAATCCCGCATCAAAACTTCAGTCCCGCAAGCTTGGGGGATTGGCATCATCAATCCCGCGGATCCGCAGGATTTGAGGGAATACAAACTATCACAATGTTTTTTTTAGTTGCTAAGAAAATTAAGTACCAGAAGTTAGTTATGCAATAAAAGTTAACTAAATTCAAAATAAAAGTAGCATTTATTAGTAAAAAAAAAATTAAGAAAAATTATTGAGATTTCTTTTGGAAATACTTTCAGAGAAATGATAAAGTATTCAAAGTTTGATCTTGTAAATTTGACCTGATTTTATTGCTGGGCGACAGAAAACGCGCGCTCGGCATACATATTTTTTCAAATTCGGATACAGTAAACCCTCTATTTTCGGCCACCTCTGAATAACGGTCGCCTCTAAAAACGGCCACTTTTCAAAACTCAACATGTTTTATTTAGATATATTCATCACTCTCAATAACGGTCACCTCCCTATAACGGTAATTTTTACAACAAATTTTTGTGGCCGCTATTGGGAGGTTTTACTGTATTTTTATTCAGTCCCGGAAGTCCCGCGGATCCCGCATATGTAGTCCCGCATAAGTGATCTCGTTAAAATCATGCGCGATCCCGCATTTGCGGGATTTGTATCCCTATAAATGATGATATGTGACCTTTCAATGGAACGCGGTAAATTTTTCAAATCGTGATATCCCGTTGTTTTCCACTGACAATGAGTATATTCGGTTTGTGACACCGGTGAAAAAAGTAAGCATGGCCAACAAAATACATTTTTTAGTTCTACTTTTATATCGTCAGTCATGTTGAAACAATAAAACCCGCAAATTCAAAATATTATACCTGAATTCAATGATTTCAGTAGACCTGTCGCACCCAGTGCTAAGGAATAAATGGGATCTTTGTCCGGTAAAACGCACTGGCCAGGGCGCCTGTTTGGGTGGGGGATGGAGTCGTAGCCTCTACTGCAATAGTTTTATTCTTTCTAACTCAAGTATTGCATCTCATTTCTTTTTAACGTTCAAGGTCAAAATCGCTTCATTATAGTAGTGTTAAAGCAGATGCTTGGAATCAAATGTAGCAAATTGCCTCCGACCCGGTCTCGACAATATTTCTGGCGCTTACATGCAACTTTGTCCCATATTGTAAACAGAAGATCCCCTTTAATAAGGCCGTTCTGGTATGGTGAAAGAAAATTATCTACCAAATAATAATAATTGATGATTTCATACTGAAATTTTAATGAAAATCAAATTTGATTATGTAATTATTTATTTATTTCAATTTTATCATGAGGAGGCTTAGCCTCCCTTGCCTCCTCTGACGAGCCGCCACTGGATAGAAGGCTGTTTAGTATTTTTTTTCAAGCCCACAAGTACCGGATCTTACAAAAAGAAACTAAATCCGATTGTGGAATTTTTATTGGTTCTTGTAAAAATTTTATTTTGTTTGTGGTTGTAAAAAAAATGTTAGCAAAATTGTAGATAGTAACAGAGTACATAATTTTTGTTTCAACAATTTTTTCCTATAATTTCGACTGATTGAGTGGTTTTGTAATTTTCTTGGATTTAACGAAATCAAAAGGGCACTTTACTTTCAGTTGGAAATTGAAATGCAAAAGTTGTAGGCAATAGCGACATTACAATTTTTGTGTCAAAATGTTTTTAATACTGTAAGTCATTTCAAAATTGTAGAGGCGTTTTTATAGAATAAAAAAAATTCAAAAGGCCGTTTCACTTCAACCTAGAAAAAAAAATTTATAGAAAAATTAGAGGTAGTGATAATCACTGCAATTTTTGTCTTAAAATGTTTTTGATATCTTAAGTCATTTCAAAATTGAGTGATTCAATTGCAAGTTTTTTATAGAAAACACCAGCAATGAATAAAAAAAAAATCAAAAGGGCTTTTTACTTTAAGTTACAAATAAAATATTGTTACCAAAACTGTAGATAGTAGCAGACTACATAATTTTGGTTTCGGCAATTTTTTCCTATCATTTTAACTGATGGTGTGATTTTGTAATTTTCTTGTAGAAATTATGAAGACAGAATTTAACGAAATCAAAAGGTCATTTTACTTTAAATTGGAAAACAATTGCAATTACAAAAGTTATAGGCAATAATGACATCTACAATTTTTGTGTCAAAATGTCTTTAATATCTTAAGTCGTTTCAAAATTGTAGAGGCTTGAGAGATTTAATTGCAAGTTTTGTACAGAAAATAGCAGCTACTGCTTAAAAAAATTCAAAAAGGCATTTCACTTCAACTTAGAAAAAAATTATTTGTAAAAAAAGTTGGAGACGGTGATAATTTCTGTAATTTTTGTCTTAAAAAGTTTTTATTATCTCAAGTCACTTTAAAATTGTAGAGGCTTGGGAGATATAATTGCAAGTTTTGTACAGAAAATAACAGCTACTGCTTCAAAAAATTGAAAAGGGCATTTCACTTCAACTTAGAAAATAATTGCTCGTATAAAAGTTAGAGGCAGTGATAATCACTGCAATTTGTGTCTTAAATTTTTTTTAATATGTCAAGTTATTTCAAAATTGTAGCAGATTGAGTGAATTAATTGCAAGTTCTTTATTGAAAACAACAGCAATGATTAAAAAAAATCAAAAGGGCATTTCACTTCAACTTAGAAAAAAATTGTTTGTAGAAAAGTTAGAGGCAGTGATTGTCTCTGTAGTTTTTTTCTTAAAAACTTTTTGGTATTTCATTTCAAAATTGTTCCTTGGTACAAAAACGTTTTACAAAAAAATTCAAATCCGATTCTGAAATTTTTTGTTGGCTCTTCTAACAATTTTATTCTATTTGTTATTACACTGAGGAATGCTTACAAAAACAATAAATATAATTTGAATTGCTTTGGAATGAATTTATCATTTTTTTAATTTAAGTCATGCTGAAAAAATTTGATTTGATTTTTTTTGTCCCTTAAAATAATTTCCAACGTTTTCACAAAATCAGAATCAAAATTTTAATCGATTTTTCGAAATTCCGCGGCCGAACCCATCAATTCCTCCAGCTCTCAAGCCACGTGCACGCTCGCCCATATTCCGTTTATCGAAATCGTGCGCCAACCGAGCGAATAAATATGCAAAATCGCCATTTGTCGAAAGTCGCAATAAAAAGCCCAGTTTAGATATTAGCAATTGATTTCTGCACCGAGAACGTGACGTCGCCTCACGTTCGAAACGTCATTATAAGAAACGAGCCGATTCCACGATAGCCTGACCCCTGATTCAATTAAAAACAGATTAAGGTACGCCGAAGACGTACACCCGGACCGACTCACCTACGAACATGACCCCTGTTGTGTAAATCAGACGCAACAAGTACTGTCCACCCCGCGGCCAAGAACAGAAAAAACAGAAAAACTCGATCAAAAAATCTGAGTGATGCGGATCCGATATGGATTTTGACGCCGCGGGTCGGCATCCCTGTCAGTCAGTCATTCCGATCCCAAATTAACCGCTTCTTCGCGCTTCATTTCACCTTTACATGCGTCTGTTTTTCTTGCTCTTGTGATTTTTACTGTCACGGGGGCTGATATCGATATCATCGGGCTGACAGCGATATTACATGTTATTAGATGATGGGGTTTGCTTATTAAAATTCATGAGAAAATTACAGGATTGGATTTCAGACATTTCATAATTTTTTTTTAATAAAAGTAATCTTTTTCTGTCAAACGGTTCTTGTCAGACGGTCTGGGGATGATTTATTCTTATAGATTTTATCCGAGCTCATTGATCGTCGGTGACACCCTCACCCTATTTTACCTGAACGCTTTGTAGGTCAGTGGATCACATGCTGCGTTTCCACTGATGCACTGAACGAGGGGAAAAGTGAGTTTCGATTTTTTAAGTCGCAAATTAAACCGCACGAAATTCGGGCGGAAAAAGGTAAAAAGCTACTTCCATTCGAAACTTAATTCAAAAAACAACAAAAATTGTTAATACAACGAAACAATGTCAAATATATAAAATTAAGTATACAATACACAACATACAATATATAATTAATATAATGAATACCTGAAACTTGATACTTTCTGCTTTATACTTATACTTTACACATTGTATTTTATACCTCATTCTTAATATTGTATACTTTAATATATAGAGATTATATATTTTTTTAAATAGTAAAAAGTAACATGTATATAACAACAACAAAGTAAAATAACATAACATAAGTAATAACTAAAATAAATACTTTATATAAACAACATGTAATATATAATGTATACTTGAAACTTGTTAATCTATGCTTTATACATTGTATTTTATTCTTCATTCTTAATATTGTATATTTTATATTTTATATTTTATTTATTCTAGTTATTACTTATGTTATGTTATTTTACTTTGTTATTATATACATGTTACTTTTTACTATATTAATATATAAAACGTTTATTTGATAATAAAAAATAATATTTTTTTAAACAACATATAATATATGACGTATACTTGAAACTTTATACTTTATGCTTTATGGTTTATATAATAAACTAATACTTTATGATTATACTTATACTTTATACATTGTATTATATACTTCATTCTTAATATTGTATACTTTATACAAACAACATATAATATACAATGTGTCCCGGAAATAATGTCATTAATTTTAACCCGTAGTAGAACTCCTAAAAACAAACATTTTTTCTATGTACCATTTTTTCGAAATCGCAATTTTGTTTTGGCATTTTACCCTCCTTGAAATTGACGAGCCGCCTTGATTTGATAAATCACTGACGGTGATCGTTAATATTCGTTTTTGCTGACTGCATAAAAAATTATCTACGTTTTGTTAGTATGTTTCTTGTCCTGCTTCGTATTGTTCTTTCTTTCATTGGATTCAAGTTATGTGCGTTCTATAATAAATAATTTTTTTATTCACTTATTTAAACCACCCGCCACACATCTAGTCTTTGTTATTGTGACTTTGTAAATGCTTGTAATAATTATTTTGAACATACCATTTTTGGTAGTAAAACTTTGATAAGGGTTCATATTATTTCATTTATGCATTACCATAGCATTTTTCAATTTGCATTCCAGAACTTACAATAACAACAACGGTCAAATTAATGAGTTGCTGCGTCGACAGAACTAAAAAGCAGGGAATGTTTTCTTACATTGGTTTTTTGTTCTACGCTTATCGGTGTTTAACATTCAGCATTATTATCCATAGGCGGGTAACGAAATAAGAGTCAAATCTGTCAACAATTTTAACTTGTTACTCAAAACGTTTACACCAAAAAGTTATTTAAGAAAGTTCTTGGATTTGACGAGTTCTATCACTGGTTAAAATTAATGACAATATTTCTGGGACACGTTGTATAATATACAATGTATACTTGACACTTAATAATTCATGCTTTATGCTTTATATTCTATACTTTATACTTTATATTTTGTACTTTATACTTTATACATACAATGTATACTTGATACTTGATACTTCATGATTTATACTTTATATTCTATACTTTATACTTTGTATCGTATACTTTATTCATACAAAAACTATATAATATATAATGTATACTTGACAGTTGATACTTCATGCTTTATGCTTTATATTCTATACTTTATAAATACTTTATATTTTGTACTTTATACTTTGTATCGTATACTTCATACATAAAATATATAATATATAATGTATACTTGACACTTGATCCTTCATGCTTTATGATTTATACTCTATTCTTTATATTTTGTACTTTATACTTTGTATTGTATACTTTATATTGTATACTTTATACTACAATATATAATATATGTTGTATACATAAAACTTGATACTTTAAACTGTATACTTTATACTTCATACTGTATACATTTTGAATTACATGGTTTATTCTTTATACTTCATACTTTGATCAAAGAAATTAGTTATGGAAGGTGTAAAAGTAAAAGTATTTGCATAAAGTGGAGGAAATGTGCGCACAAGGCGACAATATTGTGATCATTTTTCGAGAAGCGACCTTATTAATGCATTATCTAACCCAGCGCCGCGTCCCCCGCACATGTAAATACCCCATAAAAGCAACCCAGTCGGCAATATCGCAGCATTCCTTACCGCAATGACCGAGTGAGCCATCGTTACTGGTTTATGACTTCATATTAGAATATGCCGCCGCGATATTATGTGTATGAATAAATATTTAAAGCGTCCCATAACTGAAAAGCGCGACTTTATTGGAACGCGTCCCGGCCGCGCGCCGACTACCCATCGCAGGAGCGATTCAGCGCCGCGTTAATAATAAAAATTGATAATAAAATTATGCAGAATCGGGCGGCAATATCCGGGGGATATTTACTGCTCGAAATAAGACGTTAAATTCGGAGTTAAGAGTTAAATTGGAATATTTGACCCCCATAAAGATTGTTGTGTGCTCGAATGGAATGCCAGCTTCGACATGTCGCGTCATCGAGACTGCCTGAGGACCGACAAATCCACACAAAAAAAAATTAAAAAAATCAAACGTGGGAGACTCAATGGGGTTGACAAATCGTTCCGGGTGAATGGTTTCTGAAGACGTCCAGTGGCCCCAAAATCAATCTTTCGGCTGCAGCAGGGGATCGCGTGCACTCTATCTTTATTTGATACTTCCAACTTAAGCTAAACTATCTAACAGCTAATGTATAAAGAAGGATAAAATAGTATATCAAATACAACATGTCATAAACAAGGTATAGTTCATGCTTTGTATTTTATCGTTTGTACTTTACACTTTTTACTTTGCTATATTTTATACTTAACTTACTTTATACATATGTAGTATTTTATATGTTACACTTTTACAATTTCTTCTCTGTGTATTATATTTTATACTTTATACCTTATATGGTATTTTATATCCTGCACTCCATAGTTTATACTAAACACTTGGTACTTTATACATTATGTATAGTATTTCATATATTACACTTTATAACTTATGTGTAATACATTGTACTTTATACTTTCTACTTTATTATATTTTATACATTGCTTTATAATCCTCCAAATAAGTTCTTAATATAAATATAAGATAATTATATAAAAATGTAATTGATGTTAATATAAATCGACTTTTTCATTATTGTAATATTTAAAATTATTTAACTATAATATATTATTTTCAATTTATATAATTATATATTTATATTTTATATGAATATTAAATATTTATATATACACAAATTCAATCATTTCCCAAAAACAGCCCCTAACCCCATAATCCAACTAAATAATAAAAAAAGTATTTTTGGCATTTTTACGAAGAACGAAATTCCAATTTATAGCTGCCTCAAAATAAAATTAACCCAAAAAAAAGGTTTCTAACCCCATATTCTTCCCTAAATAAATGTAACGCGCTACAATAAAATCCAACAGAAAATGATAAGAAATTTTTTTCCCTAGGTTTCCCTACTCCAAAAATAAAATTGTATATGTTATAAAATTTTATATTCTATTATAAAGTTTTAATGAAGTGCCTGAAAAAGGATTACTTTGATAGAGTAAAACATGTAATTATTTTACCTTCATTATCCTACATAATTTTTACAAAAGACAGTATTTTATATCTTACACATTGTACTTTATACTTCTAATTTTAGTCGTTATACTTTGTGCACAGTGCTTTATATTTTATACATAATACGTGGTACTTTATACTTTGTATTTTATATTCTTTATTTTATACATTGTGTATTGTATTTTATATCTTACACTTTATAGGTTATGCATAATACATTGTACTTTATGCTTTTTACTTCATATTCTATATTTTATACACAATGTATAGTATTTTATATCTTACACATTGTACTTTATACTTCGAATTTTAGTCGTTATATTTTGTACACAGTGCTTTATATTTTACACATTATATTTTATGCATAATACGTTGTACTTTATATTTTGTATTTTATATTCTTTATTTTAAACATTGTGTGTTGTATTTTATATCTTACACTTTATAGCTTATGCATAATACATTGTACTTCATGCTTTCTACTTCATATTCTATATTTTATACACAATATATAGTATTTTATATCTTACACATTGTACTTTATACTTCGAATTTTAGTCTTTGTACTTTGTGCATAGTGCTTTATATTTTATACATAATACGTTGTACTTTATATTTTGTATTTTATATTTTTTATTTTATACATTGTGTATTGTATTGTATTTTTATAATAATTTTTATGATACCTTTAAAATTTTGTTTATTCAAATTTTGATTTAATCAATTTATTTCTTTTTTTTTAACTTTTTTTTTTAGTTTTGGTTTTAATTATTTATTTGTCAATGTTGGTTATGGTTTAGGAAATGATTTACTATCTTACAGATTAATTTTATTGAGGATCTGGATTTGTGCTTTAATAATTATATCAAGAGGAAAGATTTATAGAAATAGAGTTTTTAGAAATTTATTTTTGTTGTTTTTATTATTTTTATTGGTTTCTTTGTATTGTACATTTGCTTCCCTTCTCAATAGCTTATGCATAATACATTGTACTTTATGATTTCTACTTCATTATCTATATTTTATACATAGTGTATAGTATTTTATATCTTACACATTGTACTTTATATTTCAAATTTGAGCATTTTTACTTTGTGCATAGTTCTTTATATTTTACACTATATATTTAATACATAATACGTTGTACTTTATACTTTATACTTTGTATTTTATATTTATTATTTTTTATTTTATACATTGTGTATTGTATTTTATATCTTACACTCTATAGCTTATACTTAACACATTGTAGTTTGTACTTTGTATACATTATTATATGCTGAATTATTTCCTGCAACATAACAAAGTGAAATTCTTAAAATGATAGTCAAGAACAGTTTTTAAACCGCTGCTTTAAAAGAGGTAGCCCGCAGCCCGAGGGTGGCCGATCAATCGGCTTTGATCAAATTATGATAAAGACCCGATAAGATTGGGATTAATATAAAAAAAAATTGGAATCTGGACTTACGTGTCAGACCAGGTGTTCCCTCGTTACATAAAAGAAGGCGGACAGACTGCGATCGCTTTAAGATTCTTAGAGAGACATTTAGGTTCGATTTTTGGGGATTACCTCCGGTGACAGATCTCCAGATTAAATGCGCGATGGATTTTTATATTTAGACTTTATCGGTCTGGCGAGCACACTCGACCCTCTCGATTTCATTTCTCACACACACACAAAAGCGGCCTCGCACCTGAAGCCCATCAATTAAAAATCCTAATAAATGTGGAACGTCTTCCGCAAAGTGCGATCCGCGAATCCGATAGCAATTTATATTCGTTTCGGGAAAGTCTCGGATTAATTGCGAGCTTGCATATTTTAGAAAAAAGTCCGCCGGCATTGATGTGTAATGACTTATAGGATTTTGATTGGCGCGGCGCGTCTCCTTAATTTTTTTCGTCGCCCGGGGCTTTTAATATTTTCTAATTTGTTTGCGTTCATCGGATGTCGGGCCGCCGCTCGAATATGGGAAAATAAGAAGTCGTACCGTACGATTAATGTGTAATTATACATCGGAATGTAACAATAAAATTGGTTCTGATCATGCAAACGAATTAGGCGACTGATGGGGCCCACAGAAGTTTGGGATGTAATTTATGGCTTTGTTGTAACTTGAAATTGTCTTGTTAAATTCCGTTACTAATTTCTTTTTACTTTTTGGGTCGAGTAGGATGTTTTCTTAACATCAAAAGTTGTTGTGTGACAGGACATTTTATTTAGCACTTATTAGTTAACATAATGAATTATAACGGCGCCACGGTAAAAGTTACAAAAAAAGTTAGATTGAAAAATTGTAGATAATGAAAACTTCAACAAGTTTTGTTCACATTATGTTTTTATAGTTCAAACCGTTTTCGAATTGGAAATAATTTAAGAAAATATTGCCTGAAGTGTGAGAAAAAATTATAGAATTTTATAACATTGGCAAGTTTTATAATTTCTTCTCAATTTCACTTCCATAATGTTAATAGAATCACTAATTTTAACAATTTTCAACAATTTAATTGTTTGTAAAAGTTATGAAAAAAGTTGAAATTGAAAAGTTGTAGACAATAAAAAATTCTACAAGTTTTGTTAACTTTTTTCTTTAATTCAAACCGTTTCCGAATTGTAACTAAATTAAGAAAATATTGTTTGAAATGTAAGAAAAAATTATAAAATTTTCTAACATTGACAAATTTTATAATTTCTTTTGAATTTCACTTTCATAATATTAACAGAATTACTAATTTGAACAATTTTCAACAATTTAATTGTTTGTTATTTTATTAATAAAAAAGTGGCTGCGAATAAAAGCTGTTGAAGAAATCAATAATTCAGTTACTACTGACACCCATAAAAACGTTACGGTAAAAGTTACAAAAAAAAGTTGAATTGAAAAGTTATATACAATTAAAAATGCTACAACTTTTATTAACATTATTCTTTTTCATTTCAAACCGTCTTCGAGTTGCAACCAAGTTAAGAAAATATTGTTTGAAATGTAAGAAAAAATTATAAAATTTTCTAACATTGACAAATTTTATAATTTCTTTTGAATTTCACTTTCATAATATTAACAGAATTACTAATTTGAACAATTTTCAACAATTTAATTGTTTGTTATTTTATTAATAAAAAAGTGGCTGCGAATAAAAGCTGTTGAAGAAATCAATAATTCAGTTACTACTGACACCCATAAAAACGTTACGGTAAAAGTTACAAAAAAAAGTTGAATTGAAAAGTTATATACAATTAAAAATGCTACAACTTTTATTAACATTATTCTTTTTCATTTCAAACCGTCTTCGAGTTGCAACCAAGTTAAGAAAATATTATCTGAAATGTAAGAAAAAATTATAAAATTTTCTAACATTGACAAATTTTATAATTTCTTTTGAATTTCACTTTCATAATATTAACAGAATTACTAATTTGAACAATTTTCAACAATTTAATTGTTTGTTATTTTATTAATAAAAAAGTGGCTGCGAATAAAAACTGTTGAAGAAATCAATAATTCAGTTACTACTGACACCCATAAAAACGTTACGGTAAAAGTTACAAAAAAAAGTTGAATTGAAAAGTTATATACAATTAAAAATGTTACAACTTTTGTTAACATTATTCTTTTTCATTTCAAACCGTCTTCGAGTTGCAACCAAGTTAAGAAAATATTATCTGAAATGTAAGAAAAAATTATAAAATTTTATAACATTGGCAAGTTTTATAATTTCTTTTGAATTTTACTTTCATACTGTTAATAAAACCACTAATTTTAACAATTTGTAACAATTTTATTGTTTGATATTTTATTAATAAAAAAGTGGCTGCGAATGAAAGCTGTTAAATAAATCAATAATTCAGTTACTACTGACATCCATAAAAACGTTACGGTAAAAGTTACAAAAAAAAGTTGAATTGAAAAGTTGTAGACAATGAAAAATTCGACAACTTTTCTTAAAATTATTCTTTTTTAGTTCAAACCTTTTTCGAGTGGTAACCAAATTAAGAAAATATTGTCCGAAATGTGACAAAAAATTGTAAAATTTTATAACATTAACAAGTTTTATAATTTCTTTTGAATTTTACTTTCATACTGTTAATAAAACCACTAATTTTAACAATTTTCAACAATTTAATTGTTTGTTATTTGATTAATAAAAAAAGTTACTGCGAATAATAGTTGTTGAAGAAATCAATAATTCAGTTACTACTGACACCCAAACAAACGTTACGGTAAAAGTTACAAAAAAAAGTTGCATTGAAAAGTTGAAGACAATGAAAAATTCTACAAGTTTTGTTAACATTACTTTTTTTAATTCAAACCCTCCTCAAATTATAACCAATTTAACACAATATTGTCTAAAATGTGGGAAAAGATAAAATTTGGTAACATTGGCACTTTCTTAATTAAACGATTTTGTTGTTTTATTAATAAAAAACTGTTTGGCTGTGAATAAAAACCGTTGAAGAAACTACTAGTAACCATAAAATGTTAGTTCAATGTTGTCAATATTAGAATAAAAAATGGAATCGATCAACGAAATAATGAAGAACAAAAAGTTGACCATGTAAACAAGCGTCGAAACACTCGGAACGAGAAGCCAGATTACAAACATTAGACCGAACAGACCCTTTGTTAGTTAACTACCGTTGGCACGAACGTCCTAGAACATTCGATCTCCTCGTTTCAATGCATGCGATCAGAGAGAAAAAACGTTTATTTCGAAAGATGATTTCATAAGACACACACGGGCACTCGTTATTAATAAGTTATAAGCAAGGAGCGCAGGCAGGTGGTCCGAAAGAATAAGAAACAAAGAACCAATGGTCAGTAACTGTCTATCCAGATGTCAAACTGCCTAGTGTTGGGGTTCGAGTCCAGCCTTTGATCGCAGCCAGCCAGTAATTACACATCCTACTCCGATACACTTAATTATAAATGGAGATCGGTTATGTTAAACGATTTTTAATTGGTTGTCAACTTGTTATTCGATTTGATTCCAGGGATCTGCTCGTTTTTTTCTGAAATCCGATTCGACAAAACTTGTTTCCTTCCATTTATCTCCGATCTATACCCGACCATACGCGCACCCATTATTTCAAAGGCTTATCTCGTGCTTTCAAATACATATTCAAATCAAAGAGTCCCAATTGAAAGCCAAACTTTCCAGATCTGAATATGAATAAACTTCGAATCTTATTGATGATTTACGCAGGTGTACGTCCGAAGAAAGAAGTTTTGAACGAAAAGAACTTAAGGTCCGGGAACTGCTAAGTAATGCACAATTCTTCCGCTCAGGGGGCACCAATTTTGCCCCTTAAAATAAAAAATGTTTAGGCAACCAAACAGGTATCCTAACTAATAAGGCTTGAAACTTAAGTATTGAACAGAGAAAGAACAAAAAAAAAGAGTTGCGCGTTTTTCATACGCTCGTAACTTGATAAATATTATTTATATTATGGTCTGCGGCGATAACGACGGTAAACTCAGTCGGAAAAAAAATTAGTCTATAATTTTTTGCTAATTCTTGGCCAATTTTTTATTTTCGTAGATGTACCTGCTATAATTAATCCCGTAACAGGCTGCAAACACATTTTCAATTATGCAAAGAGTCATCTTTATCCCCATTTTTATATTTGATAAATATTATTTATATTATTGTCTGCGGCGATAACGGCGGTAAAATCAGTCAATGCGATTGCTGCATTATTTACTGTTTTTTTTTGTAATTTTCTGTGAATAGATGCTTCAAACAATTTTTCCTACGATGCTATTCGAAACTAATATATATTGTACAATTTAGTAGGCTCGAAAATGTTTCATATCCTTACGCGTGCGAACATGGATATTTTGCATTATCAAGTGTGTATTTGTATAAATTTTTAGAGTTTTATAACCTTACGTGTGCGAATATGGTTATATGGTCCTAACAATTTGCACTATATCAAGTGTGCATTTTAATACAAATTATTCTATCCATGCCGTCAATCAAAAAGGTACAGATTTGACAGGACATCTGTGAGTAAAAGGACGAACTATTTGACTAAAATCTCATGGGAAAACAACTTTTCCCCGAAAATGTAAAATTTAGACATTTATCCAATTTGGTTGACGGAAACTATTTCTTAGGTGCTAAAGGAACATTTTTATGTAATTTGTTGACGATATTGTGTTCGGAAAGCAATAAAAAACGCGATCAAATAATACTCTATTTCGTACCACAACTTTTAGATTTTTTTTCAAAGATATTCACCATGTTATCATAAAAAAAACATGTCATATTATACTACTGTATGTTTAGTATAAGTACCCCAAAGGAATTTCTACAATATAACTTACTTCTTGAGCTGAACTGAGTTTACTGTACACTAAATTTTCAAAAAAATATTGTTGCCAATTTTTTCTTCTTAAGTTATCAACTTTCTCGCAATAAAAAAAATATTTTCTTACAAGGCAATATATTCTCTATAAGTGCTGTAAAGTGCATTGCAAAATATTGCCTAGCTCTAAAGATTTCAGTAAAAAACCCTCACTAGTACATTTTGCGAGAATTGCACTTTCGGGGGTTAATTTTTGAAAACTAGGCACTTCTTCACCAAAGCAAATATATCATTAGATGCGGTAACATCATGTTTACAACTGTTGCTTCGCAAATTATATATTGATAAGTACTTTCTAAGCGATAGTGAGTTTCTTAAAACTCTGCATTTTTTGAGGTTGGGTTCCCCAGCCTTAACTGGGCTGAATTGGTAGAGTCGCCCCGGAGGATATTACTCCGTGACACGTAATGACAATTTAATAACTCCAAGACCGTTTCGCATGTTAATTTATGCGTTTAAACTCATTGAAAAATCACGGATTACATAAATGGCTCTGGGACGAGAGTCGCCCGCGCACACACATCGTTAAATCACAATCCGACAACAAAGCCGAAAAAAAGACTTTATTAAAATAAAAAAACCCAATGGTGAAAATGCTACACCAAAATAATCCATTCGAAATCGATGGACCTTTAACGCCTCTAAAGAACATAATAACAGTCAATTGTAAACAGAAATATTTGAATAGTAGTTATTGACAAAAAGAATATTGTCGTCCCCTCGAACGATTTCGAGTCGTTAAAAACGATGATTTCGTCGTTTCTCGAGGCCCGGATTGTCATTTTTTCCGTCCCGTTGATTGCCTTGTTTATTTCGATTTTTTCCCGGACAAATAATAATTAAAATTGAATCGGCGGGGCTTCGATCGTGGAAATACCGTCAGCGCGAAAGTATTCAATTTTAAAATGTGTTATTATTATCGAATTATAAATCAATTTGGTCGGAGATATTTCTCATAAAAATGCAGTCGGTCTCGTTCACTTATTTTCCCATTATATCGAAAATCGCCGCTTTTTGTCCGGCGCTCTCATTGTCGATCCGTCCATGAGACGTTTTTTTATTCGGGACACAATCGTCGCCTTTTCAATTGTGACAGACTTTTGTTTGCCGGAGACGTTGATCTCGATCGAATTAATTGAGTAATGCGACCTCCGGTGTTTAATTCGCTGGCGAAAAAATTCAAAGGACCATTTCGTGTTGAAAATTTCGCATAATGAACACAAATGGCGTTATTAAGTCGGAAAAAAACGCGCAAAAAATTATCTTCGCAAAAAATTAATTAATTGGCTTCGACCGGCCGTAACTTGCGGGCGGCTCGAAATTTTTAAAAATGATTTTAACGAAATTTATACAGGTTTTTATTCTTTGCAACTTTTATTGAATGTTTTTCTTTCGATTTTTAATTGTTGCGCCGCTACGGTTCGTTATGTTTTATTTAGCTCAAGGTTTCGTTGGCACGGAAACAATTTGTTTTTATTAATAATAAAATTTAAAATTAATTATCAATTTTGACTTGATTTAATGAAAAATAATTTTATAAACTTTTATGAATTATTATGTTGACCTAAGTCTTCAAATACACAAATACAAAATTAAATTGTTTTACTTAGCTCAATTTGCTTGTGTTGATAATGAAATTGTAAATCATAATTGTCAATAAATTAATTAAATTAATAAATAATTAAGTCTTTTGAAAAAGAAATTTTAAAATTTTTACGGTTTGTGTTTGCACTTCAAACAATGTTCTTCTTAAATGGGCTCTGACTTAATAAAAAATAATTTTAATAAAATTTCTTAATGTTTCTCTTATCTACAATTTTTCTATTCAACTTTTTTTGGAACGTTTTCATGGTTCTCAGTAATTACTGACATTGATTTCTTCAACAACTTATTTACAGACAAATGATTTGCTTATTAATAAATTAAAAAATGAAACTGTTCAAAATTGATAATATTTACTGGTCTAATTAAGAAAATGAAATTACGATGAGATTATAAAATTAGGCAACGTTAGCAAATTCTATGATTTTATAAACTTTTTTTAAACTTACACAAATTAAAGAAATAAAGAACTTGAACAATTTTTCAGATATTAATAAACAAATTTTAAATTTAAAGAGCCAACAAATTTGGCTCAAACAAGATCAGAACTGGCGACCTAACTCCACAAGTTATCAACTTTTCAATTTTTTTTAAACTTACAGAAATTAAAGAAATAAAGAACTTTGAAGGTAAAGAAAAAAATGTTTCAGATATTGTCAAACAAATTTGAAATTTAAAGAGACAACAAATTTGGTCAGAACAAGATCAGAACTGGCGACCTAACTCCACAAGTTATCAACTTTTCAATTTTTTTGAACTTATAGAAATTAAAGAAATAAAGAACTTTGAAGGCAAAGTAAACAATGTTTCAGATATTGTCAAACAAATTTTAAGTTTAAAGAGCCAACAAATTTGGCTCAAACAAGATCAGAACTGGCGACCTAACTCCACAAGTTATCAACTTTTCAATTTTTTGAAACTTACAGAAATTAAAGAAATATAGAACTTTGAAGGTAAATAAAGCAATGTTTCAGATATTGTCAAACAAATTTTAAATTTAAAGAGCCAACAAATTTGGCCCAAACAAGATCAGAACTGGCGACCTAACTCCACATGTTATCAACTTTTCAATTTTTTTTAAACTTACAATAATTAAAGAAATAAAGAATTTTGAAGGTAAAGAAAACAATGTTTCAGATATTGTCAAACAATTTTAAATTTAAAGAGCCAACAAATTTGGGCCAAACAAGATTAGAACTGGCGACCTAACTCTACAAGTTATCAACTTTTCAATTTTTTTTAAACTTACAGTAATTAAAGAAATAAAGAACTTTGGGGGTAAAGAAAACAATGTTTCAGATATTGTCAAACCAATTTTAAATTTAAAGAGCCAACAAATTTGGCCCAAACAAGATCAGAACTGGCGACCTAACTCCACATGTTATCAACTTTTCAATTTTTTTTAAACTTACAAAAATTAAAGAAATAAAGAATTTTGAAGGTAAAGAAAACAATGTTTCAGATATTGTCAAACAATTTTAAATTTAAAGAGCCAACAAATTTGGGCCAAACAAGATTAGAACTGGCGACCTAACTCTACAAGTTATCAACTTTTCAATTTTTTTTAAACTTACAGTAATTAAAGAAATAAAGAACTTTGGGGGTAAAGAAAACAATGTTTCAGATATTGTCAAACCAATTTTAAACTTAAAGAGCCAACAAATTTGGCCCAAACAAGATCAGAACTGGCGACCTAACTCCACATGTTATCAACTTTTCAATTTTTTTTAAACTTACAAAAATTAAAGAAATAAAGAATTTTGAAGGTAAAGAAAACAATGTTTCAGATATTGTCAAACAATTTTAAATTTAAAGAGCCAACAAATTTGGGCCAAACAAGATTAGAACTGGCGACCTAACTCTACAAGTTATCAACTTTTTAATTTTTTTTAAACTTACAGTAATTAAAGAAATAAAGAACTTTGGGGGTAAAGAAAACAATGTTTCAGATATTGTCAAACCAATTTTAAATTTAAAGAGCCAACAAATTGGCCCAAACAAGATCAGAACTGGCGACCTAACTCTACAAGTTATCAACTTTTCAATTCTTTTTAAACTAACAGAAATTTAAAAAATAAAGAACTTTGAAGGTAAAGAAAACAATGTTTCAGGTCAAACAAATTTTAAATTTAAAGAACCAACTAATCTTGCCCGAATATTAATTCAGTCGAGCGAACAAGTTTGAAGCACATAAGATTTTTGCTTATTCCTCCACGCTTAACTCCGGCTCGTTTCTCAAAATTCACTTCTCGCCATCAAATGTCACATTGGGAATGAAAATAACTATTTGGGGTGTCTGGTGTGTCGCCTATTATGAAATTGAATTATCTGCATATTTTTTTAACTCAATATTACCCTTATTAATAAACCAATTTTCACAATACAGGAATAAAATTGGTGGAAACCCTTCAAGTGTTCAGAAACGATGCTACGAGACTTCCATACTCCCAAAACCTAAAATCGAAACATCCGGGGAATCCAAGACAATCGAATTTTTACCCCCAACCCCTTCAATAAACTGATCAGTAAGACTGAAACATCACAGGTAATCAAATCAAAACAATACCTTTGCACAGTTGTGTTTGTGCAGGCGGTAAAAGGGTCGTTTCCACCGCTTCCACATTTACATATGTTAAGATCGCCAGTGCCGTACTCCGAGTGCGTGTGCGGCACAGAACCGAGCGGATACAATTTAAACCACGTGTGGGAGTCGAACACAATACAAATCTAAAATTGGTCCATTTAAGTTTCTCCGGACGTTGTTATATTTATTTACGTTAAAATACAACCAATTGTTGTTTCCTTTCATTGAATATCATTTTTTTTCTTATCTTTGTTTAAAGGTGTGAATGCGGTCCAATTTCAGCCACTCGAACGGGAACACAATAAGGGGTGCACCCCATTGTTGTCGACATCTCCAATTCTAATCAGGAAAAAATCCCAACGCCAATATTGACTCTGGCCAAAATCGCCGATAATAAGGGCTTAATTAGGATCGAACACCTAGAGGAATGTTTCCTCTTCGGGGGATGTTTAATCAGTCGAGAAAAACATTCGGGGAGGGAAAATACGTTCGTTAATTTCTGTAAATACGACCGCTAGTTACTTTTTAGACAAACACACTTCCGCTTCAACTATTCCTCGCGTATACAGGGCGTTCCTCATCTCAAATCGCGCCGATAAATGAGGGCAACCCTTAAAAATCGGGGACCATTAATGGGCCCCGATTTTTAATTCACCGAAAAAAAAGTTGACAATTTTTTTGGGGTTTTTTGAGGCGAGATTCTCCCAGGTGAGTCCCAAAGGCGGAAATCGAGGGATGCGCTGTATATGGGAGGGTGGTTTGAGAAGCAGCACACGGGAGCAGACTGAAGTCAATGAATATTCAATAGCACCAACACAAGAGTCGCAAACGAGCATCGGAACGTGGTTTTGATTAACTTCCTTTATTTTTGAGGAGCGTTTCTGAACGTTTCGATTGCGCCGCGCCATTTAAATTTCTAATTTTCGCGACCCGAATCGAAATTCGGCTCGACTCGATTAAGCGGCGAAAAAATGCGAGCCGATCGCGCCGAGGCGGCGATCAAAACTGCCTTCTGTAAAACTCGTAGAGGCAAGACGGCTCAATATTTGCTTTTTCAATTAATTAATATTTGTTGTCTGCAAATTTGAATTCTCATTTGTACGAAATAATTGATTCGATTATTCCTATTGTATTTCAATATTATTTTAACGTGGGGCTTCTTCAGCTCATCAAAAGTTTGCAAACTTATTGTTTCTCGGAGCTTCGGAATTTTTGTGTCGGGTTTCCGGTCCCGATTTTATTGATAGCGCGGCCGAATCTAATTCGGCGTTTTATTTAAACGGTGAGAGGCTTCATCGCTCCGCTTTGTTTGGTGGTTTTGGGGGATTCGTCTTGACCACCTGTTTCTGGCCTTTTCGCCGATTTTTAAATTGGTTGAGCGGTCAATTGGGTTAAATTGAATTAAGCAAATTAGATCATCTGAAATAAAATTTGTTCGCTGCAGAAGATGGGGAAAGTGACTTTAAATTATTGATTCGTTAAAATAAGAACTAAACTAAAAGTTGTGACAGGACATTTTGTTTGCCACTTATTAATTAACATGTAAAAGTCACAAAAAAAAATTAAAGCAGAAAATTGTAGATGATGAAAATATCTACAAGTCCTTTAATTTTGTTTTAGTTCGAACCGTTTTCGAGTTGTGACCAATTTAAAAAAATTGTGTCTGAAATTTGAGAAAAAAAATTTCAAAAATGTAATTTTAAATAAAATATATTTGTTGACTCTTAATTTTCAAAATTTGTTTGTACACATCTGACAAATTGTTTCCCTTATCTCCAAGTCCTTTAGCCTTTCAATTTGTGCAAGTTTAAAAAAATCCGCAAGTTGACAAAACAGCCTCTTTTAGAACATTAAACTTCCCAAAAAGCCCTTTTTAGAACATACAAAAAAGCCTTTTTAGAACACACATAAATTGTTTTACCCAAAAATAAATTGCGTCTTCAATTTTCCAAAACATTAACAACTTTACAAAAAAGCCTTTTTTAGAACATAAAACTTTCAAAACCAAACCTTCTTTAGAACATAAAAATAATTATTTTATGCTAAACTTCTGTCTAAATATATTTGAAGATTATCCGCTAAAAAAGTAAAATTAAAATATGGTTTTCGTGAAATGGATCTCCCAAAACAGCCTTTTTTAGAACATGTAAGAATTATTTGATGTCAAAAAACTTACATTTTCAATTGAAGCCAACCCAAACAAATTTTAAAGCATGTTCCAATGCAGAAAAACAAACATCAAGATTTGACAATATAAAACCTCCCAAAACAGCCTCTTTTAGAACATAAAACTTCACAAAAAGCCCTTTTTAGAACACACAAAAAAAGTTGAAGCAGAAAATTGTAGATGATGAAAAAATCTACAAGTCCTGATAATTTTTTTTAGTTCAAACCGTTTTCGAGTTGTAACCAATTTAAAAAAATATTGTCTGAAATTTGAGAAAAAAATGTCAAAACCAATTTTTTGTTATTTTATTACAAAAAAATATTTGTTGACTCTTTATTTTCAAAATTTGTTTGTAACCATCTGACAAATTGTTTCCCTTATATCCAAGTCCTTTAACTCTTCAATTTGTGCAAGTTTAAAAAAATTCGGAAGTTGACAGTATAAAATCTCCCAAAACAGCCTCTTTTAAAACATTAAACTTCCCAAAAAGCCCTTTTTAGAACATACAAAAAGCCTTTTTAGAACACACATAAATTGTTTTACCCAAAAACAAATTGCGTCTTCAATTTTCCAACACATTAACAACTTTACAAAAAAGCCTTTTTTAGAACATAAAACTTTCAAAAAGAAACCTTCTTTAGAACATAAAAATAATTATTTTATGCTAAACTTCTGTCTAAATATATTTGAAGATTATCCGTTAAGAAAGCAAAATATAAATAAAGTTTTCGTGAAATGGATCTTCCCAAAACAGCTTTTTTTAGAACATGTAAGAATTATTTGATGTCAAAAAACTTACATTTTCAATTGAAGCCAACCCAAACAAATTTTAAAACGTGCTCCAATGCAGAAAAACGAACATCAAGATTTGACAATATAAAACCTCCAAAAACAGCCTCTTTTAGAATATAAAACTTCCCAAAAAGCCTTTTTAGAACATACAAAAAAAGTTGAATCAGAAAATTGTAGATGATGAAAAAATCTACAAGTCCTGTTAATTTTTTTTAGTTCAAACCGTTTTCGAGTTGTAACCAATTTAAAAAAAAGTGTCTGAAATTTGAGAAAGAAAATTTCAAAAATGTATTTTTTTGTTATCTTATTAATAAAAAATATTTGTTGGCTCTTAATTTTCAAAATTTGTTTGTAAACATCTGACAAATTGTTTTCCTTATCTCCAAGTCCTTGAACTCTTCAATTTGTGCAAGTTTAAAAAAATTCGGAAGTTGACAACTTGTTCAGTTAGGTCGCCAGTTCTGATCTTGTTCAGGTCAGATTTGTTGGCTCTTTAAATATCTGAAAAGTAATTTTCTCTAATTTCGAGTTGTGTATTTCTTTAATCCGTGTAAGTTTAAAGTAATTCGAAAGTTGACAACTTGTAAAGTTAGATCGCCAGTTCTGATCTTGTTCGGGGCAGATTTGTTGACTTTTTAAATTTAAAATTTGTTCGGGAAATATCTGAAAAGTAATTTTCTCTAATTTCGAGTTCTTTATTTCTTCAATTTGTGTAAGTTTGAAAAAATTGGAGAGTTGACAACTTGTAGAGATAGGTCACCAGTTCTGATTTTGTTCGAACCACATTGTTGGCTCTTTAAATTTAAAATTTGTTTGAAAATATCTGAGAAATTGTTTTCTTTACCTTGAAATTCCTTGCTAATTATTTATACAAGTTTTAAAAAACGGACAGTTCAGAACTTGTAGAATTAGGTCGCCATATCTGATCTTGTTCGAAACAAATTTGTTGACACTTTTTTAAAATCTGTTTGTAAATATCTGAAACGTATTTTCTTTGTTTTTAAATTTTTTGTTTGAGATTAAGATATCAATTCTGATCTTGTTCGGTTCTTTAAATTTACAATTTGCTTGTTATCTGAAAAATGTTTCTGTTTGTTTTTATTGAATTGAATTGAATTGAATTGAACGGCAGCCGAAAGATGAAAGGTGCAAAAATCGATGTAAAGACAGCAAAGTTTAGAAAAACAAGATCACATTTCAAATTGGATTACCATAGAACACGAATTAAGGAATGTCAGTGGGGCGAACGGAACCCCAACGTTTTTATTTGATCAGATCTTATCGATCCCAGCAGAAGAGGAAATACATCAAGCTATAGTTTCCTTTTATCTTCGAGACGGCATTATATCATGTTAGTATCGCAGTGACACTGTTTTTCATTCTTGCGCCGTGTAAGAAGCCCAATACATCTTTGTCACTAGCTACTTCAAACGTACTTCGGCTGTCATATAAACTTATTGTCGGTTATAATGAAAACGGTCTTCGGATCTTTCCTCGCTCTCGGCGCCACTACGTTCGCACAACGCGTTACGCCGAATCTAATTCCGATGCGTTGATACCAAAAGAATAATGCATTTGCCAGGAGATGTTCGCGAGGGTCCCTCTAATCCGATATATCAAATCAAAGATCACTAGATCTCACTCGAGTTAATATTTTTTCTTGGCGACCCGTCAAATAATTACACGAGATGGCTGTTAAGACGAGATTCGGTTGCGGTATTGAGGAAGGTAAATTGCACGGAAAGCTCCTTGATTAAGTGGATGTGTGGAACAATGGGCCCGGATTCAGAAATCATACACATGGAATAGACATCGACTATTCAATAGTCTATAGCGCTAAATCTAAACTCACATCAAGTATAGCTTTGAAGTTGACAATTCAATTGTGCCCCAAGATTTCCTTATCGCACATCGTTCCGCGGCGTTTAGACGTACGTTCGTTAATCGAGGAGGGCCTAGAGCCCCCCCCCCATTTTTCTCCCGGCCGGGGATTAAACAAGACGTCTAGAAATCGTAGACCGAGCGCTTCTTGTTAATAATGCCATCCTTGGTTAATTAATTAAGGGGCACGCACGTCAGGGCTACTGAATTTCCTGTGCGAGTGCGTAATTTTATGCTCAAGTTGACATATTATCAGAACATAAGACGTAATACGGTCCGCACTAATTGAGAATGTTTACACAATTAATTTCCCATCAAAGTTTGTACACAAATTTGTACTTGTGGAATTTTTTCAATTGCTTTTCTTTTTTAATTTTAGGCAATATTATCTAATTTAAATTTAAATGTGGTTGCTTCGTATTAGTCAAAACTAATCTAGTTCAGGTCAGTTTAAGCGAGTTTAACCTCAATTGGCCTAAATTAATCTTCATTTTAACAAATTGTAAACCAATCTAGCCAATTTAACCTTTCTGTGGACAATTTTCGAACACATTTTTGTTGACTTAATTTTTAAAGTTTCTTGCACAAAATTTACCAACAAATTGAAACTGTAAACTTGAAAAATTTTAATTTTACAAGTTGTCAACTTCCGAATTATTTTAAATTTGCACGAATTAAAAAAATAAAGAACTCGAAGTTAGAGAAAATTAGTTTTCAGATATTTCCCGAACAAATTTTAAATTTAAAGAGCCAACAAATCTAACCTGAATAAGATCAGAACTGGCGACCTAACTTTACAAGTTGTCAATTTTCGAATTATTTTAAACTTACACAAAGTAAAGAAGTAAAAGCCTTGATGATCAAGAAAACAATCTTTCAGATAGTACTTTCAAACAAATTTTAAATTTAAAAAACCAACAAATGTGATCCGAATAAAATCAGAACTGGTGACCTATCTCCAAAAGTTGTCAACTCTCTAATTTTTTTAAACTTACACAAATTGAACAAATAAAGAACTCGAAATTAGAGAAAATTACTTTTCAGATATTTCCAAACAAATTTGAAATTTAAAGAGGCAACAAATCTGACATGAACAAGATCAGAACTGGACCTTTACCTTTAGAAGTTGTCCACTTTGGAATTACTTTAAAATTACACGAATTAAAGAAACTTAGAGAAAGTTACTTTTCAGATATTTAAGACCAAATTTTAAATTTAAAGAGCCAATAAATCTGACCTGAACAAGATCAGAACTGGCGACCTAACTTTACAAGTTGTCAATTTTCGAATTATTTTAAACTTACACAAAGTAAAGAAGTAAAAGCCTTGATGATCAAGAAAACAATTTTTCAAATAGTACTTTTAAACAAATTTTAAATTTAAAAAACCAACAAATGTGATCCGAATAAAATCAGAACTGGTGACCTATCTCCAAAAGTTGTCAACTCTCTAATTTTTTTAAACTTACACAAATTGAACAAATAAAGAACTCGAAATTAGAGAAAATTACTTTTCAGATATTTCGAAACAAATTTTAAATTTAAAGAGGCAACAAATCTGACCTGAACGAGATCAGAACTGGACCTTTACCTTTAGAAGTTGTCCACTTTGGAATTACTTTGAAATTACACGAATTAAAGAAACTTAGGAAAAGTTACTTTTCAGATATTTAAGACCAAATTTTAAATTTAAATAAATCTGAGCTGAACAAGATCAGAACTGGCGACCTAACTTTACAAGTTGTCAATTTTCGAATTATTTTAAACTTACACAAAGTAAAGAAGTAAAAGCCTTGATGATCAAGAAAACAATCTTTCAGATAGTACTTTCAAACAAATTTTAAATTTAAAAAACCAACAAATGTGATCCGAATAAAATCAGAACTGGTGACCTATCTCCAAAAGTTGTCAACTCTCTAATTTTTTTAAACTTACACAAATTGAACAAATAAAGAACTCGAAATTAGAGAAAATTACTTTTCAGATATTTCCAAACAAATTTGAAATTTAAAGAGGCAACAAATCTGACATGAACAAGATCAGAACTGGACCTTTACCTTTAGAAGTTGTCCACTTTGGAATTACTTTAAAATTACACGAATTAAAGAAACTTAGAGAAAGTTACTTTTCAGATATTTAAGACCAAATTTTAAATTTAAAGAGCCAATAAATCTGACCTGAACAAGATCAGAACTGGCGACCTAACTTTACAAGTTGTCAATTTTCGAATTATTTTAAACTTACACAAAGTAAAGAAGAAAAAGTCTTGATGATCAAGAAAACAATTTTTCAGATACTTTCAAACAAATTTTAAATTTGAAAAACCAACAAATGTGGTCCTAACAAAATCAGAACTGATGACCTATCTCTAGAAGCTGTCAACTCTCCAATTTTTTTAAACTTATACAAATTGAAGAAATAAAGAACTCGAAGTTAGAAAAAAATACATTTCAGATATTTACGAACAAATTTGAAATTTAAAGAGCCAACAAATCTGACCTGAACAAGATCAGAACTGGCGACCTAACTTTACAAGTTGTCAATTTTCAAATTATTTTAAACTTACAAGTAAAGAAGTAAAAGCCTTGATATTAAAGAAAACAATTTTTCAGATACTTTCAAACAAATTTTAAATTTAAAGATCCAACAAGATCACAACTGGCGGCTAAGCTTTACAAATTGTGAACTTCTAAATTCATCTAAACTTATACAAATTAAAGCAATGAAGGACTTGAAGTTAAAGAAAACAACTTTTCAGATATTTACAAAAAAAAAAAAAAAAAATTTAAAGAGCCAACAAATCTGACGCGAACAAGTTGTAAACTTCTCCATTTTTCTAAACCTACACAAATTAATTTTTCAACAAATGATCTTGACGACATGAACGTTACAGATCTTGGAGATAAAGAGTTTTTTAAGGTTCAATTTCCGAATCTGGTCGCAACTAGACCATCCATCAAATGACTTAAGTGGCAAACGAAAAATTTTCTGTTAAGTGGAGGAAACTCGTAGGCAGCGCAAACGCGATATGTGCCACAAATTGAGAAATAACTAAACTTTAAGTCAACTTCCTCCTTAAGAGAAGGAGGCACAGCTGCCGGGAATTGAATATTTATCGCCGCGAAACGTAATTAACCGTAAATGCCGCGGAATCCGGAAAATTAAAAAATGAGTTGCAACGAATAATATTGACAACTCAATAAACGTTAAGAGGAAACGGCGGCGAGACAATCCGGGCCGCTGAATGGCGTTAAAGCGTGTAATTGTCAAAAATTGAATACTACACAAACGGCCGAGCGCTAAATTGCGAGATCGTCTCTGGATTAACAAATCGACACTCTCAGATAGTTCCGGCTCCCCGTTACGACCACCGTGCGGTTTTTTAATCTCGCCTTACTGTAAATCGCCATTCAAAAATCGCGCAAGTAACGTTGTCTCGGATTTGATCAAATTTGGAACCGATTTTCCGGGGGCAACATTCGAGCATAACCCACTGGAATTTTTTTCTGATTTTTTTCGCCGCCTATTTTTACACAGAGAGAAAAGAAGTGAAAAATTTGTTAGTAACAAGGCAACTTCGTTAAGGTGGGTTTGGTAGGTCTAGAAGTGAGGTTAGAATTATTGAATTTTCAATCCAAGTTAATTTAAATATTACAACTTTAAGAAACATTTACTCAGTGTTACACTGTAGCCTACTTAATACCGAATGAGGAGACATACTTGAGAAATTTTGGTAATGAGCAAAATCGCTTGAAAATATTTTAATATAACATAATAAATTATGAAAAGTATATGTACTATACTATATGCACTGTACATTTTAAATTAACTTGGATTGAAAATTCAATAATTCTAACCTCACTTCTAGACCTACCAAACCCACCTTAACTATTAACAAATATTGATTGATATTTGGCCCACTAAATGTTTATTTACGATTAACTGACAGTTTATTAATACGACTTCAATTAGCTTAATTTACTTCTAACACTTTGTTATTTATAATAAAGTAAGCAATTATTAAAAATAAAAAAGAATTTGGTAATAGTTAACACACGTTTAGTTACACTAAATAAATGTATTATTCAGTCTTTATTTGCTTTATTTTGGAGGAATAGTTGTTTATTAATAAAAAATAAATGTATATTAAAATTAAATAAATATTTGTTATTAATAAATATTCTCTCATAAATATTTGTTAACATTTAATAATAGTAAATAATAATACAACCAAGATTTATTAATTATTTATATTATGTTAATATAAGTTGTTTTATACTAATGAATTTCAGTTAACAATTAAATTAGCATATTAATAATAACAATTAATGTTCGGGAAATATTTACTATAAACCCTTCATTATTTATTAATAAATATTTTATAAATTGGATTTTTAATAATAATCTCATATTAAACTGAAACTTTTTATTTAAAATGAATAAAAATATTTAAAATACAATAAAATAAAATAAACATGAAACACAACTTATATCTATAAATAATAAAAAAAATATTAGAGCATCATTCAATGTGAAATGTATTAGAAATGTTTGTAAAATGTCTAAATAATACAGTTGCTGTCGTTATAGATACCTATTAATATTCTTGGTTCATGCAGGAAATAAATTTACGTCCATCACCGATTAATTGAATATGTGTGGGAAAAGTGCAACAAATATTTTTAATGTCAATAATTTGTTTAGAAGTGGAAAAATCATCATCAGTCACTTCATATGCTTCAAAATCTTTATCAATACCATAACAAACAATTATTTTATATATTAAATACATTTGTTTGTCACCAGTTTACAATACATTAACAACCTTTCCAAAAACTGGTTCACCATGTACATCCCGATTTACTTGAACGATTATAAATTTTTTTAAAATAATGGCGAGTTCCATATTATTATTTTAATGCACTTCTCAACACTACCGAATAACGCAAAGAAATGATTTGGCTGTTAATGCAAACATCCGGTTCAATTGTAAAATAAGCATTTTTTTATCTTAGTCAACTTACCTTTTCAATAAATGAGTATTTATTTTTGATTATAATGTACAGGGTGTCCCATCACTTGTGGCCACCCCCAAAATTGAGCTTTAATTGAAAGCTATGAATTTGAAATTTGGTGCACGTATGACTCTGATATAAGGCTAGAAATTTCCGGTTTTAAATGTTAATTGTCGGCGTTAGTTTTCGAGAAAAAAAATAAAAACTGATTTTTTATAAAAATATTATCTCCCAATTTCGTCAAATTTCACTTTTCAGGATCAGTATTATTGAGATAAAGATGTCCAAAGTAAAAAAAAAAATCCAAAGCTGTAATTAGCCTAAAATTCCCTTATATTCGAATCTTAACAGTAAATGTAATGATTTATGGCCCTAATAATCCTCAAAAAGCTGTCCGCAAAGTCGAGTACAATTTAAATTTATGGCATTGTAAAAATTTGTCAGTGTCTAGTGGAAACCAGGGCAAGAGAACGTCAGTAGCGTACCTAAATCGAACCTTTTTACATTCTTGTAAATTTCTAAAATTTTTGTAAGTCCTCTAATAAATTATGATTATGAGAACGAACATAATTTAATGTCTGGATGTTGAATTATATTTTTTAAGTCGAAGAGGACTTATTACATTTTGAATTAATGTTTGAGTGCAAAGATGAATACGAAAGATTTTGAACTGAATGATTTCGGAACTCGTTCGAGACTAACTTTGTCGTCCCCGTAAATTTGGAAATTAGTTTCACGGATTATTGTGGTCGTACTGGTTGAGTCTTTCGTGAGAACCTGTTCAAACGCACGTTTCATCCATAAATATTTAATGACTTTATTGCTAAAATTGCTTCGGAATTGCATTTTTCAATAGTAAACGTATTCATCTAGTCGTAAATATCGACTGTCAGTTATAAATGTAGGGTGGGTGTATTACTATTGTTATCAGTTCAACTTCAGCTTTTGAAGAGTAATTTTGTCCAAAAAGTTTTTATCTGTGTTTTATTTCTGTGTGTTTTAATTAGTTTTCGTTTATAATGCCGGTTACCTTTACCTTCGAAGAAAAGACTGATATGATATTAATTTATGGAGAAGCACGGCAAAATTATGTTCAAGCTGCTCAAATTTACGCTCAACGTTTTCCACAAAGAACTCCGCCAGAAAGAAAAATATTTCAAAGACTTGTTGATTCCTTGAAACAAAACGGAAATTTAAAGGGAAAAGAAAAAACGACAGTGAATCCCACGGTAACGCATGAAGTCAATCAAGCTGCAGTTTTAAATCTCGCCGATTATTTTTTAGTGATTTCATCCACCAATCGTTTAGCAGTATTTGGGCACACGTGTTTAATTCTGTCCAATCACAACATTATTATAGTGAGAATTTTCTACTGTAGAAAATTCCCGCGAAAATTATTTGACATCTGTCACCAGTTTTATTTTAAACTATTAAACTGTATTTATTATGTTGCATTTTTGATTCAAACATTAAAAAATAATCTTCCGAATACCACTCGAGAGTGCGAATTAATTAGAAAATAATTCTCCAGTTATTTTTTCAAATTTGTTGCCATTTGGGAATAGCCACTCGAGCCCTACGGGCTCTAGTGTCTATTCCCTGGCAACAAGTTTTCGAAAATCTGTCGAATTATTTTCAATTTATTCCCACTCTCTTGTGATATTACTTATGATAATAATCCCCAATTGAGCATTAGGAAAATCAGTCAAGACACGGGAATTAGTCGGTCTTCAGTAGGGAGGATATTAAAAAATCACAAATATCATCCTTACCACATAGAATCACATCAGCAACTGCATGATCGAGATTTCGAAAGCCGCGTAAATTTTTGCCAATGGGCTAATGGAAAGCCCAGTACGACGACAATAATCCGTGAAACTAATTTCCAAATTTACGGGGACGACAAAGTGAGTCTCGAACGAGTTCCGAAATCATTCAGTTCAAAATCTTTCGTATTCATCTTTGCACTCAAACATTAATTCAAAATGTAATAAGTCCTCTTCGACTTAAAAAATATAATTCAACATCCAGACATTAAATCATGTTCGTTCTCATAATCATAATTTATTAGAGGACTTACAAAAATTTTAGAAATTTACAAGAATGTAAAAAGGTTCGATTTAGGTACGCTACTGACGTTCTCTTGCCCTGGTTTCCACTAGACACTGACAAATTTTTACAATGCCATAAATTTAAATTGTACTCGACTTTGCGGACAGCCTTTTGAGGATTATTAGGGCCATAAATCATTACATTTACTGTTAAGATTGGAATATAAGGGAATTTTAGGCTAATTACAGCCTTTGGATTTTTTTTTTTTACTTTGGACATCTTTGTCTCAATAATACTGATCCTGAAAAGTGAAATTTGACGAAATTGGGAGATAGTATTTTTATAAAAAATCAGTTTTTATTTTTTTTCTCGAAAACTAACGCCGACAATTAACATTTAAAACCGGAAATTTCTAGCCTTATACCAGAGTCATACGTGCACCAAATTTCAAATTCATAGCTTTCAATTAAAGCTCAATTTTGGGGGTGGCCACAAGTGATGGGACACCCTGTACAAATGTATTTTCTTTCACTAACATGAATTAGTACCAAATAGTCATTACACATAAAAAACCTTAATTATTATAAACAAATACCCATTGTTATACATAATAAATTTTTGTTTGCATAAATTGAGAACATATTTGTTTTCAAATAATGTTGATCTCAAACACAGTCGAAAGTAATAAATCGTTTATTTCCAAAAAATAAATTGATTTACAAGAATTAGTATACCGTATTTTTTAATTAGAGAAGAAAATTCAAACAGATCGCGCCAAAAGATAGATCTATGATTGGCTGTCAGCAAAGTGCTGGCAGCCAATCATAGATCTATCTTTTGGCGCGATCTGTTTGAATTTTCTTCTCAAATTAAAAAATACGGTATAGTAAGTAGTTAATAAAGTGTACTTTTTGACAATTTAAATACTTAAACATAAATAAATCAGCTGCAAATTCGCGTTTTTTACTATTAGACTGACTATTTCTTTCAGTGTAGAACGTTTGAAGTGTGCCGAATTTTTCGCCCAGCCCCACAGTGGGCTCATGACGGCCATTTTTTTTGTTCTTCGTAATCGTATGCAACGGCATGCCGGCCAACATCGCTGTCTGTCCCGTTACTTATTACATCTCATTAATTACTCGGAATGATTACATTCGGCCAAGTTAACACTGGTGGCCATTCAAGGCGCCCATTCATGAGCTCGCGAGTTGGCACGCAAATCGGACCTTTCCGACCTTCAGGTTTGCTTTCATTTAATTTTTTTTCGTGCGAAGAGAAACAAATGAAAAATTAAATGGTACAGTTGGATGCGTCGGATATTAAAATTGCACAAATTGCACGAAACGGTGTTCACAAAGAAGATATTTTTAGCTCGAATAGATCTGTTAGGTTGTCGAGGTATTCGGAGCGCAGATATTTTAATTCATTGACGGAATTGTAAATAGAAAAATTTGTTCTATTGAGAGATGGATTTCAAATTAAATTTTTCCACTTTGTGGAACAATTTTTTTTATGAAAAGGTTTTTTTGCGAGTTGTTTTGTAAAGAGGAAACATTTTTGCAGTTTTGTGCTAGTAACAAAACTGAACTCAAGGTTTTGCTTGCCAAAAAGACCTTTTTTAGAACATAAATTATATTATGTTAAAATTTTCAATTTAATGCCATTAAAAAATTTAAATAAAGCTAAAATATAAAGGTTGTCAAAAAAGGCTTTTTTAGAACATGTAAAAATTATGTGATGAAAACAATTACATTTTCAATTTAAACCAACTCAAAGATATTTTAAAGCAAAAACTAATATCAAAGTTGGATAATATAAAACCTCACAAAAAAGCATTTTTTAGAACATAACCCTTTCAAAAAAAACCTTCTTTGGAACATAAAAATAATTATGTTATGCAAAACTTTTAAGTATAAATATATTTGAAGATTATCCGGTAAGAAAGCAAAATTAAAATAAAGCTATTGGCAATATAAAGATTCTCAAAAAAGCCTTTTTTAGAACATGTAAGAATTATGTGATGTAAAAAAATTTCATTTTCAATTTAAACCAACTCAAAGATATTTTAAAGCAAAAACTAATATCAAAGTTTGATAATATGAAACCTCACACAAAAACCTTTTTTAGAACATAAAACTTTCAAAAAGAAACCTTCTTTAGAACATAAAAATAATTATGTTATTCAAAACTACTAAGTATAAATGTATTTGAAGATTATCCGCTAAGAAAGCAAAATTAAAATAAAGCTATTTGCTAGATAAAGATTCTCAAGAAACCCTTTTTTAAAGCATGTAAGAATTATGTGATGTAAAAAAATTACATTTTCAATTTAAACCAACTTAAAGATATTTTAAAGTAAAAACTAATATCAAAGTTTGATAATATAAAACAACCTGATATAAAAACCTCACATAAAAGCCTTTTTTAGAATATAAAACTTTTTAAAAAAAACCTTTTTTAGAACATAAAAACAATTATGTTATGCAAAACTTCTAATTGTAAGTCTAAATATATTTGAAGATTATTCGCTAAGAAAGCAAACTTAAAATAAAATTTTCGTGATATGAAACTTCCTAAAACAGCCTCTTTTAGACCATGTAAGAATGATTTGATGTCAAAAATCTTACATTTTCAATTAAGCCAACCTAAACAAATTTTAAAGCCTGTTCCAACGCAAAAAAACTAACATCAAGGTTTGACAATATAAAACTTCTCAAAACAGCCTCTTTTAAAACATCAAACTTCCCAAAAAGCCCTTTTTAGAAAATACAAAAAAGCCTTTTTAGAACACACATAAATTGTTTTATCCAAAAACAACTTGGGTCTTCAATTCTGCAACACATTAACAACTTTATAAAAAAGCCTTTTTTAGAACATAGAACTTTCAAAACGAAGCCTTCTTTAGAACATAAAAATAATTATTTTATGCAAAACTTCCGTCTAAATATATTTGAAAATTATCCGCTAAGACAAAATTAAAATAAAGTTTTCGTGATATGAAACTTCCCAAAACAGCCATTTTTAGAACATAAAACTTACCAAAAAGCCTTTTTTAGAACACAGAAAAAAGCCTTTTGAGCACCCAAATAAATTGTTTTATCTAAAAACAAATTGCGTGTTCAATTCTGCAACAAATTGACAACTTTACAAAAAAGCCTTTTTTAGAACACACAAAAACTTTGTATCTAAAAAACTAAAAAATTGAATTTAGGAAAATCAAACATAGAAACGTCAGAAAACCAGCCACAAATCACTAATTGAGGTCTAAAAAAGCCGAATTCCGCTCGGCTGAGCCCATAAGTGATCGCGCGGCCAAAACCGTAACCGACCTTTTAATTTCTTGTTTTTTCTCGACCGGAAATTTTTTCAACGAGCCTTCGCCTGGCCGACTAGATAGATACGCAACGAAAGGGTTAGGCGCGATATCAGAATTCGCCAATGACACGAGACAAATGACTGAGCTTGTCTAATTGATGATCACTTTGTCATATCTAGAGTGGGAAATCTAGTAAAGCGGTATCCTACGACAACTCCTCCTAAGGCGCGCTGTTGTTGTCCGATCGCCACTAAAGACCTACGCGCTTGGGTGGTCTGCGCCCGTCACACGACAACCAGTAGTCGACTTTTCGGGCCCCGGATCTCACACTTGACCCGCGGACGGATTAATACGTCCATTGAGAACGGGCTTCAATAACATCGACGGGATGTGACGTCATCGACAGCTGGCGGCTAATCGGCGATAATTATAAGCTGACCAAACGTACTCCTTTGCGGAGTTTTGTACTTCTTTTTTGTGAACCGAACTCCTTTTAAAACGAGTACTCCAAAAGTACTCCTTTGCATTATTTTGTACTCCTTTGTACTTCTAAAAATATAAAAACCTGCCATTTAACTTTAACCTTTAATCAATCAAATATTTCTAGTCCAAATTAACAGTAAGTGAACCGAATATAAAATAAAATAATTTTTTTTAGAAATCGTAAAAATCGTTTTAATGAAAATTTAAAAAAAGAGTTTCCATTTATTATGGACAACAAAGGAAATGATGATTCTATGGCTAAATGCACAATCTGCAACGAATAATTTTCTATTGCGATTGGTGGACGAAGTGCAATAACAAAACACATTGATAGTAATAAACATAAAACATCTCTTGATGCAGCGGCTTCAACGTCTAAACTAAATACATTTTTTAAAACTGATAGTTTTGGACCAATTGAAAAAAAATAGCAATTATGGAGGGTGCATTCGCTTTCCATGCAATCATTCATAATCAGAGTTTCAGAAGTATGGACTGTACTACCAAATTATTAAAAAAATTTCATGACGCAAAATTTTCTTGTGCCAAAACTAAATGCGAGTCAATAATAACAGGAGTGTTTAATGAATATTGCAAAAAAATACTATCAGATTCGTCGAACCACAAAGAAATAAAATTATATCCAATTTTAGTAAGATATTTCGATATTAAAAGTGGCATTCGTCTTAAGATTTTAAATTTACAGTCTATTGAAGGAGAAACTTCGAAAATTTTATCAAATCGTGTTATTTCAGAAAATAATTTGAATTCAAAAATTTTAGTATTATCGGCAGATAATACGAATACAAGTTTTGGAGGACGCAACCGAAAAGGTGTCAATAATGTTCACACAAAACTAAAAAATCTACTCCAGAGAAACATTTTGGGGATTGGTTGTAATATTTTATCAAATGCCATTAATGCAGCTTTTAGTTCCATGTCAATTGATGTGGCCATAATTACAAACATATATTTATATTTTAGTCGTTTCACTGTACGAGTAGCAAGTCTTAAACAGTTTTGTGAAGAGTCTGATGTTGAATATAAAAAGTTTCTCGGCTATTCAAAAGTGAGGCTTGCTTTGACTCCAGCAATAGAACGCATTTTACTATTATATGATTCGCTTCGTCTATATTTTTAAATTTGGAAAAAAGCCCCACACTTCTGAAAGCGATCTTTCAAAACGATACATCAGAACTTATGCTCTATTTCGTTCATAGTCAGGCATCATTTTTTCATAAAACTACTCTAGACATTGAATGTGATAAAATTTCAACTGCAGAAGTTAGTGGCATTTTAGAGCAAATCGATTTTTAATTGCACCATAATGTTCCTCCCAACAAAATACATAAGTTTCATGTTTATATGACGCTCTAAGCAAGAAAGAAAAAAAAGTTTTTTCCTTCGTTTGGCTTTTTTCTCTCTTTTTTTTCTTTTCTTTTTTTGTTTTTTCGCTAGGATAACTTTTCCTGCCGGAAACGATGGAACAAGAATCAATTGAATTGCTCCAGTATTAACGGAGCTACGGCCATTTTCTAGATTTATAGTTTTCTATCTCTGTCAATTTTAGAGCAAATCGATTTTTAATTGCACCATCGTATTCCTCGCAAAAAATACACAAATTTTCATGTTTATATGACGCTCTAAGTAAGAAAGAAAAATAAGTTTTTTCCTTGGTTTGGGTTTTTCTCTATCTTTTCTTTTTCTTTTTTCTTTTTCTCTTCTTTTTTCCTTACTAGGATAACTTTTCCTGCCGGAAACGATGGAACAAGAATCAATTGAATTGCTCCAGTATTAACGGAGCTACGGCCATTTTCTCGATTTATAGTTTTCTATCTCTGTCAATTTTAGAGCAAATCGATTTTTAATTGCACCATCGTATTCCTCGCAAAAAATACACAAATTTTCATGTTTATATGACGCTCTAAGTAAGAAAGAAAAACAAGTTTTTTCCTTGGTTTGGGTTTTTTCTCTATCTTTTTTTCTTTCTTTTTTCTTTTTATCTTCTTTTTTCCTTACTAGGATAACTTTTCCTGCCGGAAACGATGGAACAAGAATCAATTGAATTGCTCCAGTATTAACGGAGCTACGGCCATTTTCTCGATTTATAGTTTTCTATCTCTGTCAATCTTAGAGCAAATCGATTTTTAATTACACCATCGTGTTCCTCGCAAAAATACACAAATTTTCATGTTTATATGACGCTCTAAGTAAGAAAGAAAAACAAGTTTTTTCCTTGGTTTGGGTTTTTTCTCTATCTTTTTTTCTTTCTTTTTTCTTTTTATCTTCTTTTTTCCTTACTAGGATAACTTTTCCTGCCGGAAACGATGGAACAAGAATCAATTGAATTGCTCCAGTATTAACGGAGCTACGGCCATTTTCTCGATTTATAGTTTTCTATCTCTGTCAATCTTAGAGCAAATCGATTTTTAATTACACCATCGTGTTCCTCGCAAAAATACACAAATTTTCATGTTTATATGACGCTCTAAGTAAGAAAGAAAAACAAGTTTTTTCCTTGGTTTGGGTTTTTTCTCTATCTTTGTTTCTTTCTTTTTTCTCTTTATCTTCTTTTTTCCTTACTAGGATAACTTTTCCTGCCGGAAACGATGGAACAAGAATCAATTGAATTGCTCCAGTATTAACGGAGCTACGGCCATTTTCTCGATTTATAGTTTTCTATCTCTGTCAATCTTAGAGCAAATCGATTTTTAATTGCACCATCGTGTTCCTCGCAAAAATACACAAATTTTCATGTTTATATGACGCTCTAAGTAAGAAAGAAAAACAAGTTTTTTCCTTGGTTTGGGTTTTTTCTCTGTCTTTTTTTCTTTCTTTTTTCTTTTTATCTTCTTTTTTCCTTACTAGGATAACTTTTCCTGCCGGAAACGATGGAACAAGAATCAATTGAATTGCTCCAGTATTAACGGAGCTACGGCCATTTTCTCGATTTATAGTTTTCTATCTCTGTCAATCTTAGAGCAAATCGATTTTTAATTGCACCATCGTGTTCCTCGCAAAACAAATACATAAGTTTTCATTTTTCTCTGGCCAAAAAGAAAACATGCAAATTGCAGTGGACATTTTCATAATGTGTGCTCAGGCAACCAGGTCAATGTTTTTTTTTCCTTTTTAACAGTGCAATTGTTTATTTAGAACAGTTAAATAATCACAACATAACCTCAACAGAACAAGGTACGTTGATGGATTCGTACCGCTAATAACAATTTTGGAGGATTCAATTCCTGGGATTAAAGATGAATTTCTAAAAGAAGTTCGAAATTTTTATAAAATTTATTACAAATACAGGTCGATTCACTTCACTGAACTAAATAGCTTTAAGTGGACTCCTTTAAGAGGCAAAATTGATTGGGAAGATGTTTCTTCAACAGTTATATTCATAATGAAATAATTGAAAGATATTGTTATTGATAACAATTTTCTGTTTGAAGAAATTCGAAGAGTAAATATATATTTAAGTGAAGAAATGTTGGAAAAATGGATGAATGAAAAAGAGAGCGTGGATAGAAGGTGGGTGGAAATATTTTCACATTTTAACCAACAATATATCCCCTACCAAAATTTAAAGATATTGGTTGAATGTGTACTGTGTTTCCCCGGCACTAATGATGTTGTTGAAAAGGTATTTTCACTTGGAAATGATTATTGGAGCAGGGAAAAATCGCAACTATCGGTCAGGACACTAGCTGCAGTTCTAACTGTTAAATTCAATATGGATTTAAGTTGTTCCGACGTTTCTGCGCTGTTGCAAGAAAATCCAGAAATATTAAAAACAATTCATGCAACAGATAAATATAATTTTTTGAACTAATGAATTTTAAAATTACAGTCGAACTCCTCTATAGTGACCTCCTATATAATGATTTTTCTCTGTAGTGATGTTTTTGTCAGGAACGTGCATTTTTGAACGTTTTCCTTATAAAAATTCCTCTATATTATGATGTTAAGCCACTATATAGTGATTATTCTTAGAAGAATTTCTAGCAAATTCCTTACTTATGGGAATTTCCATTTTTTAAAATACTGCTGTGCAATCAATTTTGGACAGATTTTTTCATCAATAAGTACGTTATGTAAGTACTCAATTCATATGATAAAAATCTGTGTTGTTTATTGCATATCGATTGGTTTTTAAAACTGTAAAAAACTGTAAAATTATACGTGAATTCTATATAGTGAAGTTTCTCTATAGTGATGTTTTTCCATAGCTTTTCGAACATCACTATAGAGGAGTTCGACTGTATTTTAATAATATGGAGAAGACTCGGTGTTTTTATTCAAACCCAATCACCATATCCAATCAAAAATCATTTGTACTCCTTTTTATAAAAAATAGTTGGTCATCTTATAATTATCGCGTCCATAAGTGCGCCGATACTCGCAGGGGTGTCATCCCCCTCCCCCTCCCCCGGTTTCGCAATCATGAATTTTTTAAAACACTCCGGCAAACATAATTAAGCGTTCGACTTAATTTTTATTCACAGTCGCTCAAATAATAAGCGCGATCGTAATTGTCGCGTCGCCCGGAACTCGGGCCAATCGCCTCACTCGCCCGCCAGGGATGGGATCGCGACCGAGATAAGCGCAGCGCCGCGTGTGCCGGGAGCGACCCGGACCCGCGATTGAAATTCTTTTAATTTAACCTTTTCGTTTGTTTAAAGAAACCCTTTTTTCCTCCTCGTTTTTTATTTAATTTGTCATTTTATTGTTCAGCCATTCGTTGCAGACGTGCCGTGATATCAGGACAATTTTTAATTGCCTTTGCAGAGATAACAAAATCAAAATGTTAATTAACAATCCGAGTGTGTTCTGGAGTTTAAAAATTAAAGAAAAATACGCCCTGAATATTTCATTACGTCGCTCTCTGATAAAGTTTAATTTTTTGTTTTGCATGCAGGAGCCGAGCTGGGGTGAGGGCGCGGAAAAAATTTTCAAACGAGCTATTCATAAAATTCAATTATTTCCGAAAAAAATCGCCCCCGGCGCTTGCGTTTCTTTCCGGGAAATTAGTAGTTTCTGGTAATTGCGATCTGATCCCGGGAGGCTCGGAAAAGCCTCTTAAATTTGACGTTGGAAACGGCACTGTTCGTTTGCGAATTTATGGATTATGGGCCAATTTTTCGATTCGGGGCGTTTATAATTATTTCGTTCACAGGATATTAGAAATTAACTGTTCTCCCGACAATGGTGTAAATTTATAGACGAGGTTAAAATGGCACATTATGTTTGGTTTAATAAAAGAAAATAATTGCTTTTGTCATATTTTTCAATTTTAGGCGAAATGCGTTGGCGTTGGTTCAATTGATATGTTCTCTTTCGACTGTTGCAATTTCAAGGTTCTAAGACGACAATAACTTAACGGTAATTTGAGTTATGACAAAATTGTTGCAATAAAAATTATGGAATTTTTTGACGTCAACAACTTTTCTTATTAACATTTTTTCGTAGCTCAACAACCAATACCTCTTGCGCTTCATGAAAGTGCCTAATGCTCATTTATTGTATGGCGCAAGTAAATGTGCCTGTTATCCTCAATAATTTCTGACTTGAGAATAGTGATCATCTAACAATGACACACCCAATAAAATACTTAAATATAAGTTTGGAGATCAAAAAACTATTTATAATTTGTTGCTCAGTAATTTCTAATTTGAGAATAGTGATAAACTAATTTTGAGGCATTCAATAAAGAACTCAAATATTAATTTGGAGGTCAAACAACTAGTTATAGTACGTTGATGAGGTTGAATTTTGTTCCCAATAATTTTCAACTTGGTAATAGTGATCGTTTAACGTTGAGTCACTCGATAAGGAACTTAAATATTAAGTTGAAGTTTAAAAAACTATTTGTGGTATGTTGAGTAGCTTGGATCTTGTCCTCAATAATTTCAAACTTGAAAATAGTAAAGATCTAACAATGAAACACTCAATAAACAACTTAAATGTTAATTTAAGGATCAAAAAATAATTTATGGTATATTGATGGGCTCGGATTTATCTCTAATAATTTTTAACTGGGGAATAGTGATCATCTAATATTGAGACGCTCAATAAAAAACTTAAATATTAAGTTGAAAACTAAAAAGCTCTTTATGGCATGTTTAGGAGCTTGAATCCTGTCTCCGATAATTTCAAATCTGAAAATAGTGATGATCTAACATTGAGACACTCAATAACAAACTTAAATATTAACTTGGAGATCTTGAGGGGCTTAAATTTTGTCCTCAATAATTTCTAACTTGAAAATAGTGATCATCTAACATTGAAACACTCAATAAAGAACTTAAATATTAAGTTGAAGACTAAAAGGCCCATTATGATATGTTTAGGAGCTTGAATCTTGTTCCCGATAATTTCAAATTTGAGAATAGTGATGATCTAACATTGAGACACTCAATAACAAACTTAAATATTAATTTGGAGATCTTGAAGGGCTTGAATTTTGTCCTCAATAATTTCTAACTTGAGAATAGTGATCATCTTGCATTGAAACACTCAAAAAAGGGCTTAAATATTCATTTGGACATTAATAAAAAATTATAGTACATTGAGGGGATTGTATTTTGTCTCCAATAATTTTTAAATGAGGCATAGTTATCATCTAACATTGAGTCATTCAATAAAGAACTTAAATATTAAGTTGAATACTAAAAAGCTCATTATGGCATGTTTAGGAACTTGAATCTTGTCCCCGATAATTTCAAATTTGAGAATAGCGATGATCTAACATTGAGGCACTCAATAACAAACTTAAATATTAATTTGGAGATCTTGAGGGGCTTGAATTTTGTCCTCAATAATTTCTAACTTGAGAATAGGGTTCATCTAACATTGAAACACTCAAGCAACAGCTTAAATATTTATTTGGAAATTTTAAAAAAAATTATAGTATGTTGAGGGTCTTGCATTTTGTCTCCAATAATTTTTAAATGAGGCATAGTGATCATCTAACATTGAGTCACTCAATAAAAAATTTAAATATTAAGTTGAAAACCAAAAAGCTCATTATGGCATGTTTAGGAGCTTGAATCTTGTTCCCGATAATTTCAAATTTGATAATAGTGATGATCTAGCATTGAGACACTCAATAACAAACTTAAATATTAATTTGGAGATCTTGAGAGGCTTGAATGTTGTTCTCAATAATTTCTAACTTGAGAACAGTGATCATCTAACATTGAAACACTCAGCAAAGAACTTAAATATTCATTTGGATATTAAAAAAAATTATAGTATTTTGTCTCCAATAATTTTTAAAGGATGCATAGTGATGATCTAACATTGAGACAATCAATAACAAACTTAAATATTAATTTGGAGATCTTGAGAGGCTTGAATTTTGTCCTCAATAATTTCTAACTTGAGAATAGTGATTATCTAACATTAAAACACTCAAAAAAGAACTTAAATATTTATTTGGATTTTAAAAAAAAATTAGAGTATGTTGAGGGACTTAGATTTAGTCCTCAATAATTGACAACTTGAGAATTGTGATCAGCTATAATAAAAATCCTAAATATTAAATTGGTGATCAAAAAACTATTTAGTGTCTTGAGAGGGTACAATTTCTTCTGAGAATAGTGATTTTTACGCCAAAATTTGAAGTTGTGTTAAATAGTGGACAACAGGTGCATTTTTTTAGGTGGAAAGTTATAATCTTCCAGCTACAATATTTATAAGGGTTGGGATCAGGAGATTTTTTCCTCGTTTGGGAATTTGACGAAAAAACTAAAAACTAAAAACTAAAACTAAAAATCACCGAAAAAAATAATTCGAAACGCAACAAGAGAGCCATTTTGCGCCGATTCTTTCAGGAGACAAATTCCCAAACAGAAAAAGAACAATAAATTTCCCCAAGTAAGTTCCGCGGACGGTCGGAAATAAATAAGGAGAAAGTGGTAAATAAAGAATACCGTCGTCTGCCACCCCACAAAATTGAGAGATGTAGGAAGAGGCCGCTCTCTAATTGGAGTATCTGCAAATTAAGAAAAAAATTGTGTAAGCGCCTTCAACCATGACAGCCGAACTGTCAAGACAAGAAAAAAGTAATTAACCCAAGTGAATAATTAAAGGGAAAAAAGACGTATTTATTTCAGTCGGCGCTATTAGGAATCAAGATCCTTGATCGATAAGACAGAGCGCACAAACAGACCGCAATAAGAGTGTTCTAATTAATAATCGGCTACTCGATTCAAAGCGCCCCGTTGTTTGCACGACTTTTTCGCTTTGAATTTTTCGATTAATTAGATCGTCTTGTCAATAAGAAATTTAATATTGACTCGGAGCGAGCGGCGCTTTAATGGCATTTTAAAATATTCAAACTGGCGCGAAACGCCACCGTCGATGATATCATCCGCAGTCGGCGCTTTTTTATTCTTTCGCCACTTAAATATTCCGACATTCTTCTATATACGTGACTTCATATCCTTAAAAAAGTATTGAATAATTCCAAAGTGGAGTATGTGCCGTGGTGCCGGGCTCTCCTCTTCTTTTAAGATCGTTTTGTTTTATTCATAAACAGTCAATTTTTCTTTTTCTGCCATAAACTTTCGGATATATTTCGCTTAAATGTCGCATTTGAATTTGAATTTTCAGATGTGGAACACGTATGTTATAGAAACGGATGCTCTAACGGCTCGCGGTAAAAACGACGGCTATTTTTGGGACGTTTCGCATTATCCCTTCTCAACGCACTCACGAATTGTGACGAAATGAGAAAATTCCACAAGAAAAACATGAGCAGGGTACTTCGAACAATCCCAGATTGGAAGGTTACTTTGTATTTACCCTCAACTGGGTTCGTTCAAACAAATAGTTCAGAAAAAATATTACTAAAGGAGCTTGTTTTAGTGATCATCTAACAATTGCATCCTCATTGAGTCACTTAAAAATTTACAACTTAAGATGCTGATCATCTAGTATTTAGGCACTCAATGAGTCACTTAAAAACTAATTTGGCGGACAGTATCCTCATTACAATATCTTGAGGGTCTTAGGTGTTGTCCTCACTTGGAGATAGTGATCACATCCTCATCGAATCACTTTCATATTAAATTACAGGGTCTTGAGAATCTTGAAATATCAACTCAACTTAAGATTGTTATCACTTAACAATGAGACACTCAATAAAAAACTTAATATGTTGAGGAGCTTGGATATTGTCCTCAATAATTTCTAACTTGAGAATAGTGACTATCTGACTTAAGAGACTTGATAAGAAAATTAAATATTAATTTGGAGGTAAAAAAAATATTTACAATATCTTGCAAAGCTTGAATATTGTCCTCAGTAATTTTTAAGTTGGGAATAGTGATCATCTAATAATGAGTCCCTCAGTAAAGAAGTTAAATATTAAGTAAAAGATTAAAGAACTATTTTTAATATCTTGAGGAGCTTGAATATTGTCACTCACAAATTGTGACGAAATGAGAAAATTCCACAAGAAAAACATGAGCAGGGTACTTCCAACAATCCCAGATTGGAAGGTTACTTTGTATTTACCCTCAACTGGGTTCGTTCAAATAAATAGTTCAGAAAAAATATTACTGAAGGAGGTTGTTTTAGTGATCATCTAACAATTGCATCCTCATTTAGTCACTTAAAAATTTACAAATTAAGATGCTAATCATCTAGCATTCAGGCACTCAATGAGTAACTTAAAAACTAAATTGGCAGACAATATCCTCAATACAATATCTTGAGGGTCTTTGATGTTATCCTCACTTGAAGATAGTGATCACATTCTCATTGAATCACTTAGATATTAAATTACAGAGTCTTGAGAATCTTGAATTTTCACCTCAACTTAAGATTATCACTTAACAATGAGACACTCAATAAAAAACTTAATATGTTGAGGAGCTTGAATATTGTTCTCAATAATTTCTAACTTGAGAATAGTGACCATCTGACATTAAGAGACTCGATAAGAAATTTAAATATTAATTTGGTGATAAAAAAATATTTACAATATCTTGCAAAGCTTGAATATTGACCTCAGTAATTTTTAAGTTGGGAATAGTGATCATCTAATAATGAGTCACTCAGTAAAGAAGTTAAATATTAAGTAAAAGATTAAAGAACTATTTTTAATATCTTGAGGAGCTTGAATATTGTCACTCACAAATTGTGACGAAATGAGAAAATTCCACAAGAAAAACATGAACAGGGTACTTCGAACAATCCCAGATTGGAAGGTTACTTTGTATTTACCCTCAACTGGGTTCGTTCAAATAAATAGTTCAGAAAAAATATTACTGAAGGAGGTTGTTTTAGTGATCATCTAACAATTGCATCCTCATTTAGTCACTTAAAAATTTACAAATTAAGATGCTAATCATCTAGCATTCAGGCACTCAATGAGTAACTTAAAAACTAAATTGGCAGACAATATCCTCAATACAATATCTTGAGGGTCTTTGATGTTATCCTCACTTGAAGATAGTGATCACATTCTCATTGAATCACTTAGATATTAAATTACAGAGTCTTGAGAATCTTGAATTTTCACCTCAACTTAAGATTATCACTTAACAATGAGACACTCAATAAAAAACTTAATATGTTGAGGAGCTTGAATATTGTTCTCAATAATTTCTAACTTGAGAATAGTGACCATCTGACATTAAGAGACTCGATAAGAAATTTAAATATTAATTTGGTGATAAAAAAATATTTACAATATCTTGCAAAGCTTGAATATTGACCTCAGTAATTTTTAAGTTGGGAATAGTGATCATCTAATAATGAGTCCCTCAGTAAAGAAGTTAAATATTAAGTTAAAGATTAAAAAACTATTTTTAATATCTTGAGGAGCTTGAATATTGTCACTCACAAATTGTGACGAAATGAGAAAATTCCACAAGAAAAACATGAGCAGGGTACTTCGAACAATCCCAGATTGGAAGGTTACTTTGTATTTACCCTCAACTGGGTTCGTTCAAATAAATAGTTCAGAAAAAATATTACTGAAGGAGGTTGTTTTAGTGATCATCTAACAATTGCATCCTCATTTAGTCACTTAAAAATTTACAACTTAAGATGCTGATCATCTAGTATTTAGGCACTCAATGAGTCACTTAAAAACTAATTTGGCGGACAGTATCCTCATTACAATATCTTGAGGGTCTTAGGTGTTGTCCTCACTTGGAGATAGTGATCACATCCTCATCGAATCACTTTCATATTAAATTACAGGGTCTTGAGAATCTTGAACTATCACCTCAACTTAAGATTGTTATCATTTAACAAAGAGACACTTAATAAAAAACTTAATATGTTGAGGAGCTTGGATATTTTTCTCAATAATTTCTAAATTGATAATAGTGACCATCTAACATTAAGAGACTCGATAAGAAAATTAAATATTAATTTGGAGATAAAAAAACTATTTACAATATCTTGCAAAGCTTGAATATTGACCTTAGTAATTTTAAAGTTGGGAATTGTGATCATCTAATAATGAGTCACTCAGTAAAGAAGTTAAATATTAAGTTGAAGATTAAAAAAATATCTATAATATCTTGAAGAGTTTGAATATTGTCACTCACGAATTGTGATGAAATGAGAAAATTCCACAAGAAAAACATGAGCAGGGTACTTCGAACAATCCCAGATTGGAAGGTTACTTTGTATTTACCCTCAACTGGGTTCGTTCAAACAAATAGTTCAGAAAAATATTACTAAAGGAGGTTGTTTTAGTGATCATCTAACAATTGCATCCTCATTGAGTCACTTAAAAATTTACAACTTAAATTGCTGATCATCTAGCATTCAGGCACTTAATGAGTCACTTAAAAATTAAATTGGCGGACAGTATCCTCATTACAATATCTTGAGGGTCTTAGATGTTGTCCTCACTTGGAGATAGTGATCACATCGTCATTGAATCACTTACATATTAAATTACAGGGTCTTGAGAATCTTCAATTTTCACCTCAACTTAAGATTGTTATCATTTAACAATGAGATACTCAATAAAAAACTTAATATGTTGAGGAGCTTTAATATTGTTCTCAATCATTTCGAACTTGAGAATAGTGACCATCTAACATTTAGGGAGTCGATAAGAAAATTAAATATTAATTTGGAGATCAAGAAACTATTTATAATATCTTGCAAAGCTTGAATATTGTCCTTAGTAATTTTTAAGTTGAGAATAGTGATCATCTAATAATGAGTCACTCAGTAAAGAAGTTAAATATTAATTAGAAGATAAAAAAGACAGTTATAGTATGTTGATGGACTTGAATTTTGTCCTCAATAATTTCTAACTTCTTTTTTTTTTTGTAGGGTTCCCCTGAATGGGTCGCTACCCACTAAACGCACCTTTTCATAGCTCCATACAGCCTGAAAACAGCCTCTCGGCATTACTTCAGGCTGCATAGTGATCATCTAACATTAAGAGACTCGATAAGAAAATTGAATATTAATTTGGAGATCAAAAAACTATTTATAATATCTTGAGAAACATGAATATCGTCTTCAGTAATTTTCAACTTAGGAATAGTGATCATCTAACAATGAGTCACTCAATAAAGAACTTAAATAATAATTAGCAGATTAAAAAGACATTTAGAGTATGTTGATGGGCTTAAATTAAAAAAAAAATAAATATTATTTTGGAGATCAAAAAACTATTTATAATATCTTGAGGAGCTTGAATATGGTCCTCAATAATTTTTAACCTGGGAATAGTGATCATCTAACAATGAGTCGCTCAGTAAAGAAGTTAAATATTAATTTGGAGATCAAAAAACTATTTATAATATCTTGAGGAGCTTGAATATTGTCCTCAGTAATTTTTAACTTGGAAATAGTGATCATCTAACTATAAGTCACTCACTAAAGAAGTTAAATATTAAGTTAAAGATTAAAAAACTATTTTTAATATCTTGAGGAGCTTGAGTATTGTCCTCAGTAATTTTTAACTTGTCAATAGTGAGCATCTAACAATGAGTCACTCAGTAAAGAAGACAAATATTAATTTGGAGACAAAGAAACAATTTAAATATCTTGAGGAGCTTGAATATTGTCCTCAGCAATTTTTAACTTGGAATAGTGATCAACTAACAATGAGTCACTCAGTAAAGAAGTTAAATATTAATTTGGGGATCAAAAAAACTATTTATAATATCTTGAGGAGCTTGAATATTGTCCTCAGTCATTTTTAACTTGGAAATAGTGATCATCTAACATTGAAACCCAAAATAACAACTTAAGTATTAAGTTGGAGACTCCGCATACGACTACTGGAGGGTTAAATACTGAAAATTTGCTGAATAGCGACGACCTCATTAAATGTGCACGCATCTCAATTTTTAGCGCCCTTTCGCAAAAAAGCGACCGATTCGCCATTTCGCGTTTTTAATTGAAACCGCGCCACTAATTGGTGACGGCATTCATCAACTCGAGTGTGCATAAATGATACACGCCGTATCATCGAATCGATCACATAACGACTCGCGGAGGGCTGGAATCGGTTTTAAAATAGCGCGTTCTTAAGCGATCCCTTTTGTGGCTGATCTGTTTCAGATGTCGATTTCATGTCGGCGGTTTTTACCGAAATTCGTGAATCGCGGAAGCAGTTAAGAGCGGTGCATTGTGTTCGGTCGTTTCTGATCCATTTCACCCGATGTTCGCATCGAAAACCGATGCTGGCGAGATGCACTGCGCGCGAAAGTATTGCGCCCATCAATCACTTTTAAGTGGCCGACAATAAAAACGTCAATTTAAAATGTTTCGACTGTGGAAAATGAGTCATTCCGAATTATTGACAATTAGTTGATTTAAAGTTGTTTACAAAACGTTGTTGTTTTAACGCTTGTTATTTCAGTGGTTCGAATTTGCAGGCGGTTTTTAGCTGATGTACGAGCGATGCTGCTTGCAACAGATGCTCGGATTGCTTGGGTTTTTAAGATGCCAGTTTTTCTGGGCGCAATAAAATCAGCGGATAAATTAAACGCATTGATCTTAAAAATACAATTTAATATTAAATCAGTTGATTTGTGCTGAAACTTTGTTTAAAGAATTGATAATTAAAAATTAAAGAGAATGGAGTAGTGAAAATGGCTGAATTCGATTGCAAATCAGTTGATCAGATGTTTTAATAAATGATCAACATTTCATTTAAGACAAGTTAAAAGAAATGACTCAAAATGTGTTTATAAAATTACTAATTAAAAAATACTGAAAATTGAACGATAAAGAATGTCAGCATTCGTTTATAAATCAGTTGATCAGGTATTTTAGTAAATGATCAGAATTTCATTTAACACAAGTTAAAAGAAAATGCTGAAAATGTATTTAAAAAATTGATAATTAAGAAATACTGAAAATTGGGTGATAAAGAAAAGCAGAAGTTGATTATAAATCGCTTATTCTGGTATTTCAGTAAATGATCAACATTCAATTTTAGGCAAGTTAAAAGAAAATGCTAAAAGTGTATTTAAAACATTAATAATTAAGAAACGTTGAAAATTCAGTGATACGGAACAGCAGAATTTAATTATAAATCAGTTGATTTGGTATTTTAACACATGATCAACATCTAATTTAAGACAACTCAAAAGTAACCACTTGAATTGTATTTATAAAATTAATAAACCAGAAATAGGGAAAATTGAGCGATAAAGAATAGCAGAATATGATCAAAAATCCGTTGATCAAGCATTTAATTTAAGACTAGATAAAATAAAATACTGAAAATGTATTTAAAAAATTGACAATGAAGAAATATTTAATTGGAGTGATAAAGAATGACTGAATTTAATTATAAATCAGTTGATTTGCTAATCTAAAATATGATGAAAAAAGAAACGACTGGAATTGTATTTAAAAAATGAATAAACAAGTAATAGTAAAAATTGAGCGATAAAGAATAGGAGAATATGATTATAAATCAGTTGATCAAGTGTTGTAATAGTCGATCAATGTTTCATTTGACACCAATTTAAAGTAAAAAAAATTGGTAATTAAGATAATTATATTGAATGTTGACTGATAAAAAAGTATGACAGAATTTAACTATAAATCAGTTGATCAAGTAGTTTATTTATCAAAAGTTAAATTCAATTTAAAATAACACCGTAAGAAATACTGATAATTGAGTGATAAAAATACGGATAATATTTACTTACAAAGCAGTTGATCAGGTAGTTGAATATGTGATGAGTATTTTATCGAACAAAAGTTAAATTCAAATAAAAGTAATACTAAAACTCTTAAATAAATTGATAATTAGGAAATACTGAATATTTAGTGAAAAGAAAATGCCTAAATCAGTTGATCAGGTGTTTGAAAAAATTAATAACATGGATTCACAATGAGATTATGACGGTTCTTAAAAACAGCAACAATCACAAACATCAGAATCGCGTGCCAACTCCCAACCCCGACTCAAAACGTTTACAACGCAGTGTACAAGTTGGCATGTCTTCACCCACAAGGGGGGCATTAAAATTGCATAAAGCAGCAGCATCTGGAACAATAGCACCGGAGACTATTACAAATATTGTCGGAAGCATCGAAATATTGATTTTGCAATTTGAAGTAACGAGCACTGCGAACGCAGGGAAAAAGAGGGATTCGCCTTTTGAATTTATCAAACCGATACAAACGCGCGAGCGATCTCGACGCGGCACTCGTCTCGAGATCCGGCATTCACCCAAAATATTTCCCTTTCAATAAAAACGCACTCGAAAAGCGCTCCTTTCCAGCCAGTCCATCACACGAATTTTGGCCGTATCGGCGCTATCTGTGGTTGCGTGAAACTCGGCTATTACAACATTATCGCTGTTATATCGTACTTAGCTGCAATGTGTATTAGTTATTACCAGATGGAAATCGTTCAGCCATCAGTTGTAGTTTATCTGAGTTATCTGCGCAGTCTGTCCGCCATAATCGCTCCGTTTATTGTTTATCGCGTTTCAACAATTAAATTACCGGAAAAGAATCGCAGGACGACATGCGAATTCGCGCCGTCAGTGTGGTATTTCAATATAATGTTAGATGATCACTATTCTCAAGTTAGAAATTATTGAGGACAAAATTCAAGCTCCTCAAGATCTCCAAATTAATATTTAAGTTAGTTATTGAGTGTCTCAATGTTAGATCATCACTATTCTCAAATTTGAAATTATCGGGGAACAAGATTCAAGCTTCTGAATATGCCATAATGATTTTTTTAGTCTTTAACTTAATATTTAAGTTTTTTATTGAGTGACTCAATGTTAGATGATCACTAGTCCCCAGTTAAAAATTATTGGAGACAAATTCGAGCCCATCAATATTGTAAATTGTTTTTTGATCCTTAAATTAACATTTAAGTTTTTTATTTAGTGTTTCAATGTTCTATCATCACTATTTTCAAGTTTGAAATTATTGGGGACAAGATCCAAGCTACTCAACATACTATAAATACTTTTTTAAACTTCTACTTAAAATATTTAAGTTCCTTATTGAGTGACTCAATGTTAAACGATCACTATTCCCAAGTTGAAAATTATTGGGGACAAAATCCAAGCTCATCGAGGTACTATAACTAGTTTTTTGATGTTCAAATTAATATTTGAATTGTTTATTGAATGTCTCAAAATTAGTTTATCACTATTCTCAAATTAGAAATTACTGAGCAACAAATTATAAATAGTTTTTTCATCTCCAAACTTATATTTAAGTATTTTAGTGAGGGTCTCACTATTCTCAAGTTAAAAATTATTGAGGGCAAAATTCAAGCCCCTCAAGATCTCCAAATCAATATTTTACTCTGTTATTGAGTGTCTCAATGTTAGATCATCATTATTCTCAAATTTGAAATTATCGCGGATAAGGTTCAAGCTCCTGAACATGCCATAGAGAGTTTTTTAGTCTTCAACTTAATATTTAAGTTCTTTATTAAGTGTCTCAATGTTAGATGATCACTATTCCCCAGTTAAAAATTATTGGAGACAAATCCGAGCCCATCAATATACTATAAATTGTTTTTTGATCCTTAAATTAACATTTAAGTTTTTTATTGAGTGTCTCAATGTTAGATCATCACTATTTTTAAGTTTGAAATTATTGGGGACAAGATCCAAGCTACTCATCATACCATAAATAGTTTTTTATACTTCAACTTAATATTTAAGTTCCTTTTTAAGTGACTCAATGTTAAACGATCACTATTCCCAAGTTGAAAATTATTGGGGACAAAATCCAAGCTCATCAACGTACTATAACTAGTTGTTTGATCTTCAAATTAATATTTGAGTGCTTTATTGAATGTCTCAAAATTAGTTTATCACTATTCTCAAATTAGAAATTACTGAGCAACAAATTATAAATAGTTTTTTGATCTCCAAACTTATATTTAAGTATTTTATTGAGTGTCTCATTGTTATTTGATCACTATTCTCAAGTCAGAAATTATTGAGGACAACAGGCACATTTACTTGCGCCATACAATAAATGAGCATTAGGCACTTTCATGAAGCGCAAGAGGTATTGGTTGTTGAGCTACGAAAAAATGTTAATAAGAAAAGTTGTTGACGTTAAAAAGTCCCATAATTTTTATTGCAACAATTTTGTCATAACTCAAATCACTGTTAAGTTATTGTCGTGTTAGAACCTTGAAATTGCAACAGTCAAAAGAGAACATATTAATTAAATTAATTGATCTTCAAATTAATATTTGGGTTCTTTATTGAATGTCACAAAATTAGTTTATCACTATTCTCAAATTAGAAATTACTGAGCAACAACTTATAAATAGTTTTGTGATCTCCAAACTTATATTTAAGTATTTTATTGAGTGTCTCATTGTTAGATGATCACTATTCTCAAGTCAGAAATTATTGAGGACAACAGGCACATTACTTGTGCCATACAATAAATCAGCATTAGGCACTTTCATGAGGCGCAAGAGATATTGGTTGTTGAGCTACGAAAAAATGTTAATAAGAAAAGTTGTTGACGGTAAAAACTTCCATAATTTTTATTGCAACAATTTTGTCATAACTCAAATCACTGTTAAGTTATTGTCGTGTTAGAACCTTGGAATTGCAACAGTCAAAAGAGAACATATTAATTAAATTAATTGATCTTCAAATTAATATTTGGGTTCTTTATTGAATGTCACAAAATTAGTTTATCACTATTCTCAAATTAGAAATTACTGAGCAACAACTTATAAATAGTTTTGTGATCTCCAAACTTATATTTAAGTATTTTATTGAGTGTCTCATTGTTAGATGATCACTATTCTCAAGTCAGAAATTATTGAGGACAACAGGCACGTTTACTTGCGCCATGCAATAAATGAGCATTAGGTATTTTCATGAGGCGCAAGAGATATTGGTCGTTGAGCTACGAAAAAATGTTAATAAGACAAGTTGTTGACGGTAAAAACTTCCATAATTTTTATTGCAACAATTTTGTCATAACTCAAATCACTGTTAAGTTATTGTCGTGTTAGAACCTTGGAATTGCAACAGTCAAAAGAGAACATATTAATTAAATTAATTGATCTTCAAATTAATATTTGGGTTCTTTATTGAATGTCACAAAATTAGTTTATCACTATTCTCAAATTAGAAATTACTGAGCAACAAATTATAAATAGTTTTGTGATCTCCAAACTTATATTTAAGTATTTTATTGAGTGTCTCATTGTTATTTGATCACTATTCTCAAGTCAGAAATTATTGAGGACAACAGGCACATTACTTGTGCCATGCAATAAATCAGCATTAGGCACTTTCATGAGGCGCAAGAGATATTGGTTGTTGAGCTACGAAAAAATGTTAATAAGAAAAGTTGTTGACGTTAAAAAGTCCCATAATTTTTATTGCAACAATTTTGTCATAACTCAAATCACTGTTAAGTTATTGTCGTGTTAGAACCTTGAAATTGCAACAGTCAAAAGAGAACATATTAATTAAATTAATTGATCTTCAAATTAATATTTGGGTTCTTTATTGAATGTCACAAAATTAGTTTATCACTATTCTCAAATTAGAAATTACTGAGCAACAACTTATAAATAGTTTTGTGATCTCCAAACTTATATTTAAGTATTTTATTGAGTGTCTCATTGTTAGATGATCACTATTCTCAAGTCAGAAATTATTGAGGACAACAGGCACATTACTTGTGCCATACAATAAATCAGCATTAGGCACTTTCATGAGGCACAAGAGATATTGGTTGTTCAGCTACGAAAAAATGTTAATAAGAAAAGTTGTTGACGGTAAAAACTTCCATAATTTTTATTGCAACAATTTTGTCATAACTCAAATCACTGTTAAGTTATTGTCGTGTTAGAACCTTGGAATTGCAACAGTCAAAAGAGAACATATTAATTAAATTAATTGATCTTCAAATTAATATTTGGGTTCTTTATTGAATGTCACAAAATTAGTTTATCACTATTCTCAAATTAGAAATTACTGAGCAACAAATTATAAATAGTTTTGTGATCTCCAAACTTATATTTAAGTATTTTATTGAGTGTCTCATTGTTATTTGATCACTATTCTCAAGTCAGAAATTATTGAGGACAACAGGCACATTACTTGTGCCATGCAATAAATCAGCATTAGGCACTTTCATGAGGCGCAAGAGATATTGGTTGTTGAGCTACGAAAAAATGTTAATAAGACAAGTTGTTGACGGTAAAAACTCCCATAATTTTTATTGCAACAATTTTGTTATAACTCAAATTACTGTTAAGTTATTGTCGTCTTAGGACCTTGAAATTGCAACAGTCAAAAGAGAACATATTAATTGAATTATTAATTTTATTCGTTTAATTGTTCAGCCATCAATTGTAGTTTATCTGAGTTATCTGCGCAGTCTGTCCGCCATAATCGCTGCGCTTATTGTGTATCGCGTTTCAACAATTAAATTACCGGAAAAGAATCGCAGGACGACATGCGAATTCGCGACGTCAATGTGGTATTTCAATATATTCGCCCAGAAATGGAATGTCACTGGCCGGCGGTCACCGCAATCCAATAAAATCTTCTTCAAATGTAATACCGTTCCCGGCTTATATTTACATTCTTGTGTATATTAAAAGAACTACACATTCGCATTTTCTTGAAATGAAAATGCCGCCGTAACGAAAACGAAACAAAAAACGACGCTTATTAAAATTTAACTAATAAATGGCTGGATCGTTTCGCATCGTGATTACATGCATATCGGCCGTGCACATGCCAAAGACTCCGCAGGCCCTGCTGGAGCTTGCACCTCCCCTGTATGTGGAAATCGCGAGTGCGTAGCTCGGCGGTTGGAAAACCTCGAAAATATCATCTAGTCAATTACTGATTCCCTTTCATATCCGCGATGCATTCGCGAGGACTGCGTTCGTATGGTAACGCTGGAGCGACCCCCCGAGACACAAAGGGGAACCCCGATCGCCGATTTAATATTTACTTGTGTTTATGATTTGTTGACATTTCAAACTAAGTCTCTGGGAACCCTTCTTAAATTGGAAATTGTCGAGGTCGAAATCTGAGCCTCCCAAGACACAACAAAGAAATTTTCCGTCGATCAAATCACCACAAGCTTCATTGTTGATTTTATTGAGATTAAAAGAATTTTTGACATCTAACATTTAAGAGGGTCACTGATAAGTGTTACATTGAGTGTCTCATTGTTATGGGATCACTATCTCAACTTGACAAGTATTGACAGTCTCAAGTTACTATAAATTAGTTTTTATTAAGGGTCTGAATGTTAGATGTTCACTAGCTTCAAGTTAGAAATTATTGAGAGCAAAATATTAATATTTAAGTTGTTTCAATGTTAGATGATTACTTAGAAATTGTTGAGAACAATACTTCACAAAATGACAGCAAATATTTTTTTATATTAAAAAAACCCATTAATTTATTGTAAATTTTGAAGTTGTTTGACAAATCGTCAAGTTAATATTGGTTTGTCCAATATCCACTTTTTGGCGATATTGGGTTATAGATGTCCCAGACGGATTGTAGAATCCGCTACAATCCAAACCGGCTAGCTGCATTATAAAACGGATCGATTTTGTAAATCGGCTGGTTAACGTTTAGACGGGTTGTAATACGGCTAAACGTTGGTCAGCCTTACTGTAACGACGTTTCGCGTTTTCCAATGCAACAAAATGACGGGTCGCCTTTTTATAAAACGGCGAAAAGGGACTTTATATAAAGAAAACCTTTCCTTGTGACAAATATGAAGTCATAACTATAGGAAAAGGGTTTAACTAAATATAAAAGGTTTTTTTATAAAATGTCTAACAATTCTTCCTTTATCAAACGGACTGAGTTATTCAGCGATTCATAAAACACCTAAAATTTTCAGTCAAATTGTAAAAATTCTCTGTTCATTCTATATTTTACAATCTCCCCAATCGTTTAGAAAACGACGAATTTACAATTCGCCGCCAACATCTACAATATGGCTGATTGTCGTCCTACATTACACATAGTGAACATTCCGGCTAAACAATCTGCCTAAATGTTAATCAGCCGTTTTACAAAACAGAGCTGCTTTGTAAACTGGCTAGCCGCTTCATATTGCGGCGGATTTTACAATATGGCTGCAACATGTACACCAAAGTTAAAGTTTAAGTTAAAATAGCTTGTTCAATGGTTCACAAGAGAACCAGTAAAATAAAATGTTTTCAGTATTCATTTTGTACAATATCTAGTAAAATTATTAAAATTTTGTGTTTGTGTATTCATTAAAGTTTTTTGAAAATTTTTCTGCCCAAATTGTTTTTTTAATGTTTATGGCATAACAACTTAATAATAGACTTGGAAAGGCTATAATTTATTATCAATTTGTATTTAAGTATAAGTATAAGTATAAGACCCAGCTAATAAGATAGCTTTTTGTGTGATATTTAAGAAAGATAATAAATTTTGAAATATTTCCTCATAGATAATTAAGGCCCAATTTCTTTGAATAGAAAGCTCTTTTGGAAGTAAAGACGAATTAGAAATTTCCTTCCAATAATCAACAGCCTTGTTAAGGGATGTAATTTCAAAATTAGAAAAACTGAAAGGTAGAATGGACAGAATAAGTTCAGAATTAGAAAATATAGAAGACAAAAAGGCAGGCGAGGAAATATCAATTATAGACCTTATACCTAATCCACCAAAACGGATCGGTAATTTGGCTTTGAGTCCAAGATCTTATTGTAAATTTAATATTCAAAATTTTTTCCTAAGAAGAAATAACAGTATTATCTAATTCAAGACACTCATTTTTAAATTTCCAAAAAGGACAACATCTAAGATTATAAGTGAAATTAGGAATCCAAAAACAATGGCGGAGTAAAAATAAACTAATATGAAGATTAATTTGACAGATTTGAAGAAAGTAAAGAGAATTAATCATTTTTTTAGAAATGAATGGATGAATTAATAATAATAATAATAATAATATATTTATATATACATATAATGTTTTCCCAATATGGAGTTAATTATTTATGTATGACTTACGTATCAATTTTTTGTTCCTTATTCCATATCTTCTTTTCTTTTGAGACCTCAATTGAGGTCTCAATTTCCTACTGATGATGGTAACGAACACTTGCTTAATATTTTAAATAAAAAATTCAGAAGTAGAAATAAAAGAAATAAAATTAAAAAAGTGCACACATAATGTAATGACAATAACTTAAACAGTTTTTTAAATTGTTTTGAAGTGTTTTCGAATGTTTTTTAAAATGTTTGTGATAAAATGTAAAAAAATTAAATGTTGTAAATGTTGTAAATGTAATATAGTTTATAATTAGAAAGTAAAAAAAAAATGTGACGAGGAATAAAACATTCCAAAATAGAAAAAAGAAAAGAAGATATGGAATAAGGAACAAAAAAATTGACACGTAAGTCATACATAAATAATGGAGGAATTGTTGCATCGAAAATAGGACAACCAAGAATAAAAAGGTCTTCAACATTACAAACTTAAAATTTCATAAAAATATAGAATAATGTCTCAAAAAGGTGCGACTACTGGAAGGTTAACCGTCGCCTAATTGAAATTCGCGTCAAATTCATTATGGTGGAAAAAACGCGACCAATCGCGATTCCGGGAACGAGTTTATTAAGTCGTCACATTTGGAGACAAAGCCAGTCGTAATAACGGTCAGGTGGCTGAAGAAAGCCGAACGGTAGGTGGCGTCCTTTTTGAAAATCTCAATGCATTTAGTGGAAAAATATCACCAGCCGCTTTCAACCGAACTCGAATTTAAGTGGAAATCGAATAAATTGCTACGAGGCATCCACACAATAAGTTGTATAATATCATAGGAACGCTACGTCGCCGAGCCGTCACGTCGCTGTCGGCTGTCCTTCTTCGCCGCGGCGGAGGACGGCGAGCGCCCGGACGTGGCGGAAAAACTCCGCAGCGTCGTCAAATTATACATGAAATGATACGCCTTTCGCGTAAAATTCTCAATATTCGAAATGAATTTCGCTTGCAACTTGTCAAACTTTATATTGTGTACATATTAAAAGCAATAAAGTGGAGAAGACGATATTGATATCGTCGGGGCGCCTCCGCCGGTTTTGGCCTCTTTTGTGCGAGGCGGCTGACCGCGGGATTTCTTTTATTAAAAGAGTGAGACTGATCGCGCCGGCCGGAGAACTGGATTAGGCGGTGTTATTTTAAAGATTTTAATTACTTGAAGAATGGCTTGCGGTATGTTCGGCGATGTAGAACAGCGGCGGTGTTTGGGGCGGTTGTTAGCCACACCGACTGTCGATCAATGCCAAAAAAATTGTGCCGAGTTGTCGGTGACTTTGATTAAATTGTCGCCAATTAATTGAGAATTGAAGGAATATTTTTATTGTAAACTGTCGATTTTAATTGATTTCTAGTTTGTAAATTGAAAGTACCGCAATTAATTGTAAAACTAAACTGAAACAGGCTAAATATTTTCCTTTCTTGTTAATAATTATTTTGACACGATAACAGTTTATTGCGAAAATTAATGACATTCACAAACTCAGAAGAAACTATTCAAATATTTTTGTTAGCTTCGAAAAAGTCATTCACAAATTTTTATAATTCGTGAAAACGTGTTGAGCATGTTTTTTAAAATCTTTACTCATTCGTAGTTTTACAATTTTGAGTAAAACTCAAAATCACCACAACAAATTTAAAATTCTCCAAACAATGTGATGCTGAAAAATATTGTGTAATGTCTTCCAACAGTCTATTTTACCATTCCTGATTGGTAATTACCTTTGCCCCATCCGAAATTTGACCATTTTGAATTTTACCTGTTAACAAAAATTACCACAAAAACTTTGAAAGCTCTCCAAATATTGCAGCGGTCAAAAATCATTATGCCATGTCTCCCAACAGTCTATTCTGACATTGCTCATTGGTAATTACCTTTGCCTCAACTGTAATCTGACCATTTAAAATTTTGCCCGTTATCCCAAAAACCTTGAAAACTCTCCGAACAATGTATTGGTCAAAAATTATTATGTCATGTCTTCCTACTATTCTGGCATTCCTGATTGGTAATTACTTTTGCCTCATCTGTAATCTGATTATTTTGAATTTTACCCGTTATTCCAAAAACTTTGAAAGCTCTCCAAACAATGTAATGGTCAAAAATTATTATGTCATGTCTCGCTACAGTCTATTCTGACATTGCTGATTGGTAATTACTTTTGCCTCATCTGTAATTTGATCATTTTGAATTTTACCCGTTATTCCAAAAACTTTGAAAGCTCTCCAAACAATGTAATGGTCAAAAATAATTATGTCATGTCTCGCTACAGTCTATTCTGACATTGCTGATTGGTAATTACTTTTGCCTCATCTGCAATACGACCATTTTGAATTTTACCATTTATTCCAAATTATTCCAAAAACTTTAAAAGCTCTCCAAAGAATGTAATGATCAAAAAATATTTATGTCATGTTTCCCTACAGTCTGTTTTGACATTCAGATTGGTAATTACCTTTGCCCCGTTTGTCATTTGACTATTTTGAATTTTACCCGTTATCAAAAATTGCCACAAAAACTTTGAAAGCTCTCCAAACATTGCAACGGTCAAAAATTATTATGCCATGTCTCCATACAGTCTATTCTGACATTGCTGATTGGTAATTACTTTTGCCTCATCTGCAATCTGACCGTTTTCAATTTTACCCGTTATTCGATATTATTCCAAAAACTTTGAAAGCTCTCCAAACAATGTAATGGTCAAAAATTGTTATGTCATGTCTCGCTACAGTCTATTCTGACATTGCTGATTGGTAATTACCTTTGCCGCATCTGTAATCTGACCATTTTGAATTTTACCCGTTATCCCAAATTATCTCAAAAACTTTGAAAACTCTCTAAACATTGTAATGATCAAAAATTATTATGTCATGTCTCCCTTCAGTGTATTCTGACATTGCTGATTGGTAATTACCTTTGCCGCGTCTGTAATCTGACCATTTTGAATTTTACCCATTATCCAAAATTATTCCAAAAACTTTAAAAGCTTTCCAAACAATGTAATTATCAAAAATTATTGCGCCATTCAGTCGTTCCTGATTGATAATTAACATTTTGAGTTTTACCCATTACTTACAACAAATTACCCAACGACTTTAAAAACATTCCAAACCATGTGATGGGCAAAACTGACGATTTAATGTGTTATTCTGACATTCCTAAATTGCAATTACGTTTACCCCATCGAAAAATTGACCAATTTGAGTTTTAACCATTACAACAAATTACCCAACGACTTTAAAAACATTCCAAATCATGTGAAGGTCAAAACTTACGATTTAATGTGTTATTCTGACATTCCTGAATTGCAATTACCTCTACCCCATCGAAAATTTGACCATTTTCGGTTTTACCCATTACAACAAATTACCCAACGACTTTAAAAACATTCCAAATCATGTGAAGGTCAAAACTTACGATTTAATGTGTTATTCTGACATTCCCGAATTGCAATTACCTCTACCCCATCGAAAATTTGACCATTTTGGGTTTTACCCATTACAACAAATTACCCAATGACTTTAAAAACATTCCAAACCATGTGATGGTGAAAGCTTCGAACTTAATGTGTTCTTCTGACATTCCTGAATTGCAATTACCTCTACCCCATCGAAAATTTGACCATTTTGGGTTTTACCCATTACAACAAATTACCCAACGACTTTAAAAACATTCCAAACCATGTGATGGTGAAAGCTTACGACTTAATGTGTTATTCTGACATTCCTGAATTGCAATTACCTCTACCCCATCAAAAATTTGACCATTTTGAGTTTTACCCGTTACCCTAAATTATCCGAACAAATTTTTCCTACAGTTTGCTTGTAAGATATAAAAAAAATCGTTAAAGGATCAGCAAAGAAATGAGTAATTTTTCTGGAGATATTCAAAGTGAAAACGTTTATTAATTCTTAAGATTTGGAGGAAGTAAAAGAGGCCCCGGAGCATGACAGTCCCCACATGTAAACGCAGTCGTTAATTGCGATCGCTTCCCGTCGGAATCGTTTTTAATCGAGTGTAATATGATATTTGTCAGGGCGTTTCTCTCTTTTGAAGTTTGACTAGAGCGTCTATCTAAAACAGTAATATAAAGTTGGTATCTTGCAAACTTATGAATGTACCGAACTACTTTCTCGAGAGATGAAATCCATATCAACTGAAACTTGTGTATTTGATATTTGTTTGCTGGTGTGCGATTGTCTGCCTTTTGTACTTCCCGTCTCATATTGTCGTTAATATCTGTTTGATAAGATCTCGGCGGCGCGCCCCGAAAAGAACGACTGCACGGGCCGGAATTAATAGCAAAGTATGCAAAATAAATTAGTGAGAAAATTACAATCAATGATTCGGAAACGTGAGCGCTCATTCAGCCCCTGAATCGGTAAAATTAAGATTCTCTCCAGTTTGTTTCTCTCCATTTGATTTCCTCCTTCGGCGGGGATATGTTGAAATTAATGTCGCTTCAATACAGGCTCTGAATATAAATTAAATTTTAGCATTTAAATCAAATCTCGCGCTTGGCAGAAAAAATTAAGGAGATGTGACCAAACGTACTCCTTTAGGCAGTTTTGTACGCCTTTTTTGTGAACCGTATTCCTTTTAAAACGAGTACTCCAAAAGTACTCCTTTGCATTTTTTTGTACTCCTTTGTACTTCTAAAAATATAAAAACTTGCCATTTAACTTCAACCTTTAATCAATCAAATATTTCTTGTCCAAATTAACAGTAAATGAACCGAATATAAAATAAAATAACTTTTTTTAGAATCGTTTTAATGAAAATTTAAAAAATGAGTTTCCATTTATTATGGAAAACAAAGGAAATGATGGTTCTATGGTTAAATGTACAATCTGCAAAGGATAATTTTCTATTGCGATTGGTGGACGAAGTGCAATAACAAAGCACATTGTTACTAATAAACATAAAACATCTCTTGATGCAGCGGCTTCAACGTCTAAACTAAATACATTTTTTAAAACTGATAGTTTTGGACCAAATGAACAAAAATTAGCAATTATGGAGGGAACATTTGCTTTCCATGCAATCATTCATAATCAGAGTTTCAGAAGTATGGACTGTACTACCAAATTTTAAAAAAATTTTAAGATTCAAAATTTTCTTGTGCGAGAACTAAATGCGAGTCAATAATAACTGGAGTGTTTAATGAATATTGCAAAAAAATACTATCAGATTCGTCGAACCACAAAGAAATAAAATTATACCCAATTTTAGTAAGATATTTCGATATTAAAAGTGACATTCGTCTTAAGATTTTAAATTTACAGTCTATTGAAGGAGGAACTTCGGAAATTTTATCAAATCACTTGTTTCGTGTTATTTCAGAAAATAATTTGAATTCAAAAATGTTAGCATTATGGCAGATAATACGAATACAAATTTTGGTGGACACAACCGAAAAGCTGTCAATAATGTTCACACAAAACTAAAAAATCTATTCCAGAGAAACATTTTGGGGATTGGTTGTAATGCGCATATTTTATCAAATGCCATTAATACAGCTTTTAGTTCCATGTCAATTGATGTGGTCATAATTACAAACATATATTTATATTTTAGTCGTTTTACTGTACGAGTAGCAAGTCTTAAACAGTTTTGTGAAGAGGCTGATGTTGAATATAAAAAGTTATTCGGCTATTCAAAAGTGAGATGACTTGATTTGACTCCAGCAATAGAACGCATTTTACTATTATATGATCCGCTTCGTCTATATTTTTAAATTTGGAAAAATGTCCCACACTTCTGAAAGCGTTCTTTCAAAACGATACATCAGAACTTATGCTCTATTTCGTTCACAGTCAGGTACCATTTTTTCATAAAACTACTCTAGACATAGAATGTGATAAAATTTCAGTTTTCTGCAGCTGCAATTTTAGTGACATTTTAAAAGATTTTGTTTTGCAATATAGAACAAGGTACGATGATGAATTCGTACCGCTAATAGTAAAGAAAAGACCAACAATTGTGGAGGATTCTATTCCTAGGAATAAATATAAATTTCTAAAAGAAGTTAGAAATTTTTATAAAATTTGTTACGAATACATGGAGCAATGGTGGGTTCAATTCACCGAACTAAATAGCTTTAAGTTGATTTTTTTAAGAGGCAAAATTGAATGGGAAGATGTTTCTTCAACAGTTATATTCATAATGAAATAATTGAAAGATATTGTTATTGATGAATTTTCTGCTTGAAGAAATTCGAAGAGTAAATATATATTTAAGTGAAGAAATGCTGGAAAAATGGATGAATGAAAAAACGAGCGTGGATAGAAGTTGGGTGGAAATATTTTCACATTTTAACCAACAATATATCCCCCAACAAAATTTAAAGATTTGGTTGAATGTGTACTGTGTTTCCCCGGCACTAATGATGTTATTGAAAGGGTATTTTCACATGGAAATGATTATTGGAGCAGGGAAAAATCGCAACTATCGGTCAGGACACTAGCTGCAGTTCTAACTGTTAAATTCAATATGGATTTAAGCTGTTCCGACGTTTCTGCGCTGTTGCAAGAAAATCCAGGAATATTAAAAAAAATTCATGCAACAGATAAATATAATTTTTTGAATCTTGAAATTATTTTAAAAATGTATAATTGAAAGACTCAGTGTTTTTATTGAAACCCAATCACCATATCCACTGAAACTTTATTTGTACTCCTTTTGTACAGGGTGAGTTAAGTTTTACCGCCCGTGGCAAAATAGGCCTTTAAAATAATTTGTCAATTCTCATAAATTGCATGAGTAATTTTATATTATTAAGGTACATAGAAACCAAGAAAAAATGTTTTTTGTTTAATCAGGTAAAATTTTGGCTTTCTTTCAATTACTAATTGCTCAATTTATTAGTTTTTTTTTATGTACGAACAGTAAAATATTTTCACACAATTTAGTGTAATTGAAATAATTTTACTAATTTGGGTTCATTAAATAAAGCCATTTCCGTATTAGAGGGTATTTTTTTAAATGATTTACGACATAAGCTGACCAATTCACCTAACAATGGTATTGGTTTTGGGTACTTGGCTGATTATTTATGACAGTCATAAAATTAAGTTAAAAAGTGCAACGTTACATTTTACAGGACCGGAATAAGGGTCTTCACTATTTCTTTAAAAGTTCACAACATCGTAACTAACAGCTACACGGTAATTATAATTATAATAAAAAATAATTTTTGCAATATTAGATTTTAAATTTGATAAGAAAATCGCTTACCAGCTTCTAATTTTCGTTAGTATATCTGTCTACAATTTTGTGTTTTAATTTTGCCGTCTGCAAAGTCAATATACCTGTCGGTTATTGAACCTTCCCACAAAATAAATTACTTAATTTACCCAAAGTTTAAAAACCCTGGTCACAACCCTAGGTCACTTTGTGAATAAAGAAACATTCATATTCGCAACAAATCTTCCAACACTTAAACATCGTCGGTAAAAAGTGAAAATTGAAACTTTGTTTTGTGGAATAGTGAACATTTGTGTTTAGTTCAGGTATAATCATTTCAATACTCAGTCGAGGAGACGCTTGAAATGCTTTTAATTTATGGGTAATGGGGCATCACTTTGAGCATCTTTTATAAAATAAACTTAATACTTACCTATTAAAAACTTATTTTATTTTTCTCACAAATTCCAGAATACAGGTCTGGCAACAACTAAAACGCCGTTTCCTTCAGTTTTATGGGTCGATCATCAGGTATTGTTACGTGGTAGACGGTATCATCCATTGTTGGAAAGTCATAAATAAAAGTATTTTTCGTGCTTTATGTTAAATTTGATTTAACTCAAAAAGTAATAATTTTTTAATGAATCAAATTGCAATTAACAATGATACGAATAATTTGACAAATTTTGAAATAAAAAACCAAACATGGAAATTTTACGTGAAACTCTTTGTTTTACTTTTTTGGCTTCAAATAAAAATGATTTGGAAAACTTGTGGCACTAATCGAAAGTGTAAACTTCAACTGATGTAACATGTAAATTGTATACTTTCCCTTAAATCTTTAATCGGTATTATGGGTATTATAGGTACTTAACTCGCCCTGTATAAAAAATAGTTGGTCGCCTTAATTTAAATCAAATCTGTCGCTTGGCAGAGAAAATGAAGGAGATGCAGCACGGTCGGTAAACCTAAGAACGGATCGCAAAATAACATTCCAGCCGTTTCGGATCGGCCGCTGTTTAATGTCGTTCCGGGCCATTTGTAAGTTTGTTGCTTCATTTCCTTTCGCCCCCTGCGGCTCGCCCCGCGGGGCGCTCCGAAAGAAATTTCTGGTCCTTTGTTTTTGGCGGAGGCGCGGGGGCCGAGCGCCGGCCAGCGCGGTAGCAGCGGCGAGACTCGTGCCGGGGTCGGATCGCAAGTCAGCCAATTGACCCCGAAACCTGGAGTCAATTAGTAATAACCTTATCTTTTCTCCGAGATCATTACTCATTGTTTAATAGTTTTATTGATTTAGTGCCGTCGACGGGACTGGTTTTGCACGACGCTAACTGTTCCCGTCTCTCCTCTATTTACACGCTGCGATTAAATTTAATAACTTTGATTGAATGGCATGTTTACTTATCGATATTGGCCGCAATTGTGATGGAAATAGCAGTGATGAGTCGCGGTGAATGGGGCTAAAAATAACGGTTTTATTTTTAGCGCAATGTCAGATCAATTTCGCTGTAGTATTTAAAATTGATTGGAATGTATGCAAACAATCAATTGACGCCTCTTTTTTATTGTCGTTTGTTTTATTGAGCAAACATATTTTTAAGAAAAAAATTTTGTTTTGTATTCATTTCTGAGTTAATACCGAATAAAATTCAAATTGGTCAAATTACGGATGGAACAAAGGTAATTATCAATCACGAATGGCAGAAAAGACTGTAAGAATACATTACATAATAATTCTTGACCATTACATTATTTGGCGAACTTTTAAAATTATTGGGGTAATTTGTTGTAACGGATAAAATTCAAAATGGTCAGATTACGGATGTGGCAAGGGTAATTATCAATCAGAAATGTCAGAAACAGCTGTAAGAATTCATAACATAAGAATTTCTGACCATTACATTATTGGGAGAATTTTTAAAGTTATTGGGGTAATTTATTGTAACGAATAAAATTCAATATGGTGAGATTACGGATGGGACAAAGGTAATTATTAATCAGGAATATCAGAAACGACTGTAAGAATACATTACACAATAATTTTTGACCATTACATTATTTGCAGAGTTTTTAAAATATTGGGGTAATTTATTGTATCGGATAAAATTCAAAATGGTCAGATTACGGATGGGGCAAAGGTAATTATCAATCACGAATGTCAGAAAAGACTGTAAAAATACATTGCATAATAATTTTTAACCATTACATTATTTGGAGAGTTTGTAAAGTTATTGGGGTAATTTATTGTAACGGATAAAATTCAAAATGGTCGATTACGGATGGGGCAAAAGTAATTATCAATCAGGAATGTCAAAAAAGGCTGTAAGAATACATTACATAATAATTCTTGATCATTACATTATTTGAAGAGTTTTTAAAGTTATTGGGGTAATTTGTTATAACGGATAAAATTGAAAATGGTCAAATTACGGATGGGGCAATGTCACAAATAACTGTAAGAATACATTACATAATAATTTTTGACCATTACATTATTTGGAGAATTTTAAAATTGTTCTGGTATTTTCAGTAAAGGGTAAAACTCAAAATGGTAAGACTACGAATGAGTAAGGATTTTAAAAATTAAAATTCAAAATGGCCAAATTACGGATGGGACAAAGGTAATTATCAATCAGGAATGTCAGAAAAGATTGTACGAATACATTACATAATAATTTTCGACCATTACATTATTTGAAGAGTTTTTAAAGTTATTGCGGTAATTTGTTGTAACGGATAAAATTCAAAATGGTCATATTACGGATGGGGAAAAGGTAATTATCAATTACGAATGCCAGAAAAGAGTGTAAGAATACATTACATAATAATTTTTGAACATTACATTGTTTGGAGAGTTTTTAAAGTTACTGGGGTAATTTGTTGTAACAGATAAAATTCAAAATGGTCAAATTACGGATGGGGAAAAGGTAATTATCAATCAGGAATGTCAGAAAAAACTGTAAGAATACATGACATAATAATTTTTAACCATTACATTGTTTGGAGAGTTTTTAAAGTTTTTGGGATAATTTGGGATAACGGATAAAATTCAAAATGGTCAGATTACGGATGTAGAAAAGGTAATTATTAATCAAAAATGTCAGAAGAAACTATAAGAATGTATTACATAATAATTTTTAACCATTACATTATTTGGAGAGTTTTTAAAGTTATTGGGGTAATTTGTTGTAACGGATAAAATTGAAAATGGTCAGATTACGGATGGGACACAGGTAATTATCCATCACGAATGTCAGAAAAGACTGTAAGAATATACATAATAATTTTTGACTATTACATTATTTGAAGAGCTTTCAAAGCTTTTGGGATAATTTGGAATAACGAATAAAATTCAAAATGGTCAGATTAACGATGAGGCAAAGGTAATTACCAATCAGGAATACCAGAATAAACTGCTAGAAGACATGACATAATAAGTTTTGACTATTACATTGTTTGGAGAGCTTCCAAAGTTTTTGGGATAATTTGGGATAACGGGTAAAATTCAAAATGGTCAGATTACATATGAGACAAAGGTAACTACCAATCAGGAATGTCAGAATAGGCTGCAGGAAGACATGACATAATAATTTTTGACTATTACTTTGTTTGGAGAGCTTCCAAAGTTTTTGGGATAATTTGGGATAACGGGTAAAATTCCAAATGGTCAGATTACAGATAAGGCAAAGGTAATTACCAATCCGGAATGCCAGAATAGACTGCTGGAAGTCATGACATAATAATTTTTGACTATTACAGTGTTTGGAGAGCTTCCAAAATTTTAGGGATAATTTGGGATAACGGGTAAAATTCAAAATGGTCAGATTACATATGAGACAAAGGTAACTACCAATCAGGAATGTCAGAATAGACTGCAGGAAGACATGACATAATAATTTTTGACTATTACATTGTTTGGAGAGCTTCCAAAGTTTTTGGGATAATTTGTAATAGCGGGTAAAAAATCAAAATGGTCAGATTACAGATGAGACAAAGGTAATTACTAATGAGGAATGTGAGAATAGACTGCAGGGAGAGATGACATAATAATTTCTGACCATTACATTATTTGGACACCTTCCAAATATTTTGTGGTATTTGCAGTAACGGGACAAATTCAAAATGATCATATTACGAATGGTGCAAGGGTAATTACCAATTAGGAATGTCAGAACACAGTGTAAAAAAATATTGCTTAACGATAATATTGTTTTAAAAGTTTGTGAATATTTTTATTTTGAATTTCAATGTCCGGTAATTAATTTTTGACATCTTAACGTTCCGTCCTGAACGAAATGCGAAGCGAACAAATTCGGTGTCGGAACGGAACGTTTAACAGCAATTTAAAATTCCTCTGCCGCAGGAGAAGCCCCTTAAGATTGTTAGATCAATCCAATCGCGTAAAGCACCTCAACCAGATCCCGTTAAATGGCCCGAAAACATTCTTATTGGGGACGCTCGATCTTCATTTGAAAACTCATCCGTTATTCATTCGCCGCCGTCCACCGAGTTAATTAATTAAAATCGATTAATCGCGCCTGGGCGCAATCGCCCAAAACCAATCAAAACTAATCCGCGCACCTAATAAATCCTGATAACCAATTAATTACTTAATCTGATCCTATATGAACCCTTTAGATCCTAATACACCGTACCAGATACCTCTTACACGCTATATATCAGAAACAGGACGTGCAGGCCCGTAATACCGGGATATCCAAGAGGTCCTGCAGGATTAGTGTCTTATTGGATCCTGTAGGGTCACTCGTTCGAATCCCGACACACTCACTAATCCCGCGTTTGATAAGGGAGCGCAACCGGCGCCGCTCGTAATTGGCAAAATTTTTTCGCTGAAGGGTTGCGCGCTCGCAATTAAAAACCGCGAAAAATCAAACGTATTGAGAGCACCTGATTCGGAAGGAATTAATTGAAGTTATTTTTCTGAAAAGAGCAGCGCTTTGAAGTCGCGATCCGACCCTGGAAGAGGCGGAAAAAACTTTCGCCGCATTGTTCGACCCTCTGCGCCGCTTTGAAGTCGAAAAAATTAAAGATTGCGATTCACGCATTGTGACGGTTCATCCCCAATTACCGGTAGTTTATTTTAGACGATTTACAACTTCTGAATTACTTGCTGCACGAAATTCTTCGACGTTCCACCAAAGGATGGGGCAATTTCGCCCCAAAATCTACCACTTATTTAAGAGGGCCACTTGAGAAGCAAGATTCACAAGATGGCGCCACCGTAGTAAAAAGTGTCAATTTTGTAAAATGCTTTTTTCATTAACAAGCTTTTTTATATAAAAACCTAGTGGCGGATATAAAAGATAAAAAAATGATCTAGGTATAGACATAAATTTGCCATGGAAAAAGTGGAGAAAAGTATTTATTCAAAAATGTCAAACTTTCAATAATATTTGAATTTCTTGTTAAAAGTAAAGAAAATCTTGCTGATCACACCCTGGAAGCATTAATCATAAGTATACTCGTACATTATCTAATCACATTTGTCAGTATTTAAGTCAAAAAGCATCGGAAAGTGTGACATTTTTGAATAAATACTTTTTTCAAGTTTTTCCATGGCAAATTTATGTCTATACCTAGATCATTTGTTTATCTTTTATATCCATCACTAGTTTTTTATATAAAAAAGCTTTTACGAAATTGACATTTACTACGGTGGCGCCATCTTGTGAATCTTGCTTCTCAAGTGGCCCCCTTAACTTATTTCACTTTGAATAAAAATTGTAGCATTTGAGGAACTCAAATTTTCTGTTTTGGCTTATCGGATCAGATTAATCCGCGAATATTGGGTCAAGGAAATTCGTTTTACTTAAATCTGTAAAATATAATTATATCGTAGATATTTATGGCTGTGGATTAATGATTTTTCTTAATTAGTATCGTGCGTGTCGGTTTATTAGGTTCAGTTTGGCATGATTTACTGGTATTAATGAGGGGAAATCGTTTCTAAAGTTCCTGCAGTTTTTGGCCGCGAGTCATGCGATCTTCCAATCCGTCAAAGACTTCGTTTAATATTTGACAAGATATCAGACGATTATCGGTTGAAATTATCGTCGATCAAACTCGGCCCAGCGCAACCCACTGGGGGAAAAGAGGGTCTTCTGCATCAGAAAAATCAGAAGACCTCAATATCGAATTTTTAATTCAAGTAATATTTTTTATTTGGAGTTGAAGCTATCAAAGCTCATTTTTATTCAACACTAATCAGTAAGCACGTGATAACAGCACCGATTTTACAGCGGCGCACTAACAGGATCAAATGTGGGGCAAAATCAACAATGTCACCAGTTTTTTTCTTTGTTAAAAAATAAACAAAATAATATCAAGAATCAAAAGGTTCTTTAAATTAACAAGTGACATACGTATTTGTTAAGTATCAAAACAAAACACAAGACAAGACGAAAACAAAAAAAAAAGTGGGGCAAAATCAGCAATATCAGCAGTTTTTTCCTTTGTTAAAAAGTAGATATAATAATATCAAGCATCAAAAAGTTGTTTAAATTAACAACTGAGGGGCAAAATAGTGAACAACAATGTTTGTTAAGTATCAAAACAAAACACACAACAAAACGAAAACAAAAAAAAAAGTGGGGCAAAATCAGCAATGTCAGCAGTTTTTTCCTTTGTTAAAAAGTAGATATAATAATATCAAGCATCAAAAAGTTGTTTAAATTAACAACTGAGGGGCAAAATAGTGAACAACAATGTTTGTTAAGTATCAAAACAAAACACACAACAAAACGAAAACAAAAAAAAAGTGGGGCAAAATCAGCAATGTCAACAGATTTTTCCTTTGTTAAAAAGTAGATATAATAATATCAAGAATCAAAAAGTTGTTTAAATTAACAACTGAGGGGCAAAATAGTGAACAACAAAGTTTGTTAAGTATCAAAACAAAACACACAACAAAACGAAAACAAAAAAAAAAGTGGGGCAAAATCAGCAATGTCAGCAGTTTTTTCCTTTGTTAAAAAGTAGATATAATAATATCATGCATCAAAAAGTTGTTTAAATTATGAAGTTTAAAATAGTGGACAACAGTGTTTGTTAAGTATCAATAAAACCACACAAACAAAATGTGGGGCAAAATCAGCAATGTGAGCAGTTTTTTTTCTTTGTTAAAAAATAAATATAATAATATCAAGCATCAAGAAGTTGTTTAAATTATGAAGCGTAAAATGGTGGACAGCAGTGTTTATTAAGTATCAATAAAAACACAAAAACAAAATGTGGGGCAAAATCAGCAATGTCAGCAGTTTTTCTCTTTGTTAAAAAATAAATATAATAATATCAAGCATCAAGAAGGTTTTTAAATTAACAAGTGAAGTGTAAAATAGTGGATAACAGTGTTTGTTAAGTGTCAAAACCAAACACAAAACAAAACAAAAACAAAACCAAAATATGGGGCAAAATCAGCAATGTCAGCAGTTTTTTTCTTTGTTAAAAAATAAATATAATAATATCAAGCATCAAGAAGTTTTTTAAATCAACAAGTGAAGTGTAAAATAGTGGATAACAGTGTTTGTTAAGTGTCAAAACAAAACAAAGACATAACCAAAATATGGGGCAAAATCAGCAATGTCAGCAGCTTCTTCTTTGTTACAAAATTGCTTTAATTACCAAGTTTAGGGTAAAATAGTGGACAACAGTGTTTGTTAAGTATCAAAACAAAACACAAAACAAAACAAAGACAAAACCAAAATATGGGGCAAAATCAGCAAGGTCCGCAGTTTCTTCTTTGCTACAAAATTGTTTTAATTACCAAGTTTAGGGTAAAATAGTGGACAACAGTGTTTGTTAAGTATCAAAACAAAACACAAAACAAAGCAAAAACAAACACAAAATGTTGAGCAAAATCAGCAATGTCAGCAGTTTTTTTCTTTGTTAAGAAATAAATATAATAATATCAAGCATCAAGAAGTTTTTTAAATTAACAAGTGAAGTGTAAAATAGTGAATAACAGTGTTTGTTAAGTGTCAAAACAAAACAAAGACATAACCAAAATATGGGGCAAAATCAGCAATGTCAGCAGCTTCTTCTTTGTTACAAAATTGCTTTAATTACCAAGTTTAGGGTAAAATAGTGGACAACAGTGTTTGTTAAGTATCAAAACAAAACACAAAACAAAACAAAGACAAAACCAAAATATGGGGCAAAATCAGCAAGGTCCGCAGTTTCTTCTTTGCTACAAAATTGTTTTAATTACCAAGTTTAGGGTAAAATAGTGGACAACAGTGTTTGTTAAGTATCAAAACAAAACACAAAACAAAGCAAAAACAAACACAAAATGTTGAGCAAAATCAGCAATGTCAGCAGTTTTTTTCTTTGTTAAGAAATAAATATAATAATATCAAGCATCAAGAAGTTTTTTAAATTAACAAGTGAAGTGTAAAATAGTGAATAACAGTGTTTGTTAAGTGTCAAAACAAAACAAAGACATAACCAAAATATGGGGCAAAATCAGTAATGTCAGCAGCTTCTTCTTTGTTACAAAATTGTTTTAATTACCAAGTTTAGGGTAAAATAGTGGACAACAGTGTTTGTTAAGTATCAAAACAAAACACAAAACAAAACAAAGACAAAACCAAAATATGGGGCAAAATCAGCAAGGTCCGCAGTTTCTTCTTTGCTACAAAATTGTTTTAATTACCAAGTTTAGGGTAAAATAGTGGACAACAGTGTTTGTTAAGTATCAAAACAAAACACAAAACAAAGCAAAAACAAACACAAAATGTTGAGCAAAATCAGCAATGTCAGCAGTTTTTTTCTTTGTTAAGAAATAAATATAATAATATCAAGCATCAATAAGTTTTTTAAATTAACAAGTGAAGTGTAAAATAGTGAATAACAGTGTTTGTTAAGTGTCAAAACAAAACAAAGACATAACCAAAATATGGGGCAAAATCAGTAATGTCAGCAGCTTCTTCTTTGTTACAAAATTGTTTTAATTACCAAGTTTAGGATAAAATAGTGGACAACAGTGTTTTTTAAGTGTCAAAACAAAACACAAAACAAAACAGAAACAAAACCAAAATATGGGGCAAAATCAGCAATGTCAGCAGTTTCTTCTTTGTTACAAAATTGTTTTAATTACCAAGTTTAGGATAAAATAGTGGACAACAGTGTTTTTTAAGTGTCAAAGCAAAACACAAAACAAAACAAAAACAAAAACAAAATGTGGGGGCAAACTCAGCAATGTCAGCAGTTTTTTTCTTTGTTAAAAAATAAATACAATAATAACCAGTGTCACAAAGTGTAGGGTAAAATAGTAGACAAAAGTTTTTCCTAAATATCTATAAAGCCCCAAAGAGAAAAACAATGAAACAAATTGAGTCATTATGCAGCAGTAAAGATTTAATATCAGTAATCGTCGATTATGGACGATTTGGTCGGCGCGGCCATAAACCGAAATTGGGTAAAGCACTTCCGGCACTAAAATTTTTGACGACGCTTTTAAGCGCGGCCAAATCCCGCCCGCATTATGAATTTATTAAGGTAACAATAAAATTTTAAAACAAACCGAAATCCATAATCCCGATCCGAAATCACATCTCGCAAAACTAATAACCAAAAAACCGCGGAATTGCGACGCTCCGTCGCGTGGCGGCGTCGCGCAAGCCGCACGCGGCGAAAAAGGACGCAATCCGCCCGTAAAAACAAAACTACATTAAAACTGTCTATAGGAGTATAAGAGCGTGTTCGGATTTAATAACTTGTGAATATTCATCTGGCGACGTCCTCAACGGATAGAGGAAGATGAATGCATCCGGATATCAATAAGGAGGATCGAGACGGGACGTTCCGTTGCCATGGCCGCGGGTAAATTAAGTCATCAATGAATCATTGCCGATGCGGAATATCGGCGGCGCAAGGAGGGATAAAGCCCGAATAAATTAAAAATATCCTCCGGTTCCGGGAGAAGGCCGGCGCTCGCAAGGAGGAAAAAAATAACAATAATTTAATTAGCATTCCTTGCCGATGAAATTATTTCGAGATAAATTGCGGAAAGCCGGAGGTAAACCTGTAATAATACACTGTTTCCCAATAACGGGGTAACAATTTAATCTCTTCTAATTGCAGTTTAATCAGTAATTATTAGAATTATAATTAACACACCGGTATTTCTCGGGAACGCGCCGGAGAAAGCTCAATGCGCAGCTCCAAAATAATCATTCAAACTTCCACCCCCAACGAACAATCTCCTTCACACATTTCTTTTTCTTGTCATTCAAACACAACGTTTCAAGGCTACAATACCGCCAAGTAATACAACATAACTAGTACATACCACAACAAAAACAATTTGTTAGGCAATTTTATGCATAACTACAATTATGCACTACCACAACATCTAATAAACTTACACTAATTATATAAAGTCATATAATTAGTGTAGAACGAATTTTGAAATGCAGAAATTATTTATTAAGGGAACGATATGTATATCCACGCATCCCTGATCAATCTTGCACTACCACAACATCTAATATACTTACACTAATTAAATAAAGTAATATAATTAATGTAGAATGAATTTTTATATACAAATTATTTATTAAGACAAAATTGTGCACATATATGCATCCTTCATCAATTTTACACTACCACAACATTTATTATAATTACACCAATTAAATAAAGTAATATAAATTAGTGTAATATTTATACGCATGTCTCATCAATCTTACACTACCACAACATCTAATATACTTACACCACTTAAATAATACAATATAATTAGTGAAAATCAATTTATGGATACAGAAATTATTTTTTAAGACAATGTTGTTCACATCTAAACACGAATTAAATAAAGTAATATAATTAATGTAGAATGAATTTTTATATACAAAAATTATTTATTAAGGCAAAATTGTGCACATATATGCATTTCTCATCAATGTTACACTACCACAACATCTAGCAAACTTACACTAATTATATAAAGTCATATAATAAAGTAATATTATTTTGATATGCAGAAATGATTTATTAAGGCAACGATATGTATATCCACGCATCTCTGATCAAACCTGCACTACCACAACAACTAATATACTTACACTAATTAAATAAAGTCATATAATTAGTGTAGAATGAATTTTTAAATGTAAAAATTATTTATTAAGGTAACGTTGTGCATGTATATGCATCTCTCATCAATCTTACACTACCACAACATTTAATATAATTGCACTAGATAAAAGAAGTAATGTAAGTAGTGTGAAACAAATTTTTATCCAAAGAAATGATTTATTAAGGCCAAATTGTGCATATATTATGCATTTCTAATCAATCTTACACTACCACAACATCTAATAAACTTACACTAATTAAATAAAGTTATATAATTAGTGTAGAATGAATTTTTAAATGCAAAGATTATTTATTAAGGTAACGTCGTGCATGTATATGCATCTCTCCTAAATCTTATACTACCACAACATTTAACATAATTACACTAGATAATAGAAGTAATGTAAGTAGTATGAAACAAATTTTTATCCAAAGAAATAAATTATTAAGGCAAAATTGTGCATATATTATGCATTTCCAATCAATCTTATACTACCACAACATCTAATAAACTTACACTAATTAAATAAAGTTATGTAATTAGTGTAGAATAAATTTTTAAATGCAAAAATTATTTATTAAGCTAACGTTATGCATATCAATGCATCTCTCATCAATCTTACATTACCACAACATCTAATATGCTTACACCAATTAAATAAAATAATATAATTATTGTAAAGCGGATGATATCTAGAAACCACTTGACTAAGGGATTTCAAGGTGACTAATCCTTACCCACTGAAATAGTTCAGATTCAATATTTACCAATTTAATTACACTGCCAAGACCTCCATAGATTTTGGATCAACATAGGCCAGATTTAAGGGCCACTTTACTTTAGAATGAATTTTTATATGAAGAAATTATTTATTACGGCAACGATATGTATATCCACGCATCTCTTAATAATTCTGCACCACTACAACATCTAATATACTTACACCAATTAAATTAAGTTATGTAATTAGTATAGAATGAATTTTTATATGCCGAAATTATTTATTAAGCCAAAATTATGCATTTATATGAATTTCTCATAATTCTTACACTACCACAACATCTAGCAAAACTTACACTAATTATATAAAGTCATATAATTAGTGCAGAACGAATTTTGATATGCAGAAATTATTTATTAAGGCAACGATATGTATATCCACGCATCTCTGATCAATCTTGCCCTACTACAACATCTAATGTACTTACACAAATTAAATAAAGTAATATAATTAATGTAGAATTAATTTTTATATACAGAAATTATTTACTAAGGCAAAATTGTGCACATCTATGAATCCTTCATCAATTTTACACTACCACAACATTTATTATAAGTACACCAATTAAATAAAGTAATATAAATTAGTGTGAACACAAAAATTTATTTATTAATAATACATTATGCATATTTATACGCATGTCTCATCAAACTTACACTACCACAACATCTAATATACTTACACCAATTAAATAATACAATATAATTAGTGTAAAATCAATTTATGGATACAGAAATTATTTTTTAAGACAATGTCGTACACATCTAAACATTAAGCTTACACTACCACAACATCTAATATACTTACACCAATTAAATAGTTTCATAATACCAGTATGGATTGCAATACGAGAACATAACTTGTAAGTCGATAAAAAATCTAATTGGAGAGCTTTTATTGTGCGCCCGAATTGGGAATATTTTTTTCCGGGGGAAAAAGCAGTCGCAACTGATAAGGGAAATTGGTATTTGTCGCGGAGTGAAAGAGAACAAGTGGGTTCGATTCCCCAGAGGAGAAATTGGTCGTCGTCTTCAATTCGTGTAAAGTTCTTGCTCACAGTCTACCGGCGGCTTATTTGATCTTCTATCGGTTCCATACACGAATTGGATTTGATAATATCTCTCACATTTCAGTCGGAATGTGTTTTTTATGCGGAAAAATGCACTGCACAAACAGAAACAAAAAAACGGACGGCTCGAATCAATCGCGAGGGGACTCGTCGAACATCAATTTCATGGTTGTTTAAGCCCCAACAGTTGCGAAGGACATAAAAATGCACCCCGCTTTTTAAAAGAAAAGTTTAAAAGCGATTAGTGTCCCACTTATTGCTTCTTTGTTAATCGAAAAGTGTCCGTGGAAAATTGATATTAGAATTTTTATGGGAATTAAAAATTGAAAGGGATCCGAGAATTTTAATGTGCAGCCTGAATATTATATTTCTGAAGACTATCAAATTTACATACTTCGGTTTTGGGGTACTTTTCTCGTACTTTACTGTAGGGGACTAAAAACTGTTTATTAATAATTAATTGGCAAAAGTCTCAATATTGAATTTGAGGTTTAGTAAAGTGGCCCTTAAATCTGGCCTATGTTCACCTAAATCTATGCAGGTCTTGGCAGTGTAATTAAATTGGTAAATATTGAATCTGAAGTATTTCAGTGGGTAAGGATTAGTCACCTTGAAATCCCTTAGTCAAGTGGTTTTTAGATATCATCCGCTTTACAATAATTATATTATTTTATTTAATTGGTGTAAGTATATTAGATGTTGTGGTAATGTAAATTGATGAGAGATGCATAGATTTGCATAACGTTACCTAAATAAATAAGTTTTGCATTTAAAAATTCATTCCACACTAATTATATAACTTTATTTAATTAGTGTAAGTTTATCAGATGTTGTGGTAGCGTAAGATTGATTAGAAATACATAATATATGCACAATTTTGCCTTAATAAATCATTTATTTGGGTAAGAATTGGTTTCACACTACTTATATTACTTCTTTTATTTAGTGTAATTATATTAGATGTTGTGGTAGTGTAGTATTGATCAGCAATGCATAATATGTGCACAATTTTGGCTTAATAACATTTCTTTGGATAAAATTCGTTTCATACTACTTATATTACTTCTTCTATTTAGTGTAATTATATTAGATGTTGTGATAGTGTAAGATTGATAAGAGATGCATATATGTGCACAACGTTGCCTTAATAAATAATTTTTGCATTTAAAAATTCATTCTATACTACTTATATTACTTCTTTTATTTAGTGTAAGTTTATTAGATGTTGTGGTAGTGTAAGATTGATTAGAAATGCATAATATATGCACAATTTTGTCTTAATAAATCATTTATTTGGGTAAGAATTGGTTTCACACTACTTATATTACTTCTTTTATTTAGTGTAATTATATTAGATGTTGTGGTAGTGTAGTATTGATCAGCAATGCATAATATGTGCACAATTTTGGCTTAATAACATTTCTTTGGATAAAATTCGTTTCATACTACTTATATTACTTCTTTTATTTAGTGTAATTATATTAGATGTTGTGATAGTGTAAGATTGATGAGAGATGCATATATTTATTATTTATTATTTATTATTAACCATTACAATGCCTCAAAAAGAGGCATCCTATAGAGGCACATACAAGTGCCTGTACATAGGAATGGCACATAAAAATTAAACTAAAAAATCAAACTAAAACTACAACTCAAAAATTATTATAAAACAAAATTATTAAATATTATATTATAAATTATAAATCATATAAATAGACAAAACATGACAACCAATATTTTGTCAATTCCAACTTAAAATGTGATTCAAGATGTACTTTGTAATTATAAAATTGTAATATATATCAGTGACGCACTTTTAGAATGTAAAATGGGAAAAAAAAGGAACAAAAATTGCAAGTAACAATTAATAATTAGCTTTAACCCATTTCTTTATCTTTGTTACATGAACGTCTTTATCCATATATAAAATTTTTAAATCGCGAGGTAGCAAATTATACGCCAACATGGCTTTTTTATAAGAGTTCTTGTCCCCAATAATTTTATTATATTTAGGTAAAATTAAATTTTTATTTCGCGTAATACTTGAAGATGCCAAGAACTGCATTTTGAGACTAGAGTAATGAAACTTTAGAGCCTCAAAAGTAAATAATTGTCCTAAATTGAGTGGAATGTCTTGTAAGACGAAATGATTTTTATTAATTATTTTTAAAATTTTATTTTGCAGATTTTGTATCAAAACCCTACAACTTTTAGAAACTCCACCCCAGGCTAGAATTCCATAGCTTATCAAACTATGGAAAAAAGCATAATAAATCAATCTTAGAGTCTCGGTGGACATTGTTTTAGAAATTTTATAAAAAATATACACAAGGTACTTTGTTTTACTTATGTGCACAACGTTGCCTTAATAAATAATTTTTGCATTTAAAAATTCATTCTATACTACTTATATTACTTCTTTTATTTAGTGTAATTTTATTAGATGTTGTGGTAGTGTAAGATTGATTAGAAATGCATAATATATGCACAATTTTGCCTTAATAAATCATTTATTTGGGAAAAAAATTGTTTCACACTAATTATGTTACTTCTTTTATTTAGTGTAGTTATATTAGATGTTGTGGTAGTGTCAGATTGATGAGAGATGCATATATGTGCAAACGTTGCCTTAATAAATAATTTTTGCATTTAAAAATTCATTCTACACTAATTATATTACTTCTTTTATTTAGTGTAATTATATTAGATGTTGTGGTAGTGTACGATTGATTAGAAATGCATAATATATGCGCAATTTTGTCTTAATAAATCATTTCTTTGGATACAAATTCATTTCACACTACTTATATTACTTCTTTTATTTAGTGTAATTATATTAGATGTTGTCGTAGTGTAAAGTTGATCAGAAATGCATAATATGTGCACAATTTAGCCTTCATAAATCATTTCTTTGAATAAAAATTCGTTTCACACTACTTATATTACTCCATTTATTTAGTGTAATTATATTAGATGTTGTGGTAGTGCAAGATTGATGAGGGATGCATATATGTGCACAACGTTGTCTTAATAAATAATGTTTCTATTTAAAAATTCGTTACACACTATTTATATTGCTTATTTTATTTAGTGTAATTATATTGTTGTTGTGGTAGTGTAAGACTGATGAGAGATGTATAGTTGAGTACAATAGGCTGTTATTAAGCACTTAATACCAGCAGCAAAAATAAAATAAAACCATAATTTCATAGCCACCTGACGTTCCTCTTAGTTTAACAATGGCCTGCAAGTCAAAATAGTGTAAGAAAGAAAATCAATCGATTTATGAAATGACTTGGACGTTTCGAGATCGGGTGAAGTCCGCCGTACCCTCCCCGTAAGGATGCGAAGGTCGTGGGTGCGGTGACTTTGATTGAAACGGTGTGACTATCAAAAATAAAAAGGCGGAATTATGATTGGTCACTTATTTAATTACGACCATCTATCATTCGCTGTCTGCAATCGTTGACTTTGACCGATCGGGTCATACGAGCCTCATGCAATACAAAAATCGAACCGTCCATACTTGTTGCCCCGTTTCCTCGAGGGTCGAAACAAAAGGGGCCCCGAAATAAAATCTATACAACCATTAAAATTCAGGGGAGCGGTGACGTCACGATAAAGATGGCACGGAGACGGCCATCTTTATCATCAATAATAATCAGATCTATTGATAATTATACAGCCGCCGTCACCTTGGAAACTAACAACAATTAGTATAAATTAAGGGCCGAGGCGGGGGGCGGTGAAAGTTCGATCGAGGGGAAGGGGCGGCGAGCTTATTAATATATATTGGACCCTTTTGTTGCTTACTTTCGCCATCGATGCGCATCTCACCCTTTATCCTGGAGAAAAAAAGGAAAAATTCGTTAGCGCTGATCAAAGGGTCGCAGCGCTAACAAACTGCAGTTTGGCGCAATTCAATTACCCGATACACGTATGAAAATATTGGAACTTTCATTAGCGCTAATTGCGCCTCTTTAATCACAGCCTAAAAAAATGCGTCGATTTTTCAAGTCGTAACTTTTTAACTGTCTATGAGGCACGCTTGAATAATTCAAGATCCTTGACTAATTATGAATTTATGCGCTATGCTTGGGACTTTTTTGATTAGATTGGGACCAATTTTTCTTTCAAATTAAAAAAAGAAATGTATATTTGATGAGACTCGTTCAATTAGCATGGCTAATTAGTTCTGTACACTGTTCAGCGCGGATTTTTCCGCGTTCGATTTTTGTTCCAGGGCGTAAGATTAAAAACGCCGATAAATTATTAATCGCGCAGTTGGGGAGGGGGGGATTTTAACGGCGCGTTTTAATGCGTTTTCCACTTTCAATTAGGCGCTTTTCGCGGAGAGGTGGACGAACCGCAGCGGCTATTGAATCTTAATAAAAATGTCGGTAATAGAGCACAGCCTTCACAGTTGAGTAAAAGGCTTGGAATTTTTCTATTTATAGAAGTTTTTTTCGGGCCTTTTATCCGCCCGTTTGAATGGGAATTCGACAATTGTCTGTTAACGTTGAAGTATTTTTAGAGTTGACAATTATTTTGTCAATTTAATTTGTATTTTTTTTTTTAATTGTCACGTTAGGGATTTAGACATTTTACAACATCAAAAGTTGATGTTTAAAAGAATGGGAAATATTCAACATTGGATGAATTCGTTATTATTGTTAAGAATCAGCAAGAAATGGTTAAGCGAAAGTGCATTGAAATCCATGTTTGGATTTTCAAAGTTTCTTTCAATTTTATAAAATTAAAAGTAAATGATGAAGAATGCGTTTCATGCAACTTACATCTCTTTGGAGTTTGGAGGATTCTTTGCAATTTTGTAAAATTAATAAAATAAAAATTTAATTGCCTGGAAGGAGCGTGTTGTTTGAAAATTGATAGTTTTAACACAAATTTAATAATTTTTGTGTTTGTGAGTTGCTAATTCATTTTGTAATTTTTTTGGAGTTCGAAAGTCCATTTTTTAATTTTGGAAAATTAATAAAATAATAATTTAATTGCCTGGAAGGAACGTGTTGTTCGCAAAATTGATGTATTTAACACAAATTTAATAGTTTTTGTGTTTGTGAGTTGCTAATTAATTTTGTAAATTTTTTTCGAGTTTGGAAGTCTTTTTAAATTTGTAAAATTAATAAAATAATAATTTAATTGCCTGGAAGGAGCGTGTTGTTTGCAAAATTGTGGTTTTAACACAAATTTAATAGTTATTGTGTTTGTCAGTTGCTAATTAATTTTGTAATTTTTTTTCGAGTTTGGAAGCTTTTTAAAGTTGTAAAATTAATAAAATAATAATTTAATTGCTTGGAAGGAGCGTGTTGTTTGCAAAATTGATGTTTTTAACGCAAATTTAATAGTTTTTATGTTTGTTAGTTGCTAATTTATTTTGTAATTTTTTTTGGAGTTCGAAAGTCTATTTTTTAATTTTGGAAAATTAATCAAATAATAATTTAATTGCCTGGAAGGAGCGTGTTGTTTGCAAAATTGATGCTTTTAACACAAATTTAATAGTTTTTATGTTTGTTAGTTGCTAATTTATTTTGTAATTTTTTTTTGGAGTTTGAAAGTTCATTTTTAAATTTTGTAAAATTAATAAAATAATAATTTAATTGTTTGGAAGGAGCGCATTGTTTGCAAAATTGATGTTTTTAACACAAAGTTAATAGTTTTTGTGTTTGTGAGTTGCTAATTCATTTTGTAATTTTTTTTGAAGATCGAAAGTCCATTTTTTAATTTTGGAAAACTAATACAATTATAATTTAATTGCCTGGAAGGAACGTGTTGTTTGCAAAATTGTGATTTTAACACAAATTTAATAGTTTTTGTGTTTGTGAATTGCTAATTCATTTTGTAATTTTATTTTGGAGTTTGAAAGTTTTTTTTAAATTTGTAAAATTAATAAAATAATAATTTAATTGCTTGGAAGGAGCGTGTTGTTTGCAAAATTGATGTTTTTAACGCAAATTTAATAGTTTTTATGTTTGTTAGTTGCTAATTTATTTTGTAATTTTTTTTGGAGTTCGAAAGTCTATTTTTTAATTTTGGAAAATTAATCAAATAATAATTTAATTGCCTGGAAGGAGCGTGTTGTTTGCAAAATTGATGCTTTTAACACAAATTTAATAGTTTTTATGTTTGTTAGTTGCTAATTTATTTTGTAATTTTTTTTTGGAGTTTGAAAGTTCATTTTTAAATTTTGTAAAATTAATAAAATAATAATTTAATTGTTTGGAAGGAGCGCATTGTTTGCAAAATTGATGTTTTTAACACAAAGTTAATAGTTTTTGTGTTTGTGAGTTGCTAATTCATTTTGTAATTTTTTTTGAAGATCGAAAGTCCATTTTTTAATTTTGGAAAACTAATACAATTATAATTTAATTGCCTGGAAGGAACGTGTTGTTTGCAAAATTGTGATTTTAACACAAATTTAATAGTTTTTGTGTTTGTGAATTGCTAATTCATTTTGTAATTTTATTTTGGAGTTTGAAAGTTTTTTTTAAATTTGTAAAATTAATAAAATAATAATTTAATTGCCTCAAAGGAGCATATTGTTTGCAAAATTAATGTTTTCAACACAAATTTAATAGTTTTTGTGTTTGTGAATTGCTAAATCATTTTGTAATTTTATTTTAGAGTTTGGAAGTAATTTTAAATTTGTAAAATTAATAAAATAATAATTTAATTGCCTGGAAGGAACGTGTTGTTTGCAAAATTGATGTTTTTAACAGAAATTTAATAGTTTTTGTGTTTGTTAGTTGCTAATTCATATTGTAATTTTTTTGGAGTTTGAAAGTTTATTTTTTAATTTTGTAAAATTAAGAAAATAATCTGGAAGGAACGTTTTGGAAGTCTTTTTTTAAATTTGTGAAGTTAATAAAACAATTGTTTAAATATTTGAAAAGATTGTGATGTAGGCACAAATTTTAGTTTTGCGTTTTTGTTTGCGCTTTGTAAAATTTAAAAAAAAAAGTTAAGAGAATTAAGATGTTGGTAAATGTTGAGGTTTATACAAATTCCATGTTTTTTGGTTTTCTGAATATTTTTAAATTTTGTACAATTAAAAAAAAATATTTAAGAAATTTGAGAAGTACTATTTATGTACTTTAGCGAAATATTGCATTCGATACGAAATTTATTTCATTGTAGTTTTGGTAGGTTCTTTTAATTTTCCTTTGAATTAATTACAGAAATTAATTAAATAAGTGAAATACCGTCTTTGACAACAATGTTATACTTTTTTATTTTGTGTTGAAACAACCTTTATTTGCATCATAATTTGTATTAATTTTGCTTGAAATGTAATAAGAAAATTTTGCTATCGCATTTTTATTTTTTCGCTAGAAGCTTTATCTTGTTCAAAATTAGTTCACATCGTCGCTTTATTAAATTCAAAAGAGTGTGTAAAGGATCTTGTTTGATGTGTTGTGATTATTGATTGGCTCGTACAAGTTTACCCTAGTTTCGCCGCCCCATAAGGGATCGTCAGTGTTGACTTACGGCCTTCAGAACCGAAAAAATCTCATTTGAATAAATTCCTTAATTTTTCGCCTCGAAAAAATAAATGAAAAATGACCGCTTGCATCGGTAATTAATCTCAACAGTCATTAATCGGGTGATTTATGATTTCTGGCGAAACAACCTCTTCCATCCGGAATTTAAAAAGATGGTTGCAGCATTTAGCCGCATAATAAGTACAATTTCCTTAAAGGGGCGCAATACACAAAAAATAAGTTTGTTTAATTTAAAAGTACGTTTAATTCTAAGAAAAATGGTATATGTATTTTGTTTCTACTCAGGTTATTTAATGAGTTATAATAAATTTTAAATCGGCGCGTGACGTCACTGGGCCGATCTGTACATGGCGCCCTATCTTATACATGGAAAAATTGCTCGCTTCACGCGATTATTTACCTACCTACAATGTTTTCGAAATTTTGTTATGAGTATTTAGACTGTTTTTTTGTACTGAAGACGATAGTGCAACCAAAATTTTAATATAGTGTCTAGTTTTTCTAAAAATATATTAAATGCAATGACACGGCGCGGTCATTCGTACCATTTTTTTCTACCGCCCAGACAGAGCTCATAAAGTAATTATTTTCAAGACGCCTGACGATCGTGGAGTTTTGAATGTTTTAAATGTTTAGGTCGCAATAGTATTCTAGTAGAGAACACGATGATAGCAGTTAGTTCGTATCAGTCAGTATTTACTGTTAAATTTGTTGGTTGCACTTATAAATTTAATTTTTATTATTAGTAATAAGATTTAAAAATGTAATACTTTACAATTATTGTTAAATAGTATTATTTATATGTATTGTGCGGTACAATTAAATGTTATTATGACAACTTCTTATTCACTTGAACCTGAATACACAGATGACGACAAAGTTGATTTGTTTTTTTGAACCTAGTAGTGTAAACATAAATTACGAAAATCGAAGTGGAATTTGTAATTGGTGTAAATGTGGAAAATGTGTATCTATGCCAACAGATGAAGAGTCTATGTTGTCAAGAATATGATAATATAAAACATTTAATTGGTAATAATACACGCATTACACAAAATAATTTGTTTGAAAAGTTGGTTATTGACAAGGATGTTTTAAATATATCACGTCATAAACCCAACTTCCTGTAGCTTTCGAAAAATGTGACCCAATTCATATTTTTTTTTTTGGGCCAATAGGTTAATATGTACTGATGGTACAGCACTTTTTTTAAAACAAGGTTCTTTTGAATTTGGTAGAAAATTTTTTCTTAGAACAAACGATTAGTTTAAATCACTTTCTAAAAAATGTTTATTGCAAATTCTTGCATTTTGTCCTGGTTGAAATGATTGCCTTTTACAAAATTCTGACCAAAATTCAAATCGTTTCGGCGATTTTTCTCTATTAGGAAAACGATGTCCCGTTGGTTCACTGCATCCAAAAACTGGTCGGCGATGTTCTTGTGACTACTGTTGCAAATAACTCTGAGTTATTCTGCATTTACGACTTTAAATCGCAATCAACTTTTACTGATGATAATGAGGGTTCACTGCAGGGTGCAACAAACCTCGTTGATTTTATGGACGGATCGCTTATAGTATTGTAAAAGGCACAGTCATAAACTTAGAATATCTTTACGCACAATTAGATAAAATAAGAACGGAACGCACAGTCGGGGCGCTGTTCTTATTTAATATTTTAAAAAAAAACTAAACACCGTATTGAAATTCTGATTCTTTTATCGTCTTTGGCAAAACCGTTCACACAGTCTCATATAAATTAAGCATTAAAAATATAATTTTTGGGTGGATGGATCGTTGTGCGAAGCGAGTAACTTTTGCACGGTAGAGATACGGAGCTTCGGTGAGCTCGGCCCAGTGACGTCACAAGCAATTCTACATGTCTTAATATCTTCTAAAACAATTTTTTTTACATTGGAGTTTTACCAAATAGTTTTTTATAGTTCTGACTACAATAATTTAATATTAAATAATAATTTAAAAAAAAAAGTTTTTTGTGTAATGTGCTCCTTTAATTGGGCAATTTGGGCCGGAATTGAATTCGTGCACATTGATACACTCGCATGACGTCGACGGCTGGTCGTCATGTCCAATTTAACCAAAAAATCCGAGTCAAATTAGCCCCGGGAACCAAACGAGCGTGGCTCTCCAAAAATCGTGCAAGACAAAATAAGACGAGGGCAAATCCGCAAATCGAATCCACCCTCGATCCCGATGTGAGCATCTCGGAATCTCAATACATCCCCTTATCCCCTAACAAGGTACTCATCAATCGTTTTCAGTCGATAAACCCTTTATGTGATCGCACACTTATATCTCCACGTATTGGAGCGGATCCTTTTAACAAGCCGATATTTCGACTTGTCCGAAATTAAAACGCCGTAATTTTATTACATGACCGCGAATGTATGCAGAAATAAAGCGAAACGTTGGCCGGAGCGAGAGGGCTCGCGAAACCCTTTTTCTTTGTAATTGTGGCATACATGGGCGGGCTTATTCATTTAGCAGCCGCGTCGTTCAGCATTATTACATTAAAATGTGGCCATCTTTGCGAAACGGATTTAAAATTCCGCTCATGGAGATGTGTTTTGAATATTGTAACCGAGTGTGACTTCGCATACACTTATTTGATTTATTAGGGCGGGGACGCGCGGACTACCGATCAAGAAGCGCAAAAAAACTGCTCCCGAAATTAATCAGTATGCCAAAAAGAGCGCCGAGGCGGAATAACACGGCATTCCTGAAAATAACGACCAAACTACACGTATAATATGTAGATACAGAAAGTAATTAAAAGAATTTAATGTTCCAAATATAAAATTCACCCCTGCGCTCGTACGCGGTGCCCCCTGCTGTACACCGCTTTTCGTATTCATGTGCATGATAGGGGTCGAAAAAAATTTCCTCTAAGAACGCGGCCTAATTGGGGCTTGGAAATTTGCGTTCGGAAAACTGTGACAGAAGATCACGTAACCGCAAGTTGCATTTCCGTGTGTGTCAATGGGAAATGGCGTTTAAGGACATGTGAAGGAGGAAAAACCGACTTTTAATCTGACGTTTTTCCTGCTATTCAATTTATTTGATTTTGAGACCGTCATGCAAACAAGGTGATTTAAGGTGGCATAAAAAGAGCTAATAAAAGTTCCAATAAAAGATTTGATTGTAACGTTTTTCTCTTACAATGTAGCGTTGACTGAATTTGTGGCAAACAAATACTTTTAAGCTATCTAGTCACTACTAAATAATTTGATTTTATTTTTACCAACCTTATGAAACATTAAAAAAATTAGTTTATACAAAATCCACATTCCTCTCAGTTATCTTTTTTTTTTAATTTTACAATAATTATTAGCAACATCGGACCCAATAAGCATCTCTCCAAGTCTGTAAATAATTATTTTCCGGATTTTACAGTCAAACGGAGACTTGCAAACAAAATAAAAAATTACACAATTAATTAGCAACTCACAAACTCAAAAAACATTAAATCTCAACATTTCAATCTTTTAACCATTCTTTTTACAAGTTTACAAAATTATAGGAATTTAGAACACAGCTACTGAGATGAGTTATAATTTTTGTTCTTGTTGTTTTCACTATAACTCAAACCGTTTCTCAGTTATCAACAATTAAATGTTTGCTTCTTTTAATTAATCTTAATAAACTGTACGTTTCGTTTTGATGAAGAAAAAGAAGCATTAGTTGTTAAATTTCAAAAAAATATTTTAAAGCAAAATCTATAGCTACTGAGATGTATAATTTTTGTTCTTATAATTTTCACTAGAACTCAACCCATTTTTCAGTTATCAACAATTAAATGTTTGCTTATTTTCATTAATCTTAATAAAAAAAATATTTAAGGCAAAATCTATAGCCACTAAGTTGAGCTATAATTTTTGTTCTTATAATTTTTATTATAACTCTAACCGCTTTTCAGTTATCAACAATTAAATGTTTATTTTCTTTAATTGATCCTAATAAAATGTACGTTTCGTTTTGATGAAGACAAAAAAGCGTTAGTTGTGAAATTGTAAAAGAATATTTAAGGCAAAATCTATAGCCACTGAGATAAGCTATAATTTTTGTTCTTATAATTTTCACTATAACTCAACCCATTTTTCAGTTATCAACAATTAAATATTTACTTCTTTTAATTAATCTTAATAAATTGTACGATTCGTTTTGATGAAGAAAAAGAAGCATTAGTTGTTAAATTGCAAAAAAATATTTAAGGCAAAATCTATAGCCACTAAGATGAGCTATAATTTTTGTTCTTATAATTTTTATTATAACTCTAACCACTTTTTAGTTATCAACAATTAAATGTTTATTTTCTTTAATTGATCCTAATAAAATGTACGTTTCGTTTTGATGAAAAAAAGAGGCGTTAGTTATCAAATTGCATAAAACTATTTAAGTCAAAATCTATAGCTACTGAGATGAGCTATTATTCTTATAATTTTTATTATAACTCTAACCGTTTTTCAGTTATCATCAATGAAATGTCTGTTCTTTTTAAAACGTCTTAATATAATGTAAGTGTTGTTTTGTACAATTAAGAATGGCTTTAGATGTCAAATTACAAAACAAATATTTACTCACAAACCCAAAAAACGTTAAATCTGTATAAAACCAATATTTACCAGCATCTAAATTTTTTAACTATTCTCTTTATAATTTTACAAAATTGATAAGCAACTCCCAAAATTCAAATAAATTAAATTTATCAATATTTCAATACTTTAAGTACAATTCCTTTTTATAATTTTACAAAATTAATAGCCAACTCAGAAACCAAGAAACTATTAAAATATGAATTCCATTTTGGAATGTTAATTTCAAAACTCCTTGATTAATAATCGGACGAATATAATTAATTCCGTTGTAAAATCGATAGTTGGTGTTGCATTTCGGATGTCGCATCGTACATGTGTGCACACGAATTCTTCCACAGTGCAAACATCCCCCCGGGGCCTGCTTCCCTTTCCCAACAAAGTGGGAACTGTTTTCATTGCGTCCGAACATGTAATAGTGCTTTTATTGAGGAGGGCCGCCGCCGCCCTTCCATTAAGTACCGACTGATAAACGCGAGGAATCCGCCAGGTGCGATTCCCACCCAGGCGGCAAAAAAACCCGGTTATTGCCGTCTCACCAGAAAAAAGGCTAATTGCAACAATCGGCAAACAATACGGGACGCGATCGTTAATTTATAGCGCGTACATAGTGCGGTTAACCGCCGAGTTGATGGCCCAAAGACATCGGCCGTAAAACGGCTGGTTTACGAGACAGCGGCTTTCAGGACCCAATATCTCCTGCTCAATACCGTCCGGCCCCGACCTATTAGTTGTCATCGGTTATTGGAAGTTATGATTCCTTCTCGATTTTACCGCCGGAGTCCCATCTAATTACATTCCAGGGATGGGCAACGGTCAAAAAATCGAGAGGCGAAAAGCGCGGCGGAAAGGTCGCCGGGTCACCCCTGCGCCCCTCCGAACGTAATAAGCCGATATGAGGACTGTACAGGGCTGTAACTTATAATTTGGCGAGCGTTATGTCCACCCCCGCGTGATGGCCTCTTAGACGCTGCCCTAATGGTGTTCGCCGATAACGACCTCGTTCGGACATTAACAATAGCCTTCCATCTACGCGTTTGATGCCGCCTTTCGATTTGCGATTTTTCCTGTTTTTAACCGTAAAGCCGTATTAGCCGCGTTATGGAGGAGCGTTATTTTTATTACCTTATTGCTTGTGAAAAGGTTATCTCGTAAATCATTTTACGAGCGAATCTGTAGCCATGCTCTGATGTATGTATGGCAAGATGTCATTAAGGAAGTGAGTTTTTAATACAGTCGGGACCTATTGAGTCGTTTTAATTAAAGCCGGTTTGACGGCGGGAAAATTTCTCGAGGATGGAAATTGTACCGGCGAAGATTGTTGTGCTCGCGGGGTGTGAGTAATGCGTCCAAATTGCGCATAATTATGCCAGAAAAATCGTTTGTGTTGTTATTGTGTGTGCCTTTATTTGACTCCTCTCAACTACCATTTTTATTCGCTCAACTAAAAAGATCACAAATTTATTAATGTATACTCAACATCATCAACTTCAATTCATGATAACTAAACAGTGGTGTGAGAACAATAATATTTTCTTGAAATTCGACAACTAAAGCCAGTTTTACTTCATCAAGACACGCTTCCAATTTATTGAGAAGATTTAAAAAGAACTTACATTATACTGATGATAACTGAAAAGCGGTTTAAATTCTAGTGGAAATTATAAGAACAAAAATTATAGCTCATCTCAGTAGCTATAGATTTTGACCTAAATAGTTTTTTGCAATTTGACAGCTAACGCCCCTTTTCTTCATCAAAACGAAACGTACAATTTATTAAGATTAAGTAAAGAGAGCAAACATTTAATTGTTGATTACTGAAAAACGGTTTGAGTTATATTAAAAAGTATAAGAACAAAAATTATAGCTCATCTCAGTAGCTATAGATTTTGCCTTAAATAGTTTTTTGCAATTTGACAACTAACGCCTCTTTTCTTCATCAAAATGAAACGTACAATTTATTGAGATTAAGTAAAGAGAGAAAACATTTAATTGTTGATAACTGAAAAACGGTTTGAATTATAATAAAAATTATAAGAACAAAAATTATAGTTCATCTCAGTAGCTATAGACTTTGCTTTAAATAGTTTTTTGCAATTTGACAACTAACGCCTCTTTTCTTCATCAAAGCGAAACGTACAATTTATGAAGATTAAGTAAAGAGAGCAAACATTTAATTGTTGATAACTGAAAAACGGTTTGAGTTATAATATAAATTATAAGAACAAAAACTATAGCTCATCTCAGTAGCTATAGATTTTGTCTTAAATAGTTTTGTGCAATTTGACAACTAACGCCTCTTTTCTTCATCAAAACGAAACGTACAATTTATTAAGATTAATTAAAAAGAGCAAACCTTTAATTGTTGATTACTGAAAAACGGTTTGAGTTATATTAAAAATTATAAGATTAAAAATTATAGCTCATCTCAGTAGCTATAGATTTTGCCTTAAATATTTTTTTGCAATTTGACAACTAACGCCTCTTTTCTTCATCAAAACGAAACGTACATTTTATTAAGATTAAGTAAAGAGAGAAAACATTTAATTGTTGATAACTGAAAAACGGTTTGAGTTATAATAAAAATTATAAGAGCAAAAATTATAGCCCATCTCAGTAGCTAGAGATTTTTCCTTAAATAGTTTTTTGCAATTTGACAACTAACGCCTCTTTTCTTCATCAAAATGAAACGTACAATTTTTTAAGATTAAGTAAAGAGAGAAAACATTTAATTGTTGATAACTGAAAAACGGTTTGAATTATAATAAAAATTATAAGAACAAAAATTATAGAACATCTCAGTAGCTATAGATTTTGCTTTAAATAGTTTTTTTGCAATGTGACAACTAACGCCTCTTTTCTTTATTAAAACGAAACGTACATTTTATTAATATTAAGTAAAGAGAGAAAACATTTAATTGTTGATTACTGAAAAACGGTTCGAGTTATATTAAAAAGTATAAGAACAAAAATTATAGCTCATCTCACTAGCTACAGATTTTTCCTTAAATAGTTTTTTGCAATTTGGCAACTAACGCCTCTTTTCTTCATCAAAACGGAACGTACATTTTGTTAAGATTAAGTAAAGAGAGCAAACATTTAATTGATGATTACTGAAAAACGGTTTAAGTTATATTAAAAATTATAAGAACAAAAATTATAGCGCATCTCAGTCGCTATAAATTTTGTCTTAAATAGTGTTTTGCAATTTGACAACTAACGCCTCTTTGTCTTCATCAAAACGAAACGTTCAATTTATTAACATTAAATAAAAAGAACAAACATTTAATTGTTGATAACTGGAAAACGGTTTGAGTTATAATAAAAATTATTAGAACAAAAATTATAGTCCATTTTAGTAGTTACGCATTTTGTTCTAAATATTTTTTTATAGCTTAACATCTAAATCCATTATTACTTGATCAAGACAACACCTGCAATTTAATAATAAGATTTAAAAACAACAACCGTTTCATTGATGATAACTGAAAAACGGTTTAGATATGTTTAGATTTTTAATTTAAAAATGTTTGTAATGCAAAATCTTTTCAGAACCTTAACAAACCTTCAACCCTCAAAACTGTTACTTGATATTTTAAGATCAACAAAAAAAATTAATTATAGAAACTGTAAAAATAATTTAAAATTTCTGGAAAGTTGGAATCGGCGAAATCTTTTCAAAACCTTAACAAAACCCTTAAGAAACCTTCACAATTTTTATTTGATAATGATTTAAGATCAAATTTTTATTATAAAAAATTAAAAAAATTAATGTAAAATTTTGGAAGATTTTAATTTGCAAAACCTTTCCAAAACTTTAAAAATCTTCAAAATTTTTATTTGATTAATTTTTCATTTCCGTTATTAAATATTAAAATTTCTAACAATTTATTCCGGCCGAAGAATCTGGAATTTGGTCAATCGCCGGACCGTCATTAAAATATTTCATCAAGAAGAACCCGTTGCATTTTTGATGGCGCGTCAATAAGCCACCGATCTAGGATTACCGGCATTCTTACCAACTTTTGTGCGGCCGCGTTCAATTTTGTGCCTTAAGTGTCGATCGTCGCAAGGGCGACCCGGTATTAATCCGGCAGGCCACGCAGACCGCCAGTAGCTCGGCCATAAAATCTTTTATGAGTCTGTATCGGTTATCAGCGGGCACTGTTCGCTCACCGTGATGAGAAAAAGAACCAGCTTTCGGCTCGTCGCCAAACATGTGACGGATGCTGAAACAATTCCGTGTGATGTATCCGGCTCATTGATATCGCAATATGTGCATAATGCGGCAACTGGTGCAGAGCGAGCCTCGTTTAATCCCCAACGTCACTAATTGCCTAATCGGGCCTAAAACAATGTGATTTTTGCGCATCGATCCTGCGATTTTTTCCCGCGTGCCCCATTAATTGTATCGGACATGCGACGTCCGTTATCGGCAATATCGGGCGCGACAAGGCGCACAGAACCGGGCGACAGCTGAAACTAATAACACATTACGCGTATTGAAGCGCAGCCACTGCATTATTAATAAAACAATTATTGGATCGTGTGATTCCATTTGGCACCATCCAATGATTAGAGTTAAACTCGGCCGTTTCGTATCGGGTTGCCTTATTTTTGTTTTCGTTTGCGGTGGAGCGCATCTGCATTTTTGGGAGGGTCGGCTCTGTTTGTTTTCAATGCAAGTGTCCGTCACTGGGCCCGTGACGGAAGGGTCTGGCGTTCCGCAGGGTCGTGGGATGACTATATTATAATCGGAGGTCATCCTTAGTTTTTAATTAAGTGACCATCAGTTGGAAGTTTAAAGTTCGTTAGGAAAGGCTTCCGAAAAGGTCTCGACCGTAATAATGTGATTTAAATATAAGATTTATTGCCGTTGCTGACCGAAATTTGGGAATATTTAAATTTAAACCTGCAGCTACTGAAACGGGCTGTAATTTTTGTTCTTATCGTTTTTATTATAACTCAATCCGTTTTTCAGTTATCATCAATGAAACGGTTGTTGAATTTAAAAGTTGTTAATAAATTGAAGATGTTGTTTTGATCAAGTAACAATGGCTTTAGATAGCAAATTAGAAAAAAATAATTAGAACAAAATCCGTAGCTACTGAATTGGGCTATAATTTTTGTTCTTATAATTTTTATTATAACTCAAACCGTTTTCAGTTATAACCAGTAAAATGTTTTTTTTTTTATATCTTCCTAATAAATTGCAGGTGTTTTTTTGATCAAGTAACAATGGCTTTAGATATCAAATTAGAAAAAAATATTTAAAACAAAATCCGTAGCTACTGAATTGGGCTATAATTTTTGTTCCTATAATTTTTATTATAACTTAAACCGTTTTTCAGTTATAATCAATAAAACGTGTGTTTTTTTAAATCTTCTTAATAAATTAAAGGTGTTGTTTTGATCAAGTAACAATGGCTTTATATATCAAATTAGAAAAAAATATTTAGAACAAAATCCGTAGCTACTGAAATGGGCTATAATTTTTGTACTTATAATTTTTATTATAACTCAAACCGTTTTTCAGTTATAATAAATAAAATGTTTTTTTTTAAATCTTCCTAATAAATTACAGGTGTTGTTTTGATCAAGCAACAATGGCTTTAGATATCAAATTAGAAAAAAATATTTAGAGCAAAATCCTTAGCTACTGAAATGAGCTATAATTTTTGTTCTTACAATTTTTCTTATAACTCAAAATATATCGAAATAAAAAATCTTCAAAAATATTATCAAATAAAATTTTTTTAAGTTTCTGTAAAGTTTTAAAAAGGTTTTGAGAAGGTTTTTTAGGTCTTAGCTTTCCAAATATTCTGAACTAACTTCAAAATGCTAATTCCTATTCCATAAAAATACTGTTTAGCTTAAATTTTAAAGGTTTTTTTAAGGTATTGAAAAGATATTGCAGATTCTAACCTTTCAAAAATTTTAAAGTACCATTTCATTACATTAAAAAATGACAGTTGATCTTACAATATTATCAAATAAAAATTTTGAAGGTTTTTTTAATATGGTTTTAAGGTTTCAAAAAGGTTTCGCATATCTTAACCTTCCGAATATTTTAAATTGTTTTTAAAATGACATTTGTTGCTCCTAAAATATTATGAAATAAAAATTGTGAAGGTTTCTTAAGGTTTTCTTTAAGGTTTTGAAAAGGTTTTGCAGATCCTAACCTTTCGAACATTTTTAATTGTTTTCAAAATGCATTACTTTTAATTAAAAAATGTTTGTTGATCTTAAAATATTGCCAAATTAAAATTAAGGTTTTCTTTAAGATTTTAAGGTTTTAAAAAGGTTTTGCAGGTTCTAATTTTCCAAACATTTAAAATTATTTTTAAAATGACATTTTCTTTAATCAAATATTGTTTGTTGATCTTAAAATATTATCAAATATAACTATTGAATGTTTTTTTAAGATGGTTTTTAGGTTTCAAAAAGGTTTTGCGCATATTAACCTTCGAAATATTTTTAATTGTTTTTAAAATGACATTTTCTGTAATTAAAAATCGTTTGCTGATCTTAAAATATTATCAAATAAAAGTTTTGAAGGGTTTTTTAAGATGGTTGTAGGGTTTCAAAAAGTTTTTCACATTTTAACCTTCCAAACATTTTTAATTGTTTTAAAATGACATTTGTTGCTCTTCAAATATTATCAAATCAAAATTGTGAAGGTTTCTTAAGGTTCTCTTTAAGGTTTTTAATTGTTTTCAAAATGACATTACTTTTAATTAAAAAATGTTTGTTAATCTTAAAATATTGTCAAATAAAAATTGTGAAGGTTTTCTTTAAGATTTTAAGGTTTTAGAAATGTTTTGCAAGTCCTAACTTTACAAACATTTTAAATTATTTTTAAAATTGCATTTTTTTAATAAAAAATTGTCATTTTAAATTATTTTTAAAATGACATTTTCTTTAATAAAAAATTGTTTGTTGACTTGAAAATATTATCAAATAAAACTATTGAATTTTGTTTAAGATGGTTTTTAGCTTTCAAAAAGGTTTTTGCGCATCCTAACCTTCGAAATATTTCTGTAATTAAAAATTGTTTGCTGATCTTAAAATATTATCAAATAAAGTCTTGAAGGTTTTTTAAGATGGTTTTAAGGTTTCAAAAAGGTATTGAGCATCCTAACCTTCGAAACATTTTTAATTGTTTTTAAAATGGCATCTCCTTTAATTAAAAAGTGTTTGTTGACGTTAAAATATTATTAAATAAAAATTTTGAAAGTTTTATTAATGTCGATCACTGACTAGTTATTAATTTCTAAAATAAAATTAAAATAATTAAAAAATTTAATGTGGCACTTTGCTGCGAGCCACGTCGTTCTGATCGAAGTTCAATGCCTCGCACGTCCCAGAACGCATTAGCTGCAATCAAACGGAGATCTTTACGGCCAATTAAACATCGGTGCGTCGAAAAATAATAAAAACGAACCACCACTTGATTACCTGCATAAAACCAGGCAAATAAAATCGCCCTGCAATTGACATACAACACCGATTTACGATCGCAACAACCGAAACACACGACACGAATCGAACCATCCCCGGGCCATAAGCCCCAATTTCGCATGGCGCATAAGTGTTGCCGATGCCAAAATGTAAACCAATTGACTTGTTAAAACACTGTTTATGAATTGGAGAATAGACCACTCGGAAATTGAAACATCGACGGAAAAAAATTTGATTCCGATCGAATTTTCGCGGGCGATTTTCGGCCCGCCGGCGACCAATATTGCCTTCCGAACGAATTGTGCATTATTTATTGTTTGTTCGCGGTGATCGCGATCAGGAACAGATATTTATCGCTGATTTATTTCGGAAATTTTTTTGAGGCGAAAGGGCGCCGGTTTAGCGGCGCAGCTGTCGCGAGAAAAATTCGGTCTCGCAATAAAACATGTGAACATATAAACATATTTATAGTTGATGTTATGTTTTATTAATAATCCGAATCTCTAAACATATGTGTGGGGGCAGTGCATATGCGGCTTCCTGTCGATGAGTTTAGATATGGGGCGCATCGTTTGAACTTAGATCGTCGTTAAGATTTTACTGTGCACTCATTAAAATTTTATAATGTTATCTTTCAAGAATATTGCCGAGATTTACGGGCGGCGAATCGCCGCCGGTTAATTAACGGCGCATCGAAAAAATCGGGGCGGAAAGACATCAATTCCCGATATTATTTCCGAGTGGCCGTAATGCACCGTATTGTTAACAGAAATGGTATTCTGAAGTTGATTTCAAAAATATGGCAAGCTAGGGTCTATAAAAACGTCTCGAGACCTTCAAAATTGTTACCCAATTACATTTCAATCTAAACCAATTTTTATTGTTAACAGAAATGGTATTTTGCAGTTGATTTCAAACATTTGACTAGCTAGGGCCTGTAAAAAGTTTTCAGACCTTCAAAAAACCTTCAGAATTGTTCCCCAATCACATTTGAATATAAACCAATTTTCACTGTTAACAGAAATGGTATTTTGCAGTTGATTTCAAAAATTTGACAAGCTAGGGTCTGTAAAAATGTTTTCAGACCTTCAAAAAACCTTCAAAATTGTTCCCCAATCACATTTGAATATAAACCAATTTTCACTGTTAACAGAAATGGTATTTTGCAGTTGATTTCAAAAATTTGGCAAGCTAGGGCCCGTAAAAACGTCTCAAGACCTTCAAAAAACCTTCCAGATTGTTACCTAATCACATTTCAATCTAAACCAATTTTTATTGTTAAAAGAAATGGTATTTTGCAGTTGATTTCAAAATTTTGTGAAAACGTCCGGAGACTTTCAAAAAACCTTCAAAATTGTTACCCAATCACATTTCAATCTAAACCAATTTTCATTGTTAACAGAAATGGTATTTTGCAGTTAATTAACGGCGCATCGAAAAAATCGGGGCGGAAAGACATCAATTCCCGATATTATTTCCGAGTGGCCGTAATGCACCGTATTGGTCTTCATATTTCCTACTTATAACAACGGCATGTGATATTTATCGCCGCACAACATATTTATACCGTCACATTAATTTTTTTCCCTTTGCGAGCGATCGGGGAAAAAAATTAAAAGGGAAAATTCATACATATTTTTTTCCGCCGAATCCTTATAATCTTTTTAGTTGCTAATATGCGGACCAGTCTTTAATGTATGTTTCTCCATGCCAGATTAAAACATTTTAAAGGCACTCCGGCCATTGTGGCCCCTATGCCCGAGTCGAATAGGGAAAATTAAAATCCGAGCTGTTTTCTTTTTCTCCATTAACTTGTTAAAGCTTCCTCGGTAATAAATAACGAATTTTAAGGTAATCTAATGTACGAATTAAGGGGATACTAATTTTTCAGATTTGCATGTGTGCGCGAGAGTGTTTGTGTGTGTACGGTTCAGTCGATTTCTACCCGGGGCACGTTTTTCCCCTTTTTATTTTACTTATTTCGTAATCAAACCCTTTTTACTTTATAGATATTTGTGTGTGCGCGGATTTTCTTCCCATCCCCCGACTTGTTTCGCTTTCCGCATTAACGTGCAACCTGTAACATTATTTTTATTCGAAAAAGCTTCACTAATCAGTGAGATCTGAAATTTTAAAAAGACGAGCGTTTTCTGTTATATTGACAACATTATTAGTTTACAAAATAAAGCTAGTTCACTGATCTTAAGATAAACAAATTCTTTATGGAAAATATGTGGAAGTTCGAAATTTAATTTAAAATATTTGTGACGTTAGAAACTTCAAAACATTCTTAAAGGACCTTAAAAACATTAAAAATCTTTATTTGGCAATATTTTAAGATCAACAAACACTTTTTAATTAAAGAAAATGTCATTATGACAACAATTAAAAATGTTCGGAAGGGTAGGTTCTGCAAAACCTTTTCAAAACCTTGAAGAAAACCTTAAGAAACCTTCACAATTTTTATTTCATAATCCTTTAAGAGCAACAAATGTCATTAAAAAACAATTAAAAATGTTTGGAAGGTTGAAATCTGCACAACCGTTTTAAAACCTTAAAATCTTCAAGAAAACCTTCAGAATTTTTATTTGGCATATTTTCAGATCAACGAATATCTTTTAATTACAAGAAATGCTATTTTAAAAACAATTAAAAATGTCCGGAAGGTTAAGATGTGAAAACCTTTTTGAAACCCTAAAACCATCTTAAAAAAACCTTCAAAACTTTTATGTGATAATATTTTAATGATCAAGAAACAATTTTTAATTAAAGAAAATATCATTTTAAAAATAATTTAAAATGTTTGGGAGATTAGAACCTGCAAAACTTCTTTTCAACAATAAGAAAACCTAAAAAAACCTTCAAAACTTTTATGTGATAATATTTTAATGATCAAGAAACAATTTTTAATTAAAGAAAATATCATTTTAAAAATAATTTAAAATGTTTGGGAGATTAGAACCTGCAAAACTTCTTTTCAACAATAAGAAAACCTAAAAAAACCTTCAAAACTTTTATGTGATAATATTTTAATGATCAAGAAACAATTTTTAATTAAAGAAAATATCATTTTAAAAATAATTTAAAATGTTTGGGAGATTAGAACCTGCAAAACTTCTTTTCAACAATAAGAAAACCTAAAAAAACCTTCAAAACTTTTATGTGATAATATTTTAAAGATCAACAAACAATTTTTAATTAAAGAAAATGTAATTTTAAAAACAATTAAAAATATTTGAAAGGCTAGAACCTACAAAACCTTTTTTTAAACCTTAAAGAAACCTGCAAAAAAAATTTCAATAACATTTTAAGATCAAAACTTTCTTATTCATCAAAAAAGCGACGAACGAAATGAATTTATTAATTTAGTATTCGGCCAAATTAAATTCTAAATCGATCACAATTTTTTTGTGAACAAAAAACTTGATGTGCTGTTCTCGGGCTGTTCTCGAAGAGCAGTTTACATTTATGATGGTGCGTTAATTCGAATTTAAGCGAGCGTTTACTTTCAAAAATCATTGTCTGTCTGAATGGACGCAAATAGCGCTATTAAAACGTCTTGAAACAGAAAGACAGTTTTTTTTCCACAGTAATTTTACAAACATCCTGTTCGCTGTACTCGCCTCGAAATGCACACATTAATAAATATTAAACAGATAATCCATCCACATTGAGACGTAGGGATGGGTCTTACGTATGTGCTGCTTTTTTATCGCCTTTCATTATTATCATTTTTTTTATATCGAACATTAATGCTTCCAAATGGCTGCATACAATAACAAATACTAATCTTAATAAATGATTCTGAGCAACATAAAATCAGGTAGCAGAGGGAGTATAATAAACATCCTGTCTTTTGTGCATAGTGGGAACATTAAATATTATAAAGTCATGACGATGACTCATGCGATCGAACGGTCTTCGATCCGGAAAAAAATTTTTTCACAGTGACCGCAGAACACGGAAAAATCATCCCCGGAACTGGCGGCGAGCACATTCGGCCTAATACAGTCGACTGTAAATTATTTTATGGGTAATTAAAATTTTCCCAACATTTTTTGAATAAAAAATGTTTGTTGGTTTCAAAATATTGTCAAATAAAAAATTCGAAGGTTTTTGTAAGATGGTTTCAGGGTTTCAAAAGGGTTTTCACATCTTAACCTTCCGGACATTTTTAATTGTTTTAAAATGACATTTATTGCTCTTAACAAATATTATCAAATAAAAATTGTGAAGGTTTCTTAAGGTTTTCTTTAAGATTTTGAAAAGATTTTGCAGATTCTAACCTTCCGAACATTTTTTATTGTTTTCAAAATGACATTACTTTTAATTAAAAAATGTTTGTTGATCTTAAAATATTGCTAAATAAAAATTGTGAAGGTTTTCTTTAAGATTTTAAGGTTTTAAAAAGGTTTTGCAGGTCCTAACTTTACAAACATTTTAAATTATTTTTAAAATAACATTTTATTTAATCAAAAATTGTTTGTTGATCTTCAAATATTATCAAATAAAACTATTGAATTTTTTTAAAGATGGTTTTAGGTTTTAAAAAAGTTTTGCGCATCCTAACGTTCAAAATATTTTTAATTGTTTTTAAAAAGACATTTTCTGTAATTAAAAATTGTTTGCTGATCTTAAAATATTATCAAATAAAAGTTTGGAAGGTTTTTTTAATATGGTTTTAGGGTTTCAAAAAGGTTTTAATTGGTTTAAAATGACATTTATTGCTCTTCAAATATTATCAAAAAAACATTTTGAAGGTTTCTTAAGGTTTATTTCAAGATTTTGAAAAGATTTTGCAGATTCTAACCTTCCGAACATTTTTTATTGTTTTCAAAATGACATTACTTTTAATTAAAAAATGTTTGTTGATCTTAAAATATTGCTAAATAAAAATTGTGAAGGTTTTCTTTAAGATTTTAAGGTTTTAAAAAGGTTTTGCAGGTCCTAACTTTACAAACATTTTAAAGTATTTTTAAAATGACATTTATTGCTCTTAAAAAATATTATCAAATAAAAATTGTGAAGGTTTCTTAAGGTTTTCTTTAAGATTTTGAAAAGATTTTGCAGATTCTAACCTTCCGAACATTTTTTATTGTTTTCAAAATGACATTACTTTTAATTAAAAAATGTTTGTTGATCTTAAAATATTGCCAAATAAAAATTGTGAAGGTTTTCTTTAAGATATTAAGGTTTTAAAATGGTTTTGCAGGTCCTAACTTTACAAACATTTTAAAGTATTTTTAAAATGACAATTTCTTTAATCAAAAATTGTTTGTTGATCTTCAAATATTATCAAATAAAACTATTAATTTTTTTTTAAGATGGTTTTAGGTTTCAAAAAAGTTTTGCGCATCCTAACGTACAAAATATTTTTAATTGGTTTAAAATGACATTTATTGCTCTTCAAATATTATCAAATAAAAATTGTGAAGGTTTCTTAAGGTTTTCTTTAAGATTTTGAAAAGATTTTGCAGATTCTAACCTTCCGAACATTTTTTATTGTTTTCAAAATGACATTACTTTTAATTAAAAAATGTTTGTTGATCTTAAAATATTGCTAAATAAAAATTGTGAAGGTTTTCTTTAAGATTTTAAGGTTTTAAAAAGGTTTTGCAGGTCCTAACTTTACAAACATTTTAAATTATTTTTAAAATAACATTTTATTTAATCAAAAATTGTTTGTTGATCTTCAAATATTATCAAATAAAACTATTGAATTTTTTTAAAGATGGTTTTAGGTTTCAAAAAAGTTTTGCGCGTCCTAATGTTCAAAATATTTTTAATTGTTTTTAAAAAGACATTTTCTGTAATTAAAGATTGTTTGCTGATCTTAAAATATTATCAAATAAAAGTTTGGAAGGTTTTTTTAAGATAGTTTTAGGGGTTCAAAAAGGTGTTAATTGGTTTAAAATGACATTTATTGCTCTTCAAATATTATCAAATAAACATTTTGGAGATTTCTTAAGGTTTTCTTCAAGGTTTTGAAAAGGTTTTGCAGATCCCAACCTTCCGAACATTTTTTATTGTTTTCAAAATGACATTACTTTTAATTAAAAAATGTTTGTTGATCTTAAAATATTGCTAAATAAAAATTGTGAACGTTTCCTTTGAGATATTAAGGTTTTAAAAAGGTTTTGCAGGTCCTAACTTTACAAACATTTTAAATTATTTTTAAAATGACATTTTCTTTAATCAAATTTTTTTTGTTGATCTTCAAATATTATCAAATAAAACTATTAATTTTTTTTTAAGATGGTTTTAGGTTTCAAAAAAGTTTTGCGCGTCCTAACGTTCAAAATATTTTTAATTGTTTTTAAAAAGACATTTTCTGTAATTAAAAATTGTTTGCTGATCTTAAAATATTATCAAATAAAAGTTTGGAAGGTTTTTTTAAGATGGTTTTAGGGTTTCAAAAAGGTTTTAATTGGTTTAAAATGACATTTATTGCTCTTCAAATATTATCAAATAAACATTTTGAAGGTTTCTTAAGGTTTTCTTAAAGGTTTTGAAAAGGTTTTGCAGATCCTAACCTTCCGATCATTTTTAATTGCTGTCAAAATGACATTACTTTTAATTAAAAAATGTTTGTTGATCTTAAAATATTGCTAAATAAAAATTGTGAAGGTTTTCTTTAAGATTTTAAGGTTTTAAAAAGGTTTTGCAGGTCCTAACTTTACAAACATTTTAAATTATTTTTAAAATAACATTTTATTTAATCAAAAATTGTTTGTTGATCTTCAAATATTATCAAATAAAACTATTGAATTTTTTTAAAGATGGTTTTAGGTTTTAAAAAAGTTTTGCGCATCCTAACGTTCAAAATATTTTGAATTGTTTTTAAAAAGACATTTTCTGTAATTAAAAATTGTTTGCTGATCTTAAAATATTATCAAATAAAAGTTTGGAAGGTTTTTTTAAGATAGTTTTAGGGGTTCAAAAAGGTTTTAATTGGTTTAAAATGACATTTATTGCTCTTCAAATATTATCAAATAAACATTTTGAAGGTTTCTTAAGGTTTTCTTCAAGGTTTTGAAAAGGTTTTGCAGATCCCAACCTTCCGAACATTTTTTATTGTTTTCAAAATGACATTACTTTCAATTAAAAAATGTTTGTTGATCTTAAAATATTGCCAAATAAAAATTGTGAAGGTTTTCTTTAAGATATTAAGGTTTTAAAAAGGCTTTGCAGGTCCTAACTTTACAAACATTTTAAAGTATTTTTAAAATGACATTTTCTTTAATCAAAAATTGTTTGTTGATCTTCAAATATTATCAAATAAAACTATTGAATTTTTTTTAAGTTGGTTTTAGGTTTCAAAAACGTTTTGCGCATCCTAACGTTCAAAATATTTTGAATTGTTTTTAAAAAGACATTTTCTGTAATTAAAAATTGTTTGCTGATCTTAAAATATTATCAAATAAAAGTTTGGAAGGTTTTTTTAAGATGGTTTTAGGGTTTCAAAAAGGTTTTAATTGGTTTAAAATGACATTTATTGCTCTTCAAATATTATCAAATAAACATTTTGAAGGTTTCTTAAGGTTTTCTTCAAGGTTTTGAAAAGGTTTTGCAGATATTAACCTTCCGATCATTTTTAAATGCTGTCAAAATGATATTTTCTTTAATTAAAAAATGTTTGTTGATCGTAAAATATTGCCAAATGAAGATTTTGAAGGTTTTCTTTAAGATATTAAGGTTTTAAAAAGGTTTTGCAGGTCCTAACTTTACAAACATTTTTAAGTATTTTTAAAATGACATTTTCTTTAATCAAAAATTGTTTGTTGATCTTGAAATATTATCAAATAAAACTATTGAATTTTTTTAAAGATGGTTTTAGGTTTCAAGAAAGTTTTGCGCATCCTAACGTTCAAAATATTTTTAATTGTTTTTAAAAAGACATTTTCTGTAATTAAAGATTGTTTGCTGATCTTAAAATATTATCAAATTAAAGTTTGGAAGGTTTTTTTAAGATGGTTTTAGGGTTTTAAGAAGGTTTTAATTGGTTTAAAATGACATTTATTGCTCTTCAAATATTATCAAATAAACATTTTGAAGGTTTCTTAAGGTTTTCTTCAAGGTTTTGCAAAGGTTTTGCAGATCCTAACCTTCCGATCATTTTTAATTGCTGTCAAAGTGATATTTTCTTTAATTAAAAAATGTTTGTTGATCTTAAAATATTGTCAAATAAAGATTTTGAAAGTTTTTTAAGGTCCTTTAAGGTTTTAAGAAGGTTTCTAACCGCACAAATATTTTAAATTAAATTTCGAACTTCCATCTATTTTCCATAAAGGATTTGTTTATCTTAAGTGAAGTAGAACTTTTGAAAGCTTTTCTTTTTGTAAACTGATAATGTTGTCAATATAACAGAAAAGCTTGTCTTTTGTGCATAGTGGGAACATTAAATATTATAAAGTCATGACGATGACTCATGGGATCGAACGGTATTCGATCCCGAAAAACTTTTTTTCTCCGTGACCGCAGAACACGGGAAAATCATCCCCGGAACTGGCGAGCACATTCGGCCTAATTCACTCGCTCCATCTAAAACAAATAAAAAAAACTTTCCGGGCCAAAATTGCCGCTCCGGAGTGACTTTGCCCGCGTAAGGGCACGTCTCGAAATAATCTCGGGACAATAAAATGACGTGATTGGTAGTCTTGATTGATGTCAAAGAGGCGGTAGGCGATTTCGAGTCGGTCCGGGCCTCGCGCGCTTAGCTCGTTCGCCACCGAGCTCTAGGTTTCTTTCCCCGTGCCGGTTTATATGACACATGTGGAGGAAATACGTCGATGGTCGTAAACTTTTCGGGAGCCGTTTAGGGGATGAAACAGACTAACCGCCTTTAAGTAAACGGTTTACGAGGTTTTTACAATCGTCACCGCGCTGGATGCCGTCGCAGGTACCGGCGAACCGGGAGGATTCTTGGGTTAGCGGGTTCGGATTCCGCGGCTGCACTCAGGAATGCGCGGCCTCTCTTTCAGCGCAATTACCGACATCAATCTGTTCATTCACTTTCCGTTTCGCGAAAAGAATCCCTCGTTCTAAATGGGCGCAATTAAATCGAAATTTTACTTCTCTTAACGCCTCAATTACTCTTTGGGAATAAATTAAATTCCGAAATCGGTTTTTATCAATCGAAGTTGACCTAAATTCACCCTAACATCAGCTGAAATAAACGAAATTTGCAGTGGATTGGTTTTAAAGTGGCAGTCACTTAGGGCAGTCGACTGTAAATTATTTTATTAGAGATTAAAATTTTCCCAACATTTTTTGAATTAAAAAATGTTTGTTGGTTTCAAAATATTGTCAAATTAAAATTTCGAAGGTTTTTTTAAGATGGTTTTACGGTTTCAAAAAGGTTTTTACATCTTCCGAACATAATTGTTCTAAAATGACCTTTGTTGCTCTTAAAATATTATCAAATAATTGTGAAGGTTTCCTAAGGTTTTCTTTAAGGTTTTGAAAAGGTTTTGCAGATCCAAACCTTCCGAATATTTGTGATTGTTTTCAAAATGATATTACTTTTCATTAAAAAATGTTTGTTGATCTTAAAATATTGCCAAATAAAAATTGTAAAGGTTTTCTTGTAGATTTTAAGGTTTTATAAAGGTTTTTCAGGTCCTAACTTTACAAACATTTTAAATTATTTTTAAAATGACATTTTCTTTAATCAAAAATTGTTTGTTGATCTTAAAATATTATCAAATAAAACTATTGAATTTTTTTTAAAGATGGTTTTTAGGTTTCGAAATATTTTTAATTGTTTTTAAAAAGACATTTTCTGTAATTAAAAATTGTTTGCTGATCTTAAAATATTATCAAATAAAAGTTTGAAATGTTTTTTTAAGATGGTTTTAGGGTTTCAAAAAGGTTTTCACATCTTAACCTTCCGGACATTTTTAATTGGTTTAAAATGACATTTGTTGCTCTTAAAATATTATCAAATAAAATTTTCGAAGGTTTCTTAAGGTTTTCTTTACGGTTTTGAAAAGGTTTTGCAGATTATAACCTTCCGAACATTTTTAATTGTTTTTAAAATGGCATTACTTTTAATTAAAAAATGTTTGATGATCTTAAAATATTGCCAAATAAAAATTGTGAAGGTTTTCTTTAAGATTTCAAGGTTTTAAAAAGGTTTTGCAGATCGCAACTTTACAAACATTTTAAATTATTTTTAAGATGACATTTTCTTTAATCAAAAATTGTTTGTTAATCTTAAAACATTATCGAATAAAACTATTGAATTTTTTTAAAGATGTTTTTTAGGTTTCAAAAAGGTTTTCACACCCTAACTTTCGAAATATTTTTAATTGTTTTTAAAATGACATTTTCTGTAATTAAAAATTGTTTGCTGATTTTAAAATATTATCAAATAAAAGTTTTGAAGGTTTTTTTAAGATGGTTTTAGGGTTTCAAAAAGGTTTTTACATCTTAACCTTCCGGACATTTTTAATTGTTTTAAAATGACATTTGTTGCTCTTAAAATATGATGAAATAAAATTTGGGAAAGTTTCTTAAGGTTTTCTTTAAGGTTTTGGAAAGGTTTTGCAAATTCTAACCTTCCGAACATTTTTAATTGTTTTCAAAATGATATTACTTTTAATTAAAAAATGTTTGTTGATCTTAAAATATTGCCAAATAAAAGTTGGGAAGGTTTTCTTTAAGATTTGAAGGTTTTAAAAAGGTTTTGCAGGTTCTAACTTTACAAACATTTTAAATTATTTTTAAAATGATATTTTCTTTAATCAAATTTTTTTTGTTGATCTTTAAAATATTATCACACAAAACTTCTGAAGGTTTTTTTAAGGTTTTTTAAAGGTTCTAAAAAAGTTTGCTTTCAAAATTATTTCATTTAAGCTCAATGCAATCACATATTATTAAAATGATTAATTCTATTCAAACAGTAATACAAATTGTGTATCTGCTTACTTCTAAAGTGTACGTCACTTAGGGCAGTCGAATGTAAATTGGTCTTGTTGCAATGATGGTGCAATTTAATTTAAAGTGTTTGTCGCTTTGTTGAACTTAAATTTGCCACATTAATCGGCCACCTAAATATTCTAGGACACTAAAGTTGATTAAGGGCGACTTTCGCTGAATTGTTCGTCGATTTAAAGAAGCGAGAGGACGGGTCGAGCGTTTATGATTGCTTTTGATTTTTCAGCGTTTTGCAGGACGAGGGGGGTCGCCGGGGGTTTTTCAGGGCAATGAGAGAGTAGAATAATAATTCAAGGGAGACATGTGTCGCGGCGCGTGGATAACTCTGAAATTAACATTAACCGGCCCGGTGATTTCACCATTTGGGAAAGACAGCGACATTCCCGTCGTTTTACATTTACATTCACCTATATACTCGAATGCATCCATTCGTAGTTTAACTAAATCAAAATGTGAGGATATTTTGCGCTAATGGCCGCTCGGAAATTTGCATTCTCGAAAGACAAATTGACCGAGCGAAATTTGAATTTTTTTTTCGCGCAAAAGCGGCGACAAATTGGGTCGAGAGGCAATTTCGATGATTTTTTGTCCCGTTTTCGACTCAGAGAGGCCCGGCCGTTTAATTTCCGCTGCCGCTGGTGTCTTCAGGGCGGCTGTCAATTTCCGATTTGAGCGCGACGTAAAACATTTATTGTTTCTATTAGCAATTGAATTGTTTTTCGGTACTTTCGCGCCGCATCAGAAACTCGCCGAAAACGCGGTTCATTATCGACTTTTCGCTTTAGCCGGCGAATTACAACCGAAATTGAGGAAATTGCAAATTTTTGATGAGGCGCGTTTATTTTAATCATTTGTTATCAGCGGTTTTTAATCTCCAATGGAGTTTCCTGCACTGCATCAAACAAAAATTTTTTTTTAATGTCATTTTTCAATCTTTAAATATTTCTTAATTGACTTAAATATTTCCTAATTTTACAAAATCTTGAAATTAAAATTTTGAAGGTTTTTTAAAAGGCCTTGAAACTTTTCCAAGGTTTTTTGAAGGTCTTGAAACGTTTTGGAAAGCTCTAATCTTTAAAAAAAATTAAATCAAGTTCACAATACCAATTTTAATACATAAAACAAGTTTTAATGGAAACATAATCGAGTAAAAATTTTGAAGGCTTTTTGAAGCTCTACAAACTTTATTTTTCATCCTAATCTTTAAATTTTTTTTAATCAACTTCAAAATACCATTTCTTTCAATTTGAAAAACCATGTTTATTGTAAATACAATATGGTGGTATAAAATTTTTAAGGTATTTTGAAGGTCTTGAGATGCTTTTAGAAACCCTAGCCTACCAAATTTTTAAAATCAACTGCAAAATACCATTTCTGTTAACAATGAAAATTGGTTTAGATTGAAATGTGATTGGATAACAATTTTTAAGGTTTTCTGAAACTCTCGAGACGTTTTTACAGACCCTAGGTTGTCAAATTTTCGAAATCAACTGCAAAATCCCATTTCTGTTAACAATGAAAATTGGTTTAGATTTAAATGTGATTGGGTAACAATTTTGAAGGCCTTGAGACGTTTTTGCAGTCCCTAGCTTACCAAATTTTTGAAATCAACTGCAAAATTCCACTTCTGTTAACAATCAAAATTGATTTATATTGAAATGTGATTGGATAACAATTTTGAAGGTTTTTTGAAGGTCTCGAGACGTTTTTCCAAACTCTAGCTTACCAAATTTTTTAAATCAACTGCAAAATACCATTTCTGTTAACAATGAAAATTGGTTTAGATTGAAATGTGATTGGGTAACAATTTTGAAGGTTTTTTGAATGTCTGGAAACATTTTTACAGACCCTAGCTTGTCAAATTTTTGAAGTCAACTGCAAAATACCATTTCTGTTAACAATGAAAATTGGCTTAGATTGAAATGTGATTGAGGAACAATTTTAAAGGTTTTTTGAAGGTCTGGTAACATTTTAACAGACCCTAGCTTGCTAAATTTTTGAAATTTACTGGAATATATCATTTCCGTTAACAATGAAAATTGGTTTTGATTGAAATGTGATTGGGTAACAATTTTAAAGGTTTTTTGAAGGTCTCGAGATGTTTTTACAGACCCTAGCTTATCAAATTTTTGAAATCAACTTCAAAATACCATTTCTGTTTATAATAAAAATTGATTTAGATTGAAATGTGATTGAGGAACAATTTTAAAGGTTTTTTGAAGGTCTGGAAACATTTTTACAGACCCTAGTTTGCCAAATTTTTGAAATCAACTGCAAAATGCCATTTCTGTTAACAATGAAAATTGGTTTAGATTTAAATGTGATGGGGTAACAATTTTGAAGGCCTTGAGACGTTTTTACAGTCCCTAGCTTACCAAATTTTTGAAATTAACTGCAAAATTCCATTTCTGTTAACAATGAAATTTGGCTTCGATTGAAATGTGGTTGGGTAACAATTTTGAAGGTCTTGAGACGTTTTTACAGACTCAAGCTTGCAAAATTTTTGAAATCAAGTGCAAAATACCATTTCTGTTAACAATGAAATTTGGTTTAGATTGAAATGTAATTGGGTAACAATTTTGAAGGTTTTTTGAAGGTCTCGAGATGTTTTTGCAGACCATAGTTTGCCAAATTTTTGGAATCAACTTCAAAATACCATTTCTGTTAACAATTAAAATTGCGTTGGATTGAGATGTGATTGGGTAACAATTTTGAAGGTTCTTTGAAAGTTTCGAGACGTTTTTCCAAACCCTAGCTTGCCAGAATTTCTGAAATCAATTGCAAAATACCATTTCTGTTAACAATGAAAATTGGTTTAGATTTAAATGTGATTGGGTAACAATTTTGAAGGCCTTGAGACGTTTTTACAGACCCTAGCTTACCATATTTTTGAAATCAACTGCAAGATTCCATTTCTGTTAACAATGAAATTTGGTTTCGATTGAAATGTGATTGGGTAACAATTTTGAACTTCTTGAGACGTTTTTACAGACTCTAGATTTCAAAATTTTTGAAATCAACTGCAAAATACCATTTCTGTTAACAATGAAATTTGGTTTAGATTGAAATGTAATTGGGTAACAATTTTGAAGGTTTTTTGAAGGTCTCGAGATGTTTTTACAGACCCGAACTTGCCAAATTTTTTAAATCAACTTAAGAATACCATTTCTATTAACAAGAAGGATTGTTTATGATAAAATGTGATTGACTAAAGTTTGTTAAGGTTCTCTAAAGGCCTCGGTGATCGTTTCCCTGCAAAGGTGAATCAATCAATTTTATGTGACGTTCAAAATTGCATCCGAACAATATTTTTCCGTCGACAAGAACGAGATTAAGTGGATTATCGGTGTCAGTGTCGGAATAACCACTCAACGCTGCACAAAAATTTGCATCGTTCCCGGAAGACGCGAGGGAGCAAAGGTAAGGTTTATGCAGGGAGGCTTAATCGCAGAAAATCTGTTTGCCTGAAAAAAAGCTCGATAGTCGGACGAGGAAAGCGCGCACGATAAATGAAAGAATTAACAGTGCAAAGGCTCGAGCCATCTCCAGTGTCGACTTTGATCAGAGATTAGCTTTGAGTCCGCTATGATTGTATGAAATATTAATGAATTGAAAGGTAATGGAATAAATTAATTTCTGAAAGCAATATTTCGCTACAAGGATTAGATGCGCATCGAAACAAGCGGAAATTAAAGAGAATAACTAATCAGCACCGCCTAGGATCAATATGAGTAATTGATTTCGCACATAGATTAGGCGTTCGTTAAAGGGCCTTGTGTTTGTACATGTTTGAACGCCGGATAAGGACGGATCAGGAAGCCGGCGCGAGGGGGGCCGCAGTCTCATATTGGAAATGCAAGAAACCGGGGAAAATAGGCATTCCAATTAGTGTAAGAGGTGTCTCTGTACGGCGGAGTACCTTTGCAGCGCGACACCCTAGTTTATCGGCCGAGGGCGATATTAAACAAGCAAACAGCGATCGGAGACAAGGAACCCATAGGTGAACGCAGTTGGGCGAAAAAAGATGGATTTATTTGTAAAATTTTCAAGCTTCTTATTACTGTTAACATGCACGATCATTTCTCGAAAATTAAAAAGGCCCGCGGCACGTATCATTTTCATTTCTGTCCTGAGATAACAAAAACGTAATTTAAAAATCGCAATTTGTGTTTTTGTCATTATCCCGCCCCGCTGGCTGCAGGAGATTCGAACAGCTGTCTTAATTATCCGAATTTGCGTGATGCGTTCGCGAAATCATTTTTTCCAACTTCGGAATCGTTTCTCGCCCGATTTTCCATTAACGAAAATGGTTTGCGCCAAAAATTAATCGTTTTCGTTATTTCGGCCGATTTAATTATTTTTCGAAGCTCAACCGCATTTTTAATGAACGGCGCGTCGATTTATCAATCGGCCAACAGGTGTTTTTTGTAATTAATTTGGTGGTGCAATCAACGAAAAATGTTGCTTTCTGAGTATTCTTAAAACTTCAGGAAGTAATTATTGAGAAATGGCAAATAAAAGTTTTGAAGGTGTTTGAAACGTCTTGAAACTTTTTGAAGGTTTTTTTGAAGGTTTTGAAACGTTTTGGAAAGCTCTAATCTTCTAATTGTTTTAAATCTAGTTTGCAATACTATTTATTTCAATTAATAAAACAAGTTTTCGTGAAAACAAACATTTGAAAGGTTTTTTGAAGGTCTACAAACTTTGTTTTAAATCCTAATCTTCTAATTTTTTAAATCAACTTTGCAATACCATTTATTTCAATTAATAAAACAAATTTTTATGAAAACAAACATTTCAAAGGTTTTATGGAAGGTCTTGAAATATTTTACCTTTCAAAATTTGTAAATTAGCTTCAAACTACCATTCACATTACTAAAAATATTGGCTTGTGTTGTTGAATAACCTATGATTTTTGAAGATCTTGAGGCGCCTTTGCAGACCTTGATTTTTGAAAGTTTTGAGATCAACTTCGAAATGTCATTTAATAGTAAAAATTGGTTATCTTAAAATTTACTTTAATACCAAGATTTAAGTTTTATTAAAGGTCTTAAATTTTTTCGAAGGTTTTTTGAAGGCTTTCAAACTTCTTCGAAGGTTCAAATTTTCTAAATTTTTTAAATCAATTTCCCAATTCCATTTATTTTAATTAGAGAAACAAATTTTCATGAAACCATGATCGAGTAAAAAAAAGTAAAAAAAGGTATTTTTGAAGGTCTACAAACTTTGTTTTTGATAATAGGCTTCAGAATTTTTTTTAATTAACTTTAAAACACAATTTATTCTTATCGGAGAAAAAATGTTTATTGTAAGTACAATGTATTAGAATAAAAAGTTGAATATTTTCTGAAATCTTGAAATACTTGTAACTTCAAAAAAGAAAGTGAATTCGGCATAGCCTTGTAGCGTGCCATCTTATCAACTATGTGTGTGAAAAATGACATATCGTACTCTTGCCTTAAGATTCGTCCATCGTCCATTCATCCACCACAATCAATAAACTAAGTAAGCGTATTCTTACGCACACCGTGCGTTATAAAGTATAATCGCACAGTTAGGGACTTTTCTCAACTTTGTGAAAGTACGGTACATTGTAAAACAATTGTCAAATTACGCACTCCGTGCGTAACTTTTTTGACTCGTGCGTAATATGTTTCTTACAACTCTCGATACGTAATATACTATTAGCAGCTGTGTCATTTTACACATCTTACCTTTAGATATGGAATTTTATTTAATTCTTGCAATATGTGTATTGATTGAATTGATTCTGCAAGACGTTTGTTTTTAAATGTGAAAACCCTGTGTTTAAAAATGAATGAAATAAATCGACATTGAATGTGTTTCGAGGCAGCCGCCAACCTTCAAGCAAAACTGCTTTTTGTCCAGACTTAAAGAGTGTTTAGAAGGGTAGTTATTTTTATAATTACGCGCATAAAGCCTAATACAAGTATTATCAACTGCATAAAAAATCCATTAAGATTTTTACAACCTCTTACTGTGTACATAATGGCCGAACATGCCATATTTCACCCCACAATGGCGATTTTTAATTATGGCCTGTCGCTGCGTCCACGAAGACATTCCCTCCGAAAGCAAACAGCTCGCGTGTCGGAAAAAATTCGAGACCGGCTCTGTCAACAAGCACAACGTAATTCCAACAATTATAAAATTTTATCAAGTTTTAAACTGATTAAATAGTTGAGTTAGTGCACAATAAAGTTTATAAATAAACGATTAATAAATTTCTCAACAGGTAAATTATGATAAGTCGAGGCGGGTGCATGCGGTGCCATAAAATTCCCTTATCGCCCAAGGGCTATAAATACCGGCGCGCACCGCAGCGCCGCGGGCGGGAAAAATCCAAATCGACGCGAATCAATCGGTGCGAAAGGACGTTTCGGTGCTGATCCTGGGAAATTAATTAGGGAGGAGTTGAGGTTGAGGTTGAGGTTCGAAATTTTCGGTTATCTGTTGATAAATATTTGGAATGCATTTTATTGTTATATAACGCACAGTCGCACACATCTCGTGCGATAAGAGAATAGAGGATTCGAGTGTAATTTCAACCACCCTGGTGTAACTAAAGTTGACTTAGCTTACGAGGTTGTAAATTTTAAAGAGTTTATATTTATAAAGTGTATTATTAATGCGAGATATATCAGAATAAAATCGAGTTTTATTATTACACGAATTTATAGCCGACGCTGTTACATTTAGCTTAATAATATGCCTTTAGCATGCGACTCATGTCGCTTAAAGTGTGCACACGTTATTTAAATTAAAATATAAATTAACTTGTACCGCACTAATCGATCGGGCCAACCGACTTTTTTCCTTCAGAAAAAAAAACGGCGAAGCCCCGAGTCCAACACCTGATATGCAAATCGGGCTCTAAATGCAAGCCGTTTCTCACACACGCATTCAATCAGAGAGACAAAAAAAACCAGATCCGAACCGAACCGTCAAAGACACCTGGGCCGATTAACGCACAGAACTGGTCTCATTTTGATACCATTCGATTCGTGACGTGATTTATGCCGACCAAAAAAAAAAATTCAATGAAACGCGTCACCCCGATATACAGTGCGATCCACAAAAAAACATTTTCTCCCTTGGGGATTGCGTTATAATTAGTTAAGTTAATAATTTTGGTAACTGGAATAATAAGTATCAATGGAATCAGTAATATTTTCATATATAAAACTTTATAATCAATACATATGAAATAACAATTTAATAGGTAATTAGAAATTAATTTATACCAATAAGTAGTTTTTTTTTAAAAATTAATTATATAAAAAATATTAATGGGGTTAGGAACCTTTTTTATTAAAAAAAAAATTATTTGCTTATACCGAAAGAAATTCAATGCAGCACATCAGCCCGATATGCAGTGCGATCCACAAAAAAAAAAACATTTTGTCCCTTGGGAGTCGCGTTATAATGAGTTAAGTTAATAATTTTGGTTGCAACTGGAATAATAAGTATCAATGGAATCAGTAATATTTTCATATATAAAACTTCATAATCAATACATATGAAATAACAATTTAATAGGTAATTAGAAATTAATTTATACCAATAAGTAATTTTTAAAAAAAATTAATTATATAAAAAATATTAATGACGTTAGGAACCTTTTTTTTTTAATTTTTATTTGCTTATACCGAAAGAAATTTAATGAAACACATCAGCCCGATATACAGTGCTATCCACAAAAAAACATTTTCTCCCTTGGGAGTCGCGTTATAACGAGTTAAGTTAATAATTTTGATTGCAACTGGAATAATAAGTATCAATTGAATCAGTAATATTTTTATATATAAAACTTTATAATTAATACATATGAAATAACAATTTAATAAGTAATTAGAAATTAATTTATACCAATAAGTAGTTTTTAAAAAAATTAATTAAATAAAAAATATTAATGGGGTTAGGAACCTTTTTTTTAAAAAAAAAATTATTTGCTTATACCGAAAGAAATTCAATGCAGCACATCAGCCCGATATGCAGTGCGATCCACAAAAAAAAAAACATTTTGTCCCTTGGGAGTCGCGTTATAATGAGTTAAGTTAATAATTTTGGTTGCAACTGGAATAATAAGTATCAATGGAATCAGTAATATTTTCATATATAAAACTTCATAATCAATACATATGAAATAACAATTTAATAGGTAATTAGAAATTAATTTATACCAATAAGTAATTTTTAAAAAAAATTAATTATATAAAAAATATTAATGACGTTAGGAACCTTTTTTTTTTAATTTTTATTTGCTTATACCGAAAGAAATTTAATGAAACACATCAGCCCGATATACAGTGCTATCCACAAAAAAACATTTTCTCCCTTGGGAGTCGCGTTATAACGAGTTAAGTTAATAATTTTGATTGCAACTGGAATAATAAGTATCAATTGAATCAGTAATATTTTTATATATAAAACTTTATAATTAATACATATGAAATAACAATTTAATAAGTAATTAGAAATTAATTTATACCAATAAGTAGTTTTTAAAAAAATTAATTAAATAAAAAATATTAATGGGGTTAGGAACCTTTTTTTTAAAAAAAACATTATTTGCTTATACCGAAAGAAATTCAATGAAGTACATCAGCCCGATATACAGTGCGATCCAGAAAACAAAACATTTTCTCCTTTGGAAGTCGCGTTATAATGCGTTTATTTTAATCAATTGTTATCAGCGGTTTTTAATATCCAATGGAGTTTTCCTGCACTGCATAAAAAAAAAACGTTTTTTAAGGTCATTTTTCAATCTTTAAATATTTTTTAATTGACTTTTAAATTAAATTAAATTTTTGAAGGTTTTTTAAATGCCTTGAAATTTTTCTAAGAATTTGTGAAGGTCTTAAAACGTTTTGGAAAACTCTAATCTTCTCAATTTTTTAAATCAAGTCCGCAATACCAATTATTTTAATACATAAAACAAGTTTTCATGGAAACATAATCGAGTAAAAATTTTGAAGGCTTTTTGAAGGTCTACAAACTGTATTTTTCGCGCTGATCTTCTAATTTTTTTTAATCATCTTCAAAATACCATTCCTTTTAATTTGAAAAACACTGTTTATTGTATAATATGGTAGTGTAAAATTTTGTAAGGTCTTTTGAAGGTCTTGAGTTGCCTTTTAGAGACCCTAGCCTACCAAATTTTTGAAATCAACTTCAAAATATGTACTATTTCTGTTTACAATGAAAATTGGTTTAGATTGAAATGTGATTGGGTAACAATTTTGAAGGTTTTTTGTAGGTCTCGAGACGTTTCTACAGATCCTAGCTTGCCAAATTTTTAAAATCAACTTCAAAATAAAACTAACGATATTGGTTGCAACTGGAATTTATAATTTTACTTTCGACAATTAGAGCGTTCAAAATTTATATCTTTGTTTCCGTTACTCCGAAAATAATAAATAATGCATTTCTGTAATTATAATAGTAAATAATCGTTTTCATTTATTTGAAGAATTTTTCGTGTGTTTAATGAGTGGACGTTTTAATTAAAGCGTTCGGGTCCTTTCTAAATTTCTGTTTTAATCATCAAATGATTAACTTTAAACTGAATTAATTTTATTGCTCGATTTTAAATTGTTGCTCATTCAGTGGTTAAAATAGAAATTTACTGTTTGAATTTCAAATTTTCGTTCAATTAATTTCTGTTATTAATTTCGGCCATAAAAGTTTCTTAATTAATGCGCTGATTGATTGTTCAAGGAAATAAAATTATGGCAGAGAGTTACAGGGTGTTTGACTCTCGCATATGACTTATAAAAAATCATTACTTTAGGGCCTGCTTTAAAATTAAGTTTCACTTAAATCCATTAAGTGACAGATGTATCGATTTTTAAGGTTAACCGTAAACTTATTCATTAGAATTAAGAATTAAAAATTCTCTATTTAAATTTATTGAATTAAGTTACAGGGTGTTTAACTTATATGTTTTGCAGATAAATCATTTTTGATAGTTGAAATATCCATTTGAGCTATAAAAATTACATTTAAATGTGTTTACAATACATAATTCACAATAATCGAATTTATCGAATTAAGTTACAGGGTGTTTAACTTATATGTTTTGCAGATAAATCATTTTTGATAATTGAAATATTAATTTGAGCTATAAAAATTACATTTAAATGTGTTTACAATACATAATTCACAATAATCAAATTTATCGAATTAAGTTACAGGGTGTTTAACTTATATGTTTTGCAGATAAATCATTTTTGACAGTTGAAATATTTATTTGAGCTATAAAAATTACATTTAAATGTGTTTACAATACATAATTTACAATAATCAAATTTATCGAATTAAGCTACAGAGTGTTTAACTTATATGTTTTGCAGATAAATCATTTTCGATAGTTAAAATATTAATTTGAGCTTCAAAAATGAATTGAAACGTGTTTACAATTAATAGATTACAATCAAGACATTTATTGAATTGAGTTACAGGGTGTTTAATTTATATGTTTTACAAAAAATCATTTTTGAAGGTTAAAATGTTAATTTGAGATTCAACAAATTTATTTAAATCTGTTTACAATTAATAGGATACAAGAAAAAAAATGCAGAATTAAATTACAGGGTGTTTAACTTATATGTTTTACAGATAAATCATTTTTGATAGTTAAAATATTAATTTGAGCTTCAAAAATGAATTGAAACGTATTTAAAATTAATAGCTTACAATCAAGACACTTATTGAATTGAGTTACAGGGTGTTTAATTTATATGTTTTACAAAAAATCATTTTTGAAAGTTGAAATGTTAATTTGAGATTCAACAAATTTATTTAAATCTGTTTACAATTAATAGGATACAAGAAAAAAAATGCAGAATTAAATTACAGGGTGTTTAACTTATATGTTTTACAGATAAATCATTTTTGATGGTTGAAATATTAATTTGAGCTTCAAAAATGAATTGAAACGTATTTAAAATTAATAGCTTACAATCAAGACACTTATTGAATTGAGTTACAGGGTGTTTAATTTATATGTTTTACAAAAAATCATTTTTGAAAGTTGAAATGTTAATTTGAGATTCAACAAATTTATTTAAATCTGTTTACAACTAATAGGATACAAAAAGAAAATTACAGAATTAAGTTACAGGGTGTTTAACTTATCTGTTTCGCAGATAAATCATTTTTGATAGTTGAAATATTTATTTGAGCTTCAAAAATGAATTGAAACGTGTTTACAATTAATAGCTTACAATCAAGACATTTATTGAATTGAGTTACAGGGTGCTTAATTTATATGTTTTGTAATAAAATCATTTTTGAAAATTGACATATTAATTTGAGCTACAAAAATTAAATTTAAATGTGTTTACAATACATAATTCGCAATAATCCAATTTATTGAATTAAGTTACAGGGTGTTTAACTTATATGTTTTGCAGATAAATCATTTTTGATAGTTGAAATATTAATTTGAGCTTCAAAAATGAATTGAAACGTATTTACTTATTAGTAGCTTACAATCAAGACATTTATTGAATTGAGTTACAGGGTGTTTAACTTATATGTTTTGTAATAAAATCATTTTTGAAAATTGACATATTAATTTGAGCTACAAAAATTACATTTAAATGTGTTTACAATACATAATTCACAATAACCAAATTTATCGAATTACGTTACAGAGTGTTTAACTTATATATTTTGCAGATAAATCATTTTTGATAGTTGAAATATTAATTTGAGCTTCAAAAATGAATTGAAACGTATTTACTTATTAGTAGCTTACAATCAAGACATTTATTGAATTGAGTTACAGGGTGTTTAACTTATATGTTTTGTAATAAAATCATTTTTGAAAATTGAAATGTTAATTTGAGATTTAACAAATCAATTTAAATCTGTTTACAATTAATAGGATACAAGAAAAAAATTGCAGAATTAAGTTACAGGGTGTTTATAAGTATGCCGTCTTAATTTTTTTATTTGACTTGGTGAGCTTTAATTTTTTTGGTCCCTAAAGAAACCATTTAAATATGCATTCGTTGACAAAGGCAATGAGTCCCAATTGTTCACAAGAAAAAAATGTAGGATTGATATACCAGGTGTTATATTTTGCAGCACCAAAGTTGAAACCAAAACGTCCAAGTTGTTTTTGTGCATTTCACTATTTTGATAGATTGAATTAATTAAAGCAATTATTATTTTAAACAGTTATAAAATTTAAACATTTTATTTAGTTTCTGTGAAACCCGTTAGGTGCGCACATGCGATGCGAGTCCGATGGACCCACGCGCCTAATTAGGGCCGGAATTAATTCTCACATTAACACCTCTTAACAAAGTCCCGAAAAAAAATTTCCATTCCAATTAAATCGCCCATAAATTAATAACGAAATCCCCGAATCGAAATAACAACAATAAAACGTTCCTAAACGGTGAGCTCGAACACGAAATATTCAGCGGACCAGCGGAGCGTTAACCATATACGATTTTAAACTGATAATTATTGTAATGTAAGCCGCAGTGTATCTGTACACAAAGTTTAAATTATAATTAAACAGAACACTTGCTCAAGTATTGTATGGTAATCCATTCTTCCGATGTGCCTACTTAATGAGTTGAGATCGTACAACTTGGGCGCGTTTAATTATTCGATTTTAAACCAAATCATTAATTTCGTGGATCGCACTTCCGCGCATCTTATGCAAATGCAGAAAACTTAGCCGAGCGATTTTTCTATCTCGGTCGGCCGATTGGGATCTAGCCCGGAACTCACATGCTCGGTCGCGGGTCAATTAAGTCCCCGGTTAATCGGGTCGCGAAAGCAACACAAAGACACATCAATCCTTATCGTGAAAAACTGAACACAATTAAGCGGATGCTTTATTTCAAATCCTTAACAGCCGAGCACATCTATGATAATATGGAACATTAATTTCCCGGAGCGCTTACCTAAGCATTAATTTTTACTTAGTGTACCCATCTTGATAACCTGAGAATTCAGTGGCCTCTTGAAACAATAAGAGGCGCATTTTACGGCGAGTTAACTTGCGGAAGATTACACAGTCACCGTTCTACACTAAAAAAATGTGACCTAAGAATTTTTTTTAGAACTGATAAAAGTCTTGTACCTTGTAAATTGCTTTATGACCGAATTTTTTTTGCGAAGGACTGTTTACTGACAATAGATAAATTACTTTAGAATTTCTTACAAATTTAGTTGAAAAACGTTACACCAAATTCGACTTGCAGTAAGAAAATACATATTACGGTGTGCATTTTCTGTATTTTTATTGTAAAGTGAATTTTTAGTAACTTACATAATTAGTGAATGTTTAATTGTGAAGAAATGGGAAATATTACAAGTGGTTTAATGTGCCGAGATGAAGATGTTAATTCAATGCAATATTAATAAATGTTGATCAACAAAATGATCAGCTTCAAAGACCATTTCTAAAAATGATACTGAAATTGTGGGGATTTTCTGATTCTGTATGTGATAAATTCGCATGTAAGTAAATTTGTTGTAATTATAATTTTTTTCACACTTTTAGCTTACCGCATGAATTTTGTAAAAGTTCTACAAGCTTTTTCAATGTAACAGCTATTAAACAAATTGTTTTTTAGTTTATTTCCGTCGGAACGAAAAGTAAGAAGAGATAAAAAGAAAGGGACATGCAAACCAGTTGCTTCTATAACTGAATTAATAGTAACGACCAGTGGCGGCTCGTGGTACAATAAAACAGGTGTTATGCAATTTGCATGTTTTTATTTAAACTTACCTATGTTGTTGATGTTGATTGTTCCTAATATTGCTAACTCCATTGAATTGTGAAGACGACTTTTGGAATTTTCATGCTTTTTATTTTTTCACTCAAGTGTACTAAATCAGTCACTCCCACCTGTGTCCATGCTTTATTTCCACCAAAATGCAAACATGGAAGGCAAAAAAGAGCATTTTTCTTGTTGCAGGTACAAATCCAGTTATTCCTTGCATACATTTCTTTGTTGAACTAACGTTTATATGGTTTTCCACGACTAATACCGCTTGTTTCAATAATAATGTCCGGAAGCGGTCGATCTTTATTTTTCAAATCTATTTTTTCCTTGTAACTATACTTCACAAGTCGCTTAAAGTTAATCAAATTGTCCACAACATCCATTGTTAAAAAAACATTAATACAATACACGAAAGTATAAAATCAAAGTTTAAATAATCACAACATAATCTCAAAAGTGTAAAAGCTCTAAAAATATCCCCGAAAGAGAAACACGAAAAGATAAACCCAGTTTGGTCAGGTTAAGATAGGTTGGGTTATGTTAGTTCAGGTAGAGATTTCTATCTCTGTCAATCTTAGAGCAAATCGATTTTTAATTGCACCATCGTGTTCCTCGCAAAAGAATACATAAGTTTTCATGTTTATATGACGCTCTAAGCAATAAAGAAAAAAACGTTTTTTCCTTGGTTTGGCTTTTTTCTCTCTTTTTTTTTTCTTTTTCTTTTTTTTTTCCTTACTAGGATAACTTTTCCTGCCGGAAACGATGGAACAAGAATCAATTGAATTGCTCCAGTATTAACGGAGCTACGGCCATTTTCTCGATTTATAGTTTTCTATCTCTGTCAATCTTAGAGCAAATCGATTTTGAATTGCACCATCGTGTTCCTCGCAAAACAAATACATAAGTTTTTATTTTTATATAACTCTCTGGCCAAAAAGAAAAAACATGCAAATTGCAGTGGACATTTTCATAAGGTGTGCTCAGGTCAATGTTTTTTTTTGTTTTTTTCTTTTTTAATAGTGCAATTGTTTATTTAGAACAGGTAAATAATTACAACATAGAACTGCACAGATAATAAAACATAAAATAATAACTGACGAAAATTAAAACCCACGCACTTGAAGATAAGTTTCTGGGAACCTTGCAAATTTTCTGCCGAAGTTCGAAATACGGGAATTCTCGGTTGTTTCCGGGACCGTTGAAAGCACCATCCTACAATTGTTGCTTACAATACATTTAATCAAGGACATTATATTTGAGTGACTAGGGTATGACAAAACTGCGTGAAATGCAGCACACAAAGAGCATTAAACTAGCGAAAGAGTTTGGGTATGTGCAGGGCGCGAGGGGATATTGGGGGTGTCTCAAGGAGTTCTGTGCACTGCCTCGAGTGGCCCAGTATAAAAACAATGGTCCGCTCTGCTGAAACCACGACAAAACTTAACTGGTTTGTTGAAATGTTGGATCCCCAATTTTTTCAGTATTATGTTTTATAAATTAAATACAAACGAAGTTAATTTTTTGGCGTTAATTTTTTGGCAGTTTCTTTTATTCATTTAGTATTATTTATCTATCTTGTAACAAATTTTACTTTTTAGCGAATGTAGAGCTCTTTGTAAGAATTTAACAACACAAGTATGACTGAAGTACGCGGATTTGCGGAAAGGAAATCTGCATAAAGTGGAATGGTCATTATTGAAGCATTCAAACTGGGCTATATTAGTAAATTTTTATAATAATATATCCATGGTACAATGTAAGCATTTTGTTTCTTTGTTTTTAGATTGATGTAGATTTTGGCCAATTATTTCTTGAGCGAAAAACAATTTATTTGTGTGGCGGCCAAAATTCATTGAGAAGGTTAATAACTTCGATGAACTTTCATTTCATATACATGCATCTTTTGCCAAATGATAATGTGGTTCTTAAACTGAAAATGTATTTTTAAACAGGATGTGATGTGATGTTAAATTTTCACCTACTAATAAAAATATGTATGAGAAATAACTTTATATTCTAAAATTCCTTCACTTCAAGCATTCCACTCTACAATTCATAAAAATTAGAAAACAATTATTGTATTTACAAGTGCTTATTTAATATAATAAGTAGGCCATCTTCAATTCTTCAATAAGAAAATACGAATAAATAAGAATTTTTTTTTCTGAGTGTAGTTATCGCGCGCGCGAACGAGACCTGGGAAGGGACAGGGAAAAAATTAGGAGCGCAGGGGAGCCGGGACCTGCGGGTATTGTACACATCAATTCAAAACAAAACAATTGATGGAGTTTAATTACAGAGACTCTCATGTCGTAATGCGGAGCTGGCGCGTAGCTCCGGGTGTGTTTCTTCAATTGACTATCAGAGGAAGGCTCGGGATGGAATAAATCGCCCGGGGAAGCGAATCGACAATAAGTATTTTCCCGATTGTTTCGTCGAGTTGTTACTTTATGTATTATTTATTATTATCGTTATTGTGCTCGTGCGGGATTGAAGAGGCTTTCGAGTGGAAGCGCTCATTAACCCGCGATCCTGCGGGTCCTCTCACGGAAAAATCGGTTGCTGCTTTAATGGGCCGGGGAAACGAGGAAAAACTTTTGTTTGATCAAGGACTTAAAAGTATTTGGGTCAAACAAATTCAAACTGGCAAAATTGCCATCAATGAAACTTTAGTCGCCCCCGAAAACTCCAAAAGCTCTTCAAACAATGTAATTTAAAAAATTTCAAAGTATTTCAAGACCTTGAAAAAACCTTCCAGTTTTATTCCAACACAATACAATACAATACACACACACACAATACAATACAATAAACAATTTTCCTCACATTAAAAGAAATGGTATTTTGAAGTTACTCAAAAAAATTCTGAAGAATATTATCAAAAATAAAGTTTGTAGACCTTCAAAAATACCTTTAACATTTTTAGTCGATTACAGTTTCATAAATATTTGTATTGCTAATTAAAATAAATGGTATTGAGAAGTAAATAAGAAAATTTGAACCTTCGAAAAAGTTTGGAAGCCTTCAAAGAACCTTCCAAAAGTTTTAAGACCTTTAACAAATCATAAGAAATTAATTTTTCAAATTTTTTCAAAATTAGGGTTTTTCAAACGCGCCTCAAGATTTTCAAAAAACCATAGGTTAGTGTCTGTAAAAGGAACCAATGACATGAAAGTCTAAACCAATTTTTGTAGTTGAAATAAATGGTAGTTTGAAGCTAATTTGAAATTTTTTGAAGGTGAAAGCATTTCAAGACCTTCTAAAACCTTCAAAAATGTTATCCAATCACATATACTAACTTTTGTAGGCAATACAAATTCTAGTTTGAAGCTAATTAAAAAAAAGACCTTCAAAAGACCTTCAACTATTATTCCAACACATTGTACAATAAACAATTTTCCTCACATTAAAAGAAATGGTATTTTGAAGTTGATCAAAACAATTCTGATTAATAATTTGATATGTTTTGTAATGGACGCATTTTAAGGCACAAATACGGTATGTTATTTTGCACACACATAGTTGATAAGATGGCACGCTATAACACTATAAACTATAAACTAATTTTATGAGATTATGAAAGTTTTTTAGGGCAGCTGAATTGTGACAATTTAAAATGAAGTGGTTTTAGGATTTTCCAACAAACATATTTTACTAAAATTGATGAAACACATTTGAAAAATTAAATAAACTAATTTTATGAGATTATGAAATTTTTTTAGGACAGTTGAACTGTGACAATTTAAAATAAAGTGTTTTTAGGATTTTTCAACATTCATAATTAAAAATGAAATGCCTCAACATTCAATAATAACAAAAAAAGTTAAAATTGAAGAAACATATTTTACTAAAATTGATGAAACACATTTGAAAAATTCAAATTCACCACAAATTCACATTTGACATCACATTTCACTTCAAATTCACTTTTTTCCTAAAATCTTGAAATTGTTCTGAAATTAAATTAAAAAGGGTTAGATCTTATTGTTAGAATAAATAATGAATTCAGGAAGAGTATGCCATTTTGCACAACCTACAAAAACAAACGTATTAAAAAAATAAATTCCACTTTCTCTGATAAAATTTCAACTCTTTTCTAGTAAGGAAAAAATTGCTTCTCCCATTACCAAAGGAGACAAAAATAATTGCACAATGTGTCAACATATCTATCGCGCCTTGTTCGAAAAACTCGTTGCCATTATTATAGTTACAGTAAAATATTAAATTGAATTTCAAAGTTTATATGAAATCAAATGCACAGCAAGGCACTACGCAGGCGCAAGTCGTTAGAGCTGTCATTATAATTAGGAAATAATTAAAATACATGAATGATGCATTTTTTAAAAGTCGCCCTGTATAACATTAGGCGCAAATCCAACCCCAATCGCGCAGATGTGCCCAAATCGGACAAAGAATTTTTTTGTCTCAAGCGCAACCGATAATTTAAGCAACATAAAGGTGTCAACCAGCGCGAGGGCTTTTTTTCGTTCGCCGTTTTCAATCACAATAATCCCGAAAGTTTATCTTAGGTCAAACTGGTAAACACAAAAGTTCTTCATTTTTCAAGGGGCGGGGGGGATGGGCGCGGGCCCGCAAATTACTCTAATCCCACGTACGCCCAGGTTTATTTACCGAGAAATCATTAGCCATTCAAATTGTTTTCTTTCCGCACAGCCATCGATTGATTGCGCTGCGACAACGGCCGCAGACCTCAAATTAATCGGGCCGTTGGAAAAACACGACTTTAAACTTAAGGAAGGCGCAGTCGAACCGTCCCAGAATTGAATGGAACATATTAGCTTTGTCTTCGGAGCGGTGTTAAATTTATTATCGCCGTATTTTCTTGATAGCGCGAATGCGGCAATTTGTACCTCCCTTTAACTTGGATGTGCATTACACAAAAAACTTTTTCTTTAAAATTATTATTTAATGTTAAATTATTGTAGTCAGAACTATTACAAACTATTTGGTAAAACTCCAATGTAAAAAAATTGTTTTAGAAGATATTAAGACATTTAGAATTGCTTGTGACGTCACTGGGCCGAGCTCACCGAAGCTCCGTATCTCCCACGTGCAAAAGTTACTCGCTTCGCACAACGATCCATCCACTTAAAAATTATATTTTTAATGCTTAATTTCTATGAGACTGTGTAAATGGTTTTGCCAAAGACGATAAAGGAATCAGAATTTCAATACGGTGTTTAGTTTTTTTTTTAAATATTAAATAAGAACAGCGCCCCGACTGTGCGTTCCGTTCTTATTTTATCTAATTGTGCGTAAAGATATTCTAAGTTTATGACTGTGCCTTTTACAATACTATAAATGATCCGTCCATAAAAGCAACGAGGTTTGTTGCACCCTGCAGTGACCCCTCATTATCATCAGTAAAAGTTGATTGCGATTTAAAGTCGTAAATGCAGAATAACTCAGAGTTATTTGCAACAGTAGTCACAAGAACATCACCGACCAGTTTTTGGATGCAGTGAACCAACGGGACATCGTTTTCCTAATAGAGAAAAATCGCCGAAACGATTTGCATTTTGGTCAGAATTTTGTAAAAGGCAATCATTTCAACCAGGACAAAATGCAAGAATTTGCAATAAACATTTTTTAGAAAGTGATTTAGACTAATCGTTTGTTCTAACAAAAAATGTTCTACCAAATTCAAAAGAACCTTGTTTAAAAAAAAGTGCTGTACCATCAGTACATATTAACCTATTGGCTCAAAAAAAAAACATATGAATTGGGTCACATTTTTCGAAAGCTACAGGAAGTTGGGTTTATGACGTGATGTATTTAAAACATCTTTGTCAATAACCAATTTTTGAAACAAATTATTTTGTGTAATGCATGTATTATTACCAATTAAATGCTTTATATTATCATATTCTTGACAACATATAGACTCTTCATCTGTTGGCATAGCTAAACATTTTTCACACTTACACTAATTACAAATTCCACTTCGATTTTCGAAATTTATGTTTACACTACTACATTTAGTACCGATATGCCAGACATGTGTTCTCCAAGAAGAACGGTAATTTGGACTGCAAAGTTTCAGTTCCTCCGAAATATTTGGACAATTTGTTTCTTTTATATTCATTTAATAAAATGTTAAGTTTCGTTTGCGTCCTATTTTATAATAAAGGAAAGTAATCATGTCGTATTTTTTAATTTTCTAATATTTTACGTTTCACTAAATTTTATATTTTTTTATAATTTTATATTTTTTATAATAAAAGCTCTATGAACACACAAACTTGGTTAAATTACCCAAACACTTTATATTTAAGAAATAAAATTTAAACCAAGTAATTTTCCAAAAGGCGGCTGTTATTTTTCCAATTGGTCTATGAGACCGATGTTCGACTTCATGTCTTATAAAGCTGTGTTAGTTCCCAAAGGTTAAAGGTAGGTAAATGATCGTGTGAAGCGAGCAATTTTTCCATGTATAAGATAGGGCGCAACGCACAGCTCGGCCCAGTGACGTCACGCGCCGATTTTAAATTTATTATAACTCATTAAATAACCTGAGTAGAAACAAAATACATATACCATTTTTCTTAGAATTAAACGTACTTTTAAATTAAACAAACTTATTTTTTGTGTATTGTGCCCCTTTAAGAACGCGCAGTCGAACCGTCCCATTGAATGGAACATATTAGCTTTGTCTTCGGAGCGGTGCTAAATTTATTATCGCCGTATTTTCTTCATAGCGCGAATGCGGCAATTTGTACCTCCCTTTTAGTTGGATGTGCATTAATTTTCCATCACTGCAATTGCGGCGCCTCGGCCAAAAACGTCACTGCGAGAAAAAAAGCCCAGGCAAAAAAATCAATCTCCATCAGACTTCAATCAAAAGTTCTCGGGAAGGCATTAAGCCAGACACAATCCTCCGTCAATTTGTGCCTTAATGCCCCATAGGCATCATCAGCGCATACGATTTTTGATTTTTGTAGGCGGCCCAACTTCAATCCAACTTATCAGCCTTTGTAATTATAATCACATTACGGAGAGGAAGCAAGTTTTGAGGTCCCGGGACCGCTAATCGAAAATATCTCAATTTGGGCCGATATTAATCGGCGCCGATCGTTTGTGGGAACCGGCCGCAAAAAATCTCACCGTTTCGCCCCAAAACTGGTTTCCCCGTCGCGATCATCAATTTGTAATATGTTGCCTTCGGGATTGTTTTTGTTAATGACATAAGCACTGATTGATATTAGGGAGGAGTACGAAATTTCAAATAATAAATTGTACGTGCGCTGGGAAGGCAGTTTCGGCTCGAAAGCGGCCAAGCCGCGGCGAAAAATCACGATTTGATGGACTCCGACCATGATTTTCTTCGAGTTGGGAAAAAATGTCGAGGGGAGATGTTTTGGTCATTAATAATTTTTGCCCCGGCGTTTTTATTAATCGTTTGAAAAATTGGGCTGTGAATATGGAATATTGTATCACCAATTTAAAAAATATTGAAATAAAAATTGATGTTTCGGCTTTCAAAAATGATTTTTTCTAAAACACATCACCCTGTAACTTAATTAAATAAATTTCTTTATTGTGAGCTATTGATTGTAAACACATTTCGATATATTTTATTAAGCTCAAAATAAAATTACAATTTTAAAAAATGATGTTTTTATAAAACATATAACTTAAACACCCTGTAACTTAATTCGATAAATTTTTATGAAATTACAATCGACTAAAAATGTTAAAGGTATTTTTGTTTTTTGTTTTTGATAAAAATCTTCAAATTTTTTTTAATAAAGTAATTTCAAAATATTTCTTTTATTGTGACAAAAATTGTTGATGGAATAAGAAGTTGAAGGTTTTTTGAAAGTCTCGAAATGCTTTCCCTTCAAAAAATTTAAAATTAGCTGCAAACTACCATTTACTTCAACCGTTGGCTTTTTGAAGGTCTTGAGGCGCTTCTGTATTCCCTAATTTTTAAATTTTTTTAAAATTTAATTTTGTAAGAATTGTTAAAGGTCTTTAAACTTTTGGGAGGTTTTTTGAAGGCTTGGAACCTTCTTCTTAAGTTTAAATTTTTTTAAATCAATTTATTTTAATTAAAAATACAAATCTTTATGAAACTATAATCGACTAAAGATGTTAAAGGAATTTTTGAAGGTCTTCAAACTTTGTTTTTGATAATAATCTTCAGATCTTTTTTAATTAAGTAACTTCAAAATATTTTTTTTATTGTGACAAACATTGTCGATAGAATAAAAAGTTGAAGGTTTTCTGAAAGTCTCGAAATGCTTTCACCTTCACAAAATTTAAAATTAACTGCAAACTACCATTCATTTCTACCTTTAGTTTTAGTTTTTAGTTTTTAGTTTAGTTTTTCTCCATACCCTAATTTTAAATTTTTTCACAATTTAATTTTGACAGTATTGTTAAAGGTCTTGAAACTTTTGGAAGGTTTTTTGAAGACTTGGAACCTTCTTCGAGAGTTCAATTTTTTTAAATCCATTTATTTTAATTAGAAAAACAAATCTTTATGAAACTATAATCGACTAAAAATGTTAAAGGTATTTTTGAAGGTTTATCAACTTATTTTTAATAATACTCTTAAAATACAAATAACATCCAAAAACGTACCTAATATTTAAGGGTAACTTTAAGTACAGAATTTTCAATCCTCAAATCTAAAACCCAAGTTTACCGTTAACCTCAAAAACCAGACCATCCGTCACTTACTGAATTTAAGTGAGACTTAGATTTTTTTAAAAGTAATCACCAACGTTCCGATTATAAGCAACCTCATTATTTTGTCCGTCAATGGCAACTTAATTGAGCGCTTTTTTGGAATAATAAAACAGCCGTTTCTGTATAAATTACAAAAAATATCGGAGATCATTAAGACAGTCTATAATCATTGCCTTAATAATTTTTTTCGTAATTCAAATCGCTTTTAAATTACAGTCGCATTCAATGAGCAGCGAATGGAACAATAAAAAACCCGATCTTCAAAAAACCTCCGATTCACGCGATCTTTTGTCTCAAAGCACAAAAGTCACAAACCCATTTTTGAGCAGTTCGAAAAAAATCGTAAAATAAATAAAATCCGATAAATTAAATTAAATAATAAAACCGAACGTGTGCTGGGAAGTCAGTTTCGAATCGAAAACGGTAGAGCACGACAAAAAATCACGACTAATGGACTAAGACAGGGGGCAAGGACCACCAGAAAAACACGGACGGTCGCGGGGTTAAAAATTAATATAATGACAAATATAAGTAGTAAATTGAGTAAATCATCGTTATCTGCATTGAATGATCTCCAAAACACGTTTCAATCAAACACGATGACAAGCACCAAACGAACATCGACAGGGCGCAGGGCCGGACTCGGGCCGAAAATTCACGCCCCGATTTTTTTCCCGCCGAAGTCGGGGCTTTTTCGGGCGGTTTTCGCCCGCCCCTGGTCTGCCTGAACAATGAACTAATGGCCGCGAGGCTAAGTGTTTAATAATAACGTCCATGGATGTCATCGCTTGTTGACAAACCGTTCGGCGATTTGTGCTTATTCACCTTCACAAATTCACTTTTGTTTGTTTTAAATCCAATTATACTAACACTTCTAAGCCGCGATAAGCTCGAATTTAGTACCTAGGGAAAAAATCGGGAATCAACCGTCATTAGGCGCAATCAATCTGAGAAACTAATTTCGGCCATCTGATGACCTATATTAATTATCGGGATTTTTGAGGCGAGCCCCGTCGAGGATAACAGATTGCGCTCAATTTATTCGTTTCGAAAATAGGTGGTGCATGCCACAATCAATATTGTGAAACTCGAACGCCGAAGTCTTAATATGATTATAATGATAAGTTACGTCAGGCGTTATTGATAACCGTTACGATCGGACTGGGTCCGCGATGATCAATCAACGTTCAGCTATTATTTAGTGACTTTCTCGATTTTTCAAGCGTCGAGGATTAAATTGTAAACTCGGATTTGGGTAATCTTAATTGTCGATGGGTCTTAAATAACGCGCGGATTGGGTTTTTCTTGAGGGGGAGGCGTTGAACTCCGATTTCACATTCGAATTAGTATTGACATTAGCTTTTTTATTTTAATTAATTTTATTGAGGCATGTTTTTTAAATGTTAATGGACCGTTTTTACTGCAGGAAATGTTCGTGGGAGAAGCTGTGCATGTGGAGAACAATTTAGTACTGAAGATGATCTCTTTTGAGTTGCTTTGAATTATTTATATGAAAGTTATTTAGTTTTCAAAAGAATCGGTCCAAAAATCGGCTGTGCATACTTTTATAAAAGCACCCTGTATACTAATTTCGTTGTTTTTGTAACTTGTGTTGCTTTGAATTATTTATTTGAATGTTGTTCAATTTTTAAGAGAATTGGTCAAAAAATTGTATACTTTAATAAAAACACCCTATATACTGATTTAATTGCTTTGTAACTACTAGAACAATTCAATACAAAAGATGACTTCTTTTGAGTGGTTTTGAATGATTTTTTTTGGGTTATTTAATTTTTTTTTAAATGTCAAAAATCGGCTGTGCATACTTTTATAAAAACACCCTGTATACTAATTTCATTGTTTTTTTAACTGCTAGAACAATTGAATACTGAAGATGATCTCTTTTGAGTTGCTTTGAATTATTTATATGAAAGTTATTTAATTTTTAAGAAAATTAGTCAAAAAATTGGCTGTGTATAATTTACTAAAAACACCCTGTATACTAATTTCATTGTTTTTTTAACTGCTAGAACAATTGAATACTGAAGATGATCTCTTTTGAGTTGCTTTGAATTATTTATATAAAAGTTATTTAATTTTTAAGAAAATTAGTCAAAAAATCGGCTATGTATAATTTAATAAAAACACCTGGTATACTAATTTCATTGTTTTTGTAACTGCTAGAATAATTGAGTACTGAAGATGATTTCTTTTGAGTTGTTTTGAATTATTTATTTGGGTTATTTAATTTTTAAGAGAATTAGTCAAAAAATCGACTGTGTATAATTTAATAAAAACACCCTGTATAATAATTTCATTGCTTTTATAACTGCTAGAACAATTGAGTAGTGAAGATGATCTCTTTTGAGTTGCTTTGAGTTATTTATATGAAAGTTATTTAATTTTTAAGAAAATTAGTCAAAAAATCGGCTGTGTATAATTTAATAAAAACACTCTGTATACTAATTGCATTGCTTTTATAACTGCTAGAACAATTGAGTAGTGAGGATGATTTCTTTTGAGTTGCTTTGAATTATTTATATGAAAGTTATTTAATTTTTAAGAGAATTAGTCAAAAAATCGGCTGTGTATGCTTTAATAGAAACACCCTGTATAATAATTTCATTATTTTTATAACTGCTAGAACAATTGAGCAGTGAAGATGATCTCTTTTGACTTGCTTTGATTTATTTATATGAAAGTTTTAAGAGAATTAGTCAAAAAATCGGCTGTTTATAATTTAATAAAAACACCCTGTATAATAATTTTATTGTTTTGTAACTGCTAGAACAATTGAGTACTGAATATAATCTCTCTTGAGTTGCTTTGAATTATTTATTTGACTGTTGTTTAATTTTTAAGAGGATTAACAAAAACATCGGCTGTCTATACTTTTATAAAAACACCCTATATACTTATTCAATTATTTTTCTAACTACTGCATTCCCTGCAGTCCATTACCAATTTTTAAAGTTAAAAACAAAAATAAAATTCAAGCTGCCAAATCTGGACTGTAAGTTGAATGTCACAGCTCAGTGAATTCACTTTTTTTTAAATTTACCATCTAAACAATGACTTTTTTACAAGTCAATTTCATAAAATTCTCTCAAGTAAATAAACGTCACCTCAGCTGTATGAGCTGTTGCTGCTCTTGCTGGAAACGACCATAACGTTAATTAAGCAGTTGTTTGTCCGACAAAAGAATGTGTTTTGGTTATTTTTGGTGGAGGATACCATTAAAACCTATAATATTGCAGCAGTTTGCCACAACAGTTTCAAGCGCTTCCACTGTTGGGCAATTGCCAAATTGACAACAACAATAATCGTGTTATTGCAGTCACTTAAAATGATTAAGTCAACATTTAATTTTCATCGTCGACAACTCCACAAAAACTTACAAGCATCCATTAACGCCTAAACAGCGCTAATATTTAAAATAAAAAATCTTCGAGTCGTTAGCATGAAAAGTTCCCTGCGACCGAAGTAAGTTCGCAAAGACACCCTTTTTGTGCAACACGTACTTTCCGAAAACGCGCTCGTTTTTGATCAATTAACTGCTGAAAGAGTAATTAGATCGGCAAGAAATTCCCCGAGTGGTTCGTTTTACAATAAGATTACCTCAAGCGACCCTCCTTTGCATTCCTCTGACCACCCTCTTACAATGTTTTTTTTCCGCACGTTTCGATCAAGACGTCCCCGATTCGCAGACGGGCCCAACCGTCCCCGCCGTCGCCGGTGGGCCCTTCGGGCCCCAAATGGGGGCCGTCGAGGTTTTAATTGGGGATGCGGCGGGCGAGGGCGCGGGGTCGGCTATTTTTGGCGAATTTTTGCGGACGGTTTATTGGAATGGTGTTTCTATACTTCCCCGATTGAATTCTAAACACCGACCCTGTAAATCGATCCGGGCAATCGGCTGCCTATGCATGCAACAGGTTGAACATTGTCGGAGAAAAATTGCTTTTCAATAGCGCAATTGTTAATCCGGAGTTCGACAAAAACGAGGGTTTTTTTCACCAACAGGAGCTATTATGTTCGTTTGTCTGTTTGTGTGAGCGTTTCCAGGAACAGCTATTGAAAATTTGAAAAATGGCTTTCAATCAGAATAATTTAATAAAGGAATTATCAACGTTCTTTTTTAAGTTAAAATTATTTAAGATCTTTCTGAAGTATTTATGTGAGTTATCCAATATGTTTTTTAATTCCAGAAACGGTTAAGGAGCTGTGAATTTTTTTTTTTTACTTTGTGTTGGTAGTAAACAGCACTTAAGGTGGGTTTGGTAGGTCTAGAAGTGAGGTTAGAATTATTGAATTTTCAATCCAAATTAATTTAAAATGTACAGTGCAGATAAGCTTCAAAAGGTAGAAATCGCAAACCACTGGCATGAAGGTATGATGACGTATACTTTTCATAATTTATTATGTTATATTAAAATATTTTTAAGCGATTTTGCTCATTACCAAAATTTCTCAAGTATGTCTCCTCATTCGGTATTAAGTAGGCTACAGTGTAATACTGAGTAAATGTTTCTTAAAGTTGTAATATTTAAATTAACTTACCAAACCCACCTTAATACCACAAGCCACACAATTTTGACAGAATCACTTAAATGTTACAAAATATTGAAAATCAAGTACTTTCAAACTTGGAATTTGGTTGTGGTATGTAATCTTCCCAAAATATCCGTTATTTGCAGAAATTTTGATTTGGTCGTAATGAACTAAATTATAGAGAATAAAATAAGCCACAATCTCTATTAAAGGAATATTTTGATGCGAGAAACGGTTTCAGTTGTGGGAATATTTGAAAATTTTGAGGTTACCCAGCTTAAAAAATTATACTTTCCAAGATAGTGCCGATGAAGAAAAAAGTGACCGAAACTTCTTGTGTGGCATTAAGCGCTCCGTAAGTTTGTATTAAAACTATTTTGGATTCGTGCAGAAATAAGGACTTTATTCTGGAAAATAAATAAATTTGTGTTTGAGAAGAATAAAATTGTATTTTCCAAAATATTGCGAATTAAGGTAATAGTCACTAAAACTTCTTGTGGGGCATTAAGCGTTCCATAAGTTTATCTTGAAGGTGTTTTTGATTCGTATAGAAATAAGGATTTTGTTCAGGAAAATAAATAAATTAGTGTTTCAGAAAAAAAAAATTATATTTTCCAAAATATTGGGACTGGAAACTGAAGTCCTTACGAATTAAAAATAGTTGCAGTGTAAACTTATAGAACGCTTAATGCCCTACAAGTTTTAGTCACTTCAATCTCAATTCTCAATATTTTGGAAAATATAATTTTTTTCTTATAAAACGCCAATTTATTTTGCAAAATAAAGTTTTTCTTTTTACACGAATAAAAAATACCTTCAACATAACCTTATGGAACGTTTAATGCCCTACAAGAAGTTTTAGTAACTTTAGTCTCCATTCCCAATATTTTGGAAAATAAAATTTGGTTCTTAAGTCAGCACCAATTATTTTGTTTTCAGAATAAAGTTCTTATTTCTATGCAAATCAAAAATAGTTTCAATTAAAAATAATGGAAAGTTTAATGTGCTACAAGAATTCTTAATAACTTTAATCTTCATTCCCAATATTTTGGAAAATAAAATTTGGTCCTTAAGTCAACACCAATTATTTTGTTTTCAGAATAAAGTCCTTATTTCTATGCAAATCAAAAATAGTTTCAACTCAAAATAATGGAAATTTGAATGCCCTATAAGAATTATTAATAACTTTAGTCTTCATTTCCAATATTTTGGATAATATAATTTTTTTCTAATAAAACGACAATTTATTTTGCAGAATAAAGTTCTTCTTTCTGTACGAATCAAAAATACCTTCGACATAAACTTATAGAACGTTTAATGCCCCACAAGAAGTTTTAGTAACTTCAGTCTCCATTCCCAATATTTTGGAAAATAAAATTTGGTTCTTAAGTCAGCACCAATTATTTTGCTTTCAGAATAAAGCCCTTATTTCTATGCAAATCAAAAATAGTTTCAACACAAAATAATGGGAAGTTTAATGCCCTACAAGAGTTCTTAGTAACTTTAGTCTTCATTCCCAATATTTTGGAAAATATACTTTTTTTCTTATAAAACACCAATTTATTTTGAAGAATAAAGTTCTTCTTTTCGTACGAATCAAAAATACTTTCAACATAAACTTATGGAACGTTTAATGCCCTACAAGAAGTTTTAGTAACTTTAGTCTTCATTTCCAATATTGTAGAAAATACAATTTTTTTTTTTTTGCAGGATAAAGTCCTTATTTCTGTACGAATCAAAAATAGTTTTAATATCAACTTATAGAACGCTTAATGCCATACAAAAAGTTTTAACAACTTATATCTCAATTCGCAATTTTTGGAGAATATAATTTTTTTCTTACGAAACAGAAATTTATTTAATTTTCAGAATAAAGCTCTTCTTTCTGTACGAATTCAAAATAGTTTCAACATAAACTCATAGAACGCTTAATGCCCTACAATAAGTTTTAGTAACTCTAGTCTCCATTCCCAATATTTTGAAAAATACAATTTTTTCTTGTTCACAGCAATTACTTTTTTCCGAAAATTTGCGAAATTAAAAAATGGAATTAGTTGAACCCAATTAAAAAATCAATAACAAATAGTTACAAATCGGTGCCGAGAAACCAATCGCCCAATGAAAAATGCCTCCACATTCAACCGATTATTTCACCCCAATTAATCCCTGTCCACAACGAAAATAAAAAACAGAACATTGATTAGTCGAAAGGAAATAATATGAAATCCATACATAATTGGTATAAATACCAAACTTTAAATAAATTAGTACGTATGGAAAACACATTTAAAACACACACCAACTAATAAATAATCGAGGCCGATTCGAAGGCCCCAGAGGTTCCGTCTTCCTCCGACCAACGTCGGCGAGGAACCCGCACGAGGATCGTAGCGTCGATCCTGCCCCCCGCGGTCGCTCACGTGATGGGGGGCCAGATATAAATCAAAAACTACTGATAATACGAACGCACTGGTTGCAATTATGAATGCGTCAAACGTTAATTTATGTGGCTAGTTCAGATGCCCCCCGTCGGTTGTGAACCCGTCCGAAGGCCGGTTGACCGTTGCGATCGGGCCATCGAAAGGGGTCGCAAAACTAGCTTTCGAGCCCCCCTTTCATGAAAATAAAATTAAAACAAGAACCTTATAATCACAAAAAAAAATTATATAAAATAAAATTACAGTCAAACTCCTCTATAGTGACCTCCTCTATAATGATTTTTCTCTATAGTGATGTTTTTGTCAGAAACGTGCATTTTTGAACGTTTTCCATATAAAAATACCTCTATATTATGATGTTAAGCCTCTATATAGTGATTATTCTTTACGAAAGGTTTACCAAAATTCTCGAGGAACGGAATTTACGGTAATAGAAAACCTAAAAAATCCTTAAAAGAATTTCTTGCAAAATCCTTACTTATGCAATCAACTTTGGACAGATTTTTTCATCAATCAGTTATGTTCAGATGAAAATTTGTATTGTTTATTAATAACTGTATGTATTTCTATATACTTAAACAAATATTTTTTCAAATATAATAAATTTTAATTTTTTGTTTTGAATATTAATTGGTTTTTAAAGTGACTGCCAAAATTGTAAAATTATACTTGAATTCTATATAGTGAAGTTTCTCTATAGTGACGCTTTTTCATAGCTTTTCGAACATCACTATAGAGGAGTTCGACTGTACTTACATAGACGCGTTTTGGTGGCTATGCCACCATCTTCAGTACATCTACTAGTAGATGTACTGAAAATGAACAGATGTACAGAAAGATTCAACAGTTATTTCATTTTCTTGTAGCTGAGATACAGTCAAAATAGGAGAATCAGCAAGTTCAACAACAAAACAACAACAAAATAAATTATAACATATATCGAAAAAGCACACAAACTGACCATGTAATACACTATAATTCAAACCATCCATATCAGCATAAAATGGCAGCTTTTAGACACTTGATGTATAGACTATATAATGTACCACTTAATAAAGATAATTTTGATAATGAATTAAAAACCATTAAACAAATAGCCGTCAATAATGGATATAACACTAAAGTCATATATAAATTAATAAATAAATTCAAATTTAATAGTAGCAAATATAATAAAAAATATAAAGAAAGTAACCAGAAAATAATAATAAATAATAGTGAACAAAATAGTAAATGGGTAAAATTCAATTATTATGGACATGATACGGATAAATTAACAAAAGTTTTCAAAAATTACAATTTAAAAATAGGATTAACAACTAACAACAAATTAGATAAATTTTTCAGGCCAAATATCGAAATTGATGATAAATATAAGTTGAATGGGATTTACTCGATCAAGTGTAATACATGTAATAAAAAATATGTTGGACAAACAGGCAGAAGCTTCTATACGCGGTATAAAGAACATACCAATAAGAATAACACAACATCCAACAACACAAAGCATTCGTACAATGAAAAACACCAATACGGAACAATCGAAGAAACAATGAAAATTGAAAAAATAATGCAAAAAAGTATTAGGATGAATATTGCGGAAAACATAAATATTTACAAAAATAAAAATAACATACAACTTATAAACGAACAACTAAACGTTAAAGATGACATATTACTAAAACTGATAAATAAAATAAAAGTATAAAATAACGGCGGAAAAAATATAAAAATAAAAGTAAAATAAAGATAAAATAACAAAATGTACAAATAGGTCGAAATGGGAGGGGAAAAGTGAGATATTAGTCAAATTAGGAAAGTCAATCGAATATTACTGATGAAGCTACTATGCGAAAACTGTTATAATAAATAGTAAAACAGTTATAATATCGATGTGTTGTTAATAATAATGTGTGACAAAACTTTTAAAGTTTGTTTTTTTAAATATTGTATTTGTATAAATGTATATGTGACAAAACTTTTTAAAGTGTATATTACAAACATGACGTAAGTAAGTTTACTTATATTTACAATGATATGTCCACATAGGGGAAAATGAAAAAGTTAAATAAAGTTAAATAAAAGTTAAATTCAACAATATCGTCTTTATACGAATCATTATCTTGACTTGTAACCAATGTTGCATTGTTTTCTTGTATTGGCTGTTTGGTATAATTATGGTTCAACATTGATAAATTTACATCTTCTAGTTTGTGTTTCCCCTTTATTTTCTTAAATATGTCTTAAGACTTCTTACAAGTTTCTATGAATTTTAAAGTACGAGTTAGGTTTTCAATGCACTTCATGCAAATGTATTGAGAAAATTCATCTTTTTTGACCTGAACTGTGGTACTAGTAGATGTACTGAAGATGGTGGCATAGCCACCGAAACGCGTCTATGTAAGTAATTTTATATTATTTTATATTATTATATAATTTTTTTTTGTGATTATAAGGTTCTTGTTTTAATTTTATTTTCATTATCGACATCACAGGGTCCACTATATATATTTTATGCCCCCGTTCGTCAAATTAAAGAGCGACTGTCGCCATTGCGTCTGACAATCGGAATTAAATTAGGAAAAAAGGAGCCATCAGAATATAAAAGTTGTTTCCAATTATTGCAGCATCAATGCGAGTGACATTCGAGTAATTGTCCGAGTTGACGTTCCGTCGTTGGAAGTCAGATTAACGAGATTCCTTGTCTCGAACAGAAGGAGGAGAGTCGCTGGGAGAGCTACTGTTTTACGGTCGGATTTTTAAATTACAGGCCGCGCGATGATTGCCTCTCGCCCAATTTATCGATCGCAATGATTTTTCAGAAGCACAAATTGCGTTTTTGTTTTTCGAGAACCCAAAAATGGTACTTCCCGTAATTTAGAAAGACGGCGCCTCCGTTTATTCGAAAGGTGCGGCGTTTTTTTTTCGAGCACTTTGAGGAACCCTTCATTAGGAGTTTTTTGTGTTTTCCGAAAAATTATTTCATTATTTTTATCTCGGTTTTTGTTTGGTGTTTTTTCGATCCGGCTGGAAGTCCCAAAAAAAAAGTTTCGAGCGTTAATTTGGCAGCGTGGCAGTGTCGCCGCTCATACGCGATATTTTGACGATAGAAAAAATGTAAAGATTACTTGTGAGATTTACTCAATTATAATAACGATGCTTTTAACTGACAATAAATTGTAGAATGGGTAATTGCTTCACAACTAATAATTTGCTAAGTTCTTCTAATAGCCCAAGTTTGTGCGGCCGGCTATTTTTAGGCGCGATCGGGGAGTCGGTTTTCAGATCGATTTTGAGCAAACTCACCGATAAGATCTCACGTGAATGCGGTTTTATGGGGCCGCGTTGTAAAGCAAAATTTATTACGTTGTTAACGATTTATTTGAAATAATCGTCGCAATATTTATTCTTTAGGGAAATTATTTTCTACGAGGAGAATAAATGTGCTATCAAGAAAGAATCATTTTTCCGGTACATTTTCCTCGATGACCTATTGAGCTAACTTCTTGAATTTTTTTGCCAGTGCGTTGAGCATCGCAAATTAATTTCCTGAAAATGTTACATTTCTTAATATAATTTTTTTGCTGAAAAAACAAAAAAATTAATTCAACAATTTATCGATAATTTCTTGAGTCACTTAGAGAAAATTCCTTTTAGATTATTATTTAATCGGAACACGTTAACCATCAGTAAAAAGTTCACTGGTATACATACAACATGTCGCAAATTATTGTAAACATATAAAATCAAGATAAATTGATTCTTTTGATGAACTTTCCTCGATGGACGATCGAGCTAGCTTCTTGAATTTTTTTGAGGATCTTCTGTAACTTTGTGCCGTCAATATCCCAAATTGATTTCCTAAAAATATTATCACTTTCTTTAATATGATTTTTTTGGTGAAAATCCGAAAAATCAAATTCACAAAATCCTAAAAAATGTCATGAGTTACTTAGAGCAAATTGCTTTTAGATTTTTATTTAATCAAGGTATGTTAGCAAACTGTAAAAATTTCATAACCCTAACACACATACAGCATGTCCCAATTCATTGTAAACAAATAATGATTCACCTGGTACACTTTCCTAGTTAACTAATTGATCTATTCTCTTGCATTTTTGTGACGATATTGAGTAAGCTTGTACCATCAGAATCACAAAGTAATTTCCCGGAAATGTTGCTCCTTTTTTTAATGTGAATTTTTCAGAATAAATCTACTTCCACACCTGAAAAAGTTTCTAAAATTTTTTTAGTTATTTAGGTAAAATTCTTTTTGGGCTTTTATTTATTAGGCTTATATTGACAAACAGTAAAAATCTCACAACCTTAACATTAATAATATACATACAGCATGTCCCAAATTATTCTAAACAAATATGAAGGAAAAAAATAATGATTCACCTGGTACACTTAACTAATTGAGCTATTCTCTTGAAATTTTTTGAAGATGTTGAGTAAGCTTGTGTCAACAGAATCACAAAGTAATTTCCCGGAAATGTTGCTACTTTTTTCAATATGAATTTTTCAAAAAAAAACTTCCACACCTGAAAAAATTCCTAAAACATTTTCAGTGTTATTTAGGCAAAATTCTTTTTGGGCTTTTATTTATTAGGCTTACATTAACAAACAGTAAAAACCTCACAACCCTAAGATTAATAATATACATACAGCATGTTCCAAATCATTGTAAACAAATATGAAGGAAAAAAATAATGATTCAATTGGTACACTTAACTAATTGAGTTATCCTCTTGAAATTTTTTGAAGATGTTGATCAACCTTGTGTCATCAGAATCACAAAGTAATTTCCCGAAAATGTTGCCAATTTTTTTTAATATGAATTTGTCAGAATAAATCAACTTTCACACTTGAAAAAATTCCTAAAAAACTTTCAGTGCTATTTGGGTCAAATTCTTTTCCAGCTTTTATTTATTAGGCTCAAACAGTAAAAACCTCACAACCCTAACATTAATAATATACATACAGCATGTCCCAAATCATTGTAAACAAATATGAAGGAAAAAAAATAATGTTTCACCTGGTACACTTAACTAATTGAGCTATCCTCTTGAAATTTTTTGAAGATGTTGAATAAGCTTGTGTCATCAGAATCGCAAAGTAATTTCCCGAAAATGTTGCCAATTTTTTTTAATATGAATTTGTCAGAATAAATCAACTTTCACACTTGAAAAAATTCCTAAAAAACTTTCAGTGCTATTTGGGTCAAATTCTTTTCCAGCTTTTATTTATTAGGCTCAAACAGTAAAAACCTCACAACCCTAACATTAATAATATACATACAGCATGTCCCAAATCATTGTAAACAAATATGAAGGAAAAAAAATAATGTTTCACCTGGTACACTTAACTAATTGAGCTATCCTCTTGAAATTTTTTGAAGATGTTGAATAAGCTTGTGTCATCAGAATCACAAAGTAATTTCCCGGAAATGTTGCTACTTTTTTTTAATATGAATTTTTCAGAATAAATCAATTTCCACACTTAATAAAATTCCTAAAAAAAATTCAGTGTTATTTGGGCCAAATTCTTTTTGGGCTTTTATTTATTAGGCTCAAACAGTAAAAACCTCACAACCCTAACATTAATAATATACATACAGCATGTTCCAAATCATTGTAAACAAATATGAAGGAAAAAAAATAATGATTCACCTGGTACACTTAACTAATTGAGCTATCCTCTTAAAAGTTTTTTGAAGATATTGAGTAACCTTGTGCCATCAGAATCACAAAGTAAGTTTCCGGAAATATTCCTACTTTTTTTAATATTAATTTAAAAAAAAACAAAATCAATTTCCACACTTAAAAAAATTCCTAAACAAATTCAGTGTTATTTGGGCCAAATTCTTTTTGGGCTTTTATTTATTAGGCTCAAACAGTAAAAACCTCACAACCCTAACATTTCGTCGTTGATACTGCAATAGGGCCAATGTACCCAAAACGTTTATTCAGATAAATATGCCAATGTATGCAAAAAAAGCATTCCACCACCCTGTAAAAGGTCGTTTGTGAATTTCCAATAGATACTCTACGTTTCGTATCCGGCTATTTTTGATAATACCATATTAACAAGGGCAGTTTTTTGTGTTTCCTGAAAGGTGTGATTTTTCCACATAGGCCCTATTGCAGTATCAACAACGAATGCATAACCAAATCACGAAACATGATGGTTCATATTTTTGGTACGGTTTCCTCAATTCTCTTGAAATTTTTTGACGATTTTGTGTCAACCCTTATTTGTATTAAAGCAAGTTAATTTCCTGAGAATATTGTTGTTGCTTTTTAATAAAATTATTTTTATTACAAACCAAAAAATCAACTTGAAAAATTTGTTGTTGTGGTTGTTGAATTTCTGGCACACTTTCGCCAACAACCAGTTTTTCTTAGGAAGTTACAAATAAAATATTCTAATCATCCCTCGCACCAAAGCCAAAACGACCCGTTCTAGCCACCCGTCCCAGCGCATCACAGCGTCTTTGTCTTTACAAACCCCGACGTCTTGCCTCACCCCAGGTAAGCGATTCGCCCTGCCCATAAAAATCCGTTTTGATAAATTCCCACGCACAAAAATCAAAAAAATCCGCGAGCCATCTCCGCCGTCCGAATAAACAAAGCGAATTAAGTGCTTGCATATTGATTTTACTGCGCCGTATAATCCGATACTTAAACAATAAATTGTAATTTAATATTTGCCGTCCGTTACCGATTTTATTGAGCGCGAATTTTTATTGCGGAATGCGATCCGACGGCCGATCGAAACCGCCTACGAATCATTTATCAATTTTTTTCTCGCGAGTCACTTAAGTCATGCGGTAGCGTCATCCTGTCAGTCATAGGCAGGTTTATAACAAATGATTTTACACCTGACGTTGAGCAGCGCGGTGGTCCGGCTACCGTTCCCGCCGATGATGCCGCAGTGATGTATTAACCCGCGCGGTTTGGTCAAAATCGGTTATTGAAATCGGGCGCGGTTTGCGGAATTGGCCGGTCGCAGGTGTCGCAGGTGTCCGGGTCGTCCATCATGCAGGCACGGGGACGAAAAAATCGCAGATTCCAGTTTGGATTCAAGCGAGAGTGAAAGATGGACGAATCAAGGCGCTATTATTTATAAGCTGTTATTCATTTCACCGCGTCTACACGGGGCGTCTGTAACGACAACTATTTATTACTGACCACACACTCTGTTACTATGGTATTTATAACAATTTATGGGTCATGCCTCGATTTAAATTTACGATTTTATAAATGCATAATGTATAAGATAGGCCGGGACCCGAATCGCCCATGGAACATTTGGAAATGGTAATGTGCACAATCACAAAAATTCAATTTCTTCCACCCACCGACTCAAATACTAAATTAAATTATAATGATTCTGTTGTGCTTTATTAAATTCTTTTCGTTACTGATTTAAAAATTGTTGACAATTAAAATTCAGAACTTTCAAGAAGATTCAATAGGACATAGTTTCTTGCCAGATTTTATTTTATTTGATTTTATTGTGATTTATCAATAATTTGTCAATTGCAAACTTTCATTACTGATTTAAAAGTTGTTGACAATTAAAATTCAGAACTTTCAAGAAGATTCAATAGGACATTGTTTCTTGCCAAATTTTATTTTATCTGATTTTGTTGTGATTTATAAATAGTTCTTCAATTGCAAACTTTCATTACTGATTTAAAAGTTGTTGACAATTAAAATTCAGAACTTTCAAGAAGATTCAATAGGACATTGTTTCTTGCCAAATTTTATTTTATCTGATTTTGTTGTGATTTATAAATAGTTCTTCAATTGCAAACTTTCATTACTGATTTAAAAATTGTTGACAATTAAAATTCAAAACTTTTAAAAAGATTCAATAGGACATAGTTTCTGGCTCAATTTTATTTTATCTGATTTTGTTGTAATTTATCACTAGTTTTTAATTGCAAACTTTCATAACTGATTTAAAAATTGTTGACAATTAAAATTCAAAACTTTCAAGAAGATTCAATAGGACATAGTTTCTTGCCAAATTTTGTTTTATCTGATTTTGTTGTGATTTATAAAGAGTTTTTCAATTGCAAACTTTCATTACTGGTTTAAAAATTGTTGACAATTAAAATTCAAAACTTTCAAGAAGATTCATTAGGACATAGTTTCTTGCCAAATTTTATTTTATCTGATTTTGTTGTGATTTATAAATAGTTTTTCAATTGCAAATTTTTATTACTGATTTAAAAATTGTTGAAAATTGAAATTCAGAACTTTCAAGAAGATTCAATAGGACATAGTTTCTTGCCAAATTTTATTTTATCTGATTTTGTTGTGATTTATCAATAGTTTTTCAATTGTAAACTTTCATTACTGATTTAAAAGTTTTTAACAATTAAAATTCAGAATTTTTAAAACGATTCAAGACATATTTTCCCCGATTTTATTTCATTGGATTTTGTTGTGATTTGTCAATAGTTCTTCAATTGCAAACTTTCATTACCGATTTAAAAATGGTTGGCAATTCAATTTCAGAATTTTTAACACGATTCAATACAACATAGTTTCTTGTCCGATTTTATTTTAATTTTTTTAATTTATTAAATAAAAGGTGATCACAATTTTATTGGGATTATATTTTCTTCCCAAAATTTTAATCAACAAGTTCACCAAAAATCACTGATTTTCAAATGAAAATTTTTTGATCATGATCATAATAATAAGGATCACATCGAATGCTGATCATTATTATTCCGATTTTTTCATTTTTACCAGTAAAGCCACAGTTAATTTTAAAGTGATCATTTTTTGATCATAAAATAAATTGAAAAAACGTTGCAGGCCGCTCTTGATTGGAAAATTGAATTTTGTAGACATTTTCAGTCAGAAAAATTGTGCAATTTTTTCGAGGAAAATTTCGAGGACTGTGCAGTAAATTACACGTCCATCATCAGTGCCGTTTAACTTGTATTTATTTAAACAAAGGCAGTTAAATAAATTTAACGATTTTATTGCGCGCGGTGTGACGCAATTCGAAAATCAACGCGACCCATGTTTTTTATTATTTACGAGCGCGTCAATTAAATGTTTAAATATTGCTGTTGAAACACTTAAATTTCTTTCTTGTAAAGCTGCAATAAAAAAGTGTGTTTCGCAAAATGGCCCAACTTTGTAATTTACACCGACGTTATTTTCATTAACGGTAATCTCGAATCTTAATTCAAAAACTTAAGTATAAGAAACTATGTACTATTGAATCTTCTTGAAAGTTCTGAATTTTAATTGTTAATGATTTTTAAATTAGGAATGAAAGTTTACAATTGAAAAACTCTTGATAAATCGCACAAAATCAGATAAAATAAAATCGGGCAAGAAACTATGTCCTATTGAACTTTAATTGTCAACAGTTTTCAAATCAGTAATGAAAGTTTACAATTGAAAAACTATTGATAAATCATAGCAAAATGAAATAAAATAAAATCGGACAAGAAACTGTGTCCTATTGAATCTTCTTGAAAGTACTGAATTTAAATTAATAATCTATGCTACATGATTTAGCAGTCCTACATAATAATGCTTAAAATGTGATATATTTACTTACGCTCAGTAAAAATTTCATTATTCAGTTAACATTCTTGGGAGTGCTAAATTAAATATATGATTATTACAATACAACAATATATTTCCTAATATATAAATATTGCACCTTCAACATTCCAAATTGCTGGCCATATATAAAATATAAATTATATTTAAATTAATCATAATTATATTATTTTTGACCATCTATTTTTCTCAGTGTAAATCATTGCAGTGCTGTAATATTACAACAGAATCAGCAGGATGGTGCACCAACATTTGTTGTCCCGTGCGTGCAACATTAAAACGCCAAATAGGCGGTTGTAAGGAAGTGAAAGTCCACCTCTCAATTGAGTCAAGCTCTCCCAGTGCAAGAAGCCGCAACAATTCTAATTCAGAATAGAAAAAAAAAATCGCGACGTGACGAGTTAATCCGTCGGACTCTGGTACGTCACTCAACCGCGTTTAAGTCATTTCGACGATTTAGCATCGATCTGGCGCGTCTTCAAAACTAAGACCCGGGCGAATCCCCGAAACGTCATCCGGGCGAAAACGCGCGCCGGAATACAACATAAACCTATACATGATGTATTATGGATATGATTAATTAATAATTCTGCGGGGTGGAGATGTGACGTGGGGAGGCCGGTGGAAGTGTCGGACAGTAGCCTTCCTAAAGGATAACTAATGATTTGTAAAGACGCCAACCATACACACGTCGCTCCGTCCGTTAATTTTCTTCCCTCCGCGCTGCCATGTATATTAATAACGTCAAATCCCCGGAATTTACGTGTCCGTTTCGAAATTTTCGTCTCCGAAAAAAAGTCAAAGAGGACGACAAACTCGCCACTTCTGGGAATGAGTCACGGCCGTATAGGGTTAAAGGTTTACTGGTTGTTTTTTTCTGGTTCGTCGTCTACCGTTTGGAAACAATTTTGGATTTTATGGTTCGCTGCGGATAAGGATTAAAACCGTTTGTGGTCAAATGAAGACATTCATGTTGATTTTCGGACGTGTTTTCTTTAAGCATGTTGACGTCTTTCTTGATTTATAATGAGGCTCAATGATACACGAATGTCAACAAATATGAGTTTTACGGCCTTTTTTAATTGGACAACCTTTTGATACGATCACAGGAAGCGAAAACTTGCCGCAGTGGCGTACTAGTCGTTTCTTCAACACAACTAATTCCTCTTTCACAAATACATTTTTTGGGCATTTTTCATAATAAAATTACTAAATTTACATTAGCTGTTGCAGCTGATTAGAAACTTATTATTCAGGTCAATTCTCTTTGGCCCATTTTAATCATCTTGAAGGGCAGTAACAGGTACAAGTGTTTGAAATGTATTCCTAATTTTTTTAAAAATTAAAAGTGATAATTTTCTTATCATGCTTTTATTTGTTACTGATTTAAAAATTGTTGACAATTAAAATTCAGAATTCTCAAAACCATTCAATGGGACATAGTTTCTTGCCCAATTTTATTTTAATTTCTTAAATTTATTATTAGCTAATATGAACCATTTTAAGTGAAACAGTTTTCTTTTTTTCCAGGACTAACAATAAATTAGAACAAACTAATTTTGTTGCGATTTATTAAATTGTTTTCAATTGCAAACTTTCATTACTAATCTAAAAATTGTTGATAATTGAAATTCAGTACTTTCAAGAAGATTCAATAGGACATAGTTTCTTGCCTGATTTTATTTTATTTGATTTTGTTGTGATTTAACAAAAGTTTTTCAATTGCAAACTTTCATTACTGATTTAAAAATTGTTAACTATTGAAATTCAGAACTTTCAGGAAGATTCAATAGGACATGGTTTCTCGCCCGATTTTATTTTATTTGTTTTTATTGTGATTTATCAATAGTTTTTCGATGCATACTTTTATTACTGATTTAAAAATTGTTGATAATTGAAATTCAGAACTTTCGAGAAGATTCAATAGGACACAGTTTCTTGCAAAATTTTATTTTATCTGATTTTGTTGTGATTTATCAATAGTTTTTCAATTGTAAAGTTTCATTACTGATTTAAAAATTGTTGAGAATTAAAATTCAGACATTTCAAGAAGATTCAATAGGACATGTTTTTTTGCCCGATTTTATTTTATTTGATTTTGTTGTGATTTATCAATAGTTTTTTAATTGCAAACTTTTATTACTGATTTAAAAATTGTTGACAATTAAAATTCAGGCCTTTCAAGAAGATTCAATAGGACATGGTTTCTCGCCCCATTTTATTTTATTTAATTTTGTTGTGATTTATCAATAGTTTTTCAATTGCAAACTTTCATTACTGATTTAAAATTGTTGACAATTGAAATTCAAAACTTTCAAGAAGATTCAATAGGACATAGTTTCTTGCCAAATTTTATTTTATCTGATTTTGTTGTGATTTATCAATAGTTCTTCAATTGTAAACTTTCATTACTGATTTAAAAATTGTTGACAATTAAAATTCAGAATTCTCAAAACCATTCAATAGGACATAGTTTCTTGCCCAATTTTATTTTAATTTCTTAAATTTATTATTAGCTAATATGAACCATTTTAAGTGAAACAGTTTTCTTTTTTCCAGGACATTAACAATAAATAGTTTCTTGCCCGATTTTATTTTATTTGATTTTGTTGTGATTTATCAATAGTTTCTTAATTGCAAACTTACTTTACTGAATTTAAATCGAGTTTTCCTTGTTATGCAATTATTATTATTACTTACATTTTTTGTTTCCTTTTATCCATAACAATTTTTTGAATTAACTTTTCACTTTACATTATAAAGCACGTCACGAATACATATTACAATTTAACAAATACAGCTTAAAACACATTTTAAAACTTATGTCATTTATACAATGATTGGACTGAAATTTTTATTACTTCCAGTTTCGCTTACTATTTCTAAATTTCCCCTCGATCACCCAAAAACTTTTATGGAATCCGTTTTTGCCTTTAGTTATTTTTCACTTTATATATGAACTTAAAAATCACATCATTATTTGTGTAAATTTGCTCATTTAATATTTCTTCATCTTTTTGGTTTTATACTGATTTACAAATTGTTGACAATTGAAATTCATAATTTTCAAAACGATTCAATGGGACATAGTTTCTTGCCCAATTTTATTTAATTTTTTAAAATTTATTATTAGTCAAACGAGGCCCTTAAAAATCCATCAACATTAGAAATTGTATTTTCACCGACGACAGGATTTCAGTTCCTGAAAGAAATCGTTTAAAATAAATTGTAAATATCGTCCGAAAGGAGCTGCAACGGAGCCGGAGAGGGTGCGCCGAGTTCTCGCCCCAAGAAACCCCAAAATCCGCCTGTGGAAATCATTAATTTAAGATTACGCAATTTTGATTGATTGTAATTACTTATAGGAAGTTTGTTTCTGATCTCCTGTCTAAAATCTCCATGTTATAAATATCGAATTTAATAAAATAACGGCGCGGCGCGCAGCGCACACATCCATTCATCCCCTTTTTGCGCTAATCAGCGGCCGGCTGGCAACAAAGGACGGAAAGTGCCGCGGCCAAAAGACGTTTTGTTCGGTTTGCCAGTTTACTTCAAAGTTTTGTTATGGCTTAATACTTCCGAAGTTTAGTCATGCAGTGAATAACAAATTTGTGATTATGAAGGTTTTCTTATAATAATTTGTTAATTACCTTTTCGGGGATTGTAATTAGAGCGCGAGTCGAATCAACAGATTAACACTGATTGCCTGGCGAAAAAACGCGCCGATCTTTACGACCGCACAATTTGCGGGCATAAAATCGAAAGTGGCTCGTAAAAATCATTATCGACTGGGTTTTATTGCTTCTTTAAAACGTTAACTGCGGTTGCTGGAAATCAAATTTTTTCGACGATATTTAATAAACTGTTATCTTTTATATCACAAATGAATCTCCTGAAAACGCCATTAATTTCTTTGATATCAATTTTTTTAAATAAATAAATTTTTGTATATAAAACTCGTTAATTTGTTGAGTTACTTGGTGCAAATTCTTTTGAAATTCCTAATTATTTTATTTATTTATTAAATGTTGTTACATTTTTTAACATAATGTTTTTTGCTGTACAATCAAAATATTTAATTCAAAAATTCATCAAAAATTTCTTGAGTCACTTAGAGAAAATTCCTTTTAGATTATTATTTATTTGGGTCATATTAACGAACAGTAAAAATTTCACAACCGTAGCATTACTTGTAATACATACAGCATGTTCCAAATCATTGAAAACAAATATCATTTCAGTGTAAAATGATTGGCCATACTATTGATGAACTTTTCTCGATAACCAATCGAGCTAATTTCTTGAATTTTTTCGAGGATCTTCTGAAAACTTGTGCGATCAATACCACAAATCGATTTCCTGAAAATGTTGTTCCATTTTTTAATATAATTTTTTGCTGTAAAATCAAAAAATCTAATTAGAAAATTCATCAAAAATTTCAACTTAGAGCAAATTTTTTAGATTCATATTTACTAGGAGCATATTAACGAACAGTAAAAATTTCACAACCTAGCATCACTTGTATACATACAGCATGTTCCAAATCACTGAAAACAAATATCATTTCAAAGTAACATGATTGGCCATACTTTTGATGAACTTTTCTCGATAACCGATCGAGCTAGCTTCTTAAATTTTTTCGAGGATCTTCTGCAAACTTGCGCGATCAATACCACATATCGATTTCCTGAAAATGTTGTTACATTTTTTAATATATATTTTTTTGCTGTAAAATCAAAAAATCTAATTAGAAAATTCATCAAAAATTTCTTGAGTCATTTAGAGCAAATTCCTTTTAGATTCTTATTTACTCAGGTCATATTAACCTACAGTAAAAGTTTCATAACCCTAGCATCACTTTTCTATATACAGCATGTCCCAAATCACTGAAAACAAATATCATTTTAAAGTAAAATAATTGGCCATACTTTTGATGAACTTTTCTCGATAACCGATCGCGCTAGCTTCTTGAATTTTTTTGATGATCTTCTGGAAACTTGCACGATCAATACCACAAATCAATTTCCTGAAAATGTTGTTACATTTTTAATATAATTTTATTGCTGTAAAATCACAAAATCTAGTTAGAAAATTCATCAAAAATTTCTTGAGCCACTTAGAGCAAATTCCTTTTAGATTCTTATTTACTCTGGTCATATTAACCTACAGTAAAAATTTCATAACCCTAGCATCACTTTTCTACATACAGCATGTCCCAAATCACTGAAAACAAATATCATTTCAATGTAAAATGATTGGCCATACTTTTGATAAACTTCTCTCGATAACCGATAGAGCTAGCTTCTTGAATTTTTTCGAGAATCTTTTGGAAACTTGTGCGATCAATACAACAAATTGATTTCCTGAAAATGTTGTTACATTTTTTAATATAATTTGTTTGCTGTAAAATCAAAAAATCTAATTAGAAAATTCATCAAAAATTTCTTGAGTCACTTAGAGCAAATTCCTTTTAGATTCTTATTTATTCGGGTCATATTAACGAACAGTAAAAATTTCATAACCGTAGCATCACTTATCTACATACAGCATGTCCCAAATCACTGAAAACAAATATCATTTCAATGTAAAATGATTGCCAATACTTTTGATGAACTTTTCTCGATAACCGATCGAGCTAGCTTCTTGAATTTTTTCGAGGATCTTCTGTAAACTTGTGCGATTAATACCACAAACCGATTTTCTGAAAATGTTGCAACATTTTTTAATATAATTTTTTTGCTGTAAAATCAAAAAATTAATTAGAAAATTCATCAAAAATTTCTTGAGTCACTTAGAGCAAATTCCTTTTAGATTCTTATTTATTCGGGTCATATTAACGAACAGTAAAAATTTCATAACCCTAGCATCACTTATCTACATACAGCATGTCCCAAATCACTGAAAACAAATATCATTTCAATGTAAAATGATTGCCAATACTTTTGATGAACTTTTCTCGATAACCGATCGAGCTAGCTTCTTGAATTTTTTCGAGGATCTTCTGTAAACTTGTGCGATTAATACCACAAACCGATTTTCTGAAAATGTTGCAACATTTTTTAATATAATTTTTTTGCTGTAAAATCAAAAAATTAATTAGAAAATTCATCAAAAATTTCTTGAGTCACTTAGAGCAAATTCCTTTTAGATTCTTATTTATTCGGGTCATATTAACGAACAGTAAAAATTTCATAACCCTAGCATCACTTATCTACATACAGCATGTCCCAAATCACTGAAAACAAATATCATTTCAATGTAAAATGATTGCCAATACTTTTGATGAACTTTTCTCGATAACCGATCGAGCTAGCTTCTTGAATTTTTTCGAGGATCTTCTGTAAACTTGTGCGATTAATACCACAAACCGATTTTCTGAAAATGTTGCAACATTTTTTAATATAATTTTTTTGCTGTAAAATCAAAAAAATTAATTCAAAAATTCATCAAAAATTTCTTGAGTCACTTAGAGCAAATTCCTTTTAGATTCTTATTTACTCGGGTCATATTAACCTACAGTAAATGTTTCATAACCCTAGCATCACTTTTCTATATACAGCATGTCCCAAATCACTGAAAACAAATATCATTTCAATGTAAAATGATTTGCCATACTTTTGATGAACTTTTCTCGATAACCGATCGAGCTAGCTTCTTGAATTTTTTCGAGGATCTTCTGAAAACTTATGCGATCAATACCACAAATCGATTTCCTAAAAATGTTGTTACATTTTTAATATAATTTTATTGCTGTAAAATCACAAAATCTAGTTAGAAAATTCATCAAAAATTTCTTGAATCACTTAGAGCAAATTTCTTTTATTGTCTTATTTAACAGAATCACGTTCACCAACAGCAAAATTTCACAATCCTAACCTCACTGATACACATACAGCATGTCCGAAATTTTTGCATTCAAATTTGAATTTAAATTTGATAAACTTTCTTCAACAACCGAATGAACCAGCTTCTTGATTTTTTTTTGAGGATCTTCTGTAAACTTGTGCCATCAATATCACAAATTAGTTTCCTGAAAATATTGTTAGTTTTTTGTAATATGATTTTTTTTTGAAAAGCCAAAAAATCAATTTCAAAAATTCGGAAAAAATTTCATGAGTTACTTACAGTAAATTCCTTTTAGATTTTTATTTAATCAAGGCTTGTTAACAAACTGGAAAAACTTCATAACCCTGATACACATACAAAATCATTGTAAACAAATACGAAGAAAAAAAAAATGATTCACTTGGTACATTTTCCTCATTAACTAATTGAGATATCTTCTTGAAATGTTTTAGGAATGTTGAATTGTCTTGAGCCATTAAAATCACAAAGTAATTGCCCGAAACTGTTGTTACTTTTTTTTATATGAATTTTTTGGATAAATTCATTTCTTGCTTGTTTCGAAATTGTTAGCAACATTGTGGCGTTGAGATGTTCTTGAGCTTCCGAGAACATCATTCACTTCAGCTGCAGCCGTGTCGCCATCGACACCCTCGTCATTGTCACCGACTACATCTGGGCGGGAAATTGCCACATCAACAATTTTCCCGAAAATTTTCTTCCGAATAAATTCGATGAACTTAATGTCTTAACGACGCTTTTTTAGCCGAGTAAATTGGAAATTTTCCTTTGACAAGCAAACAAACTAGCAGCCTTGAATATTCATGTTTCGCTGGTAAACTTATATTATCTTTAAGTTAGTGTAGCGTATGCCTCATATTTGCGACTATCTTCGGCTCGTCTCGCAAAAATTTCCCTCACGCGCGGGAAAGCCCCGCCAGGTGGCGATGGGTCGGCGCGGTTCCGTGTCTGCGTTTTTTCCGGTCGCGAATTTATTATTTTAACATTTGCCCCGGGATATGTTGAAATGAGAGAATAATTCTTAGAGGTTTATTATCGCTAGTAGTTTTGATTATTATTAAAATGCTGTGCTCCCGTTTCCGTGGGGTTTAATGAATTTGCGCACTTGTGCACCACTCGAACTGAAAATTAGAGAAAGTCCATCTTCCACGGTTTAATTAGAGATGCAGAGATTGTATGGGATTAAAGCGATTCTGTAAACATAATTTTAAGGTTCGATCACGACCCGATCGTGATCAGGGGCGCATTCAATCCCCTTCTTTCATTTAATCGCAAATTGATTTACATTGGTGAATTGTTAAAAAGATTAAAATTTTTACTTGAATATAATTATACAAAACTGCGTTGCCCAAAAATGTGTTTCGCCTGAGAAAAATCCTACCGACTGCGCCAATTAAATAATAATATCCGGTTCTATACAGATTTTTTCATGAATTGTGTGTATTAATTGGTTGTGCCTTTGTAAAATTGATACAGCTTAATGTTTTGTTCGAGGCATGATCCAAAAAATGAGTTTTGTAAATTGGAATCCTATCGACTGCGCCAATTAAATTATAAAAACCGGTTCTATGCAGATTTTTCATAAATTTTTTGTATTAATTGGCTGTATCTTTGTAAAACTGACGCAGCTTAATGTTTTGTTTGAGGCATGACCCAAACAATCAGTTTTGTAAATTATAATCCTACCGACTGCGCCAATTAAATAATAAAAACCGGTTCTATGGGAGTTTCTCATGAATTTTGTATATTAATTGACTGTGTCTTTGTAAAACTGACGCAGCTTAATTTTTTTTTTCGAGGCATGACCCAAAAAATTATTTTTGTAATTTAGAATCCTACCGACTGCGCCAATTAAATAATAAAAACCGGTTCTATGCGGAATTTTTCATGAATTCTGTGTATTAATTGGCTGTGCCTTTGTAAAATTGATGCAGCTTAATGTTTTGTTCGTAGCACCCAAAAAATGAGTTTTGTAAATTATAATCCAACTGACTGTGCCAATTAAATAATAAAAACCGGTTCTATGCAGATTTTTCATAAATTTTGTATATTAATTGGCTGTGCCTTTGTAAAACTGACGCAGCTTAAAGTCTTGTTCGAGGCATGACCCAAAAAATGATTTTTGTAATTTAGAATCCTACCGACTGCGCCAATTAAATAATAAAAACTGAATCTATGCAGAATTTTTCATAAATTTTGTATATTAATTGGCCGTACTTTCGTAAAAGTGACGCAGCTTAATGTTTTGTTCGAGGCATAACCCAAAAAATGAGTTTTGTAAATTAGAAACCTACCGACTGTGCCAATTAAGTAATAAAAACCGGTTCTATGCAGAATTTTTCATGAATTTTGTATATTAATTGGCTGTACCTTTGTAAAACAGACGCAGCTTAATGTTCTGTTTGAGGCATGACCCAAGAAATTAGTTTTGTAAATTATAATCCTACCGACTGCGCCAATTAAATAATAAAAACCGCTTCTATGCAGAATTTTTCATGAATTTTGGTATTAATTGGCTGTACCTTTATAAAACTGACAAAGGTTAATATTTTGTTCAAGGCATGACCCAAAAAATGATTTTTGTAATTTAGAATCCTACCGACTGCGCCAATTGAATAATAAAAACCGGTTCTATGCAGATTTTTTAATGAATTTTGTATATTAATAGACTATGCCTTTGTAAAACTGACGCACCTTAATGTTTTGTTCGAGCCATGACCCAAAAAATGAGTTTTCTAAATTATAATCCGATCGACTGCGCCAATTCAATTTTAAAAAAATCGGTTCTATACAGATTATTTCAAGAATTTTGTATATTAATTGGTTGTGCCTTTGTAAAACTGATGCAGCCTAATGTTTTGTCCATAGCATTACCCAAAAAATTAGTTTCGTAAATTAGAATTCTACCGACTGCGCCAATTAAATAATAAAAACCGGTTCTATGCAGAATTTTTCATGAATTTTATGTATTAATTGGCTGTACCTTTGTAATGCTAACGCAGTTTAATGTTATGTTTAAGGCACCACCCAAAAAATTAGTTTTGTAATTTAGAATCCTACCGACTGCGCCAGTTAAATAATAAAAACCGGTTCTATGCAGATGTTTTCATGAATTTTGTGTATTAATTGGCTGTGTCTTTATAAAACTGAAGCAGTTGAATGTTTTGTTCGTAGCATGACCCAAAAAAATGAGTTTCGTAAATTAGAATCCTACCGACTGCGCCAATTAAATATTAAAAACCGGTTCTATACAGATTTTTGCGGGAATTTTATATATTAATTGACTGTGCCTCTGTAAAACTGACGCAGCTTAATGTTTCGTTCGTGACATGACCCAAAGAATGCATTTTGTAATTTAGAATCCTACCGACTGCGCCAATTAAGTAATAAAGGTCAGAGAAAAAGCTTTCGTACCTTCAGTTCGCATTAAATTTCGAAAATAAGTCGGAGTTTATATTAATTGACTAAAATTTGAATCTAAATCCGCCAAATTAATTGTTAAAAAAATTGTATGGCCGATTTTATTATCTCCAATTAAAATATCCTGCTGATTTATCAAGTTCCATTTTCGTGGAATAAATAAAATGAGATAATTACCTATCCAGTCGATCGAGTCGATCCCGACGACAAAAATCGGCACGAACGCCGATGCGGGAGTGGCCCATTTCCGCTCATAAATTTGCATGATCCGTATCTGTGCAATCGAGCGCGATGTGGTAGCATGTACCACTCGATTGTTCGGCACCAGTCTGTAATCTTCAATCCTAATAGCATCATTACCTGACCACCTCGACGGGGCCACACATAATGAATTTCCCTCGCCAGTTTCCGAACGCAAAAATCGCGAAAAATCGGCTGCAGCGCACAATCGAAATTAATTGGTCCACATAAATTATCCGAAGTGGGCCCCGCAGGTCCTTTCGACAAAATCGGTTAATTGACCGCCCATCAATACCAATTAGGCCCAATTATAGATCATCCCGATAACGTAATTGATTCTTTATAAGCCGTAAATTGTTGCATGAGTCGCCTTCAAATTTAATTGATGGCTGATCGAACGTTTTTTTCATCGTCGGAGGCATTAAGAAATTAGCGCAGCCAACGGGTGAAATATGCACTTTAAATTCATTTCAAAATAGGAATGCAGCCATTTTGATATACGGCATAAGATACGGAGTATTTCATATAATTCATTTGAACCGACTAATGTGTCAAACTGATTACCAGCTATGCATCGCCTTGGTCTGTTTCAATTTTACAGCACGTCGTTTGGTCGCAAATGACCGTTTCTTTCGCCGATCTGAGCAGTGATTGCGCTGGAACCGGGTCCATCGGACCCGATTTTAAATTTGGGGCGGCTCGGTGCGTCGATCGGCGGCCGAATCGCGGGATTAATTTTCGGAACGACTGAAACAGAAAACGGTGACTTTCGAACGAAATAAAATATCCAGCATCGATGCTGTGCCCATAAATAAATAAACCTGATCCGAGTCAAAGAACATAAAGAAAACTTCGGTCCATAATTCACCACAGATCTCACATATTTGCTGGGTACTGCACCCGATTCACTAGAGCACAAAGGCGGCGTAAAAGGCTCACGGGCTTTCGGAAATTCGAAAAAAGACCGTTCGAAATGTCTCAGGTTTTTTTTCTGATTTTTGACTTTTGAATCGGATAGTTTCACTTGACGGTTGAGAAAGCAGGGCATTTTGTCGTTTGAAGTTGGATGTTTCAATAAAAATTTTGATTTTGAGAAACAGTTTTGATTTTGAGATAGTGCTATTGTCCTTGTCGCTTAAAAATAGGGCATTTTTATCATTTGTTTTGTAAGATGTTGTCACTGAATGTTTAATAGTTGGATAGTTTTGATCTTGAGAAAGAATTTTAATCTTGAGAAACAGTTTTGATTTTGAGACAGTGATTTTTGAATCGGATATTGTCCTTGTCGTTTAAAAGTAAGGCATTTTCACCATTTGTTTTGAAAGATTTTGTTACTTGCTGTTCGATATTTCTATAAAATCTTTTTTTTTAATAGTTTTGATCTTGAGAAGCAGTTTTCATTTTATTGTACTTGTTACTTAAAAGTAGGGCATTTTTTATCATTTATTTTATTAGATTTTGTCACTTGATGTTTAATAGTTGGATAGTTTAAATCTTGAGAAAGAGTTTTAATCTTGAGAAAGAGTTTTGATTTTGAGATAAAGTTTTTTTAATCGGATATTGTCCTTGGCGCTTAAAAGTAAGGCATTTTTTCCATTTGTTTTGAAAAATTTTGTTACTTAATGTTCGATATTTCAAAAAATTCTTTTTTTTAATAATTTTCATCTTGAGAAACAGTTTTGATTTTGAGAAAGTGATATTGTCTTGGTCGTTAACAGTAGGGCATTTTTATCATTTGTTTTGTAAGATCTTGTCACTTGATATTTAATATTTCAATAGAATAATTTTCTTGGATAGTATTGATCTTGAGAAAGAGTTTTAATCTTGACAAAGAGTTTAGATTTTGAGATAGTGATGTTTTAATCGGATATTGTCCTTGTCGCTTAAAAGTAAAGCATTTTTTCCATTTGTTTTGAAAGATCTTGTTGATCTTGAGAAAGAGTTGTAATCTTGACAAAGAGTTTAGATTTTGAGATAGTGATGTTTTAATCGGATATTATCCTTGTCGCTTAAAAGAAAGGCATTTTTTCCATTTGTTTTGAAAAATTTTGTTACTTAATGTTCGATATTTCAAAAAAAAAATTTTTTTTAAATAATTTTGATCTTGAGAAACAGTTTTGATTTTGAGAAATTGATATTGTCTTTGTCGCTTAACAGTAGGGCATTTTTATCATTTGTTTTGTAAGATTGTGTCACTTGATGTTTAATATTTCAATAGAATAATTTTCTTGGATAGCATTGATCTTGAGAAAGAGTTGTAATCTTGACAAAGAGTTTAGATTTTTGAGATAGTGATGTTTTAATCAGATATTGTCCTTGTCGCTTAAAAGTAAAGCATTTTTTCCATTTGTTTTGAAAGATCTTGTTACTTGATGTTCGATATTTCAATAAAATCTTCTTTTTTATAGTTTTGATTTTGAGAAGCAGTTTTGATTTTGAGATAGTGATATTGTTCTTGTCGCTGGAAAGTAGGGCATTTTTATCATTTGTTTTGTAAGTTTGTGTCAATAATTTTCTTGGGTAGTTTTGATCTTGAAAAAATTTGTAATCTTGAGAAACAGTTTTGATTTTGAGATAGTGATTTTTAAGTCCAATATTGCCCTTGTCGCTTAAAAATAAGGCATTTTTTCCATTTGTTTTGAAATATTTTGTAACTTGATGTTCAATATTTCAATACAATCTTCTTTTTTTAACAGTTTTGATCTTGAGAAACAGTTTTGATTTTGAGATAGTGATACTGTCTTTGTCGCTTATAAATATGGTATTTTTATAATTTTTTTTGTAAGATTGAGTCACTAGATGTTTAATATTTCAATAGAATAATTTTCTTGGGTAGTTTTCATCTTGAGAAAGAGTTGTAATCTTGAGAAAGAGTTTTGATTTTGAGATAGTGATTCTTTAATCGGATGTTGTCCTTGTCGCTTAAAAGTAAGGCATTTTTATCATTTGTTTTGTAAGATTGTGTCACTTGATGTTTAATATTTCAATAGAATAATTTTCTTGGATAGCATTGATCTTGAGAAAGAGTTTTGATTTTGAGATAGTGATTTTTTAATCGGATATTGTCCTTGTCGCTTAAAAGTAAGGTATTTTTTCCATTTGTTTTGAAAGATTTTGTTACTTGATGTTCGATATTTCAATAAGATCTTCTTTTTTTTAAATAGTTTTGATCTTGACAAGCAGTTTTGATTTTAAGATAGTGATATTGTCCTTGCCGCTTAAAAGTAGGGCATTTTTATCATTTGTTTTGTAAGATTTTACCATTCGATGTTTGATATTGCAATAGAATCTTTGTGATTAAAAATTTTGAACTTGAGATAATGATTTTTGAATCGGATATTGTCCTTGTCGCTTAAAACTATGATGTTTTTGAAATTTGCTTTACAACATTTCGTTTTTTTTTTTTGTTTGCAATATTGTCTTACTTATAAGTTTATGTTACAAATTTTTAGATACAATTTAGATAAAATTAACAAATTTTTTTGAATAATTTTTTGAACAACTTCTGAACTTACACGGTCACCTGCCGGCTCGGAAAAGGTCCCATTTATCCGTACCCTGCTCCTGCGGCGAACGGTGCCAACTGCAGCATTCCATTGTCATTGCAGCTTCCTCCTCCCCGCACGAAAATTTCCTATCGACTTCTTGATTTAGACAAGGACAACCCGCTTGATCGATAGATATCCCATCTCCGATACAACGCCGTTAACTCCTCCGGCACTCCGAAGGCGACCTTTACAACCACCACCGACCGCGGGGCGACTGCGAAACCCGTATTTCAGAAATTTAAGAAGTGTCGCGTACCCGATCCTCCTTTTGGATTTGTGGCTGTCCAGATTTGATACATGCGGTTAGGCCGCGTCGCCGGACGTCACCTGAATTATGGCCCGCTATCGAACCGGCCATATTTTCCAAGAGTCTTTTTTTAGTTAGTTTGATTTGTGGCAACCCTCCCAAGATCGCTTGATCGCTTCATCCGAGGCGAATCGATATCGGCCATACATCAACGACTTCCTATAAAGGTATGTATCTCTATCAAAATGTTCACTATCGGAGGTTGTCAGATAACAGATCTTCGATTAGAGTAGTCTCCGCATGGGATCTCAGCGGGACACAGCTGACGATCGGTCATGGGCCCACTCGAACATTGCCAGCTTATTGGCTCATACGTCATTGTCTAGCACTAGCAGACTCGCCTTATTCGATTTATTAGGTGTTTTTGCTCTCCGCATTATTTTCGTGGAGGCATCTGTTCATAAAGCGCCGATTTACTATCAGCATCAAAAGAATCCGGACTATCCTATTTCTGGAGTAAATATCCGTCAGAAACTAAGAGTGTCTTTTTTTAACTTGCCGAATTTTGTAGCGTTTCACTCCCACTCTATGTATGATAGCGTTCTGGTCAGGTAAGAATTATTATTATTAAGAATTATTTTAATTGCAATCAACTTTAACAAAATTTAAAAATGATCCAGAATTATCAGGGAATTTCCACTGATTTAAGATCATTTAATTTAAATTAATACCATATAAACTCCCCTTACACATTGTGCAGGTAATACAACAAAATAAATAGGCTTAAGGCTGGGGAACCCAACCTCAAAAAATGTAGAGTTTTAAGAAACTCAGTATCGCTTAGAAAGTACTTATCAATATATAATTTGCGAAGCAACAGTTGTAAACATAATGTTACCGCATCTAATTATATATTTGCTTTGGTGAAGAAGTACCTAGTTTTCAAAAATTAACCGCCGAAAGTGCAATTCTCGCAAAAATGTAGTAGTGAGGGTTTTTTACGGAAATCTTTAGAGTTACGAAATATTTTGCAATGCACTTTACAGCACTTATAGAGAATATATTGCCTTGTAAGAAATTTTTTTTTTATTGCGAGAAAGTTGATAACTTAAGAGAAAAAAATTGGCAACAATATTTTTTTGAAAATTTAGTGTACCAGTAAACTCAGTTCAGCTCAAGAAGTAAGTTATATTGTAAAAATTCCTTCGGGGTACTTATACTAAACATATAGTAGTAGAATATGACATGTTTTTTTATGATAACATGGTGAATATCTTTGAAAAAAAATCTAAAAGTTGTGGTACGAAATACAGTATTATTTGATCGCATTTTTTATTGCTTTCCGAACACAACATCGTCAACAAATTACATAAAAATGTTCCTTTAGTACCTAAGAAATAGTTTCCGTAAACCAAATTGGATAAATGTCTAAATTCTACATTTTCGGGGAAAAGTTGTTTTCCCATAAGATTTTAGTCAAATGGTTCGTCCTTTTACTCACAGATGTCCTGTCAAATCTGTACATTTTTGATTGACGGCATGGATAGAATAATTTGTATTAAAATGCACACTTGATATAGTGCAAATTGTTAGGATATTACCATATTCGCACACGTAAGGATATAAAACTCTAAAAATTTATAAAAATACACACGTGATAATGCAAAATATCCATGTTCGCACGCATAAGGATATGAAATATTTTCGAGCCTACTAAATTGTACAATATATATTAGTTTCGAATAGCATCGTAGGAAAAATTGTTTGAAGCATCTATTCACAAAAAATTACAAAAAAAAAACAGTAAATAATGCAGTAATCGCATTGACAGATTTTACCGCCGTTATCGCCGCAGACAATAATATAAATAATATTTATCAAATTATGAGCGTATAAAAATGGGGATAAAGATTACTCTTTGCATAATTGAAAATGTGTTTGCAGCCTGTTACGGGATTAATTATAGCAGGTACATCTATGAAAACACAAAATTGGCAAAAAAATTATAGACTAATTTTTTTTCTGACTGAGTTTACCGTCGTTATCGCCGCAGACCATAATATAAATAATATTTATCAAGTTACGAGCGTATAAAAAACGCGCAACTTTTTTTTTTTTTTGTTCTTTCTCTGTTCAATACTTAAGTTTCAAACCTTATTAGCTATGATACCTCTTTGGTTGCCTAAACATTTGTTATTTTAAGGGGCAAAATTGGTGCCCCCTGAGCGGAAGAATTGTGTATTACTTAGCAGTTCCCGGACCTTAAAGGTACAACAATATATATATTTTTTATTCAACATATCAACATATCAACATATTAAATTAGTGTTAAAAATGTATCAAACAGAAAGAAAAAATAATAAGTGATAATATTAATAATTAATAGTAATTTAATATAAAATGTGTATGTTTACATTTTCATTTCGTAGGACATTGACTTTAGCCATGTAGGGGTTGGTAATTCGCTAAAAAAAGGCCGATATAACCACTGGAAGGTCAACTTCGACATATGTTAACATTAAAATGAACCAATTCTCACCCAAAACTCTTAAATAACCTCGTAATGGCTCGTGTTGTCTCTTAAGGGTTTGTCTTGTAAATACTTTATTTTACTTTAGTTTGATTTCTTAAATTTAAAAGCAAATTTGGTGAACAAATTTCTACCGATTTAAAAACATTTACTTTAATTTTAATACCATGCAAATTTCTGTCGCGTATTAATAGAGAAATGCGCTATGTAGGTAATACAACAAAATAAACAGTCTTCTAGATAGAACAACCTATATTGTTCATTCAATATTTCAAAAATGAGAATGCATATTAAATTAGTGTTGAAAATGTATCATACAAAAAATGAAAATAATAAACGATAATATTAATAATTAATTAAAATTAAAAAATAATAAAAGGAGTGAAAGCTATAAAATTCGGCAAGTTAAAAAAAGACACGCTTAGTTTCTGGCCGATATTTAGGATAGTCCGGATTCTTCTGATGCTTTGTGTACTTCCGTGGGTCCCGCGTGGGCTCCGCCTATTGATTTCGGCCCATTTTTACATAAACACCGTTTTACGGCTTCGATAAACAAAAATAATGTTCGATGGGTTTTGGGTGCCGTGCCGGGTCGCCGTAAAGGCGGATTTCTCGGAACGGTGACACATTTGTAGTAAATCAGTTTTGTGGCCTACTACAGGTGTTTCGATCGCAGATAAGGCCCAAGCAGTTACTACACACGACTCTTGTTTTTTCGCCGGTCGAATCGGCGAACCGACAATTAATTAACACGTTTTTACAATCCGACTTGTTTTCGGCAATTACGATTATGATTTAGGCCGGCGATCAAGACCGGCTGTTGGGTTCCATCAGCCGCTGCAACCGCCTTCGCGGCGATAAAAATTCGGCGGAAGTTTTTTTGTGAGATCTTATCAGATCGGGCCTGAAACAAGGTTTCGATTTGTTTGGAATTTCTGGTCGATTTGGAATATTTGTGATTGAAAATTTGTCCCCAAAAATATCACCAAATTTTAGATTGACAAGGAATTTTTAGTTTGGATAGAAAAAAATTGTTCTTTAAATTGTAACGACCATCTAGGAAAAAATGTCTTGGGTGTATTTAAGCGGCAGAAGTTTCCCCAACTTTTTTTATCTCATAAATTTGTTAAAGTTAACAAACACATGTTAAGGCCATATAAAATACTCAAGCTTTACAAAAATAAAAATAAGGGAAAAGCACAACCTCTTGTGATTTCAGCACTTGCGTTCTTAATTTGTTAGAAAAGAAATAGTGGAAATTATTGTAAGTAAGCTTGACAACTTCTACTTAAATTGAGAATTGAAAAAATGTTTTATTTATCTCATTTTTAAATAATTTCAAATCATTAAAAGTCACAGAATGATGCATTACTTAGTTAAACAGAATTACTAGCACTTACAATATTAAAATTACCCTTAATAAGTTAGTGCAATGGAATAAGTGACACTTAGGATTTTAAGGGAAACTTTACCTTGGCACATGTAATTTCATCACTTACGTTTTTAATTTGCTAGAAAAAAAATAGTACAAATTATTGTAATAAAGTAACCTTGACAACTACTACTTAAATTGTGAATTGAAAGAAATATTGTATTTATCACATTTTTAAATAATTTCAAATCATTAATAGTCACAGAATGATGCATTACTTAGTTAAGTAACTATCACTTACAATATTAAAATTCCCCTTAAGAAGTTAGTGCATTGGAATAAGTGGCACATGAAATTTTAGCACTTACGTTCTCAATTTTAGATAGAAGAAAACAGTAGAAGTGACAACGTTTTCATAAATTGTTAATTGAAAAAACATTGCACTTGTTCCATTTTTAAATTGTTCCAAATCATTAAAAATTCAAAAATGCTTAGTTACCTACTTAGTTAAGAAGCAAAATAACTAGCACTTACATGTTTACAATATTAAAGTTCCCCTTAAGATGGAATAAGTGACACTTAAAATTTAAGTTGAAGGCTTCGTTATTTTTAAAATTTTAAAACTGAAGTTGACCTTACCTGTACAAACCTTACAAACGGTAACATCTGCGATTCCAGCAAAGCAAGAAACAATTAAGTGATATTAAATGCAAGTGTTTATATTGAAGTAACCCGCTCGCCAGCTGCACATTTGTGTTTTTTCACGTTGATCGCCGCTGTTATAGCTATTATCTAAATTCAAAACGTCGAAATTAAATAAAGCAGGCTTTATTACAAGTCGTTTCAAGTAATGATTCCAAAAACCAGCGGGATCGGTTTTAACGATTCGAAAATAATAGCGAAAAAATATTAGAATCTTCTTACAAACAATGCAAGTATCATATGATCGAATACTTTTGTCCTCAAGTAGGCTGTGTTTTTCTTTTGAAAATTTACGTTGGCAGTAGTGCCGAATAACGACACCTTGACACATTGACACATCCTTGAAATGGAAAATAGTCGAAATGACGTTGCCAAATAACTTTAAACTGTCAAATGTCACTTTTACTGCCAACGTAAATTTAAAAATGGGTATGTTATGGTATGGTATGGTATGGCAGTTATTGTCAATAGATAAATGAATTGGATATTGCGTTTGTCGCTTAAAAGTAGGATATTTTTACCATTTGTTTTGTAAGATTTTGTCGTATTACAAAATAGAATCTTTTGACCTTGAGAAACAGTTTTGTTTTTGAGATAGTAATTTTTGAATCGGATATTTTCTATGTTGCTTAAAATAGGGCATTTAGAAACAATACAAGTACCATGTGATCGAGTAAGTATCGTCCTCAAATAGACTGTTTTTTTTTGAAATTTATGTTGGCAGTAGTGCTCAATAACGGCATCTTGACACATTGACACATTGTTTAAATGGAAAATAATCGAAGTGATGTTACGAAACAACCTTAAACTGTCAAATATCACTTTTATTGCCAACATAAATTTAAAAATGGGCATGGTATGGTATGGGAATTTATTGTCAATAAATAAATGAATCGGATATTGTCTTTGTCGCTTAAAAATAGGGTATTTTACCATTTCTTTTGTAAGATTTTGTCGATATTTTAATAGAATCCTTTTCTGTAATAGTTTTGATCTTGAGAAACAGTTTTTACTTTGAGATAGTGATTTTTGAATCGGATATTTTCTATGTCGCTTAAAATAGGACATTTACAAACAATACAAGTACCATGTGATCGAATAAGTATTGGCCTCAAGTAAACTAAGTTTTTTTTGGAAATTAATGTTGGCAGTAATGCTCAATAACGACATCTTGACACATTGACACATTGTTTAAATGGAAAATAATCGAAATGCCGTTATCAAATAACCTTAAACTGTCAGATGTCACTTTTATTGCCAACGTAAATTTAAAAGAGGGTATGGTATGTTATGGTATGGTATGGCAGTTATTGTCAATAAATAAATTAATGAGATATTGTCTATGTCGCTTAAAATGGAACATTTACAAACAATACAAGTACTATGTAATCGAATAAGTATTGTCCTCAAGTAGACCATGTTTCTTTTGGAAATTTATGTTGGCAGTAGTGATCAATAACGACATCTTGACTCATTGACACATTGTTTAAATGGAAAATGATCGAAATGACGTTATCAAATAACCTTAAACTTTCAGATGTTACTTTTACTGCCAACCTTTATTTTAAAAAAGGGTACGTTATGGTATGGTATGGTATGGCAGTTATTGTCAATAAATCAATGAATCGGATATTGCCTTTGTCGCTTAAAATAGGGCATTTACAAACTATACAAGTACCATGTGATCGAATAAGTATTGTCCTCAAGTAGACTGTTTTTTTTTTAAATTTATGTTGGCAGTAATGCTCAATCTTGACACATTGACACATTGTTTAAATGGAAAATGATCGAAATGACGTTATCAAATAACCTTAAACTGTCAGATGTCACTTTTATTGCCAACGTAAATTTAAAAGAGGGTATGGTATGTTATGGTATGGTATGGCAGTTATTGTCAATAAATAAATGAATCGGATATTGCCTTTGTCGCTTAAAATAGGGCATTTACAAACTATACAAGTACCATGTGATCGAATAAGTATTGTCCTCAAGTCGACTATGTTTTTTTTGGAAAATTATGTTGGCAGTAGTGCTCAATAACGACATCTTGACACATTGACACATTGTTTAAATGAAAAATGATCGAAATGACGTTATCAAATAACCTTAAACTGTCAGATGTCACTTTTACTGCCAATTGTTATATTAAAAAAGGGTATGTTATGGTATGGTATGGCATTGTCAATAAATAAATCGAGCTTTATAAAAAAATGTGTAAAGGCGAATAAAACCCGAGGAAATAAATTCCACAAATGAAGCAGCGTTACCAATAAAAATTCCCGCTCCTCAAAAATTTATCTCCAATCGGCCAATTCCTACCTCAGTTAATTGTCGCCGGGACGTGCACTTAAATTCGCCGGAAAAAATTAATATTTCGAATTTAACGCGTTCCACGCCGGTCTCGATCCGACCTGCAGGTACACATAATAACATATTCAGGTAGCATTCTCGTAACTGTCCGAACCCAGTCCATACATCACACAATATAATTGCGGACCGAGATGCGATCTTTACTCATAAATTTGTAAAATAAATACGGCGATCTCAGGTTTACGTGCCGCTATGAGAGATGGTATGGAACGATTTGATTTTGTTTATCGTGTGTTGACGGTCTTACGTTACACGGTTACGACCGCGTTCAGCCCTTTTTTTCCGGCGGCGGATCGCGATCGCGAAATTAACGCGCGCCACTGAAACGACAGGAAGCGGGTCGTAAAGTCGCGAGGAAACGCGCCCCCGATAAATCCCCGACAGGTTGATGTTTGCTCCGGCTTGAGAGAGGGCCCTTGTTCCGATAAAACGGGCGCAAATAATAACTGCAGGTGTAAAATCAAGGAACCCCTTTGTCGGAATCAAATGCCAATATTAGAGGCCGAGGCGTGGCACCGACTGTCGGCACACCAGCCAGATCAAAGGCGGCTCGGTTTTATCATTGATAGCCATAACCTACTGTGTGATCAACCAGCGTTTTCATTACCATAATCGATGGACGATCCCTCTCGAATACGTTTTTGTGTCGCTGCAAGAATCGTTTCGATCCAGTCGACCATTCTCTTGATCACCGGAGCAACCAGTGGCGACTCGTACATAAGTGCTGCAGAGCTGCAGAACTACCAAAAAATTAACGTTTCTATTTAATTTATAAAATTGAAAACATTGAGGATCCAACATTCCAAAAAACCAGCTAAGTTTTGTTTTTATATTGAACCATTCGAGGCAGTGCACAGAACTGCTTGAGACACCCCCAATATTCCCCTCGCGTCCTGCACATATCCAAACTCTTTCGCTAGTTTAATGTTCTTTGTGTGCTGCATTTCACGCAGTTCTGTCATACCCTAGTTACTCAAATATAATGTCCTTGATTAAATGTATTGTAGGCAACAATTGTATGATGGCGCTTTAAACAATCCCGAAAACAATCGAGAATTCCCGTATTTCGGACTTCGACAGAAAATTTGCAAGGTTCGCAGGAACTTATCTTCAAGTGCGTGGGTTTTAATTTTCGTCAGTTATTATTTTATGTTTTATTATCTGTGCAGTTCTGTTCCAGATTTTGGATGTTATGTTACGTGCGGTTTTTCGCTTTGTGGTTTTGTCGTTGTAAACTTTGATTTTATACTTTCGTTTTCGTGTATTGTATTAGTGTTTTTTGACAATGGATGTTGTCGACAATTTGATTAACTTTAAGCGATTTGTGAAGTATAGTTAGGAAGAAAAAATAGATTTGAAAAATAAAGGTCGACCGCTGCCGGACATTATTATTGAAACAAGCGGTATTAGTCGTGGAAAACCATGTAAACGTCAGTTCAACAAAGAAATTTATGTAAGGAATAACTGGATTTGTGGCTGCAACAAGAAAAATGCTCTTTTTTGCTTTCCATGTTTGCTTTTTGTAGGTAGGAGTGACTGATTTAGTGCACTTCAGTGAAAAAATAAAAAAGCATGAAAATTCCAAGAGTCATCTTCACAATTCAATGGAGTTAGCAATAATAGGAACAATCGACATCCAATCTCAGTTAAATTCGGCGTATTCCCTAGTAGCACAAAATAATTACTTAATATTTATAAAATATTTAAAAAATATTCGAATGTTTTCCAATATTTTCAATATTTTTAAACTATTTTTAAAATTTATTTAAAAAATAGTTATTTTTGCATGTTTAAAAAAATTAGATTGACATAATGAAACAAATCTTTATTTTTGTGCATTCAAGAAATATTAGATTTATATCAAGAACAAAATATTTATTTTTCTATATTAAAAAAATATTAGATTTACACAAAGAAAAAAAATATTTATTTTTGTACATTCAAGAAAGATTAGATTTATATCAGGAAAAAAATATTTATGTTTCTATATTCAAAAAATATTAGATTTACACAAAGAAAAAAATATTTATTTTTGTACATTCAAGAAAGATTAGATTTATATCAAGAAAAAAATATTTATGTTTCTATATTCAAAAAATATTAGATTTACACAAAGAAAAAAAATATTTATTTTTGTACATTCAAGAAAAATTAGATTTATATCAAGAAAAAATATTTATTTTTCTATATTCAAAAATATTAGATTTACACAAAGAAAAAAAATATTTATTTTTGTACATTCAAGAAAAATTAGATTTATATCAAGAAAAAAATATTTATTTTTCTATATTCAAAAAATATTAGATTTACACAAAGAAAAAAATATTTATTTTTGTACATTCAAGAAAGATTAGATTTATATCAAGAAAAAAATATTTATTTTTCTATATTCAAAAATATTAGATTTACACAAAGAAAGAAAATATTTATTTTTGTACATTCAAGAAAAATTAGATTTATATCAAGAAAAAATATTTATTTTTGTACATTCAAGAAAAATTAGATTTAAATCAAGAAAAAAATATTTATTATTCTATATTCAAAAAATATTAGATTTACACAAAGAAAAAAATATTAATTTCTGCACATTCAAGAAAGATTAGATTTATATCAAGAAAACATATTTGTTCCTGCATATTCATAAAATATTAGGTTTACATAAAGAAATAATTCTTTATGTTCAAAGAATATTACATTACGTATCAAACAAAAATAAAAAAATTCAATAAATAAAAATCTGAAATAATATTTCTTTAATCTTTTTAAGAAATATTTTTTAAATGTTTTGAAGAGATATTTTTTAAAGGTTTTTTAGGAATATTTCTAAAATATTAACAAACGACATAAAAATATTTTTTAAATATTCAAGGAAAATATTTAAAAAATATTTTCTTGCTACTAGGGTTGGGAGCACATACAACAGCATAATGATAATGTGACAAAAAATTATAAACTGTATAAAAGTGTTTTCAAAGACCGTTTAACAGCCTTGTCCATGCTTTCTATTGAAAATAAATTAAAATTTTTACTAAAAATGAAATTTGCCACTAAGAAAGACCGCAGGATCGATCTGATCTACAAAAAATAGATAATTTTAAATAAAAACACGACCCTAATTATATGAGATGCAAATTGCACCTGTTTTATTGTACCACGAGCCGCCACTGGGAAGAACCGTCTTCGCGCGGCCGACAAGACGGTGTCTTTGATTGGATTCGATTGAGGAATTCGACTTTTCGGAATCTCAAAAAAAACCATTGTCGATTATTTGGGAAATTTCGACGACAGGTGAGCAAACGCGCGAAGATAAAGGACCCCACCTGTTTCCTGGTCGGGTCGTTAATACGCACCCGATAATGGATAAATAATTGCTGCATCGATGGCCTCGTTTCGGAGAAAAAATCGTCAATCAATATGATGGCCGATGATTTAGACGTAATGATCTCCGACGTCCATAAAAAGTGACGGGTCCGGCCCTTTGATTCATGGAGTCGATCAGCATCGAACGGATCAGATCTGGTGGCGTTTTTGCGCGATGCGTCGATTCCGGGAAATGCGGACATAAATCAGGGAATCTCGACTTAATTACCGTAAGTCATAATTCGTCGAGGAGAATGGACGACTTTGTTGTCCGTCGGTGTGGCGATTTTATGATGTTTGAAAAGCGGTTTGTTGAGCTGTCTTGCGTTCTGTATCTTGATTATTAAATGAAAAATTGGGGTGTGGTGGTCAGGATGGATGGGACGCATCTGCGTGCACGTTTCGGAATTTTTTGTAATTCGGATACTTTTTGGGTTAAGACGATTTTTGACCGATTTTTAAAATTGATGTTTACACCTTTTCGTAATCGCTTTTGGTGAAATGCTGGAATCTTTAAAGTTTCAAACATTTTTTTGCTGATTTTGAAAACAAGATCCTTTTTTCTTAGCTTGCCTTGGATTAGCAACATTTTTCCTTGGTTGTAGATGAATTGCGCTGCAAATTTTGAATAATTTGTACGTTTTTAATTTTAAAACATTTTTTTACTGATTTTTTAAATTAATTTACAAACCATAGTTGTAAATTGTAAATTTTTGAAATATGGATGATTTTTTGCTGGGTTCAAATTTTTTTTGCTGATTTTGAAGCCAAGAATTTTTCAAAAGTACTTTCTTATGTTGCTTGGTTTGGCAATATTTTCTTTGAAAAGTAGAAATGCGTTTCCTTAATTATAGATCGAAGGATTAAGCTGTAAATTTTTAAATTTGTGATTATTTGGAAGCCATTTTCTGTGAAAACATTTCATTATTGATTTTGAAACAAACAAAAAAGCACTTCCTTAGCTTTATTTGTACTGTTTTTTTTTTTCAGAAATGACGATGTGTTTTTTAGTTGTGGCTGAACTTATGAAGCTAAAAATTTCTGAATTTTTAATAATCTGTAGTTTTTTATTATAAAACATTTTTTGTTGAAAATTGTTTTCAAATTACTTCGTTTCGGAATTTTTTGTAATTCGGATACTTTTTGGGTTAAGACGATTTTTTACCGATTTTTAAAATTTATGTTTACACCTTTTAGTAATCGCTTTTGGTGAAATGCTGGAATTTTTAAAGTTTCAAACATTTTTTTGCTGATTTTGAAAACAAGATCCTTTTTTCTTAGCTTGCCTTGGATTAGCAACATTTTTCCTTGGTTGTAGATGAATTGAACTGCAAATTTAGAATAATTTGTACGTTTTTAATTTTAAAACATTTTTTTACTGATTTTTTAAATTAATTTACAAACCATAGTTGTAAATTGTAAATTTTTGAAATATGGATGATTTTTTGCTGGGTTCAAATTTTTTTTGCTGATTTTGAAGCCAAGAATTTTTCAAAAGTACTTTCTTATGTTGCTTGGTTTGGCAATATTTTCTTTGAAAAGTAGAAATGCGTTTCCTTAATTATAGATCGAAGGATTAAGCTGTAAATTTTTAAATTTGTGATTATTTGGAAGCCATTTTCTGTGAAAACATTTCATTATTGATTTTGAAACCAATAAAAAAGCACTTCCTTAGCTTTATTTGTACTGTTTTTTTTTTTCAGAAATGAAGATGTGTTTTTTAGTTGTGGCTGAATTTATGAAGCTGAAAATTTCTGAATTTTTAATAATCTGTAGTTTTTTATTATAAAACATTTTTTGTTGAAAATTGTTTTCAAATTACTTCGTTTCGGAATTTTTTGTAATTCGGATACTTTTTGGGTTAAGACGATTTTTTACCGATTTTTAAAATTGATGTTTACACCTTTTCGTAATCGCTTTTGGTGAAATGCTGGAATCTTTAAAGTTTCAAACATTTTTTTGCTGATTTTGAAAACAAGATCCTTTTTTCTTAGCTTGCCTTGGATTAGCAACATTTTTCCTTGGTTGTAGATGAATTGCGCTGCAAATTTTGAATAATTTTTACGTTTTTAATTTTAAAACATTTTTTTACTGATTTTTTAAATTAATTTACAAACCATAGTTGTAAATTGTAAATTTTTAAAATATGGATGATTTTTTGCTGGGTTCAAATTTTTTTTGCTGATTTTGAAGCCAAGAATTTTTCAAAAGTACTTTCTTATGTTGCTTGGTTTGGCAATATTTTCTTTGAAAAGTAGAAATGCGTTTCCTTAATTATAGATCGAAGGATTAAGCTGTAAATTTTTAAATTTGTGATTATTTGGAAGCCAGTTTCTGTGAAAACATTTCATTATTGATTTTGAAACCAATAAAAAAGCACTTCCTTAGCTTTGTCTTGTACTGGTATTTATTTTTTTTTCAGAAATGAAGATGTGTTTTTTAGTTATGGCTGAATTTATGAAGCTGAAAATTTCTGAATTTTTAATAATCTGTAGGTTTTTATTATAAAACATTTTTTGCTGAAAATTGTTTTCAAATTACTTCGTTTCGGAATTTTTTGTAATTCGGTTGGGTTAAAACAATTTTTTACCGATTTTTAAAATTGATGTTTACACCTTTTAGTAATCATTTTTTGTGCAATGCTGGAATTTTTAAAGTTTCAAACATTTTTTTGCTGATTTTGAAAACATGATTCTTTTTTTTTAGTTTACCTTGGATTAGCAAATTTTTTTTGAGAAATGTGTTTCCTTGGTTGGTTGGTTGGTTGAGCTGTAAATTTTTAATAATTTGTATGTTTTTAATTTTAAAAAATTTTTTTACTGATTTTTTAAATTAATTTGTAAAACAACGTTGTTTTCAAATTACCTTTTAGTCACCACTTTTTTGTGAAATGCACATAGAAATTATAAATTTTGGAATTTTTAATGTTTTAGAAGTTTTTTGTCCAGTTCAAAACTTTTTGCTGATTTTAAAGTCAAGAATTTTTCAAAAGTACTTTCTTATCTTGGATTAAGTAATATTTTTTTTTAAAAATGAAAATGCGTTTCCTTAATTCTGGAGGGGATTAAGCTGTAAATTTTGAAATTTGTGACAATTTTTAAGATTTTTTAGCTTTGTCTTGTATTGGTAATATTTTTTTTGAGTAATGAAGATGCGTTTTTTAGTTGTAATTGAATGTATGAAGCCGAATATTTTAAATTTTAGTAATTTGTAAGTTTCTGATTTTAAAACACTTTTTTGCTGACGTTTGAAATTAATTTTCAAAACAAAATTGTTTTCAAATTACTTTTTAGTCATCGCTTTTTTGCCAAACGTAGGTTGAAGTTGTAAATTTTGAAATTTTTAATAATTTACAAGTTTTTTGAGTATTTGCTGATTTTGAAACAATTCTTTTTTCAAAAGTTCTTCCTTAGGTTGCTTGGGATTAGCAATAATGTTTGCTTAGTTGTGAACATTGTAAGTTTTAGACAAAGTAAAATCGCCAGGAAGCCATTATGGGCCGATTTCAAGTCAGCGTTGCGACGGTGCAAATCGGTTACCATAGAAATGGCGCATAACAATTTGCAACAGAGTTACGTCCTAATTTCAACTTAAATTGCCCATCTAATTCAACTTGAAATTAGGCTGTGATCCATTGGAAATTGTCATGCGCCATTTCTATGGTAACCGACTTGCACCGTCGCAACTCTGACTTGAAATCGGGCGCTCAGACAGTGACTAATAGCCTGTCACATTATTTGGAGAGTTTCTGAAGTTATTGGGGCAAGTTTTAAGTTTCGGGCTGATTTGAAAAATTGAAAATAAACCGTCACACACGCTCAGGTGAAACTGGACATTAAAAATTCTGGCGCACCTTGATTACAACATATGGGAGTTAATTCGAGACATCCCATTGTTATATTTCCCATTGGTCGTAATTTAATCTTAATGTTTATGGGTTTCGGACCGTGTAACTTCCCGATCGAAACCGATACTTAATCGATATTTAGGCGATTAGCGGCCGTGACCGAACATAATCGGTAATTCGTGGCCTGGTCTCGGCTTCGACGTAGGTGGCTCGCCAGTATTGATACAATGCGATTTTTAATTAATCTGCGGAAAAAGAAGCGCGCGTATGTGGCGGATGAAAGGAAATTTTAATTGCAGAAACACGAGAATGCATATCTGATGGGGGGCAAGTATGAACGCTCATTTAATTCGAAATTAATTATACACCGTGCGTTCTGTGTTTGGTGCAAAAAGGCTCACTTTTCGCCGTCTTTCCCGCCCCGGTCGCTGTAATTGAATTATTGCGGCGAAAAATGGACGCTTTATTTTTTTCTAATTTATGAAGCCGGTTTTGATACATCGGCAGCCTTGAGTGACAGAAACGCGGGGATAAATCACGTCTCTAACGCACACACGTCCACCTTGGTTTATATCGGTTGGGACTTCGTTGGACATCTTTCATTATTTTTTTTTCTGGAAATGTGAATTTTTAAAATCGCACGATTTATTGTCGCCGAGATAAATGATAGTTGTAATTTAAATTTCTGTGGCACTTGAGTGTTTCTCTGAGGTTCCACGAAAGGTTGATTAACATTTTTATAATAATTTTTCTTCGAAATTAAAAATTAAATACAAAAACTTAATTAAGTTAATTTAATTAAATCATTAAAAAAAACTCCAAATTATAAAATAATTTACAGCTTCATCCGCTTATTCAAAAAATCTTACTAATGCAAGTCAATCAACAAAATTTTTGATTTCAAAATTAGTAAAAGTGGCTTAATACAAAAACAATTCCAAACTAAAAAAAATGTTTCAAAATCAGCAAAAAAAATTTTGAACTCAAAAAGGACTTGTAAATTATTAAAAAATTCGAAATTTACAACTCCAACCTGCATTTCGCCGCAAAAAAGTGATGATTAAAAAGAAATTTGAAAACAATTTTGGTTTGAAAATTAATTTAAAAAATCGGTAAAAAAATGGTTTGAAATTAAAAACTTACAGCTCAATCCATTCATCCACAACCAAAAAAAAAAAATTTTTTTTAAATGTTATAACACACGTCGTGCGTAAGGATACGCTTAGTACACGCTTTTTTGGTTTGAGCATGCAATTCAGAAATCAATAAAAAAGTTTTAAGTTATTAAATAATTTTAAATTTATAGCTTCGTCCAATTACTCAAAAAAATCTTACTAATGCAAGTCAATCAACAACATTTTTGGTTTCAAAATTAGTAAAAGTGGTTTAATACAAAAAAACTTCCAAACTATAAAAAATGTTTCATAATCAGCAAAAAAATGTTTGAACCCAAAAAAGACTTGTAAATTATTAAAGAATTCAAAATTTACAACTCCAACCTGCATTTTGTCGCAAAAAAGTGATGATTAAAAAGAAATCTGAAAACAATTTTGGTTTGAAAATTAATTTAAGAATTCAGTAAAACAATGTTTTGCAATTAAAAACTTAGAGCTCAATCCATTCATCCACAACTAAGGAAACATTTCTCAAAACAAAATGTTATAACACACAGCGTGCGTAAGGATACGCTTAGTACACGCATTTTTGGTTTGAACATTCAATTTATAAATCATTAAAAAAAATGCTTCAATTAAAAAAACTTCCAGATTATTAAGTAATTTTAAATTTACAGCTTCATCCACTTATTCAAAAAAATCTTACTAATGCAAGTCAATCAACAACATTTTTGGTTTCAAAATTAGTAAAAGTGGTTTAATACAAAAAAACTTCCAAACTATAAAAAATGTTTCATAATCAGCAAAAAAATTTTTGAACCCAAAAAAGACTTGTAAATTATTAAAAAATTCAAAATTTACAACTCCAACCTGCATTTCGTCGCAAAAAAGTGATGATTAAAAAGAAATCTGAAAACAATTTTGGTTTGAAAATTAATTTAAGAATTCAGTAAAACAATGTTTTGCAATTAAAAACTTAGAGTTCAATCCATTCATCCACAACTAAGGAAACATTTCTCAAAACAAAATGTTATAACACACAGCGTGCGTAAGGATACGCTTAGTACACGCATTTTTGGTTTGAACATTCAATTTATAAATCATTAAAAAAAATGCTTCAATTAAAAAAACTTCCAGATTATTAAATAATTTTAAATTTACAGCTTCATCCACTTATTCAAAAAAATCTTACTAATGCAAGTCAATCAACAACATTTTTGGTTTCAAAATTGGTAAAAGTGGTTTAATACAAAAAAACTTCCAAACTATAAAAAATGTTTAAACTCAAAAAAGACCTGTAAATTATTAAAAAATTCAAAATTTAAAACTCAAAAAAAGTGATGAATAAAAGGTAATTTGAAAAACATTTGCAGGAACAGAATAAAATTGAAAGCTTAACAAAAACATGGGACATAATAAAGATGAATCACTTATACATACATACACGAATTAAATTACAAAAGTTGTGTGAAATTAAAAACGTTTTTCCTTATTTTTCACAAAATTAAAAAAGATTGTAACATAATTGCCCAAAAAAATGTATTGTAACTGAAACTTGAATTATTGAAATATAACCTAAATTAATCTTTCTGTTGTTTTACAGTAAAAAAAAATATTGCGACGATAACTATTAAAAATCCGACAGCGAGAGTTGGAGGGTTTTTCTGTTTCCTTCGCAGGAACAGAATAAAATTGAAAGCTTAACAAAAAATGGGACATAATAAAGATGAATCACTCGAATTTGGCCAAAACGTTGCAAAAACAACCGCAGCTAAAAATATTTTCTGCGACACCAAAAAAATGAGTTATGCCCGCCCGAAATGTCAATACTCGAATCCGGCTAATTAAGTCGGTCAATAAGCGGAAAAGGGACACTTTTAAAAAGCGACAGTCTTTGAAAGCGGCCGCAACATTTGCGCGGCGATATGTTTCGCCGTGTGAGTAAGCGGACGACTTACATTGCCAATAAATGTGAATCATTGGCCGAAATACACTAAAACACATACAACTTTCGATCTAATTTAGATTTCAGTCGCAATTTATGCGATTCGAATAGCGGCCGTAAATCCGTCCGGTTTTAGCGCAAAAATGACAGATTGAGACAATGTTGTGAGATCAATTAAATCTGGACGTGAATAATTTTTTCGGAGTAAAAGGTCCCACCCTTGTTAAATTCGCAGCGCGGAACTACTTAATGCAGCGCAGTAAATTACTGTGAATATATTGCGAACTCGAAGACATTACTTGAGTTAAAACTGAATCAATTTATAACTCGAAAGCGGTGCCAAATTGTGTCGTCTTATTTTCGGGGACACCTGTTTTTGACTAAAAGTCTCTAGATTGCTTCTAACAAGCGGATTGCTTCTTGGACGTGGCTCATAGCTTTCGATTAGTGCTACAAATTTTCCAAAATATTTTTATTTGAAGCCAAAAAAGTAAAACAAGGAGTTTTGGGTAAAATTTCTACGTTTGGTTTTTTATTTCAAAATTTGTCAAATTATTCGTAGCATTAATAACTGCAATTTGATTCGTAAAAAAATGATTACTTTTTGAGTTAAATCAAATTTAAGATATAGCACAAAAAATGCTTCTATTTATGACTTTCTAACAATAGATAATGCGGTTTACTTTCCTAACAATAGTTTATGATTGACCCATCAAACTGGACGAGACAGCTTTTCAGTTGCCGATAGATCTGCATTCTTAAGTTCAGTTTAGTGACCGCCATAAATAATCTTTCAAGCACCCCTACATCAATACCATTGTCCGGTAAATTGGTCTACTTATGTCGTAAATCATTTTAAAAAATACCTTCTAATACGGAAATAGCTTTATTTAATAAACGCAAATTACTAAAATTATTTCAATTACACTAAATTGTGTGAAAATATTTTACTGTTCGTACATCAAAAAAACTAATAAATTGAACAATTAGTAATTGAAAAAAAGCCAAAAGTTTACTTGATTTAAAAAAAAAAGATTTTTTCTTGGTTTCTATGTACCTTAATAATATAAAATTACTCATGCAATTTATGAGAATTGACAAATTATTTTAAAGGCATATTTTGCCACGGGCGGTAAAACTTAACTCACCCTGTACACTATAGGAGAAAAAAAAAGAAAAGAAAGGAAAAAAAACCTTTTAGTCATCACTTTTTGGAGTTTTAAATTTTGAGTTTTTTAATAATTTGAGTTCAAACATTTTTTTACTGATTTTGAAACAGTATTTATAGTTTGGAAGTTTGTTTTGTATTAAACCACTTTTACTAATTTTGAAATCAAAAATGTTGTTGATTGACTTGCATTAGTAAGGTTTTTTGAATAAGTGGATGAAGCTGTAAATTTAAAATTATTTAATAATTTGGAAGTTTTTTTAATTGAATCATTTTTTCAAACCAAAAATGCGTGTACTAAGCGTATCCTTACGCACGCTGCGTATTATAACATTTTTTTTTAGAAATGTTTCCTTGCTTGTGGATGAATGGATTGAGCTGTAAGTTTTTAATTACAAACCATTTTTTTACCGATTTCTTAAATTAATTTTAAAACCAAAATAGTTTTCAAATTTCTTTTTAGTCATCACTTTTTTGCGCCGAAATGCAGCTTGGAGTTGTAAATTTTTTTGAGTTCAAACATTTTTTTGCTGATTTTGAAACATTTTTTATAGTTTGGAAGTTTTTTTGTATTCAAAATAAAATGATTGCCACACTTTGATGAACTTTTCTCGATAACCGATCGAGTGAGCTTCTTGAATTTTTTTGAGAATATTCTGGAAATTTGTGCGATCAATATCACAAATTGATTTCCTGAAAACGTTGTTAAATTTTTTAATATACCTTTTTTGCTGTAAAATCAAAAAATCTAATTAGAAAATTCATCAAAAATTTCTTGAATCACTTAGAGCAAATCCCTTTTAGATTCTTATTAATTGAATCACGTTAACCAACAGCAAAAGTTTCACAATCCTAACCTCACTCACTGATGTACATACAGCATGTCCCAAATCGTTGCATTCAAATTTGAAATCAAGATAAAATGAATGAAGTGATGGGTCACCCTGTACAACAACACAATAATTAATTTACGTTACATTTCAATAATTCAAGTTTCTGTTACAATAAATTTTTGGGGCAATTATGTCACAATTTTTTAAATTTTGTTAAAAATAAGGAAAAACGTTTTTAATTTCACACAACTTTTGCAATTTAATTCATGTATGTCTTATGACCCCAATTTCGCTTGCGCAATGGTTACACAAATCCCACAAAAATGGACAAAAAAAAAACATGTCCGATTCTTTGCGACACAATGACGCAACCAAAACAATAAAAATGGGAGAAGTTTGATCGACTGGATTCGATAGTTGGTTAAACCCCCGTTATTTTTAGAAGGTGACAAGTTTCGTGTCGCACACTATAATCCCCTCGTTTGCAGAAAAAAACCGGCGATGATTGCCGGAATGTGTTTTATCGGTCCGTAGGCGTGCGATGGTTTTTTTTCGAATCTAAACTTAGGCGACTACTGATTTGCATTTAGATACATGCAAGCAACCTTGCACTCGCCGTATTTAATACGTCAGTCCATTTGTCCATAGTCTGGGAGCATGGAGAAAATGTCATTGCCATGTAAATTAGATTATACACATTTCCCTGTCTTGGCCGGTCATTTCTTATTGCCAGGACGTGTAAGGATCACATTTACAGCTATTCTGAATTTAACAAATTGGTAATCCTGTCAACGTTTATTAGGCGAATACGTTACACGTAAATACCCCTACGTTGAATAAACGGCCAAATGTAGCATGTTCGGTTCAAATCTGCACGTCAGAATCAATTACCAAATACAATTCCTAAAAACCCCCTCAATTAGTGGCTGACAATTCGAAATAATGGAATAATGTTACCGATACAAGTTGAAGGATTTTTCCTTATCAATATTTTTTTGTAACTTTAATTTTTCTAAAATTCTCTTATCTTACAATTTGAATATAATGAATTGACTACATATAATTACTTGTAACTTGGAAATTATTGGACATAAAAAAAAAATTTTTGAATAAAAATTACAGTTCCTTCGACAATCTACAACTTCTTTTATTACCTTTTTTTATAACATTAAAAATAATGCCCTTTTTAATTCTTCAAAAATTCTGTTATATTTCAATTTGAATATAATTAATTGAATGCCTTTAATTAATAGTGTAACTTAGAAATGATTAAAAATAAAACTAAATGTTTTGAATAAAAATTATAGGTTCTTCCATAATCTACAACTTTAATAATTACCATCTTTTGGTAACATTAAAAATAATGCCTTCTTTAATTTTTCTAAAATTCTCTTATCTTTAAATTTGGATATAATGAATTGACTACATTTAATTACTTGTAACTTGGAAATTATTGGAGATAAAGAAAAATTTCTTGAATAAAAATTACAGTTCGTTCGACAATCTACAACTTCTTTTATTACCATTTTTTTGTAACATTAAAAATAATTCTTAATTTTTTTCTTAATAATTCTTAATTTTTCCAAACTTCTGTTATCTTTTAATTTGAATATAATTAATTGAATGCCTTTAATTAATATTGTAACTTGGAAATTATTGAAAATAAAACCAAATATTTTGAATAAAAATTATAGGTTCTTCCATAATCTACAACTTTAATAATTACCATCTTTTGGTAACATTAAAAATAATGCCTTCTTTAATTTTTCTAAAATTCTCTTATCTTCCAATTTGGATAATGAATTGAAGACATTTAATTACTTGTAACTTGGAAATTACTGGAGATAAAAAAAAATATTGTGAATAAAAATTATAGATCCTTCTACAATCTACAACTTTTATTATTACCAATTTTTTGTAACTTTAAAAATAATGCCCTTATTAATTTTTCCAAAACTCTGTTATCCTTCAATTTGAATATAGTATGCATTTAATTAATATTGTAACTTGGAGATTATTGAAAATAGAACCAAATATTGCAAATAGAAATTACAGTTCCTTCTATAATCTACAAATCTTCTTCATAATATTTTTTGTAACTTTAAAAATAATGCCTTCTTTAATTTTTCTAAAATTCTCTTATCTTCCAATTTGGATATAATGAATTGAATACATTTAATTACTTGTAACTTGGAGATTATTGGAGGTAAAAAAAAATATTTTGAATAAAAGTTATAAATCCTTCTACAATCTACAACTTCTATTATTACCAATTTTTTGTAACTTTAAAAATAATGCCATTATTAATTTTTTGAAAACTCTGTTATCCTTCAATTTGAATATAGCGAATTGAATGCCTTTAATTAATATTGTAATTTAGATATTATTGAAAATAAAACTAAATATTTTCAATAAAAATGATAGGTTCTTCTATAATCTACAACTTTAATAATAACCCTTTTTTAGTAACATTAAAAATAATGCTTATCTTCAAATTTTGATATAATGAATTGAATACATTTAATTACTTGTAGCTTGAAAATTATTGGAGGTAAAAAAAAATATTTTGAATAAAATTTACAGATCCTTCTACAATCTACAACTTCTATTATTCCCAATTTTTTGTAACTTTTAAAATAATGCCCTTATTAATTTTTTTCAAAACTCTGTTATCCTTCAATTTGAATATAGTTAATTGAATGCCATTAATTAATATTGTAACTTGAAGATTATTGAAAATAGAATCAAATATTGCGAATGGAAATTACAGTTCCTTCTATAATCTACAACTTTTCTTATTCATATTTTTTGTAACTTTAAAAATAATGCCCTTTTTAATTTTTCCAAAATTCTGTTATTAATTTGAATATAATTAATTGAGTGCTTTTAATATTGTAACTTGGAAATAATCGGAAACAGAACCAAATATTGCGAATAGAAATTATAGTCCCTTCTAAAATCTACAACTTTTCTTATAAATTTTTTTTTTGTAACTTTAAAAATAATGCCTTTTGTATTTTTTCAAATTTGTCTCTTACACCAATTATTAGCTTAGTTAATTCAGCGACTTTATTAAATTGTAACTTTCGAATTATTAAGAGCAGAACCAAACATTGAGAATATAAATTGTAGATGCTTCTATAATCTGCAACTTTTCTTATCAACATTTTCTTGCAACTTTGAAAAATTGTATCGGTTCGAACGTAACAGTAAATTTCGGTCAATTTGAACCGGATTTTTTTAATTTTGCAAATGCAATAATGCAAAGTGCGAGTGAATCGAACCGGATCATTTTTTAATTACACCCTTTTTTAACACTTCCGCAGCCTCCTTGAGCAAGGGTGAATTTCTGATTTGATTTGCGAGCCGAAAGGGTGCAGTATTCGCACTCGCTTAATCGGCCGGAAGTTATTTATTTTTTGAATTAAGAAAGAATTACGAGACAGATCTCGTCGGAGGTCGGCCGGTGAAAAAAATAACTGAAAAGTGCCGCCTTATAGACACGTCAATAGATTCAATGATAATTTTATAATCAACAACAAAAAGGTTTATCAAAATGACATCGAAATCGAAAACGGAGAGTCATTTCGTGACCACCTACTGTTGCTTATAATTTGGAATCTATACAAACTGTGAAACTAATCGGTTATTTATAGGCAGGAATAATTTTGATTATTCTCGAGAAAAAATCCGTCCTTTTCTCTTCCGCGTGGCGGAGGGCCTTTCTGGAGAGGACGTGCGGCGCAATTCACGTTTGGATGAATTTTAAATTGTCGGAAGCGAATGATTTTAGATTTTCTTTTCAAGTTCAATTATTTTAATTTTAGATTTGTTGTATTATTAAAATAACCTTCGAAGGCCCGATTGTGCGCGTCTTTATCTCGGGAGATTGAAATTAAATTTGTGGAATATTTGAGGAAAAAATTAATGCCACTCTTAATGCACGCGAAAGAAATTCAATTAATTCATCAAAAGAGAGCGAAGTAGTAATAAATGGAAAACAAATCAACAATACCGAAATTTTAATCAAAAATTCATTGAAACGCGCCGAATAAAAATGTTCCCTTTAAATTACCGGAAAAAAAAACAAAACCCCTCTTTAAGTCTTCAATTCCGGAATTTAATTAATTTTTATGCGCGACGAAATTTTTCCCGCGTCCGATCCGCAGATGGAACTTATGACTTTCCCATTAATCAAGTCATTTTAAATTTAATTATTGGGAATTGTATATCATTGCGCGGGCGGTTTTTCTGAAGGGGTTAAGATTAACTGATCGGCGAATTTACGACTTATCCCCCGGATTTAAATTTTTTAATTAAGTCCGGGCTGCACTTGGGCGAACTACGCTGCTGCTGCTAGCCGAGGGCCAATCCTAAACACAGACTAACCTTTGACCTAGCGCTGTCAAATTTCCTGCCCTTTGCCGGACTAGCGTTTCCTTTGTGCTCACAGGGTGTGTGCGAACCCCTTCCCTCAGGAGAACCAAAACTGAAGATATGTTGATGATGGCTCGTAATTATTATTGTTTCAAAGGATCGCTCCGACTGTTCAAGCGAATCAAAGTAATTTATCCGAATCTAAAATTTTATTCGTAATTGCTCTTAGTGGCGCAAAATTGGCAAAAGTAAAGATAAACGTTTGTAGAATCACCTACGAAAAAATATTTCGAGGTTAGCTCAGGTGAAAGTTGAGCAAAGTGTCACAAAATGTCACAATTTCTTTGAGGAGAGGTTGAAATTTTTAGGAACGCACTGTACGTTTAGTATTAACGTTGAGGTGATGAAATTTTGACTGCTTATTAATGTGATCATAATTAATAAAAATAGAAAAGTGATTTGGTCCAAGTGTCACAGAAAATTTTTGGCCAATTTTTGAAACTGAATGTGTGGAGTCACAAATTTATTTATATTTAAAAATTCGTTCTGCTAAAAGTTACAATATTTTCAATGAACTAATTGGTGAAATTAAAGATAAATGTTTGTACAATAACCTTCACCTTAAAAACTGAAAGTTGAGTAAAGTGTCACGGAATCTCAACATTCCTTCAGTTCGAGATGTTTGGTATCTTTAGGTAAGCACTGTACGAATACTATTAACGTTAAAATTCTGATATTTTGTCTTTTGATTAATGTAACCCTAATTAATGAAACTGCAAGTGGGATTTGGCCCAATTGTCACAGAAAATTTTCGACTAATTTTTGAAACTGAATGTGTGGAGTCACATGTTTATTTATCTTTAAAAATTCGTTCTGCTAAAAGTAATTATTAAAAAAAATCCACAATTTTTGTTTTAATAATTTTATTCTACATCAAACAATTAATCAGCTATCAGCAAGTAAATCTGTTTTTGTTCAATTGAATTAATTAGTTAGTAATTTGTTCATTGCAGGAATTTCAGTAACAGTATTCTTCAAATTAGAGAGATATGGTAATTAGAAAAGTTATTGGCACTAGAATGATCTACAATTTCTATCCCTATGATTTTTTAATATTTCGATACATTTTCTAATTTATTTATTATTTTTAGTTATAAAAAAATTTGTGAATAAAAAGTTGTAGATGTGAAGAAAATCTACAATTTTTGTTTTACTAATTTTATTCTACATCAAACAATTAATCAGCTATCAGCTAATTAATCTGTTGTTCTTCAATTGAATTAATTTGTTAGCATTTTGTTCATTGCAGGAATTTCAATAACAGTATTCTTCAAATTAGAGAGATATGGTAATTATAAAAGTTATTGGCACTAGAATGCTCTACAATTTCATGGCTTTTTAATATATCGATACATTTTCTAGTTATAACAGGTTAAGTGGTTGAAGGTTTCTTTTTGTTAAAATTCTCGTTGAGCAAGTAAAAGTAGCTATAGTTTTCAAGTAAAAAAAAAAAATTGTGAACGAGAAGTTGTAAATGCTAAGAAAATCAACAATTTTTATTTTAATAATTTTTTTCTGAATCAAGCTATTAATCAGCCATCAGCAAGTAAATCTGTTTTTGTTCAATTCAATTAATTAGTAGCAATTCGTTCATTGTTGGAGTTTCAGTAACAGTATTCTTCAAATTAGAAAGAAATGTTAATTAGAAAAATTATTGGCAATATAATGATCTACAATTTTTATTCTTGTTACTATTTAATATTTTGAAACATTTTCCAATTATCACCGCTCAAAGCTGTTGAAGGTTCTTTTATTAAAATTCTATTTGAGCAAGTAAAAGCAGCAATAGTTTTCAAGTTATAAAAAAAATTGTGAACAAGAAGTTGTAGATGTTAAGAAAATCTACAATTTTTATTTTAATAATTTTCTTATGCATCATATAATTAATCAGCTATCAGCAAGTAAATCTGTTTTTGTTTAATTGACTTAATTAGTTAGTAATTTGTTCATTGCAGGAATTTTAGTAGCAGTATTCTTCAAATTAGAAAGATATGGCAATTAGAAAAGTTATTGGCACTAGAATGCCCTACAATTTCTATTCCAATGACTTTTTAATATTTTGAAACATTTTCCAATTATCACAGGCCAAAGTTGTTGAAGGTTTTTTTAATTAAAATTCTCTTTGGGCGAGTAAAAGTAGCAATAGTTTTCAAGTAATAAAAAAATTCACAATAAAATAATAAGCGATTTATCACAGTAATAGGACATGCGCTGGTACAGAGCAAATTAGACTGAATTACTGATCAGCGTCAAGTCATACACAGTGCTCATTCAGTACGGGATGATGCTGCAAAATGCTCGCAATCAAAAGAAATATTCCTAAAAAATTGTAAAAATAGTTTGTAAAAATTGAAATTTCAACTTTTGTTATTTTTTGCATGCCCCAACTACTAAAAGGTAAATTCGCCGGGACTTGTTTAAAATTTGTCGCACATAACTTGACCCAAACGGCCACTTGGCTCGAGTGTCTCAAGGACACGTGTCCGGCCGAAAGCCCTTATTTACCGAACGATTACCGAAAAAATATTTCAGCGCAAAGTACGTTTTAAGTGAATTTGTCCATTACCGCCACAAGTCCTAATGTTAACATAACTCATCCGAGCAAGTGGCGGTCCTTTCGCCGAACGAATCGATGATGGAGTAATTAAGGGCAGATATCCTGAGGGCTGCGAACGGCCGTTTTTGGTCGTTCAAAGGGAAGAGTCGATAACCCGCATTTTTTCTCGCAGCGGCCTTGGCGCAGGAAACCATAAACAGCGATAAATAACGACATTTATGCCTAATATTAAATATTAATAATTTATGCGCGCGATCACATAATACTAATATCCCACACACCCACCAAACACACACACACACCTACGGTCCTCTGTCCCATGCGACCGGACAAGAAGAAAAAATCCGCCTGATAGTGCATACATTGATTCATGGGTCGAACATCGGCCATAAATCTGCGAGGAGGCGAAAATTAATTACGTAGGGGTAATTCGACAGTTGGAACCCGAGTTGGAACCAGCTTGAGGAGGATCGAGAGGATCGGTCCGCGTGAGGGAAATTTCAGATTCAGTTACAATGTGTCGCAGAGTTGTATCACCAGTTTTGTTGTATGGATTCGAGTGGCTCGCATAAATCTCGGCGTAAAAAAAAATTTTCAGTGTCGTAAACACCTCGTAAATCAAAGGCGGACCGGCTATTGATCAATCGCCGTGTGTAGGTCGATCGGATCGGTTTAACGTTACAGATAGCGGTAATCGATGCACCGCTTGAATCTTGGCCGGAAAAATTAATAAAACGACGGCTAACATTGTTTATTGGTTGTCGAGTGCGCCTAGGAGGGCGATTCCCGTACGAGATTTGTTCAAGTTTAATACGTTGTATTTCAAATTTTGACGGTTTTATTCGTTGCCGGTCAAATTCATGCCGGGAAGGCCACCAAATTCGAGGAGTGAGCGGTTCTTCACTCGCTTGTGCACACAAACGTTTTTCGAAATTTATTTCCTTTCGATGGGTCGCTTCGTGTCCCAAGTTATGCCTGGAATTTTTCTTGCGATTGAGCATGTCATTATTGTAAAAATTAGCACTGAATTCTTGTTACAAGTGGCATTTGAAATTCGACAAATAAATCATTGGTTGCAAAAAGTAAGATGGGACATCTGCGCACGCACCTGGTGGCACTTTACTCAACTCTACTTTGAGCTAGCCTCTTAAAATGTTTTGAGGTTATTTTACAGACATTTATTTTGTCACCAATTAGTTCATTGAAAATATTGCTACTTTTAGAGGAACGAATTTTTAAAGATATATAAATTTGTGACTCCACACATTCAGTTTCAAAAATTGGCCAAAAATTATCTGCGACACATGGGCCAAATCCCACTTACACTTTCATTAATTAGAGTCATATTAATCACCAAAAAAAAATTCAGAACTTTAACGTTAATATCATTCGTACAGTGCATACCTAAAGATACCAAACATCTAAATCTGAAGGAATGTTGAGATTCCGTGACACTTCACTCAACTTTCTGTTTGAGCTAACCTCTTAAATTTTTTTGAGGTTATTTTACAAACATGTATCTTTAATTTCACCAATTAGTTCACTGAAAATATTGTAAATTTTAGCAGAACGAATTTTTAAAGATATATAAATTTGTGACTCCACACATTCAGTTTCAAAAATTGGCCAAAAATTACCTGTGACATTTGGGCCAAATCGCACTTGCGGTTTCATTAACTAGGGTCATATTAATCACCAAAAAAAATTTCAGAACTTTAACGTTAATATCATTCGTACAGGGCATACCTAAAGATACCAAACATCTAAATCTGAAGGAATGTAGAAATTCCGTGACACTTCACTCAATTTTCAGTTTGAGCTAACCTCTTAAATTTTTTGAGGTTATTGTACAAACATGTATCTTTAATTTCACCAATTAGTTCATTGAAAATATTGTAACTTTTGCAGAACGAATTTTTAAAGATATATAAATTTGTGACTCCACACATTCAGTTTAAAAAATTGGCCAAAAATTTTTGTTAATAATTTTTTTTGTAACTTTAAATGTTACTACTCTTACTTTCTCAACGAGAATTTTAGCAAACAATGCTTCAATAACTTTAAAATATTTAAAAATATTAAGAATGACACTGTTGCTTAGTTTACAATTCTTCTTATATCTACTTTACTGCATTTTGTGGTGGAAAACCTACCCATACCATATTAGCACCGAGTACGCCCTGCTGTTCATCGATAATCCTATTAAGATTTTTATTGGAGATTTGTTTAGATCAGAAGAAAAAAGTAAGCCTTGATGTGAAGTAATTTAAAAAAGGTCCCGCTCAATTCCCAATCCTCAATTCAATTAATCTAATTGAATTAAACCGAAAACCATGATACACCTGGTAAGTAAACAGAGCAAACGTCGGCATTATATTGAAAGCTTCGACTCGATGACGTGCTCGCACACACATGCAGCATCCAAAACCACCTTCTAACAATATTAATTGTAGATTTGAGAATACCCACACACACACACATTCGATTGTTGACATACGAAGCAGCGAAGGCAATTACTTGATAACTGGGTAATACCTATCCGGAATCTATGCGTGTTTGGATGAGATATCAGAACAAAACCGGGATTTAAATGTTATTATTTCTATTAATTAATTCCGAATCCGCGGCGAAATCATTTTAAAAGATCGATGCCTAGCACTGCGAGCGGCACACGCATCACAAAACCGCATTCGCTAATTAACTCGTTCCTAATTGAATCAATGTTGTGTTTGATCAAAACGACTGTCTTGTTAAAACGCGAACGGGGCAACAAGTGAAAATAAAGGTCTTCCACCACTCACGTGTGTGTGTGTGTGTGTGTGTAAATATGTACATTAATAATTTATTAGGAAATGAAAATAGTTTGTCTGGTGGAAATAAGTTATTTCAAATAACATTTTCAAACGTCGGTATTTACTTACACCGTTGGCGATTTTAATTAATATTGTTAATATGCACGTGTGGCCGCCGCCGAAAAGGTAAATACGCCGCCGAGTGTATTAAAAGGGGAAGGATGGGGCGGCAAAAAATTCGCGCTCGAGGACGTCAAGACGGAAACCGGAAAACTTAGTGCTCTACATCCGCCTTTGTTGGGTGTTAATGGATGTCTGGACACTGTTCCGCGCCAGCGGTACCCAAACTTAATTTCGCACGTTCAGACCCAAAATTGCTTGCACTTAGAGCGTGGTGTGTATGCTATTTTTTTAACTCAAGAAGCAAAATTCCAACAATTTAAAATTTCTGCAATCCAAATTTTCATTCTAAGACAGAAGGGTGAATACAACTGTGTGTGGGGATTACTTGCACAGTTTTGGGACCACTGATTGCGTGTATCAGTCATTGGGACTTGTGACTTGAGTGGTTCGGGATTTTTTGTGGGATCGATGATGGGGTAATTAAGAATGGATGTGCCAATGCAGGAAGTTGTTACAGTGGAGAAGATGCTGTCAGCGCTAACAGATTTTCCAGAATGCCTATTGTTTTTTGGAGTAACTGGGAGCTTGTAATAATTTTTTTCTGCAAATGGATCAAGAGATTTTTATTTTAAATTCGTGTCAGGTGTTAGGTGAATTTTTCGGTAACTGAAAAGTGCCATCTACAAAGCGAAACCAGAACGAACAGTCTTTCATTGTATAATAATGAGATTTAACATTGTAATAGGACATTCGCTGGTGCAGAGCACATTAGACAGGATTACTGAAAAGTTTCAGGACACACACAATGCTCGTGCAGTACAAGATGACGCTGTAAAATGTTCTCAGTTAAAAAAATGTTATTGAGCAAAGTTAAAGATGTTAGACGGCTCTACAATTTCTATTTTTGGCGTTCTGAAAATTATTTTTAGTAAATAAATAATTTTAAAAATGAGCCGAAAAATAAAACAGCCATTGCCGATTGAATTATCGACATTTATTGCGCTTCAAAGAATTTTGTCCCGAATGAATCATTAAACAGAATAAATAAATAAACGGAAACGAGTTAATAAAATCAAAGTAATTTATCCAAATCTAAAATTTTATTCGTAATTGCTCTTAGTGGAGCAAAATTGGCAAAATTAAAGATAAACGTTTGTAGAATCAGCAAAGTTGAGCAAAGTGTCACAAAATGTCACCATTCCTTCCGGATGAGGTTGGAATCTTTAGGTACGCACTGTACTTTTAATATTAATGTTGAGGCGATGAAATTTTGAGTATTTATTCATGTGATCATAGTTAATAAAAATACAAAAGGGATTTGGTCCAAGTGTCACAGAAACTTTTTGGCGAATTCTTGAAGTTGAATGTGTGGAGTCACAAATGTATTTAACTTTAAAAATTCGTTCTGCCAAAAATTACAATATTTTCAATGAACTAATTGTTGAAATAAAAGATAAATGTTTGTACAATAACCTCAAAAAAATTTAAGAGGTTAGCTCAAAATGGAAGTTGAGTAAAGTGTCACGGAATCTCAACATTCCTTCAGATTTAGATGTTTGGTATCTTTAGGTATGCACTGTACGAATGCTATTAACGTTAAAGTTCTGAAATTTTTTCTGTTGATTAATGTGACCCTAATTAATGAAACCGCAAGTGGGATTTGGCCCAAATGTCACAGAAAATTTTTGGCCAATTTTTGAAACTGAATGTGTGGAGTCACAAATTTATATATCTTTAAAAATTCGTTCTGCTAAAAGTTACAATATTTTCAGTGAACTAATTGGTGAAATTAAAGATACATGTTTGTAAAATAACCTCAAAAAAATTTAAGAGGTTAGCTCAAACAGAAAGTTGAGTGAAGTGTCACGGAATCTCAACATTCCTTCAGATTTAGATGTTTGGTATCTTTAGGTATGCACTGTACGAATGTTATTAACGTTAAAGTTCTGAATTTTTTTTTGGTGATTAATATGACTCTAATTAATGAAAGTGTAAGTGGGATTTGGCCCATGTGTCGCAGATAATTTTTGGCCAATTTTTTAAACTGAATGTGTGGAGTCACAAATTTATATATCTTTAAAAATTCGTTCTGCTAAAAGTTACAATATTTTCAATGAACTAATTGGTGAAATGAAAGATAAATGTTTGTAAAATAACCTCAAAAAAATTTAAGAGGTTAGCTCAAAATGGAAGTTGAGTAAAGTGTCACGGAATCTCAACATTCCTTCAGATCGAGATGTTTGGTATCTTTAGGTATGCACTGTACGAATGCTATCAACGTTAAAGTTCTGAAATTTTTTTTGTTGATTAATGTGACTCTAATTAATGAAACCGCAAGTGGGATTTGGCCACAGAAAATTTTTGGCCAATTTTTGAAACTGAATGTGTGGACTCACAAATTTATTTATCTTTAAAAATTCGTTCTGCTAAAAGTAACAATTTTTTCAATGAACTAATTGGTGAAATTAAAGGTAAATGTTTGTAAAATAACCTCAAAAAAATTTAAGAGGTTAGCTCAAAATGAAAATTGAGTAAAGAGTCACGGAATCTCAACATTCCTTCAGATCGAGATGTTTGGTATCTTTAGGATGCACTGTACGAATGCTATTAACGTTAAAGATCTGAATTTTTTTCTGTTGGTAAATGTGACTCTAATTAATGAAACTGCAAGTGGGATTTGGCCCAAGTGTCACAAAAAATTTTTGGCCAATTTTTGAAACTGAATGTGTGGAGTCACAAATTTATTTATCTTTAAAAATTCATTTCGCTAAAAGTAACAATATTTTCAATGAACTAATTGGTGACATTAAAGATAAATATTTGTAAAATAACCTCAAAAAAATTTAAGAGGTTAGCTCAAAATGGAAGTTGAGTAAAGTGTAACGGAATCTCAACATTCCTTCAGATCGAGATGTTTGGTATCTTTAGGTAAGAACTGTAAATTTTTTCTGTTGATTAATTAAAAAAATGTTATGAGCAAAGTTAAAGATGTTAGGCGGCTCTACAATTTTTTTTGGTGTTCTAAAAATTATTTTTAGTAAATAAATAATTTTAAAAATGAGCCGAAAAATAAAACAGCCATCGCCGATTGAATTATCGACATTTATTGCGCCACTTCAAAGAATTTTTTCCCAAATGAATCATTAAACAGAATAAAAGGCGCATAAATAAACGGACGCGAGTTAATAAAACCCGTAAAATATTAAAAAAGCGTTCCGATTGAATTATTGGCAGCTATTCGATCCGGCCCCTCACAAAAAACTTTTATGGGTTTATAAATAAGTGGCGAGCATAAAACCGAAAAACATCCCGATCTATAAATAAATATCAATCAAACGACGACGGTCCCGCACCTTTCCCGGACCGTAAATTCGGCGCGGCATGGGGCCAAAATCGGAAAAAATCCGACTTTGTCGATCAATTTCATTTTGGGCGAACACACGCGCTCGGCAGCAATAATTTTTTATCACCATTTGAGCAGAAAAAATGATATCTTACGGCCATTAACCGAACACAACAACAAAAGAAAATATGGGGGAATATAACATCAAGATCTGTTGTAAAGGTAACATTAGTTCGCATCCAGGAGGGAAAAAGGAGTGGAAAACGAGAAGAGGAAACGGTCGCAATATATTTACATTATGCGCTATCGCCGATACAAGCCGAAAAATAAGTGCGCCTGAGCCTCTCCGGAATCCGCATCACAATTTTCGTGATTGCATTAAAAAGTCTGAAATATCGGATCGCTGATACACGCCGTATTGGATGCGGAGAGAGGACGGCCGTAAACAGCAATAAACGTCAACTTTTCCCTCGCCCCTTTCGGTAATAACCATCTTTTCACTAACAATAAGAATTCTCAAACCGAACACACATATTATATATTTATGATTTTTTTTCGAAATTCAACTCAAGTCTACCTGCTCATTTCCCTTTGTTTATGCCATATTGCCTTTCCTACACTGTTCGAATAATAAAAAAAACCGGCCTCTCCACCCCCAAAAACGACCCTCCCTTCACTCAAAAACCAACAAAAAAATCGTTACATTTCCTCATCCGAATTTTTAGAAAATTTTCGGTGCAACAAATCCCCCAATGAGGGAAAAACGCTTTCCGATTCGGGGGCTTTTTAACAGTGTACCGTATAATGATATGATAATGAACAAAGCAATGGATATTAATTCGAGACTTATAGCGTTTTATGCATATAATGTCCGTTTTTATGGTTCTTTATGCGATACAGATGATTGGTTAGTATTACAGGCAACGGCATTCGAATGCGATCTTTATTCGGTTTCGGAATAGAGGTTCTGGGTAATAAATTTGTTTGTAATTAAATCCGTTATTTGTGTTTAACGAATTTGCATTTCTGATATCGAATCGGGTCCTTGTGCGCCGTGAGTGATGGGACGTGTTTTCATTGTGGGGATGGGGTGGCGCGAAAAACCGTTGCAATCGAATTAATTTGCCGACTTGTATGTGGAAATAACAATGTTCTTTTAATTGCGAAAAAGTAATAGGAATAAAAACATTTCTCTAATCAAATTTTTTTGTAATTTGACGAGCTTCTTTTATTTCTTTATAGAACAAAATGCTGACTAATTACTTTAATTGAAGAAAACAGATTGGTAGTTTGATGCAGAAAAAAATTATTAAAATAAAAATTATAGATTTTCTTAACATCTACAACTTCTTGTTCACAATTTTTTTTATAACTTGAAAACTATTGCTGCTTTTACTTGCTCAAATAGAATTTTAATAAAAAAACCTTCAACAACTTTGAGCTGTGATTATTGGAAAATGTTTCAAAATATTAAATAGTAATAAGAATAAGAATTTTAGATCATTATATTGCCAATAACTTTTCTAATTAACATTTCTTTCTAATTTGCAGAATACTGTTACTGAAACTCCTGCAATGAACAAATTGCTATTAATTAATTGAATTGAACAAAAACAGATTTACTTGCTGATGGCTCATTAATAGCTTGATTTAGAAAAATATTAATAAAATAAAAATTGTAGATTTTCTTAACATCTACAACTTCTTCTTCACAATTTTTTTTATAACTTGAAAGCTTTTTCTTGCTAAAATAGAATTTTAATAAAAAAAAACTTCAACAACTTTGAGCTGTGATAATTGGAAAATGTTTCAAAATATTAAATAGTAATAAGAATAAAAATTGTAAAGCGTTATATTGCCAATAACTTTTCTAATTAACACTTCTTTCTAATTTGAAGAATACTGTTACTGAAACTCCCGCAATGAACAAATTGCTGCTAATTAATTGAATTCAACAAAAACAGATTTACTTGCTGATGGTTGATTAATAGCTTGATTCAGGAAAACATTATTAAAATAAAAATTGTAGATTTTCTTAACATCTACAACTTCTTGTTCACAATTTTTTTTATAACTTGAAAACTATTGCTACTTTTACTTGCTCAAGTAGAATTTTAATAAAAAAAAACCTTACACAACTTTGAGCTGTGACAATTGGACAATGTTTCAAAATATTAAATAGTAATAAGAATAAAAATTGTAGATCATTATATTGCCAATAACTTTTCTAATTAACATTCTTTTCTAATTTGAAGAATACTATTACTGAAACTCTCGCAATGAACAAATTGCTACAAATTAATCGAATGAAACAAAAACAGATTTACTTGCTGATGGCTGATTAATAGTTGATTTAGAAAAAAATTATTAAAATGAAAATTGTAGATTTTCTTAACATCTACAACTTCTTGTTCACAATTTTTTTTATAACTTGAAAACTATTGTTGCTTTTTCTTGCTCAAATAGAATTTTAATAAAAAAACTTTCAACAAATTTGAGCTGTGATAATTAGAAAATGTTTCAAAATATTAAATAGTAATAAGAATAAAAATTGTAGATCATTATATTGCCAATAATTTTTCTAGTTAACATTTCTTTCTAATTTGAAGAATACTGTTACCGAAACACCCGCAATGAACAAATTGCTACTAATTAATTGAATTGAACAAAAACAGATTTACTTGCTGATGGCTGATTAATAGTTGATTTAGAAAAAAATTATTAAAATGAAAATTGTAGATTTTCTTAACATCTACAACTTCTTGTTCACAATTTTTTTTATAACTTGAAAACTATTGTTGCTTTTTCTTGCTCAAATAGAATTTTAATAAAAAAACTTTCAACAAATTTGAGCTGTGATAATTAGAAAATGTTTCAAAATATTAAATAGTAATAAGAATAAAAATTGTAGATCATTATATTGCCAATAATTTTTCTAGTTAACATTTCTTTCTAATTTGAAGAATACTGTTACCGAAACACCCGCAATGAACAAATTGCTACTAATTAATTGAATTGAACAAAAACAGATTTACTTGCTGATGGCTGATTAATAGCTTGATTCAGGAAAAAATTATTGAAATAAAAATTGTAGATTTTCTTAACATCTACAACTTCTTGTTCACAATTTTTTTATAACTTATAAAATATTGCTACTTTTACTTGCTCAAATAGAATTTTAATAAAAATACCTTCAACAACTTTGAGCTGTGGTAATTGGAAAATGTTTAAAATATTAAATAGTAATAAGAATAAGAATTGTAAATCATTATATTGCCAATAAATTTTTTAAATAACATTCCTTTCTAATTTGAAATTTGAAACTCCTGAACAAAAACAGATTTACTTGCTGATGACTGATTAATAAAAAATAATAATTAAAACAAAAATTGTAGATCTTCTTGACATTTACTACAACTTCTTATTAACAATTTTTTTTGTAACTTGAAAAGTTTTATTCCTATTACTTTTACTTTCTCAACGAGAATTTCAAGAATTTTAACTTGTGATAATTAGAAAAATTTTCAAAATATGTAAAAGTAACAAGAATAACAATAGATTGTAGGAATGCCAACATCTTTTCTTGTCAATTTTTTTTTTTTAATTTGTAGAAAACCACTACGAACAAAATGATTGATTTACAGAGTCAATGATTTGACGTTTGATCAAAATAATGGGAATAAGAATTGTAGATCATTTTCTCATCTACAACTATGAACTATGAAGGAAAACGAATTTATTAATACTTTTACTGGAAGATTTCTATATTTAATTTAATTACAAGTTAGTTTACGAGGTCGTAAAAAATCCGGCGAGATCAGTTTCCAGAATTTAGCGTACTAGATGTCAATAATGCCAATCAGAGAAAATCGTCAAATATTCAGAGTAAAAAAATCCCTTTGATCTCGGCCGCAGACGACATACCTGCAAAAATATGCGGTCAAGTCGCATAGCGCTGCAAAAATTCCCCATCGTCTATTTAAGATAATTTCGTTTGCACGTCATATTTAAATTACCCGAAAGGGGCAATTTTTTTTACTTATTAAATTTTATTGGCACCGATCGGGTTTTTATGGGTCGGAACTCGGACCGGGGCAATAAAACACTCGGATCGGCGTTAATCAGCCGAAAACAAATTACTTATTAGTAGAAGAGCTGAATATTCGAGCAGATGGATTGATCGGTCGTTGGGGCCGATAAAAAGAGGCCGAACCTGATTGCCAAAATTATCCTTTGTCGGCGCCGTCTAATGAGGACATGAACATATTCCCGTGATAAATCCGGCGGAATCCGATCGACTTTCGGTAATTAATGGCAATTTCGGAATTTTTATAATTGGAATGAATTTTTTCCTCCGCCGAGGTGGATTTTCTTTCCGTGGGAACCGGGACGACTTGCGGCCGATTTAATTTCGGCAGCGCCGCGCCGATTTTCCTGCGGCACGCAATATTTCGCTAATTGAAACGTCCGAAAAGACATATTTATAATTGGAATGCGGCGAAATTCGGCTCGGATTATCATTCCCGGACATGCGAGCCGGAAAAATTATCGCGTCGATTCCGAAAAGCGGGACGCGTTCTTCGATGGGCTTCAAAGCGGGAATGCATCAACTATTCCCGATACCTGAGGCTTCCTAACCGTATGGGGGTATCAAAGGGTTCAAAGGAATTACCGCGGAACGGAACTATGCGAAAAATTAATATTTAACCTGCGATTATTGTTCTTAAGCGCTTTGATCCGCGAGCGGGAGCGACCGGGATGGGGGATCGAAATCCACTAAGCACCAAACCGTCAAATTCACAGTCCAAGTGGCAAGTGCTTTTACTTTGCCTTGCAAATAAAATTAAAAGAAAAATCAAGCTTTTATTAAATCAAAAACAAAGTAATTTTTAAGTAATTTCTAAGTAATTTTCTAATTATCGCTCCTTCAAAGAAAATAATATCTTATCAAAGTAATTTCAGAGGACTGCCACACATTCAATTGATGATAACTTGTTTATAGCATCAAGTAATCAAAAAATAATGCAAACGAAAATTGTAGAAGCTTTCAAATTCTACAACTTTTCTAATACATATTTTTCTATTATTTCAAAAATAACCCTACTTCTACTTTTCTAAAGAAAATAATCTTCAGAGAAACGGTTTCACAAATTCAAGTGTTGATAACTTGTTTGTAGGTTCAAGTTATAAAAAAATAATAAGAACAAAAATTGTAGAAGCTTTCGAAGTCTACAACTTTTCTGCTACATATTTTTCTATTGTTTCACAAATAACCTTACTTCTAAATTTTTGAAGAAAATAATCTTCTATCAAAATAATTTCAGAGAAACGGTTTTACAAATTCAAGTGTTGATAACTTGTTTGTAGGTTCAAGTTATAGAAAAGTAATAAAAACAAAAATTGTAGAAGCTTTTAAAGTCTACAACTTTTCTGATACATATTTTTCTATTATTTCAAAAATAACCCTACTTCTACTTTTCTAAAGAAAATAATCTTCGATCAAAATAATTTCAGAGAAACGGTTTCACACATTTAAGTGTTCATAAATTGTTTGTAGGTTCAAGTTATAAAATAATAATAAAAACAAAAATTGCAGAAGCTTTCAAAGTCTACAACTTTTCTGATACATATTTTTCTATTATTTCACAAATAACTCTACTTTTCCTTTTCTGAAGAAAATAATCTTCTATCAAAACAATTTCAGAGAAACAGTTTCACAAATTCAAGTGTTGATAATTTGTTTGTAGGTTTAAGTTATTAAAAAATAATGAAAACAAAAATTATAGAAGCTTTCAATGTCTACAACTTTTCTGATGCATATTTTTCTATTATTTTAAAAATAACCCTATTTCTACTTTTCTAAAGAAAATAATCTTCTATCAAAATAATTTCAGAGAAACGGTTTCACAAATTCAACTGTTAATAATTTGTTTGTAGGTTCAAGTTATAAAAAAAGAATAAAAACAAAAATTGTAGAAGCTTTCAAAGTCTACAATTTTACCGATACATATTTGTCTATTATTTCAAAAATAACCCTACTTCTCTACCCTTTCAAAGCAAATGATACTTTATTAAGTAGTTTCAGAGAAATACTTTCACACTGTTTAGTACATGTTAGCCGTATCAAGATAATAAAAAAAAATAAAACCAAAAATTATAGAGATTTTCGGAATCTACAATTTCTCATTTAATTTTTTTTTTAATATTTCAAAAAGAACTACCCACAAAATAGTATCTTATTATTCTCAAATTCAGCTGTTGAGTTGTAGAATTTCTTTAGCATCTACTATTTTTATTGACACTATTTATTGACAATTTGACCGACGAAAAAGTGCCTAAAACCCGTCTCGATTGAAAGAGTGCCGTTAATCATTTAATTTTTTTTTATAAATCTTCCCCTTTGACGACATTAGTTTTCCGGAATGGACACACACAGACAGACAGGTAGAGAAGATAAGAGCGGCCATTCGCCACGAGAAGAAAAAGGAATTTACGATTATTGTAACGAGTCGAGGAACGCATTATAATACATAATAATGCACCTGTTTCTAATAAAGAAATAACAATACAGGTAGAACGGCTTGAGAATGATAATATTTTATACCGGTTGAACGGACACGCAGTGATTCTCGCTAAGTACTGGCTGACTTCCGGTCTAATTGTTCGACATGTCATGGTTGCCGACCATTCCATTTCACGTATTAATTATGGTCATTACAGGTCGCGGAATAACCTGCGACCTTCGGAGGGCATGGGAAAGAAACCGCCGCCGCCGAGCGTTTTTCTAATTAAACCGCGCGGACAATAACTCGAAAACGGTGTTGGGTCCTTATCGACAATAAATAATATCTGTTGAGTACATCAGTCGGGTTTTAAAAGCACTAAAGGATCGGAGAGTGGACGACTCTGATAGATTACTTAATCTCACATGTGCCTGTGTTATGTCGCTGGCCTATTGTTAGACAATTGATGAGCTCGGTCGCCTTGGTTTTAATGCGTCCTTTCAATGGATAAGTGATTAATAAGGGGCCAAGTCATGTAGCCATTTCACTGAGGATTCGGTTCATTTTTCTTGTCTTTAGTCGTTAGGTGTGGTTTTATATACGGTTTGACATCTGCGCGTTCGCGTTTCAACCTCCTTTTATTTTTGGATTTCAATGGCGAGACTGGACCACCGATCCTCCGCTGACTCCTTTCAACCATCAATTTTAATCTCAAAACGCTCGAAACGAACCAAGGAAATTTTTCTAATAACCTAAAGCCGAGAAGAAACAAAAATGATAACCGGTTGATATTATGGCGCATGCGCGGATCACTGCAACTGTCATTTCAGCTGCCAATTCATTTCAATTTGGGTTAATACTCATTGCCAACTTTGATTTCAGTATAAAAATTAGTAGTAACTATCAAAATATTTTGTTGAACTAAGCTACAAATTGTGCAAAAGTAAAGGAAATGTCCAGTGACTAAAATATCCCATTAATAAAAACGCTCAATAATGCCAACAGAAAATTTTCTAATAACTGAAAATCGAAAGGATTCAAGAAATAAACGGTTGGACACTACAGCGCATGCGCGGGTCAATAAAACAGTCATTTCAGCTGTCAATTACATCAATGTGTGGAATTTTTAAGTTAGATCTCATTGCGGATTTTGTTTTCATTACAAAAATTAATAGAAACTATGAAAATATATTGTTGAAACTAAGCTAGAAATTATACGAAACTAAATGAAATGTCAGAGTTAAAATTTTCGTTATTAAAAACGCTCATTAAAAATCAAATAAAAATTCTAATAACTGAAAATCGAAAAGATGCAAATTAATAACGGTTGATATTATAGCGCATGCGAAAATCAATTTAACTATCGTTTCAGCTGTCAATCAATTAAATGCAGGTTAGATACCATTGTCAACTTTGATTTCAATGTAAAAATTGACAGAAACGATCAAATTTTAATCTCAAACGCTCAAAACAAACCAAAGAAAATTTTCTAATAACCAAAAGCCGAGAAGAAACAAACATAATAAACGGTTGATATTATAGCGCATGCGCAGATCATTGCAACTGTTATTTCAGCTGCCAATTAATTTCAGTTTGGGTTAAATCTCATTGCCAACTTTGATTTCAGTATAAACATTAGTAGTAACTATCAAAATATTTTGTTGAACTGAGCTGAAAATTGTGCAAATGTGAAGTAGCTAAAAAATCCCATTAATAAAAATGCTCAATAATGCCAACAGACAATTTTCTAATAACTGAAAACCTAAAGAACACAAAACATAAACGGTTGGATACTACAGCCCATGCGTGGGTCAATAAAACTGTCATTTCAGCTGTCAATTAAATAAATGTGTGGAATTTTTAAGTTTTAAGTTAGGTCCCATTGCCGATTTTGCTTTTATTACAAAAATTAATAGAAACTATGAAAATATATTGTTGAAACTAAGCTAAAAAATGTACGAAAGTAAATGAAATGTCTAAGAGTTAAAAATTTCGTTAATAAAAACGCTCATTAAAGTTAAAAAAAAGTTCTAACTGAAAATCGAAAAGATGCAAAAAATAACCGGTTGATATTATAGCGCATGCGCTAATCAATTTAACTGTCATTTCAGCTTTCAATCAATTAAATACATGTTAGATATCATTGCCAACTTTGATTTCAGTATAATAATTAGTAGTAACTATCAACATATTTTGCTGAACTAAGCTAAAAATTATACGAAAGTAAATGAAATTTCAAAGAGTTAAAAATGTCGTTAATAAAGACGCTCATTAAAGTTAAAAAAAATGTTCTAATAACTGAAAATCGAAAGGATGCAAATAAATAACCGGTTAATATTACAGCGCATGCGCGAAACAAATTGAACTGTCATTTCAGCTTTCAATCAATTAAACACACGTTAAATATCATTGCCAACTTTGATTTCAGTATAATAATTAGTAATAACTATCAAAATATTTTGTTGAACTAAGCTAAAAATTGTGTAAAAGTAAAGGAAATTTTCAGTGGCTAAAAAATGCCATTAATAAAAACGCTCAATAATGCCAACAGAAAATTTTCTAATAACTGAAAACCGAAAGGATACAAAACATAAACGGTTGGACACTACAGCGCATGCGCAATCAAACTGTCATTTTAGCTATCAATTACATAAATATTTGGAATTTTTAAGTTTTAAGTTAGGTCTCACTGCCGATTTTGTTTTCATTACAAAAATTAATAGAAACTATAAAAATATATTGTTGAAACTAAGCTAATACGATACGATAGTAAATGAAATGTCAATGAGTTAAAAATTTCGTTAATAAAAACGCTCATAAATATTTAAAAAAAAAGTTGTAATAACTGAAAATCGAAACAATGCAAATAAATAACCGGTTGATATTATAGCGCATGCGCAAATCAATTTAACTGTCATTTCAGCTGTCAATCAATTAAATGCAGGTTAGATATCATTGCCAACTTTGATTTCGATGTAAAAATTGACAAACGATCAAAATATTGGGTCGCAACCGAGCAAAACTCGTCGAGTGGTTAAAAATCCCGTTAATAAAAAAACGGACGATCAGTCAACGGCTTCGTGATGTATCTCGCATTACATCTAACGACATAAGGTAACTTATTTCCACCACACATCCGAGAAGAGTCATTTGTTTCGCTCGGCTGATGTTTTGCGATTTTACAGATAGCGAGACTTTTTAATATACAATAATAATGACTCGTTGGGCAATAATGTGGTGCGAGGAGCGTTATACTGCGCGGCCACTTATGCCTGCGCGCGTTTTTCGCGTTTTTCGACTATAACCGCACGACAATTAGAAAAATGTCGTGATGTGCTCAAGTTTCCATGACGTCACAAAAGTAATTGTTCATGGCAAGTAACATGTCGTATGAAAAATTATATCAAGCACGGCCCCGTACGAAATTACGAACTGATGCGGCCACAGGAAAGATCACTCGGATGATACAAAAAAAAAAAAAAAAAACACACACACACACACACTCGGTTCGTGAACTGCCGATTTGAACATTCTCATCGAGTGCGTTACACGCCGCGTACGAACCAATACGAATATAAAATGGATCAGACAATGATCTGTTTCCGGCGGAAGCGATAAGGTGTAGGTACTCTATCATTATAAACGGACTTTCTTCCTTCTTGCAGTATTGATATGCATTGTGCCGCACAAAAGAATCCCATAAATTTATTTATTAATTTTTGAACAAACCGAGTTCGAAAATCTTAGTTTCAATCGCTTCTGCTTACTAATGGTCTTATTACAAGTTTTCGATTGAATGGTTGGACGCTCGGATAGTTGCAACGTAACGATGACCGGTTTTAATGTGTAATTATTTGGTTGTATTTATCTTTTAACGTTTTTTAATTGATCACCGAGAGGTCTTTATTTGGGTTTCAATTTTTTATTTTTCTGACGAGCTAAAAAATATTAAGTCAAGTGACATTTTATGACCCACTGAGAGAAGTAATTTCGCATTAGGGCTAATTTACAGTGTGAGCATGAGATTCATCTCGCTGCGACCATTAATTTTCGACATTGGTTGCGGGCCGCACTGTATACTATTTTATAAGATATGTTAAATTTGTTTAATGTCAAAATTCACTGAAGAATGTTTCAAGATGTTATGGGTAAATTGGGATAATGGGAACAATTCTAAATCATTAAATAACGGATGGGACAGCAATAATTACCATTCAACATGTTATAATATGCTGTAGCAAAACATTACATATTAGTTTTTGACTGTCACATTGTTTGGAGAGTATTTCAAGTATTAGGGATACGTTTAGGTAACGAGAAAAATTAAAAATTGTTCGATAACGGATGGGACAGCGGTAGTTATCATCTTAACATGTCACAGTAGAATGTAGAAAAATATTACATAATTGTTTTTAACTTTCACATTGTTTGGAAAGTGTTTCAAGTGTTTAAAATAAGTTTAGGTTACGAGAAAAATTAAAAATCGTTAGATGACGGATGGGACAGCAGTAATCATCATCTCAAAATGGCAGATTAGATTGTAGGAAGACATTACCCAATTGTTTTTGACGTATCACATGATTTGGAAAGTGTTTCATGTTTTTCTGATAAGTTTAGGTAATGATAAAAATTACAAATCGTTCGATAACGGATGGGACAACAGTGATTATCATCTAAAAATGTCTGAATAAATTGTAGGAAAACATTACATAATTGTTTTTTACTATCACCTTGTTTGGAAAGTGTTTCAAGTGTTTAGAATAAGTTTAGGTAACCAGAAAAATTGAAAATCGTTAGATGACGGATGGGACAACAGTAATCATCATCTCAAATTGTCAGATTAGATTGTAGGAAGATTTTACACAATTATTTTTGTCTTATCACATGGTTTCGGAAGTGTTTCATGCTTTTCTGATAAGTTTAGGTAATGATAAAAATTAAAAATCGTTCGATAACGGATGGGACAACAGTGATTATCATCTAAAAATATCTGAATAAATTGTAGGAAGACATTACATAATTGTCTTTAATTATCACATTGTTAGGAAAGTATTTGAAGTGTTTAGAATAAGTTTAGGTAACGAGAAAAATTAAAAATCGTTAGATGACGGATGGGACAGCAGTAATCATCATCTCAAAATGGCATATTAGATTGTAGGAAGACATTACCCAATTGTTTTTGACTTATCACATGATTTGGAAAGTGTTTCATGTTTTTCTAATAAGTTTAGGTAATGATAAAAATTACAAATCGTTCGATAACGGATGGGACAACAGTGATTATCATCTAAAAATGTCTGAATAAATTGTAGGAAAACATTACATAATTGTTTTTTACTATCACCTTGTTTGGAAAGTGTTTCAAGTGTTTAGAATAAGTTTAGGTAACCAGAAAAATTGAAAATCGTTAGATGACGGATGGGACAACAGTAATCATCATCTCAAATTGTCAGATTAGATTGTAGGAAGATTTTACACAATTATTTTTGTCTTATCACATAGTTTGAAAATTGTGTTTCATGCTTTTCTGATAAGTTTAGGTAATGATAAAAATTAAAAATCGTTTGATAACGGATGGGACAACAGTGATTATCATCTAAAAATGATTGAATAAATTGTAGAAAGACATTACATAATTGTTCTTGACTGTCACATAGTGTTGAAAGTGTTTAGGATAAATTTAGGAAACGAGAAAAATTAAAAGTTGTTTGATAACGGATGGGACAGCAACAGTTATCATCACAAAATGACGGAATAGACCCAACAAAAGCATTACATTATTGATTTTAACTGCCACATTGTTTGAAAATTGTTTCAAGTGTTTGTGATAAGTTTAGGTGACGAGAAAAATTTAAAATTGTGATAGGTCTTTATTTATTTATTTCAAAAAAATCATTTATTCATTTGAGCTTGATGACGTTTTGTTACCCACTGATGCTAATTTGAAGTTTGAGCAGGAGATCCATCTTGCTGAAAAAATAACTTACGAAATTAGCTTCGCCACGCGCTGCGTTTTGTGCTATAAGGTGTGTCGAGTTTGTTTAAGCGTAATTTTTAATTGCCAAACTTGATTTCAACAATTTCGTTGTGCTTTCGTCTTGATGGCATCACGTTCCACGCGCGCTAATTAAATAAATTAACGTTACGTGAAATTATTGTTCGGTAAAAATTTCCCGGAAATTTCGGCAACAACGTAATCATCATCGGCCGACACATTCGCGCGCGGCGCTATAAATCAGCCGACAATTAACTGCGATGCGCAATTAAACGTTCTGTTATCGGAACGGCTCATTAACATAAAACATTAAAATTCCGGCAAGTCCAATTTATTTAAGAAACGACCCAAATAACCGAACGGTAAGGAAACACAGTTTTTGAGTTCCCCCGTTAATTTATATCTGTGCCTGACTGTTACCGATACCGGGCCTTAACGAATTAAAACTTAAAACGCAACCTTATAATTCATACGCTAATCGTTACCGCTTCGAATTTTACCACTCATTTTAGCCCGGCCATTATCTTGTCACCAGATCTGGAAACGGATTTATTAATTTAAGGAACGAAACATTAATCAGGCGACATTATCTCCGGCCCTGGAATCGCACGTGGAAAATATTCGTGAAAACGGGGGGCGCGGAAAAGCGCGTCGAAATTGGCTTTCGTCACGCTTTTTAACCGCGATCGGCGCTCATACACTGACAGAAATAGTCAGTCTGATAGTAAAATTTAAAAAAAAATTAAATTGTCAAAATGTACACTTTATTAACTACTACCAATTCTTATAAATCAATTTATTTTTTAGAAATAAACTATTTATTACTTTCGACTTTGTTTGAGATCAACATTATTTGAAAACAAATATGTTCTTAATTCATGCAAACAAAAATTTATTAAGTATAACAATGGGTATTTGTTTATAATAATTAAGTTTTTTTTACGTGTAATGCATACTATTTGGTACTAATTAATTGTTAGTGAAAGAAAATACATTTGTGCATTTTTATCAGAAATAAATACTCATTTGTTGAAAAGGTAAGTTGTCTAAGATAAAAAAATGATTATTTTACAATTGAACCGAATGTTTGCATTAACAGCCAAATCATTTCTTTGCGTTATTCGGTAGTTTTAAGAAGTTCCTTAAAATAATAATATGGCACACGCCATCATTTTAAAAAAAGTATAATCGTTCAAGTAAATCGGGACGTATTTTATGGTAAACCAGTTTTTGGAAAGGTTGTTAATGTATTGTACACTGGTGACAAACAAATGTATTTAATATATAAAATAATTGTTTGTTATGGTATTGATAAAAATTTTGTAGCATCTGAAGTGACTGATGATGATTTTTCCACTTTTAAACAAATTATTGACATTAAAAATATTTGTTGCACTTTTCCCACACATATTCAATTAATCGGTGATGGACTTAAATTTATTTCCTGCATGAACCAAGAATATTAATAAGTATCTATAACGACAGCAACTGTATTATTTAGACATTTTACAAACATTTCTAATACATTTCACATTGAGTGACCCTCTAATATTTTTTTTATTATTTATAGGTATAAGTTTTGTTTTATGTTTATTTTATTTTATTGCATTTTAAATATTTTTATTCATCTTAAATAAAAAATTTCAGTTTAATATGAGATTATTATTAAAAATCCAATTTATAAAATATTTATTAATAAATAATGAAGAGTTTATAGTAAATATTTCCCGCATATTATTTGTTATTATTAATATGCTAATGTAATTGTTAACTGAAATTCGTTAGTAAAAAGCAACTTATATTAAAATGATATAAATAATTAATAAATCTTGGTTGTATTATTATTTACTATTATTAGACGTATATTTAATGTTAACAAATATTTATGAGAGAATATTTATTAATAACAAATATTTATTTGATTTTAAAATACATTTATTTTTTATTAATAAACAATTATTCCTCCAAAATAAAGCAAATTAAGACTGAATAATACATTTATTTGGTGTAACTGAACGTGTGTTAACTATTACCAAATTTATTTTTGTTTTTAATAATTGCTTACTTTATTATAAATAACAATGTGTTAGAAGTAAACTAAGCTAATTGAAATCGTATTAATAAACTGTCAGTTAATCGTAAATAAACATTTGGTGGGCCAAATATCAATCAATATTTGTTAATAGTTAACGAAGTTGCCTTGTTATTAACAAATTTTTCACTTCTTTTCTCTCTGTGTATCTATAACGATAGCAACTGTATTATTTAGACATTTTACAAACATTTCTAATACATTTCACATTGAATGACCCTCTAATATTTTTTTAATTATTTATAGGTATAAGTTTTGTTTCATGTTTATTTTGTTTTATTGCATTTTAAATATTTTTATTCATTAGAAATAAAAAGTTTCAGTTTCATATGAGATTATTATTAAAAATCCAATTTATAAAATATTTATTAATAAATAATGAAGGGTTTATAGTAAATATTTCCCGCATATTATTTGTTATTATTAATATGCTAATTTAATTGTTAACTGAAATTCATTAGTAAAAAACAACTTATATTAAAATGATATAAATAATTAATAAATCTTGGTTGCATTATTATTTACTATTATTAAACGTATATTTAATGTTAACAAATATTTATGAGAGAATATTTATTAATAACAAATATTTATTTGATTTTAAAAAACATTTATTTTTTATTAATAAAGAACTATTCCTCCAAAATAAAGCAAATTAAGACTGAATAATACATTTATTTGTTGTAACTAAACGTGTGTTAACTATTACCAAATTCTTTTTTGTTTTTAATAATTGCTTCCTTTATTATAAATAACAATGTGTTAGAAGTAAATTAAGCTAATTGAAATCGTACTAATAAACTGCCAGTTAATCGTAAATAAACATTTGATGGGCCAAATATCAATCAATATTCGTTAATAGTTAACGAATTTGCCTTGTTATTAACAAATTTTTCACTCCTTTTTTCTCTGTGTAACGTTTCTTGTTTTGTATTCACGTCGCGACGTCATCAAGGGCCCTTCTTGAGCGGCCGGAAGGGTTGAAAGATTTGTCACTGACGGCTGTCTTGACTGACCGAAACCGAATAGGAAATGTAGCTTGTTTATATTAAGAATCGGGTCCCCGATGGGTCATCCCTTGAAAGTTATCAATCACCGCTCCCCTCGTTCGCCGCGGCCGGCGAAATTGCAGGAGAAAATTTTAATAAATCAGCGGGGAAGCGCGATCGACGGCCGCGTAAAACACGGGAAGCACTTGTAAAATCCCCCATTTTCCAATAAACTGATATCAATAGCGACCTGTTGAGCTGAGGGTCGGACGGGGAAAAAATGCTGTTGCGGTCCCGGCGGTTCCTGGCGCACTTTGCGGACCTGTGACGTTTTTCGCGCTGTTAATTCGATTTAAAGGGCGATTTTTGTGGGAGATTGGCGGTTTTTCTTCGACGGGAACGGTTCATCCCTGTAATCTGGGGCTTTAGACCCGACGATCAATTCATTTTGATCCCCAATATTTACAAAAAATCACAATCATTAGATTACGAATGGAACAAAGGACATTTATAATGATGATACAAATTCTAAATCGTTATATAACGGATGGGACGGCAGTAATTGCCATTATAAATGTCCCAATAGACTGTAGGAAGACATTGAAACAATAGTTTTTGAAGATTACATTTTAAATTATTAGGAATACATTAGGCTAACTCTAAAAATTCTACGTCGTTATATAACGAATGGGATCGCAGTAATTACCATTATAAATGTCCCGATGCACTGTAGGAAACATTGCACAATAGTTTTTAGTATTACATCTTTTGAAAAATGTTTCAAGTTAGGAATTCATTTGGGTAACAGGGAAAATTATAAATTATTATATAATCGATGGGACAACAGTAATTACCATTTTAAACTATCCAAATTAACTGTACGAAGATATTCCATAATTGTTTTTGACTGTCACATTGTTTGAAAAATGCTTCAAGTTGTTAAGGGAAAATTAGCAAAACCGAAAAAATTCAGAATCATTAAATAATGAATGGGACAACAGTGATTGCAATCTCAGAATGTCATAGTAGACTGTAGGAACACATTGCTTAATTGTTTTTCACTGCTACATTGTTTGGAAAGTGTTTCAAGCTTTTGAAGTAAAGTTAGGGTAACGAAAATAATTCTAAATCGTTAGATAATGAATGGGACAACAGAAATGACCATTTGAAATGTCACATTAGACTGTACATAACAGTTTTTGACTATCAAATTATTTTGAGATTATTTAAAGTTGTTGAGGTAATTTGAGGTATCGTGAAAAATTAGAGATCGCTAGATAACGGATGGGACAACAGTAATTACCATTTTAAAATATCCAAATAAGCTGTACGAAGACATTGCATAATTGTTTTTGACTGTCATATTGTTTGGGGTAAATTGGGAAAACCGGAAAAATTCAGAATCATTAAATAACGAATGGGACAACAGTAATTACGAACTCTGAATGTTATTCTAGACTGTAGGAAAACATTGCTTAATTTTTTTTTACTGCTACATTGCTTGGAAAGTGTTTCAAGCTTTTGAGGTAAGTTAAGGCATCGAAAATAATTCGAAATCGTTAAGAAACGGATGGGACAACAGTAATTACCATTTTAAAATATCCAAATAAGCTGTACGAATACATTGCATAATTGGTTTTGACTGTCATATTGTTTGGGGTAATTTGAGAAAACCGGAAAAATTCAGAATCATTAAATAACGAATGGGACAACAGTAATTACCATCTCTGAATGCCATTGTAGACTGTAGGAAAACATTGCTTAATTGTCATTGACCGCTACATTGCTTGGCAAGTGTTTCAAGCTTTTGAGGTAAGTTAAGGTAAGTTAATGCAACGAAAATGGATGGGACAACAGTGGGTATCATCTCAAACTGTCAGAATAGGCTGTATGAAAATATCTTCGACTTGATCAGAGAATGATAAAAAAACATTATTATAAATAGTTGTAACTTCTGAATATAAGAAAATGTTTTAGAAAATGTTGTAGATTGTTATTAATTCCGTAACATTTTCCACTTTAAAGCACAATTTTTTTAAATCTGAGCAGAAAATTTATTACAAATATGGCGTCAGTTTTCTTAATCGTCAATGATTAATGTGCGGGGAGGGGTGAATTTTTCCCGGGCCGTCTGCATAAATGATTCGCAAATGCAGTTAGGAAAATCCAGAAATCTAATATAAAATTAACGAAATGTGGCCCCGACACACACAGTAGCGGCGGAAGTAAGCAAGCAAACAACTAGAAGCCCCGTAGTAATAATTCATAAATTGAATGTTTCACAATTGCTAATTCAACATCATTCACACACAGTCCGCTTGTTCTTAACTGGAAATGTATGTAATTAAGTTTGTTTTCTATTATGTTCCGTATAGGTACTGGTTGACCAAAGCATAAATAATTTAATTGTTCAAACAGCGCGCCACGCGAAACAGTGCCCGCCGACGCTCTCCGCCGCGCTGCGAATATTTGATTGGGCCGGCGAGGGGGTTAGTTAAATTAAGTTTTGCTTTAGAGAGTGCCGTATTGCGGCTGCTACGGCTACTACTGTGTATAATTCCTTTAGGGTAACTAAAAGTCACTCAAAATCGCGTATTTGGTGGTATGTTACCGTTTTGATGTTAAAGCGCGTACTACAATCCCGCCGGCCGATTTTGGCGCAGCAGCGGCGGGTTCGCCTCGCCGACCTTTTGTGTAGTACCCGCTCTATGGCTGAAGGCGTCTCGAACCGACTATGCATCCAAATAACAGTGTTATTAAACGAGTTAATGTAACATGTTTTTAAACATAATTACGGCTGATAACGTTGTCTTTGAATTCGACAAGTTGCTTTTTTGTGCGGGGGAAAAACTAGTCGTGCGTTGCTAATTTAAATAGTAGCCGATTTTTTTCTTCTTTTCACGGCACGTTCCACCGATAGGAAAATTGTTGTCGCTTGTTAGCATCCACGAATTCTTTTGTTTTCTTCTTCTTCTAAGATTTTCAATGCATGTAAAACGCAATTTCTTTCCTTTATTTTTAATTTTGAAAAGGAGGTCTTACAGAGAATACCAATCTACTTTGAGCTGACCTCAAGCCGTAATTAAATAATCATAATTAACCAAGTTATTAATTAAAACATCAAATTCTGAAATTATCAAAATTTTGTATTAAAATTTTTTGGACTCTTAGATTAGACTTTTTTATTTTGAGCTGACGCTTAGCTGCTTTAAACAACGCAATCGTTTTTGATTTATTCAATGTTCTTTAGATCAAGAACCGAAATTGAAGTAGCTAATTTTTTCCGATTTCCGAGCTACGTCGAAAAGATTTACAACTTCGCAGTAGGTAATTATCGTTTCCCAGCAGGGATACTTTAATAGCAATAATATCCGAAAATACTTTTAAAGCCAGGTTTCGTTTTCAAACAGTATTTGAAATAATTTGTAGTAAGGATTTTTTTAAAAAAACAAGCTTTTATTAAGACGTAGTAAAAATTTAAAACTAATCTTGATACTGAACTAAATGATTAAAAATAAAGAATCATTTTAATAAAAGGTTGTTTTATTGAAAAAGTATTCTTACTATAAATTAAACTTAATAATAATAAATAATAATAGGATATAATTTTTCCATTTTCTTGTTTTCAAATGATTACAACAAGGGTTGAATCTTAAGAGTCAGTTTTACTAGGTAAAAACCATGCAAATTGCAGTGCATAAATAAAGTGCTCAGGTCATCATTTTTTTGCCGACTTATGTTAGAATCCACATTTTCATTTCACTTTCAGGTAAAATTTTTTGTTTTCAAATGATTACAACAAGGGTTAAATCTTAAGAGTCGGTTATCCTAGGTAAAACCATGCAAATTGCAGTGCACATATTCATAAAATGCTCAGGTCAATTTTTTTTTTGCCGACTTATGTTAGAATCCACATTTTCATTTTATTTTCAGGTAAAATTTGTTGTTTTCAAATGATTACAACAAGGGTTGAATCTTAAGAGTTGGTTATTCTAGGTAAAACCATGCAAATTGCAGTGCACATATTCATAAAGTGCTCAGGCAACGCCATCTTTATTTTACAAGCCGTGAACTAAGAAATTTGGCAGCAGTGTTGCTAGGCGGACATTTTGCGTTCTTCAGTTCAGCATTACATCATTGAGTTGTTGTTGATATTGTTATAAAGTGCAGTTAACGTTAGATAGTTGTGGTATTTCCAAACCTGTGTGTATTTATCAGAATATTTAACTCAATAATTTGATATTCGACAATATAGAAAGTAAGTACATTTAACCTTTGGTTCATGCTTTTCACATGAAAACTTTTTAGATGACTAGAAAATGTTGTGTCCCAAGCTGCAAATCGAATTACGAAAGTGTATCCGTAAAGGGGCAAGCTGCAGTTACTACGTTTTCATTTCCAAAAGATGAAGAAACGAAAAAGAAATGGCTTCGAGCTATCCCGAGGAAAAATTGGCAGCCTACGAAGTATTCATCTGTTTGTATAAAACATTTTAACGAAAATGATGTTATATTAGATCAGATATACAAAAACGGGTCAACTGTTACTACGTTGCTATTAGCACACCCAAAATGAAAGGAAGACGCTGTACCCACAATTTTTCAAAATCTTCCAGTTTATCTGTCTTCAACTTCAACAGTAGTTAGACGAAAAGACCCTGAAGTAAGAAGGAAAGCGTTGCAATCAAAAGAAGCTGGAAAAATTGAAGAATTTGTAAAATCTGATATTATAAATGACTTTACAAATTTTCTTGACACTTTTCAAACAAAACTAAAGGTATAAACAGTGAAACAAAGTGGAACTTTAAAATTAAGAGCAACTTTGGTATTTGGCTGTATTTATTAAATATTGAGTGTTCTAATAGTTCTTCTGAAAGTGAAACTGAGTTAAGTGCCGCCGAAATTTTATGTAGTGTTCTTGTGAAAAGTGATTTAACATTAAAACTCTTTATTGGAAAAGAAGAAATTTCTGCTCACGATTTGAACTGGATTCTCCCTTGTGATTTAAAATTATCTCGATGGTCGCAACTTGAAAATATATTAGTTAGGTATGCCAACGTAAGTCAACACAATTTAAGGACTCGATCTTTTGAATTTTTCTTGCAAAAGTCGTATGAAAATTTAGTTACGTGTAACGAAAAAGCTGAAGAAATGGAAGACTATCAACATAAAAAACAATTGGAACTTTTAATTGATCAGTTAAACATGATATTGTTAAAAAGACGAAAATATTCCCCAGCAACTATTTTGTTTGCATTTATGGCTTATTCATATTCATCGTCTTGTTACATGCTCTTACAAGATCATTTGCTGCTGCCTAGTAAACGATATTTACAACAAATATCTTCTAGATTTAATGTAAAACCAGACAAAAATCTTTCAAATACAAGTCACTATTTGAAACAAATTTCCAAAAACTTGACTGTTCGAGAAAAATATACAATATTACAAATTGATGAAATTTATGTGAAATCTAAGTTAGATTTTAAAGCCAATGGAATTGTTGGCAGTTCAGAAAATAATGCTAAGGATCTGGCAAAAACTATTCAAACTTTTATGATCTCTTCTGCTTTTGGTAATTTTAGTGAAGTTATTCGACTAGTTCCTGTGAATAACACAACAGGAGATCAGTTAAAGATACTCGTTAATGAGGTAATTGAATTTGTTCAAAAATGTGGTTTTCCTATAGTTGCGATACTAACTGATAACAATAGAATAAATCAGAATATGTTCACTTTAATTTCTTCAAACGAATCTATGCCAAATCCATGCTTCCCTGATATTAATACTTACCTATCGTATGACACTGTTCACATTTTTAAAAATGTTAGGAATAACTGGTTGAACAAAAAAGATACTTTTCACACTTTAATATATCCTGATTTTAAAAATTATACAATAAAACGGTATGCATGTTTCGAACATTTGCGACTATTTTTCAAGGACGAGCAAAATAAGTTAATTAAAAAAGCATATAAATTGAGTTATAAAACTTTGTATCCCTCGAATTTAGAGAGACAAAACGTTTTGTTAGTGGATAATGTTTTTCATATGTCAACTATTGCTGCTTTACAAACGGAAGAAAAATGTACAGATACTGCAAATTTTTTACAAATTTTCCGCATCTGGTGGGATATTGTAAATTCTAAAAACCCTATCGTAGGAAAAATAAAAAGAAATGAATGGGCAGGACCAGTTTGTAGTATTGAGGATGAAAAGTTATTGTTTTTGAAACGTTTTTTGTCTTGGATAGAAGCATGGCAGTCTTTCAAGGACAAAGCTGGCTTAAGCTCCGACACATTTGAAGCAATAAGAAGAGCATCTCAAGTGTTATGTAAAATTGCTAACGATGCTTTAACAAAATTTAATGTTTCGTATGTACTCTTGGGGAAATTTCAAACAGACAAGTTAGAGGAAAGGTTTGGAATGTACAGACGACTATCTGGATCAAACTATAATGTATCAGTTAGGCAAGTAATTGAATCAGAAAACAAATTACGAATAAGACATATTTTGAAAATGATCAATAAAAGAGAAGCATGCTTTAGCAACTTTGCTAATGAAAGTACTGAATCAAATTTATATAATGTTGACATTGATCAATTTCGCCCCATTATAACTTCAAATTATCTTGAATTATGTGAAATCGAGGAATCAAGCTGCATATATGTTTGTGGCTATGGAGCACGATCTGTTTGCAAAAAACTGGAATGTACTGCCTGTGTTTTTTTATTTGAGGAAGGACGCGGTAGTAATGTTTGCAACGAATATTTTGACTTTTTACAGCGAGGTGGCTTAAGTGTACCAAGTTACCATGTTAAGTGTGTTTTCTTTCATATGTATGCTTTGTTAGAATATATTGTAGCTAATAGCGTGTGGGAAACAAAATTTTTGCAATCTTCCTGTCAAAAAGGCATTTTAATTCAACTGACACAGTTAAGCTTAAATTCCAATAACTTTTTTCAACAATTTGAATTACATTGTCTGTGTGGCAACGATGTTTCTAGATTGTTTAAAACATTGTATTCTGTTTTTGCAAATATTCTGTTGAATAACTACACAAAATATTCAAAAGAAACAAATGGCACTAAAAATTTAGAGAAAAAAGGAAATTAGCTACGCTAACAAAAGAGAAGAATAAACGTTAAAAATATGTTATTTGTAAATAATGTTATTTAATGTTTAATAAATACCACAAAATAAAATTTCCTGCCTTTACTAACTTTTGTTTTATTTCTTAATACTATCAGAATAATGATGTAGTATGGATCATTTCATGTTAGTTATTTTTTAATAAGTTTCGATTGCAACCGACGTGCAATGATACCCGGCCTACTTCTGTGCATTAATGCGGTGTTGCCAAGCATGGCTTCACGGCTTGTAAATAAAGATGGCGTTGGCTCAGGTCAATTTTTTTCCGAGTTATGTTAGAATCCACATTTCCATTTCCTATTTAGGTAAACTTTGTTGTTTTTAAATGATTACAACAAGGGTTAAATCTTAAGAGTCGGTTTTCCTAGGTAAAACCATGCAAAATGCAGTACACATATTCATAAAGTGTGCACAGGTCAATTAAATTATAATTTCTTCCGAAAAAAATTGTTTGGCTTTTTTATCCCATATTAATTAAAACAATAAGCTGTAGTGGTAATAACTTATGATAAGCTAAAACTACAATTTTCTGTAAAAAAAACACTGCGCGTTAAGGGGCTATATCAAAAAATGTGAAATTGAATTTAAAAATTAAGCTTAAATTGTAATTTTTTAATTAATTAAGCTGTAGGGTTAACAACTTATAATAAGTTATTGTTAATGGGATCTAATTTTTGATTTGTTAGTAAAAAATAGATTTTTACCCCAACTCGATTTTTTTGTAGGTAGATAGCATCATTGTACGTTAGATGGAAAGCTAATTTCCAAAATATCAATTTGGCGCTTGGTCAAGTCGTGCATAACGCGGTCCAATTTTCTGTAAACAAAAACTGTGCCTTAAGGGGTTAATCTTTTACTCATTGTGTTTTAATTTATTAATAAATATTAGTCCTTCGAATAAGAAATTCACCATCTGTTCCGAGTTCTGAACAGAATTTTCTAGAATAAGTATTAAAATTTTATGACCTTCGACAATACAACCTTTATTCAGACAGGTTATTTGGCCTAAACTTTTAACTACAATCAGCTGCTTTCCATTATCTGTTTCTTCGCATATTGTAACAAATTGACAAAAAAATACAGTAACCGCAAAATTATTAAAAAACGCGTACATTTCAAAATAAAGATTCTGATTATGGTGATATGTAGATAGATATTCCGGATATGTCATTAATAGAATTTGAAACGGCTAAAAATCAATTTTTAAAACGATTTACGATATAAATATAAATTACGTTGAAAAAAATACCCGGGATCAACATACTAACCGTTTTGGCGTAAAGTAAGGCATTGCAGAGTAACAGGCAATAATAACAAAACTTCTTTACTAACAATAAGTAAATGAAATTTGTAAATTGAACAAATTCTTCTTGCATATTATTATTTTACTTGAAATTATATCGTTCTAAATTTATTGAAGATACAAAAATTTTCGCATTTGTTGAACAGGAATATTGGAATGCAACCCCTCGAAAGCCGTTTTCATTGTTACACATAGACCTATTATCCACTGCACTTTACCGTGATTATAGTGAGATGTGGATTATAAGAAAGCCTGTATTAAGGCGTAAGCTAACGCAATAAAAGCATTTGTCAACAAACTTAAGGGTGGCGCAGCCTTAAAACTCGAGTGTATGCTATTTTTTCTACTGAAAACTAATTTTTTTATGTTTATCTCCAATTTGGTGCCTTTGGAATGCATTGCACTTGTAGAAAAAGTGATGGTCGCCTGGCGAAAAAAGCGGTCGCCCTCCCCAATCCGCACATTAATCATTGACGATTAAGAAAACAACCGGCATATTTATAATATATTACACGTTCAGCGGGAGCGTAGGACAAAAACTGTGTCTTAAGGGATTAATCTTTTACTCATTGTGATTTAATTTATTAATAAATATTAGTCCTTTCGAATAGGAAATTCACCATCTGTTCCGAGTTCTGAACAGAATTTTCTAGAATAAGTAATAAAATTTTATGACGTTCCACAATACAGCCTTTCTTCAGACAGGTTATTTGGCCTAAAATTGTAACTACAGTCAGCTGCATTCCATTATCTACTTGTTCGCATATTGTAACAAAATGACAAAAAATACAGTAACCGCAAAAGTATTAAAAGAACGCGTAGATTTCAAAATAAAGATTCTGATTATGGTGATATGGAAATAGATGATATTCCGGATATGTCAATAATAGCATTTGAAACGGTTAAAAAGCAATTTTTACAATTTAGAATATAAATACAAATTACTTTCAAAAAAAAAATACCCGGGATCAACATACTAACCCGTTTTGGCGTAAATTAAGACATTGCAGAGTAACAAGCAGTTATAACAAAACTTCTTTACTAACAATAAGTAAATAAAATCGTTAAATTTAACAAATTCTTCTTGTATATTTACTGGAAATTATATCGTTCTAAGTTTATTTAAGATACAAAAATTTTCTCATCTGTTGAACAGGTATATTGAAATGCAACCCCTGGAAAGCGGTTTTCATTGTTACACATAGACCTATTATCCACTGCACTTTACCGTAATTATAGTGAGATCTGGATTATAAAAAGGCTGAGGTGTTGCCTGTATTAAGGCGTACGCTAAAGCAATAAAAGCAACAATCTTTAGGGTGGCGCAGCCTTAAAACTCGAGTGTATGCTACTTTTTCTACTGAAAACTAATTTTTTTGTTTATCTCCAATTTGGTGCGTTTGGAATGCATTGCACTTGTAGAAAAAGTGATGGTCGCCTGGCGAACAAAGCGGTCGCCCTCCCCAATCCGCACATTAATCATTGACGATTAAGAAAACAGCCGGCATATTTATAATATATTACCCGTTCAGCGGGAGCGTAAGACAAAAACTGTCAGCCATCATTGGTCATAAGCATCAGTACAATACACACATTCACCCACACACTAACCATTCAGGATCGCGAATCGGACAAAACATATCAAAACCTTTGTGAGGGATCCGAAACGGTGACGCGCACACGTCTTACCGCCGCCGGATCGCACCGGAGCGAGATGAAGAGCCGAACGTGCCGGATCGATGGCTCAAATATCGTTTGATATATGATTCGATTCATATATCACAGAGCGCCTGACAGACTGAATTACAATAAGTCCCTGACTAATCACCGTATCCGCATGTCTTTGATACAACGGGAGCTGTCTCTCTGTCCGAGTGTGTGTGCAGGGCGATCAATAACGGCCACTTTAAAAGTAACCCCCCGCAACCGTAAAAATCACTCCATAAAAGGTTAAACTGTGTAAAAAGATCAAATTTGTACGGCGGGACTTAACGACTGGATTTCGGGGTGGAAAAATAACCGCAGTGGATCGAGAGGGGGAAACCGCCAACGTCGAAAAGAATTGGGTGAAAAATCAAATGGAACATGAGTTCCGGTGACACAGAGGGAAACCATCGATTCAGCAGAGCCTAAACAATTTTGTGCGTATTGATTTTAATAAAAGTTTGATTAGTAAAATATCTCATCGAAGTTTGTTTATTTTTTACAGAAACGAGTTCTCATTTAAGGACAAACTATTCAGATAAAATTATGTTTCTTTCCCTTCCCGTTGTCCCATTCATAATGTGACGATTTTGAACGACAACAAAATTCCATCAAGCAAGTAAATAATCAAAAACTAATGTGCAATGTCTTTCTACTATCCATTTATGATGGTAATTACTGCGGTCCCATCCGTTATCTAATTATTTCAAATTTTTCCCGCTACCACAACAACTTGAAGAACTCTCCAATCAATGTGCTATTCAAGAACTATTATGTAATATTTTCATATAGCCCTTTTCGACATTTTAAGATGATAACCGCTGTTGTTCCATCAGTTTCCTAACGATTTCGAATTACTTCCGTTACCCTAACTTACCTTAAAAGCTTGAAACACTCTCCAAAAAATTTAGGAGTCAAAAACAATTAACCAATGTATTCCTACAGTCTATTATGATATTCTGAGATGGTAATTACTGCTGTCCCATTCGTTATATAACGAAATAGAAGTTTTACCTTTAGCCGAATGTATTCCTAACAATTTAAAATATTCTTCAAATGATGTAATATTCAAGAACTATTATGCAATTTTTTCCTACAGTGTATTGTGACATTTGTAATGGTAATTACTGCCGTCCCATCCGTTATCTAATTATTTCAAATTTTTCCCGCTACTCCAACAACTTGAAGAACTTTCCAATCAATGTGGTATTTAAGAACTATTATGTAATATCTTCCTATAGCCTATTCTGACATTTTGAAATGATAACCACTGTTGTTCCATCAGTTTTCTAAGGATTTCGAATTACTTTCGTTACCCTAACTTACCTTAAAAGCTTGAAACACTTTCCAAAAAATTTAGGAGTCAAAAACAATTAACCAATGTATTCCTAGAGTTTGTTGTGATATTCTGAGATGGTAATTACTGCTGTCCCATTCGTTATATAACGTAATGAAATTTTTACCGTTAACCGAATCTATTCCTAGCAATTTAAAATACTCTTCAAATGATGTAATATTCAAGAACTATTATCTAATTTCTTCCTACAGTGTATTGTGACATTTTGAATGGTAATTACTTCAGTCCCATCCGTTATATAGCGATTTAGAATTTTTACCGTTGCCCGAATGTACTCCTAACAACTTGAAATATTCTCCAAAGGATGTAATAGTGAAAAACTATTATGTGATGTCTTTCTACATGGTATTGTAACATTTATAATGGTTATTACTGCCGTCCCATTCGTTATCTAATTATTTCAAATTTTTCCCGCTACCACAACAACTTGAAGAACTTTTCAATCAATGTGGTATTCAAGAACTATTATGTAATATCTTCATATAGCCTATTCTGACATTTTGAGGTGATAACCACAGTTTTCTAATGATTTCGAATTATTTTCGTTACCCTAACTTACTTTAAAAGCTTGAAACACTTTCCAAAAAATGTAGGGGTCAAAAACAATTAACCAATGTATTCCTACAGTCTATTATGATATTCTGAGATGGTAATTACTGCTGTCACATTCGTTATATAACGAAATGGAATTTTAACCGTTAGCCGAATGTATTCCTAGCAATTTAAAATATTCTACAAATTATGCAATGTCTTCCTACAGTGTATTATGACATATTAATGGTAATTACTGCAGTCCCATCCGTTATATAGCAATTTAGAATTTTTACCGTTGCCCGAATATACTCCTAACAACTTGAAATATTCTCCAAAGGATGTTTTAGTGAAAAACTATTATGTAATGTCTTTCTACAGTGTATTGTGACATTTGTATTGGTAATTATTACCGTCCCATTCGTTACATAACGATTTAGAATTTGTACCGTTACCCGAATGTACCTATTGTGCTTGTTTAGAACCAGATTTTATCAGCGCAACAAAAAGTTAGTGTTATTCGGGAATTACTAAGAATAATAAAAAATAAGTAGAATAGAAAATGTAGATGAACTCAATATCTAGAACTCTGAAAGTAATTTTTTTTTACAATTTAGTACAATTTTTATAATTAAATTTAAACGTTCGCTAATATCGAAATTACAAAAACACACCCAAAATAAAAATTGTAGAACAGATTTCAACCTACAATTTCTCCAAAAGACATTGTTCTGCAGCTAAACAAATTAAGCTCTTTTTGTAGCGTCGAAAGCGGGGAAAGTGATGATCATCGTAAAACCGTTCAAGACGTTGTTCGGCCTTGTTCTTGTCGGAAAAAACTTGGCCGCTGCCACCAAAAGTGCATCTGATAAAACGCGCACGAATTTATCCCCATAAGCGCGCGGTATAAGGCCGTTCAACCACCCACATCTAACATTCAATTTACCAGTGTGCACAACGTTTGCCTGGTTAATTTATTTTATTGCTTTTAGTAGCGCTAATGTTTATTTCACTAAATTACAAGAAAGGAACTTGCGCCCATATATTCGTCGTGCAGTATGTAAGGTGCGCCGTTCCGATCGCTCCCTCCGCCCGACCAACGAAAAAACCTCCGATGGGCCCTGGTTTCGAGTCGGAGAGGGCGCGACGCGGCCGCCGTGAAGAGGGTTCATCCGCGGACGCGGACGCACATGTAAGCTACCACGTTTCCAACTCTTTTTTCCACCGGCGCACATAAGGGGATAAAATTCACTTGTAATCGTCCATCAAGTACGACACGTCGTGGCTTGTTGCGTTTCTTGGCGCGCGTTTTTTATAAACCCTTTTGAAGTTTCTGCAAACGGGCCGCGCCCTTGCGATACTAATAATCGGCCCTTGGAATTAGGATTTACGTTCCTCCGAAGAGCAATTCCGTCGCTGATGCGGCTCCTCAACATCGGCTGCACAGAGAGAAAAGAAGCGAAAAATTTGTTAATAACAAGGCAACTTCGTTAACTATTAACAAATATTGATTGATATTTGGCTCATCAAATGTTTATCTACGATTAACTGACAGTTTATTAATACGATTTCAATTAGCTTCATTTACTTCCAACACATTGTTATTTATAATAAAGTTAGCAATTATTAAAAACAAAAAAGAATTTGGTAATAGTTAACACACGTTTAGTTACACCAAATAAATGTATTAGTCAGTCTTAATTTACTTTATTTTGGAGGAATAGTTCTTTATTAATAAAAAATAAATGTATATTAAAATCAAATAAATATTTGTTATTAATAAATATTCTCTCATAAATATTTGTTAACATTAAATATACGTTTAATAATAGTAAATCATAATACAACCAAGATTTATTAATTATTTATATGATTTTAATATAAGTTGTTTTTTACAAATGAATTTCAGTTAACAATTAAATTAGCATATTAATAATAACAAATAACATGCAGGAAATATTTACTATAAACCCTTCATTATTTATCAATAAATATTTTATAAATTGGATTTTTAATAATAACCTCATATTAAACTGAAATTTTTTATTTAAAATGAATAAAAATATTTAAAATACAATAAAATAAAATAAACATGAAACAAAACTTATACCTATAAATAATAAAAAAAATATTAGAGGGTCATTCAATGTGAAATGTATTAGAAATGTTTGTAAAATGTCTAAATAATACAGTTGTTTTCGTTATAGATACACAGAGAGAAAAGACGTGAAAAATTTGTTAATAACAAAGCAACTTCGTTAACTAATAACAAATATTGATTGATATTTGGCCCACCAAATGTTCATTTACGATTAACTGACAGTTTATTGATACGATTTCAATTAGCTTAATTTACTTCTAACACATTGTTATTTATAATAAAGAAAGCAATTATTAAAAACAAAAAAGAATTTGGTAATAGTTAACACACGTTTAGTTACACCAAATAAATTTATTGTTCAGTCTTAATTTGCTTTATTTTGGAGGAATAGTTGTTTATTAATAAAAAATTAATGTATATTAAAATCAAATAAATATTTGTTATTAATAAATATTCTCTCATAAATATTTGTTAACATTAAATATACGTTTAATAATAGTAAATCGTAATACAACCAAGATTTATTGATTATTTATATCATTTTAATGTAAGTTGTTTTTTACTAATGAATTTCAGTTAACAATTAAATTAGCATATTAATAATAACAAATAATATGCGGGAAATATTTACTACAAACTCTTCATTATTTATTAATAAATATTTTATAAATTGGATTTTTAATAATAATCTCATATTAAACTGAAATTTTTTATTTAAGATGAATAAAAATTTTTAAAATGCAATAAAATAAAATAAACATGAAACAAAACTTATACCTATAAATAATAAAAAAAATATTAGAGAATCATCAATGTGAAATGTATTAGAAATGTTTGTAAAATGTCTAAATAATACAGTTGCTGTAGTTATAGTTATTAATATTCTTGGTTCATGCAGGAAATAAATTTACGTCCATCGCCGATTAAATGAATATTTGTGGGAAAAGTGCAACAAATATTTTTAATGTCAATAATTTGTTTAGAAGTGGAAAAATCATCATCAGTAACTTCATATGCTTCAAAATTTTTATCAATACCATAACAAACAATTGTTTTATATATTAAATACATTTGTTTGTCACCAGTGTTCAATTCATTAACAACCTTTCCAAAAACTGGTTCACCCTATATAGGTCCCGATTTACTTACAGGATTATACCTTTTTTAAAAATGATGGCGTGTTCCATATTATTATTTTATGAACTTCTCAAAACTACCGAATAACGCAATGAAATCATTTGGCTGTTAATGCAAACATCCGGTTCAATTGTAAAATAATCATTTTTTTATCTTAGACAACTTACCTTTTCAACAAATGAGTATTTATTTTTGATAAAAATGTACAAATGTATTTTCTTTCACTAACAATGAATTAGTACCAAATAGTCATTACACATAAAAAACCTTAATTATTATAAACAAATACCCATTGTTATACTTAATAAATTTTTGTTTGCATGAATTAAGAATATATTTATTTTCAAATGTTGATCTCAAACAAAGTCAAAAGTAATAAATAGTTTATTTCTAAAAAATAAATTGATTTATAAGAATTGGTATACCGTATTTTTTAATTAGAGAAGAAGATTCAAACAAATCGCGCCAAAAGATAGATCTATTGGCTGTCAACAAAGTGCAGGGAACTGGTAGCCAATCATAGATCTACCTTTTGGCGCGATCTGTTTGAATTTTCTTCTCAAATTAAAAAATAGTAGTTAATAGAGTGTACTTTTTGACAATTTAAATACTTAAACATAAATAAATCAGCTGCAAATACGCGTTTTTTACAATTAGACTGACTATTTCTTTCAGTGTGTTAAAACAGAAAGGGGTCCGTTCCGCCCGCGCCCGCATCTTCATATTTCGGAATTAATTCCAGTAATTTTTACACGGTGGCTCTGCGCGGCGATAGGGGCCACATGTGTCCCGGGTAAAAAAGGGCTAAGCGTCGATGATTCCGCGGGGGAGGGTGGCCGCGCCGATAAGGGCGATTGTATTGGTAAGAGCGGATAAAGGGTTGCTGGAGAGTGCCTCGCAAAAAGGGGTGAAGTTTACAGATGCTGCGAAATTTTCAAATATGTTGCCCTCCCGAAGATATATAGACAGAGTTAAGCCACGGGGAATTGGTCGTTACGGCGAGTTTTCAAATCGCTATATTTTACTTTTCGTATCGCCGCCCGTTTTCAACTTCTTATCTTAATTGCGGAGGTGGCGAAATTCAAACTTGAAATACTAATAAATTCTCGCCTGCTCAAACAATACCGAACAAAACACAATACGTTTCGCTTTGCCTGAATTGGATCAATTCAAGCACGTGGCTCATAGCAGTTTATTTTTATTCGAAAAAATATAAAAACTCGGGCCAATGAACTTTATTGGAAGGGGAGTTATTTCTTGGTAAATCTGCAATTGACACCACTGGTAATATTGTAAACTAAAAAACTGACAAATTAGAGTAAATCAAAATCATCCAAATTGTCTAATCAATTGCCACCCAAACAGTAGTCAGTTTAAAAATGTACCTAGTCAACAAACGAACTCAAAATCTACAACTGTTTCTATACAATTTTTTAATTATTTAGGAAATAACGACCAGCTTTTGCAAGTGTCACAATTAAATTAATTTATATTCGCAAATTATTAAAAATATTTAATATAATCACAATAGAAAATGTAGATCAACTCAGAATCTACAACTACTTCTAGCACTTTTTTTTTCTATTCAAAAAATTATAATATTTTGTTCAAATCGAAAACAGCTGTTGTGTTTCTATAACATTTTCTGATATTTAAAATTATTAAAATTATTGTACAATAATTGGAATAGAAAATGTAGATCCAGTCAGCTTCTACAACTATTTTTCACACTATTTTTGTATTATTTAAAAATTGTGCCTTTTTAATCAAGTCGAAAACAGCTGTAACAAAAATTTAGTGTTATTCACAAATTAATGAAAATATTGAAAAAAAAACTTAATTCTTGACTAAAGGAATTTTTATTTTAATATGCAAACAACTGATTACAGTTCAAAAATAGATCAAGATATTAAAAAAATCCAAAAACTATTCTCAATAATATTTTTGTTCATTTGAATAAATAGAGTTGTTTCAATTTTTTGAATATTAGTACTTCAGCAGTTCCTGATTATTAGAATTTTTATTTTAAGATGTAAACAACTAATCACAGTTCAAAGGTGGTTCAAAATATTAAAAAAGTCTCAAGACAAAAATTATAGAGCCAATTAGTGCCTAAAACTTTTCTCAGTGATATTTTCGTCCATTTCAAAGAATAGAGTTGTTTCAATTTTTTGAATATTAGTACTTCAGCAATTCCTGATTATTTGAATTTTTATTTTAAGATGTAAACAACTGATCACAATTCAAAAGTGGTTCAAAATATTAAAAGAGACTAAAGGCAAAAATTATAGAGCCAATTAGTGCCTAAAACTTTTGTCGATGATATTTTCGCCCATTTAAAAGAATAGAGTCGTTTCAATTTTTTGAATTTTAATACTTCAGTAATTTTTTATAAGAATTTTTATTTTAAGATGTAAACAACTGATCACAGTTCAGAAGTTGTTCAAAATATTAAAAAGGTCTAAAGACAAAAATTATAGATCCAATTAGTGGCTAAAACTTTTCTCACTGATATTTTTGTCCATTGAAAAGAATAGAGTTGTTTGAATTTTTTAAATATTATTACTTCAGTAATTCTTTATAAGAATCTTTATTCAATGATGTAAATAACTGCTCACAGTCCAAGAGTGGCTTAAAATGTTAAAAGAAATTAATATAAAAATTATAGAGCCCATTAGTGCCTAAACTTTTCTCAATAACATTTTTGAATAATATTGTTTCAGCAATTCTTTATTACAAGAAAAAATTAATGTTTGCAACTTTACTAGTAACTTTTTTTTGTACATTTAAATAGTCGTTTGGATTTTTTGAATATTGCAAAATAGGCTCTCAGGTATTCATAAAAATTTCCAAAAATAACAAAAAAAATGAATTAAACAAAGCTTTGCTTCTGTCGCAATTTCGGGGTTGATGCACTCATTGCACACACTCTCATCGCCATCTGCACAATGTCCGAAACCCGTTTGAAAATTTCCTAAAAAGCGCTCGAAAACCGATTCGGGTCCCAGTGTCGGGGACACGTGTTACACAAGGAGCAGTTACAAATTAATGAACCGTTTCGTAATTGTAATCAATTAATAGATGCATATTCTATGTGTTAACTGATGTCTCCACTAGTTTAATTGAATATATCCGGTTTTAAATGCGTGTGGGTATTCGTTACTTTGTTAATTTGTTTAAAATTGTATTAGTTAATTTATAGACATGCCTATCGCGTGAGATGAACCTTTTTGTTCGGCACCATCATCCCGGCTGCGAAACGCACTTTCAATTTTAATTACGACCGTTTTTATTCCTTTCCTCCTTAACAGGCGATCGCATAAAACGAAAATATTAATGCACTTAACCGACCAACTAGCCAGTTATTAATTAAGAAACAAAAGTATCAAGACGATGCGGGTTCACGCTTCTTTGATTATTATTTTTTGTAATTAGACATGGACTCAGTTAAAAAAATAACAATTAATTGCAGCACTAATTGGTTATTTTTTCTTGTCCAAACGACACATTTGTTAGTTAAATTGGGGCGATTTTGACCCGCGTCCCACGACCTCTTTCGGCGATTCGATTGCATGTTAAAATTCAGAAGAAAAAACTAATTACACGAGTGACCGTAACGCTCATGTAAATAGTGATCACATGATTCATACGAATGTGTATCTTCGTTATGGTGTGTAATAAAAATAACGATGATGGTTCAAGTTATGCTATAAATCCAGAAACAATGCGACATTTTTTATTGTTATTTCCTTGTAGCAACAATTATAATGACCGCTTGCCGGAATCCTTTCCCATGGACTGATTCGTGGATCTTCGGGGGAAATAAAAAAATCTGCTTGGAGAGATTATCTCTTTCTGTGAAACTGTTCGGCCGGATTATGGTATGTTGGAAATTAGAATTGCAGAGAAAATATTAATAATTTTTTTGAAGCTTTTGAATAATTTAATGATTATCTGTTTATTTTGTTTGGTAAACGAACAGTTTTTTTTGTCTGGAAACTTATAAGTAACTTGCAAGGCTGGTTGCTATTTTCTAAATAATTCTTTAAAAAAATTACTGAAGTACTAATATTAAAAAAATCGAAACCACTCTATTCGTTTAAATAGACAAAAATATCATTGAGAAAAGTTTTAGGCGCTAATTGGCTCTACAATTTTTGTCTTTAGATTTTTGTAATATTTTGAGCCAATTTTGAACTGTGATCAGTTGTTTACATCTTAAAATAAATATTCTTATCAAAAATTACTGAAGTACTAAAGTTCAAAAAATTGAAACGGCTTTGTTATTTCAAATGGACAAAAATATCATTGAGAAAAGTTTTAGGCACTAATTGGCTCTATAATTTTTGTCTTTAGACTTTTTTAATATTTTGAACCACTTTTGAACGGTGATCAGTTGTTTACATCTTAAAATAACAATTCTAATAATCAGGAATTGCTGATGTAATAATATTCAAAAAATTGAAACAACTTCCTTCAAATGAACAAAAATATCATTGAGAAAAGTTTTAGGCACTAATTGACTATAATTTTTGTGTTCAGATTTTTTTTAAATTTTGAGCAATTTTTAAACTGTGATTAGTTGCCTACATCTTAAATTAAAAAAATTATAATAGTGAATTATTAAAATAATATTATTAAAAAAAATCAAACAAGTCTATTCATTTAATACAATTATGTGAGAAAAGTTGTAGACTCTATAATTCTTGCCTCAAGAATTTTTTTATATTTTGAACTACTTTTGACATCAACTGAGTTTAGTGGACTAAAACAGGTATTAATAATTTAATTTTTAAAAATATTGACAAAAAAGGTGAAACATTAGCAATTAAATTGCATTGACAACATCAACTGAATTCAGCGGACTAAAACGGGTATTAACAATTTAATTGCAAAAAAATATTATGAACAAAGTTATAATTAGTGAGCTCTACAATTTACCTTATTAATATTTTTCAGTTTTCAGTTATTTTTGAATTGTTAGAAGCGATTGAATCGACTCCACTAATTGAGTTGTATTGACAACATCAACCGAGTTCAGTGGACTAAAACGGGTGTTAACAATTTAATTGCAAAAAAATATCAATGAACAAAGTTGTAGACATTAGTGAGCTTTACAATTTACTTTATTAATATTTTTACAGTTTTCAGTTATTTTTGAATTGTTAGAAGCGATTGAATCGACTCCACTAATTGAGTTTTATTGACAACATCAACAGAGTTCAGTGGACTAAAACGGGTATTAACAATTTAATTGCAAAAAAATATTAATGAACAAAGTTATAGACATTAGTGAGCTCTACAATTTACCTTATTAATATTTTTGCAGTTTTCAGTTTTTTTTTGAATTGCTAGAAGCGATTGAATCGACTCCACTGATTGAGTTGTATTGACAATACTAACTGAGTTCAATGGACTAAAACGGGTATTAACAATTTAATTGCAAAAAAATATTATGAACAAAGTTATAATTAGTGAGCTCTACAATTTACCTTATTAATATTTTTCAGTTTTCAGTTATTTTTGAATTGTTAGAAGCGATTGAATCGACTCCACTAATTGAGTTGTATTGACAACATCAACCGAGTTCAGTGGACTAAAACGGGTGTTAACAATTTAATTGCAAAAAAATATCAATGAACAAAGTTGTAGACATTAGTGAGCTTTACAATTTACTTTATTAATATTTTTACAGTTTTCAGTTATTTTTGAATTGTTAGAAGCGATTGAATCGACTCCACTAATTGAGTTTTATTGACAACATCAACAGAGTTCAGTGGACTAAAACGGGTATTAACAATTTAATTGCAAAAAAATATTAATGAACAAAGTTATAGACATTAGTGAGCTCTACAATTTACCTTATTAATATTTTTGCAGTTTTCAGTTTTTTTTTGAATTGCTAGAAGCGATTGAATCGACTCCACTGATTGAGTTGTATTGACAATACTAACTGAGTTCAATGGACTAAAACGGGTATTAACAATTTAATTGCAAAAAAATGTTAATAAACAAAATTGTAGATATTAGTGAGCTTTACAATTTACCTTACTAATATTTTTACAGTTTTCAGTTATTTTTGAATTATTAGAAGCGATTGAATCGACTCCACTAATTGAGTTGTATTGACAACATCAACCGAGTTCAGTAGACTAAAACGGGTGTTAACAATTTAATTGCAAAAAAATTTTAATGAACAAAGTTATAGACATTAGTAAGCTCTACAATTTACCTTATTAATATTTTCGCAGTTTTTAGTTGTTTTTGAATTGTTAGAAGCGATTGAATCGACTCCACTAATTGAGTTGTATTGACAACATCAACCGAGTTCAGTGGACTAAAACGGGTATTAACAATTTAATTGCAAAAAAATATTAATGAACAAAGTTATAGACATTAGTGAGCTCTACAATTTACCTTATTAATATTTTTGCAGTTTTCAGTTTTTTTTTGAATTGCTAGAAGCGATTGAATCGACTCCACTGATTGAGTTGTATTGACAATACTAACTGAGTTCAATGGACTAAAACGGGTATTAACAATTTAATTGCAAAAAAATGTTAATAAACAAAATTGTAGATATTAGTGAGCTTTACAATTTACCTTACTAATATTTTTACAGTTTTCAGTTATTTTTGAATTATTAGAAGCGATTGAATCGACTCCACTAATTGAGTTGTATTGACAACATCAACCGAGTTCAGTAGACTAAAACGGGTGTTAACAATTTAATTGCAAAAAAATTTTAATGAACAAAGTTATAGACATTAGTAAGCTCTACAATTTACCTTATTAATATTTTCGCAGTTTTTAGTTGTTTTTGAATTGTTAGAAGCGATTGAATCGACTCCACTAATTGAGTTGTATTGACAACATCAACTGAGTTCAGTGAAATATATATAGTGGACCCTGTGATGTCGATAATGAAAATAAAAACAAGAACCTTTAATCACAAAAAAATTTTATATAAAATAATATAAAATTACTCACATAGACGCGTTTCGGTGGCTATGCCACCATCTTCAGTACATCTACTAAATCTAATTTTACAAACTAAGCCTTATATACTATTATTTACGCATCCGTGAATTTAACACTTGAGTGAGTTTCACGGATGGTTAGTCAAATCTAGTAATCTATACAATGGGGTATTGGGAATGGGGCCCATATCACTATTTAATATTTTTTTCCTATTCTTATATATAATCAAACTTTCCCTACTATTTAAATTCCTATAATCTGATTCTGCCCTGACCAATTTTAAATTGTCTATACCTATTGTATGGTTGCATTCTAGTACATGCAGGGCAACACTAGATTTCTCTGGTCTATTGTATTTGATATGAGCCATATGCTCTTTGAATCTGGTAATGATAGAACGTCTAGTTTGCCCAATATATACCAAATCACAATCGCTACAACTAATCTGGTAAATACCTGACATATCCCTATCACTATTTTTGTCCTTCGGATTACCCAACAAACTACTTAATGATCTATTGTTATTACTGTGAACTATTTTAAGGTCGAATTTGTTAAAGATTCCACCAAGGCCATTTGTAACTCTTGGGTCGTAAGGAACTTTAACAAATCTGACCTTAGGATCGGTATCGCTGCTAAAAGTGGTACAATTTTGAATGGACAATTTGAATTGTTTCCTACGTATAATGTTATCTACTATGTTACAATTGAAACCATTACTTGTCGCAATATTCCTAATGGTTGTAAGTTCTTTCCAGTACCTTTGCTTCGTTAAAGGAAAAGATAGCAGTCTATGAACCATAAATTGAAAACTAGCCATTTTATGTTGTTGGCAATGGCTCGAATCTTTGGTTATATAGCGACATGTACTGGTTTCCTTCCTGTATACATCTATTTCTATTTTCTTGTTCTTCCTGATCACTAATGCATCTAAAAACGGTAACTTTCCATCTTTTTCTATTTCATGTGTAAATTTAATAGTTGGATATTGGCTGTTGAGGTCGGCAATGAAATCGATTAGATTATGGTTTTGGCAATCGAAAATAGCGAAGATGTCGTCCACGTACCTAAACCAAATTCTTGGGAAATAAACCGAGTTGGATTTAAAATCAGTTTCGAATCGGCCCATGAAAATTTCCGCGAAGAATGAGTTCAGTGGACTAAAACGGGTATTGACAATTTAATTACAAAAAAATGTTAATAAACAAAATTGTAGATATTAGTAAGGTTTATTTACATTATTCATATTTTACACTTTTCAGTTATTTTTCAGTTGTTAGAATCGATTCCGTAGACTGCACCAATTGAGTTGCACTGACCACAACAACGGTGTTTTTACAAAGAATGTTGTTAATCAAAGTTTTTTGTATAAATTAAATCCACAATTTCGCCAATCAATTTTTGTTGCAGTTATCAGAGTTTCAGCAGACTTTATCACAGGTCGAATTCTTATTTCGATCCAACTGCAATTAAAAACGTTAATAAAAAAAACTTGTTAGTTACAAACAAGCTCCACGACAATTACTTCCAGGTCTGTAGCCGTTTTAAAATTACAACTCGGTAACAGGAAGCGTAAAAAATCGTCATAAAATCCTTAGGGCGAATCACTCCCAATTCACACGCATTAATCGTCGCCAACGGGAACGATCGCAAACGGAAGTCGGAATTATTCAAAATCGCGTTTTAAACGTCGCGGACATTAGGCGATCAGTATGCGTAAGAGCAGCAAAAAGTTGAGTACGTTTTAATCGGCGATGCCACGGTCCGCGGCCGGCGGCCACTTAGCCATCACACTGTGTCACGGACACCTAAGAGATCGGCCAGTCTTGAAAAAATTTTCGAAAAATTCTTGCGCCATTGTTTTATGCCCCAGCGCCTCCGACTGTCATTACAGTCATATTTATTATTGTTCAAGTTCACTACGGCTATGCAGGCGTGAAGCCCAAGCCAGGCGAGAAGAGGCCTTGCGGCGACGGACTTTAAAATTTCGACGTATCAAGTCAACGATCTAAAAAGTGTGATTTTATAACGTGAATCGTTAAGATTGTTTTTTCAACGAGTTTATGATGTGTGATGTCAGGGAAACAAGAGTGCAATTGTTGTACGATTTTTTATTATTATCATCGCCGAAGGAAGTTACTAATGTCGCTTATAATTACGATTTTTGTCATTGTTCGAGATCACCGGTTCGTGGTTTTATTGAAAACTGAACGTCGCTTTTTTGTGCCCAGTTTCATTAATCTTTATTAACTATAACATCCTGGACGCATGAAGCAATAATTTTCACACCAAACTATATCATTTAACATTCATTAATAGACTTCATGGTGTAACAACAGTAACATGATGTCATTTATAAATGCGGATAACTGATATAAAGGCTCCAGTAACGGGGTGTAACGAAACGAACACAAAAACACGCACGTTTAATTGGTCGAAAGGAGATAATGGGATCCTCGGTGGAGCCAAATAAAAATGATCCCGATTAATTGTCACCCATTCATTAAAATTAAACGCATCTGTTATTTGTAATAATTATCAGTAATGATGTTTGTGTGTTCGATTTGCTAACTTGCTGTCATCGCAATTAATTTCGCTCGATGGAAATAATTTCGAAACGACGCCTGATCACGCTCTATTTTTTTCCGTAAATTGGTGTGACTGCTGATATGTTAATTCCGTTTTTTAAACAACGGAATAATCTTTAATGTGATTTGAAAGCAGTTTCGAGATGCAGGAAAGTCGATAAGAAGTAAAATTATAGGGCCGATTGATATCAAACGGTTTTTTTTTAATATTTTTGAGCGCTTAATTGCTTTTCGGGACCGTTAGAAATGTTAATTTTTCACTTAATTAAATTTAACTTTCACGAAAGTCGACAAATTTATTGTAATGTTGAAAAATGATAAATATCTGTCAAAAATGTTCTTGGTTGAATACTTCGAGGGGTGGAATGTAGAAAAATGTTACAAGCAAAAAATATAGTTTCAATTGGTGCTTGCAACTTTTCTTGATAACATTTTTGTCCAATTTTATTAAATGGACAGAGTTTTAATTTTTTGAATAATACCTATTGTTTTGGCATTTCTTTATTGCAGGAATCTTTATTTTAAGATGCAAACAAAAGTGGCTGAAAATATTAAAAAAGGCTAAAGACAAAAATTATAGAGCCAATTAGTGCTTAAAACTTTTCTCAATGATATTTTCGTCCATTTAAAAGAATAGAGTCGTTTCAATTTTCTGAATTTTAGTACTTCAGTAGTTTTTTGTAAGAATTTTTATTTTAAGATGTTCACAACTGATTACAGTTCAAAAGTTGTTCAAAATATTAAAAAAGGCTTAAGACAAAAATTATAGAGCCAATTAGCGCCTAAAACTTTTCTCAATAACATTTTTGTCCATTTAAAAGAACAGAGTCGTTTCAATTTTCTGAATATTAGTACTTCAGTAATTTTAGATAAGCATTTTTATTTTAAGATGTAAACAACTGATCACAGTTCAAAATCGACTCAAGATATTACAAAAATCTAAAGACAATAAGTATAGAGCCAATTAGCGCCTAAAACTTTTCTCAATAACATTTTTGTCCATTTAGAAGAACAGAGTCGTTTCAATTTTCTGAATATTAGTACTTCAGTAATTTTAGATAAGAATTTTTATTTTAAGATGTAAAGAACTGATCACAGTTCAAAATTGGCTCAAAATATTACACAAATCTGAAGACAATAATTATAGAGCCAATTAGCGCCTAAAACTTTTCTCAATCATATTTTTGTCCATTTAAAAGAACAGAGTCGTTTTAATTTTTTGAATATTAGTACTTCAATAATTTTTTATAGGAGTTTTTATTTTAAGATGTTCACAACTGATTACAGTTCAAAAGTTGTTCAAAATATTAAAAAAGGCTTAAGACAAAAATTATAGAGCCAATTAGCGTCTAAAACTTTTCTCAATAACATTTTTGTCCATTTAAAAGAACAGAGTCGTTTCAATTTTCTGAATATTAGTACTTCAGTAATTTTAGATAAGCATTTTTATTTTAAGATGTAAACAACTGATCACAGTTCAAAATCGACTCAAGATATTACAAAAATCTAAAGACAATAAGTATAGAGCCAATTAGCGCCTAAAACTTTTCTCAATAACATTTTTGTCCATTTAAACGAACAGAGTCGTTTCAATTTTTTGAATATCAGTACTTCAGTAATTTTTGATAAGAATTTTTATTTTAAGATGTAAACAACTGATCACAGTTCAAAATTGGCTCAAAATATTACAAAAATCTGAAGACAATAATTATAGAGCCAATTAGCGCCTAAAACTTTTCTCAATCATATTTTTGTCCATTTAAAAGAACAGAGTCGTTTCAATTTTTTGAATATCAGTACTTCAGTAATTTTTGATAAGAATTTTTATTTTAAGATGTAAACAACTGATCACAGTTCAAAATTGGCTCAAAATATTACACAAATCTGAAGACAATAATTATAGAGCCAATTAGCGCCTAAAACTTTTCTCAATCATATTTTTGTCCATTTAAAAGAACAGAGTCGTTTTAATTTTTTGAATATTAGTACTTCAATAATTTTTTATAGGAGTTTTTATTTTAAGATGTTCACAACTGATTACAGTTCAAAAGTTGTTCAAAATATTAAAAAAGGCTTAAGACAAAAATTATAGAGCCAATTAGCGCCTAAAACTTTTCTCAATAACATTTTTGTCCATTTAAAAGAACAGAGTCGTTTCAATTTTCTGAATATTAGTACTTCAGTAATTTTAGATAAGCATTTTTATTTTAAGATGTAAACAACTGATCACAGTTCAAAATCGACTCAAGATATTACAAAAATCTAAAGACAATAAGTATAGAGCCAATTAGCGCCTAAAACTTTTCTCAATAACATTTTTGTCCATTTAGAAGAACAGAGTCGTTTCAATTTTCTGAATATTAGTACTTCAGTAATTTTAGATAAGAATTTTTATTTTAAGATGTAAAGAACTGATCACAGTTCAAAATTGGCTCAAAATATTACACAAATCTGAAGACAATAATTATAGAGCCAATTAGCGCCTAAAACTTTTCTCAATCATATTTTTGTCCATTTAAAAGAACAGAGTCGTTTTAATTTTTTGAATATTAGTACTTCAATAATTTTTTATAGGAGTTTTTATTTTAAGATGTTCACAACTGATTACAGTTCAAAAGTTGTTCAAAATATTAAAAAAGGCTTAAGACAAAAATTATAGAGCCAATTAGCGTCTAAAACTTTTCTCAATAACATTTTTGTCCATTTAAAAGAACAGAGTCGTTTCAATTTTCTGAATATTAGTACTTCAGTAATTTTAGATAAGCATTTTTATTTTAAGATGTAAACAACTGATCACAGTTCAAAATCGACTCAAGATATTACAAAAATCTAAAGACAATAAGTATAGAGCCAATTAGCGCCTAAAACTTTTCTCAATAACATTTTTGTCCATTTAAACGAACAGAGTCGTTTCAATTTTTTGAATATCAGTACTTCAGTAATTTTTGATAAGAATTTTTATTTTAAGATGTAAACAACTGATCACAGTTCAAAATTGGCTCAAAATATTACAAAAATCTGAAGACAATAATTATAGAGCCAATTAGCGCCTAAAACTTTTCTCAATCATATTTTTGTCCATTTAAAAGAACAGAGTCGTTTCAATTTTTTGAATATCAGTACTTCAGTAATTTTTGATAAGAATTTTTATTTTAAGATGTAAACAACTGATCACAGTTCAAAATTGGCTCAAAATATTACACAAATCTGAAGACAATAATTATAGAGCCAATTAGCGCCTAAAACTTTTCTCAATCATATTTTTGTCCATTTAAAAGAACAGAGTCGTTTTAATTTTTTGAATATTAGTACTTCAATAATTTTTTATAGGAGTTTTTATTTTAAGATGTTCACAACTGATTACAGTTCAAAAGTTGTTCAAAATATTAAAAAAGGCTTAAGACAAAAATTATAGAGCCAATTAGCGCCTAAAACTTTTCTCAATAACATTTTTGTCCATTTAAAAGAACAGAGTCGTTTCAATTTTCTGAATATTAGTACTTCAGTAATTTTAGATAAGCATTTTTATTTCAAGATGTAAACAACTGATCACAGTTCAAAATCGACTCAAGATATTACAAAAATCTAAAGACAATAAGTATAGAGCCAATTAGCGCCTAAAACTTTTCTCAATAACATTTTTGTCCATTTAGAAGAACAGAGTCGTTTCAATTTTCTGAATATTAGTACTTCAGTAATTTTAGATAAGAATTTTTATTTTAAGATGTAAAGAACTGATCACAGTTCAAAATTGGCTCAAAATATTACACAAATCTGAAGACAATAATTATAGAGCCAATTAGCGCCTAAAACTTTTCTCAATCATATTTTTGTCCATTTAAAAGAACAGAGTCGTTTTAATTTTTTGAATATTAGTACTTCAATAATTTTTTATAGGAGTTTTTATTTTAAGATGTTCACAACTGATTACAGTTCAAAAGTTGTTCAAAATATTAAAAAAGGCTTAAGACAAAAATTATAGAGCCAATTAGCGTCTAAAACTTTTCTCAATAACATTTTTGTCCATTTAAAAGAACAGAGTCGTTTCAATTTTCTGAATATTAGTACTTCAGTAATTTTAGATAAGCATTTTTATTTTAAGATGTAAACAACTGATCACAGTTCAAAATCGACTCAAGATATTACAAAAATCTAAAGACAATAAGTATAGAGCCAATTAGCGCCTAAAACTTTTCTCAATAACATTTTTGTCCATTTAAACGAACAGAGTCGTTTCAATTTTTTGAATATCAGTACTTCAGTAATTTTTGATAAGAATTTTTATTTTAAGATGTAAACAACTGATCACAGTTCAAAATTGGCTCAAAATATTACAAAAATCTGAAGACAATAATTATAGAGCCAATTAGCGCCTAAAACTTTTCTCAATCATATTTTTGTCCATTTAAAAGAACAGAGTCGTTTCAATTTTTTGAATATCAGTACTTCAGTAATTTTTGATAAGAATTTTTATTTTAAGATGTAAACAACTGATCACAGTTCAAAATTGGCTCAAAATATTACACAAATCTGAAGACAATAATTATAGAGCCAATTAGCGCCTAAAACTTTTCTCAATCATATTTTTGTCCATTTAAAAGAACAGAGTCGTTTTAATTTTTTGAATATTAGTACTTCAATAATTTTTTATAGGAGTTTTTATTTTAAGATGTTCACAACTGATTACAGTTCAAAAGTTGTTCAAAATATTAAAAAAGGCTTAAGACAAAAATTATAGAGCCAATTAGCGTCTAAAACTTTTCTCAATAACATTTTTGTCCATTTAAAAGAACAGAGTCGTTTCAATTTTCTGAATATTAGTACTTCAGTAATTTTAGATAAGCATTTTTATTTTAAGATGTAAACAACTGATCACAGTTCAAAATCGACTCAAGATATTATAAAAATCTAAAGACAATAATTATAGAGCCAATTAGCGCCTAAAACTTTTCTCAATCATATTTTTGTCCATTTAAAAGAACAGAGTCGTTTTAATTTTTTGAATATTAGTACTTCAATAATTTTTTATAGGAGTTTTTATTTTAAGATGTAATCAACTGATCACAGTTCCAAATTGGCTCAAAATCTTACAAAAATCTGAAGACAATAATTATAGAGCCAATTAGCGCCTAAAACTTTTTTCAATAACATTTTTGTCCATTTAAAAGAACAGAGTCGTTTTAATTTTTTGAATATTAGTACTTCAGTAATTTTTGATAAGAATTTTTATTTTAAGATGTAAGCAACTAATCGCAGTTCCAAATTGGCTCAAAATGTTACTAAAATCTAGAAACAAAAATTATAGAGCCATTAAACCGAAATAAATCCTAATAACTCAAAAGTAACTAAAAATGATAAAATATAATATTGAGTTTCGTTAAAAATATCGAAAATTGAGTTAGAATTGTCCAGACTTTGTTTCCCGTCTGTCTGTTTTGAGTGACTTAAATATTTCCCTGTCAACGAGAGACAAACGGCCGGCCATTAAAGTAAAAATAATTCACAAGTAATTTTGAAATTTAAAGGCCGTATATTACAAGCTCCAACTCGGATTTTATTAGACATAAATGACCCAAACACAAGATTTGTACCCGACTTAGAATACATTTTAATGTCTCCTCGGAAGATAAACATTTTTCGTCAGATCCTGAAAATCGACCGACAGATATTTCCCTAGGTGTGATGGATACCTTCCGTTCCCCCGAAAAAAACGACCTCGTCCAACTTTTCCCATACAGATCCGCGATGATTAAGCTGTGAGAATCAAACATGCGATCAGAAAAGCCGAATTTCACCGATTTTTTGCGCTTCCTCCGCGACGTGAGAAAACCGCGATCAAATGGCAGTGATTCACCATTTTTTTTCGCTCCCGAAATTAATTGAACGGAAGACCAATTTTCGCCACGTAATAACCCCATAAATATTCAAAACGCATTGTTACATCCAGCAAAACTGATAAATAGTTTAATGAATGATGACTCACGGCACTTTTGCCGAATTGAAACAATAGAGATGCGAAGAGATAATTACGGTGACGTGCGCGGCCTTCGACGTTTCCTGTTTTAAGAAAAAACCAAGGACGGTTTTCGATTGATTCGGGGGAACTGTCGCATCTTCGGCGCTCGGCCTGGCCAAATTGAGACCTAGTTTGCGCCGGCTTAACCCATTCGCACCACCCACTTGCAGGTTGTCACAATATTTAGGGACTTCGAGGCGATTCTACCAATCCAATTGTTCTGAATACATGACTGATTCGGTGGATTTAATTTAATTACAGACAGTTATTTTCTATCATTTTTAAATTATTGAATCGTCTCCACTAATTTAGTTATATTGACAACATCAACTGTGTTTAGTGGACTTAAAAGGATACTATCGATTTAATTACAAAAAAGGTTAATTAAGGAAAGTTGTAGATGTTCATAAGCCCTACAATTTATTTTACTACATTTTTTTAATAAGTTTAGTCATTTTTGAGTTATTAGAAACAATTCAGTCAACTCCACCAATTGAATTAATTGACAACATGATCTGTATTTAGTGGATTGAATTTTTTGTTGACGATATCGACTGTGTTTAGTGGGCTAAAAGAACATTATTAATTTAATTTTAAAAAGAAATATTATTAAGGTCATTCTTGAGTTATCAGAAGCAGTCTCTCAATCGACTCCACCAATTGAGTTATATATTGACAACATGATTTGTGTTTAGTGGAGTAAAAAGGACATTATTAAGAATCGATTGAATTCTTCATTGACAACATCGACTGTGTTTAGTGGGCTAAAAGAACATTATTAATTTAATTTTAAAAATAAATATTATTAAGGTCAATCTTGAGTTATCAGAAGCAGTCTCTCAATCGACTCCACCAATTGAGTTATATATTGACAACATGATTTGTGTTTAGTGAAGTAAAAAGGACATTATTAAGGATCGATTGAATTTTTTATTGACAAGTTTAATTATAAAACAAGTATTATTAAGATTTTTTTAAGTTATTAAAAGTCATTCAATCGACTAGACTAATTTAATTATGTATTGACAATATGATTTGGGTTTACTGGAGTAAAAAATACATTATTAAGGATCGATTGAATTTTTTATTGACAACATTGACTGTGTTTAGTGGGCTAAAAGAACATTATTAATTTAATTTTAAAAAGAAATATTATTAAGGTCATTCTTGAGTTATCAGAAGCAGTCTCTCAATCGACTCCACCAATTGAGTTATATATTGACAACATGATTTGTGTTTAGTGGAGTAAAAAGGACATTATTAAGAATCGATTGAATTCTTCATTGACAACATCGACTGTGTTTAGTGGGCTAAAAGAACATTATTCATTTAATTTTAAAAAGGAAATATTATTAAGGTCATTCTTTAGTTATCAGAAGCAGTCTCTCAATCGACTCCACCAATTGAGTTATATATTGACAACATGATTTGTGTTTAGTGGAGTAAAAAGGACATTATTAAGAATCGATTGAATTCTTCATTGACAACATCGACTGTGTTTAGTGGGCTAAAAGAACATTATTAATTTAATTTTAAAAATAAATATTATTAAGGTCAATCTTGAGTTATCAGAAGCAGTCTCTCAATCGACTCCACCAATTGAGTTATATATTGACAACATGATTTGTGTTTAGTGGAGTAAAAAGGACATTATTAAGAATCGATTGAATTCTTCATTGACAACATCGACTGTGTTTAGTGGGCTAAAAGAACATTATTAATTTAATTTTAAAAATAAATATTATTAAGGTCAATCTTGAGTTATCAGAAGCAGTCTCTCAATCGACTCCACCAATTGAGTTATATATTGACAACATGATTTGTGCTTAGTGGAGTAAAAAGGACATTATTAAGAATCGATTGAATTCTTCATTGACAACATCGACTGTGTTTAGTGGGCTAAAAGAACATTATTAATTTAATTTTAAAAATAAATATTATTAAGGTCAATCTTGAGTTATCAGAAGCAGTCTCTCAATCGACTCCACCAATTGAGTTATATATTGACAACATGATTTGTGCTTAGTGGAGTAAAAAGGACATTATTAAGAATCGATTGAATTCTTCATTGACAACATCGACTGTGTTTAGTGGGCTAAAAGAACATTATTAATTTAATTTTAAAAATAAATATTATTAAGGTCAATCTTGAGTTATCAGAAGCAGTCTCTCAATCGACTCCACCAATTGAGTTATATATTGACAACATGATTTGTGCTTAGTGGAGTAAAAAAGACATTATTAAGGATCGATTGAATTCTTTATTGACAACGTCGGTTGTGTTTAGTGGGCTAAAAGAACATTATTAATTTAATTCTAAAACAAATATTATTAAGGTCACGTTTAAGCTATTAGGAGCCATTCAATCGACTGTGTTTGGTGGGCTTAAAAGGCTGTAATTAATTTAATTACAAGAAAATGTTGGTAAAAAAAGTTGTAGACATTTTATGTCACAACGAGACAACGGAATAAGGTAACGAATGAAAGTAGAACGCGTTCGATAAAGTCTGACTTATTTAGTTTTGCAGTCGAGGAAATAAAATTCCCAGCGAGTTGTGCGATGTAATCAAGCGAAAAGATTATCATTTGAAGGTTGCATTTGTGTTCGAAGTGGAGGAGAGAATGGGTTAAGAGAGGAGGGTGATCGCCTCTGCAGTGTAAATCATTGACTCCTGGAGAAACTAACTCTCTTAAGGAGCACGATACAATCCCTTGAAGTTAGAATGAATAAGTGAGCGCATTCGAAACTGGAACGATATATCTCCGGTTTTTTTATTTCCTCCTCCTTGTTCTAACATATATAGCGGTTTGTGTTCTCGGCTAGGATCTTGACTTATCGAACCGCTCCCACTTTTTTTAGAAAATCGGAATCTTGGCTTATTGCATCGGTGGTAGCCTATCAACCGATCGTTCCGATCAGGAAGTTTGGCACCCCTCCTACACGCAGGCTGCGATTGGTGAAGTGTGCGCAGAATCGATCGTTCGCTATTCCATTGCTATAGATGACTACCTATCGGCAATATTCGACCAATAACAGCTCCGTTATGTAGAGCACATAACGGCGCTATGTGGTTCCGACGCGGTTTCCGCGATTCCGGATTGGCCGCCGATCGATCGCATCGATCCGCGGAAAACCGGCCACCGGAAAAACTGTCTCTCCGCTTTTTACATCGCAAAGTAGCATCGACAAGGGCGTCTCCCGCCGGGGAAACGGAGCTACAGCGTCGGCGTCCGCAAAAATCGAACGTCTATAGTTTGTGCGCAAGAAGTCGAACCCGGGTCGAGAGGTCAGAGGTTATGGGAGGGGGTCGCCGATCGGCGGGGCGCGGGCCCCGATGACAGGGAGTTTTTTTGCGATAGCCGCCCCGGTTCGATACCGCGCCCCATAAATAACCGCCGCGAAAACAACAAATCCCCCGGGCGAATAAATTCGCACATGAAAATGCTACATATAATTTATTTAAGGCGACAACGAGCGACGAATTTAAGAAAAGCTATCATCTTAAGTAGGCGAATATTTCATATCACGGCATTAGCGGGGGTGGAGCGAGTATCGTGAGGAAAACAGGACTACAGGGATGAAAATATAGCGTGTCGTTCATAATGCTCTCGAAATAAGCGTACACGTATAATTTACTGCACCCCCCCTTTGGAGGGGGAGGGGGCCGCTATGCACACACTCTCGCCGGAGCGAAAACAACCAATAAACATCGGGACGCTTTTTCCTCGACTTTATCGGACTCGGCTTCCCCTCCGAGTAATTAAGAAATGTATTTAAAAAAAAAACCGGCGGATACCAGGAAAGTTGCGACCTTTCCACAATTAATTTGAACAAATTATAAAAGTCTTAACCCCATACCTGGAGATCGTTAGTGGAAACCTTTACATTTTGTGTTTAACTATTCACAAATGAACAAACTTGACAAACATCTTTATTTAGATTAATTTAAGCAAATTGAGCAAATCCTGATCAGATATCTTTAATTAATTAGTGGAGACCTTCAAATTTTATACTCAGCTATCCACAAATCAATAAAGTTCCACAGTCAGAAATTATGGTTAACAAAGCAAATTGACAAAGGAGACTCAATTCCTTTCCACAATTAATTTGACCCAATTATAAAAGTCTTAACCACATATCTACAGCTAATTAGTGGAAACCTTTACATTTTGTATTTAACTATCCACAAATGAACAAATTTCACAAGAAATGTGAAAATCAACTTGACAAACATCTTTATTTAGATTAATTTGAACAAATTGAGCATATCCTGATCAGATATCTTTAATTAATTAGTGGAGACCTTCAATTTTTGTAATTAACTATCCACAAATCAACGAAGTATCAAAATAAAGAAGTAAGGTTAAGAAATCAAACTAACAAAAGAAACTGAATACCTTTCCACAATTAATTTGAACAAATTATAAAAGTCTTCACCATATACCTACAGATCGTTAGTGGAAATCTTTACATTTTATCTTTAACTATCCGCAAATCAATTAAAGAAAACGTTAAGAAATAAAATTTACAAAAGAGACCTTTCGACAATTAATTTGAACAAATTATAAAAGTTTTAACCACATACCTGCAGATCGTTAGTGGAAACCTTTACATTTTGTGTTTAACTATCCACAAATAAACAAATTTCACAAGAAATGTGAAAATCAACTTGACAAACATCTTTATTTAGATTAATTTGAACAAATTGAGCAAATCCTGATCAGATATCTTTAATTAATTAGTGGAAACCTTCAAATTTTGTACTTAACTATCCACAAATCAATGAAATTCCAAAATAAGGAAGTAAGGTTAAGAAGTCTAATTGAGAAAAGAGACATAATACGTTTCCACAATTAATTTGAACTCATTATAAAAGTCTTAACCACATACCTGCAGATCGTTAGTGAAAACCTTTACATTTTGTGTTTATATATTCACAAATAAACAAATTTCATAAGACATGTGCAAATCAACTTGACAAACACCTATATTTAAATTAATTTGAACAAATTGAGCAAATCCTAATCAGATATCTTTAATTAATTAGTGGAAACCTTCAAATTTTCTACTTAACTATCCACAAATCAACGAAATTCCAAAATAAGGAAGTAAGATTAAGAAGTCAAATTGACAAAAGAGACCTAATACCTTTCCACAATTAATTTGAACAAGTTGTAAAAAGTCTTAACCAATTATCTACAAGTAATTAGTGGACATCTTTACATTTTGTGTTTAACTATACACAAATGAACAAATTTCATAAGAAATGTGCAAATCAACTTAAGAAACATTTATATTTAGATAATTTGAACAAATTGAGCAAATCTTAATCAGATACCTTTAATTAATTAGTGGAGACTTTCAAATTTTCTACTTAACTATCCACAAATTAACGAAGTTTCAAAATAATGTAGTAAGGTTAAGAAATCAACTTGACAAAAGAGACTTAATACCTTTCCTCAACTAATTTTAATAAATTATAAAAGCCTTCATTATTTTAGTGGAAATATTTATATTTCTGTCAAACTGTCCTCAAATAAACAATGTGTAATGACTTCAAAATCAAACCTTTATTCAACATTAATTGGAACGAATTGTAAATGTCCAAATCAGATATCCACAATTCATTGGTGGAAAGCTTCCAATTTCGTGCTTAACTATCCACAATTGAACAAATTTCATAAGAAATGTGCAAATCAAATTGACAAACATCTCCATTTAGATTAATTTGAACAAATCGAGCAAATCCTAATCAGATACCTTTAATTAATTAGTGGAGACTTTCAAATTTTCTACTTAACTATCCACAAATCAACGAAGTTCCAAAATAATGTAGTAAAGTTAAGAAATGAACTTGACAAAGAGACTTAATACCTTTCCACAATTAATTTTAATAAATTACAAAAGCCTTAATTACTTTAGTGGAAAAATTTACGTTTTGTGTCAAATTGTCCCAAAATAAACAATGTGTAATGACTTTACAATCAAACAGGACTACAGGGATGAAAATATAGCGTGTCGTTCATTATGCTCTCGAAATAAGCGTACAGGTATAATTTACTGCACCCCCCCTTTGGAAGGGGAGAGGGCCACTATGCACACACTCTCGCCAGAGCGAAAACAACCAATAAACATCGGGGCGCTTTTTCGTCGACTTTATCGGACTCGGCTTCCCCTCCGAGTAATTAAGAAATGTATTTAAAAAAAAACCGGCAGATACCAGGAAAGTTGCGGCCGTAGATATTCCTTATGCTTTATAGGAAATGGCCTTATGTTTCCTCTTTGCCCAGTTTTTGTTCGCAACGCCGATTGGGAATTAACGCGAGCGATAAGGACGAAAGAATCGCGGCGTGTCGTTAAAAACGCAGACTGTTTCCTTATGTTCACTCGCTCTGATAATCCATACTTATTACGTGTTCTTATTCTTTTTCTTGCGTTCAACCGATGATAAACGATAATAGGTTAGGTAAGCGATAGATATTTCGGAACGGAATTTCTGCCGCTGGATGTGGCCCTTAATGATCGCTTTTGTCGCGGGGGCTGGCGACTGGAAAGTGACCTAAATATTATTTGGGTCGCCCTTCTGGACGCGGTTTTTAATCCCGATCCGGCCGATTGCGAGCACGACTCGCGTTTTTTGAGACTTCAGGCGCTTCAAATTTAAATTCCCCGATCCACATATCCATACTTCGTTAATGGAAATCTTTTCATCTTTTACATTCTGCAAATAAACTCCAAAGTAAATGCTTTTAAATCAATTCACAAATTATTTATTAATTATAAACGATTTGTGGAACCTACAATCCTTTAGAACATTAGTGGAAGACTTGAAATTGTGAGAAATAAACAAAGTTCTCAAGTAAAACAATTATTTCGAAGTGACTTTCCACAATTAATTTTTTTTTAAATATAAAAGTCATAACCACGCATCTGCAGGTAATTAGTGGAAACCTTTACATTTTGTGTTTAACTTTCCATAAATAAACAAATTTCATAAGAAATGTGCAAAACAAACGTAACAAACACCATTATTTAGATTGATTTGAATAAATTGTGCAAATCCTAATCAGATATCTTAAATTAATTAGTGGAAACCTTCAAATTTTGTACTTAACTATCCACAAATCAATGAAATTCCAAAATAAGGAAGTAAGGTTAAGAATTCTAATTGAGAAAAGAGACATAATACGTTTCCACAATTAATTTGAACTCATTATAAAAGTCTTAACCACATACCTGCAGATCGTTAGTGAAAACCTTTACATTTTGTGTTTAACTATTCACAAATAAACAAATTTCATAAGAAATGTGCAAATCAACTTGACAAACACCTATATTTAAATTAATTTGAACAAATTGAGCAAATCCTAATCAGATATCTTTAATTAATTAGTGGAGACTTTCAAATTTTCTACTTAACTATCCACAAATCAACCAAGTTCCAAAATAAAGAAGTAAGGTTAAGAAATAAAATTGACAAAAGAAACTTAATACGTTTCCACAATTAATTTGAACAAATTATAAAATTCTTAACCACATACCTGCAGATCATTAGTGGAAACCTTTACATTTTGTGTTTAACTATCCACAAATGAGCAAATTTCATAAGAAATGTGCAAATCAACTTGACAAACATCTTTATTTAGATTAATTTTAACAAATTGAGCAAATCCTTTAATTAAGTAGTGGAAACCTTCAAATTTTGTACTTAACTATCCACAAATCAACGAAGTTCCAAAATAAAGAAATAAGGTTAAGAAATAAAATTGACAAAATTGAGCAAACCCTGATCAGATATCTTTAATTAATTAATGGAGACCTTCAAATTTTATTCTTAGCTATCCACAAATCAATAAAGTTCCACAGTCAGAAATTATGGTTAACAAAACAAATTGACAAAAGAGACTCAATTCCTTTCCACAATTAATTTGAACAAATTATAAAATTCTTAACCACATATCTACAGGCAATTAGTGGAAACCTTTACATTTTGTGTTTAACTATCCACAAATCAATAAAGTTCCACAGTCAGAAATTATGGCTAACAAATCAAATTGACAAAGGAGACTCAATTCCTTTTCAGAATTAATTTGAACAAATTATAAAAGTCTTAACCACGTATCTACAGGTAATTAGTGGAAACCCTTACATTTTGTGTTTAACTATCCACAAATAAGCAAATTTCATAATAAATGTGCAAATCGACTTCACAAACACCTTTATTTAAATTAATTTGACAAATTGAGCAAATCCTAATCAGATACCTTTAATTAATTAGTGGAGACTTTCAAATTTTCTACTTAACTATCCACAAATCAACGAAGTTCCAAAATAAAGAAGTAAGGTTAAGAAATCAACTTGACAAAAGAGACTTAATACGTTTCCACAATTAATTTTAACAAATTATAAAACGCCTAATTACTTTAGTGGAAATATTTATATTTTGCGTCAAACTGTCCCCAAATAAGCAATATGTAAAGTCTTTAAAATCAAACCTTTATTCAACATTAATTGGAACGAATTGCAAATGTCCAAATCAGATATCCACAAGTCATTGGTGGAAAGCTTCCAATTTTGTGCTTAAATATCCACAATTGAACAAATTTCATAAGAAATGTGCAAATCAACTTGACACACATCTCTATTTAGATTAATTTGAACAAATTGAGCAAATTCTAATCAGATGCCTTTAATTAATTAGTGAAGACTTTCAAATTTTCTACTTAACTATCCACAAATCAACGAAGTTCCAAAATAATGTAGTAAAGTTAAGAAATCAACTTGACAAAAGAGATTTAATATCTTTCCACAATTAATTTTAATAAATCACTTTAGTAGAAATATTTATGTTTTGTGTCAAATTGTCCCAAAATAAACAATGTGTAATGACTTTAAAATCAAACCTTTATTCAACATTAATTGGAACGAATTGCAAATATCCAAATCAGATATCCACAATTAATTGGTGGAAAGCTTCCAATTTTGTGTTTAACTATCTACAAATAAATGGAATTTCTAAATAAATTTCCCAAAGGAATATGTTTGAAATTAATTCAAATTATTTTTTTTCCAAATTAATTAATTAGTGGAAAGCCCCAAATTTTCTAGTTAACTATCTAAAACAAAAATTATTTAAATTACCACTAACCACAAAATTAAAGATTTGGTGGCTATCCACAATCAATTAAAAAAACTTAACCAAATTCCAACCGATTTTAACGAAATCTACTTAGCAGAATTTCTCCCACAATTAACTTACGAACTGAAATTTTGTTTCAATCAGTACTAAACTGTTAGCAAGAATCAAAATTGAGCGCGCGATTAATTAGCGGCGAAAGCGGCTCAAATTTCGCATCGTCTTGCGGGCCACTTGCGCGGCCCGCAGTCTTTATCGCACCGCGGCACATCACCCCGAAAGGTCCATAACAAAGTTAAGTAGTTGCGGGGACCCCAGCTCACCTCAAATTCGCGCACTCTTAAACGCGCGCGAATTGTTTTCCTTAAACCCTCGAAATTTATCAGCGCGCCCCGTCCGCCCGATTTAACAGAGGGGAATTTTTTCCTCCGTCGTTTTTTAAACAAATAATCCGCGATTAATCAATAGATCCCGCTCTAAGTATCCATATCTTAATCAAGCCGACCATTAATCCTGCGCCGTTTTGTTATTGAAGTTATAAATAAATGCTATCGCAGTTGTCCGCGCGTCCATCATTCTCGCAATTAAGCCGAAAACAAAAAGAAAGGAATCGATTTGCCATTTTTTCCTAAAATCGCAAGTTCTCGGGGAAACCGCGATTATTAAAATAAAGTGGAATGTTGCTGATTGGTAAATATAGCAGCTCTTTGATGGTATGGTCCGGCATGGACGATTAGGGTTATTGGCCCTTACCAATTTTGTCACAAAAATATATTGTTAATAAAATTTGTAGATTTAAGTTCACTCTACAAGTTTTGATTACGATTGGTTTTGATTTTTCAGTTATTTTGAAGTTGTGTTGAGATTTTCGTTGTTAAGAAAAATTTAATAAAAAAGTATGTTTAATGAGGTTAATTGCCTATCACCAATTTTGTCACAAAAAATGTTTATTAACGAAAGTTGAAGATTAAAGTTCACTCTACAAGTTTTGATTAAGATTGGTTTCGATTTTTTCAATTATTTTGAAGTTGCGTAGAGATTTTCGTTGTTAAGAAAAATTTAATAAAAAAGTATGTTTAATGAGGTTAATTGCCTATCACCAATTTGGTCACAAAAAATGTTTATTAACGAAAGTTGAAGATTAAAGTTCACTCTACAAGTTTTGATTAAGATTGGTTTCGATTTTTTCAATTATTTTGAAGTTGCGTAGAGATTTTCGTTGTTAAGAAAAATTTAATAAAAAAGTATGTTTAATGAGGTTAATTGCCTATCACCAATTTGGTCACAAAAAATGTTTATTAATGAAAGTTGAAGATTAAAGTTCACTCTACAAGTTTTGATTACGATTGGTTTTGATTTTTTCAATTATTTTGAAGTTGCGTTGAGATTTTTGTTGCTACCAAAAATTTAATAAAAAGTATGTTTAATGAGGTTAATTGCCTATCACCAATTTGGTCACAAAAAATGTTTACTAATGAAAGTTGAAGATTAAAGTTCACTCTACAAGTTTTGACTACGATTGGTTGTGATTTTTTCAATTATTTTGAAGTTGTGTTGAAATTTTCGTTGTTATCAAAAATTTAATAAAAAATATATTTAATGAGAGTAATTGCCTATCACCAATTTTGTCACAAAAAATGTTTGTTAATGAAAGTTGTAGATTTAAGTTCACTCTACAAGTTTTGATTACGATTGGTTTTGATTTTTTCAATTATTTTGAAGTTGCGTTGAGATTTTTGTTGTTACCAAAAATTTAATAAATAGTATGTTTAATGAGGTTAATTGCCTATCACCAATTTTGTCACAAAAAATGTTTATTAATAAAAGTTGAAGACTAAAGTTCACTCTACAAGTTTTGATTAAAATTGGTTTCGATTTTTTCAATTATTTTGAAGTTGCGTTGAGATTTTCGTTGTTAAGAAAAATTTAATAAAAAAGTATGTTTAATGAGGTTAATTGCCTATCACCAATTTGGTCACAAAAAATGTTTATTAATAAAAGTTGAAGACTAAAGTTCACTCTACAAGTTTTGATTAAAATTGGTTTCGATTTTTTCAATTATTTTGAAGTTGCGTTGAGATTTTCGTTGTTAAGAAAAATTTAATAAAAAAGTATGTTTAATGAGGTTAATTGCCAATCACCAATCCAATCAATCCAATCACCAATTTTGTCACAAAAAATGTTTATTAATAAAAGTTGAAGACTAAAGTTCACTCTACAAGTTTTGATTAAAATTGGTTTCGATTTTTTCAATTATTTTGAAGTTGCGTTGAGATTTTCGTTGTTAAGAAAAATTTAATAAAAAAGTATGTTTAATGAGGTTAATTGCCTATCACCAATTTTGTCACAAAAAATATTTATTAATGAAAGTTGAAGATTAAAGTTCACTCTACAAGTTTTGATTACGATTGGTTTTGATTTTTTCAATTATTTTGAAGTTGTGTTGAGATTTTCGTTGTTAAGAAAAATTTAATAAATAAGTATGTTTAATGAGGTTAATTGCCTATCACCAATTTGGTCACAAAAAATGTTTATTAATGAAAGTTGAAGATTAAAGTTCACTCTACAAGTTTTGATTACGATTGGCTTTGATTTTTTCAATTATTTTGAAGTTGCGTTGAGATTTTTGTTGTTACCAAAAATTTAATAAAAAGTATGTTTAATGAGGTTAATTGCCTATCACCAATTTGGTCACAAAAAATGTTTATTAATGAAAGTTGAAGATTAAAGTTCACTCTACAAGTTTTGACTACGATTGGTTGTGATTTTTCAGTTATTTTGAAGTTGTGTTGGGATTTTCGTTGTTAACAAATATTTAATAAAAAATATGTTTAATGAGGTTAATTGCCTATCACCAATTTGGTCACAAAAAATGTTTATTAATGAAAGTTGAAGATTAAAGTTCACTCTACAAGTTTTGACTACGATTGGTTGTGATTTTTCAGTTATTTTGAAGTTGTGTTGGGATTTTCGTTGTTAACAAATATTTAATAAAAAATATGTTTAATGAGGTTAATTGCCTATTACCAATTTTGTCACAAACAATGTTTATTAATAAAAGTTGTAGATTTAAGTTCACTCTACACGTTTTGACTACGATTGGTTGTGATTTTTCAGTTATTTTGAAGTTGTGTTGGGATTTTCGTTGTTAACAAATATTTAATAAAAAATATGTTTAATGAGGTTAATTGCCTATCACCAATTTTGTCACAAAAAATGTTTATTAATAAAAGTTGTAGATTTAAGTTCACTCTACAAGTTTTGACTACGATTGGTTGTGATTATTCAGTTATTTTGAAGTTGTGTTGGGATTTTCGTGGTTAACAAATATTTAATAAAAAATATGTTTAATGAGGTTAATTGCCTATCACCAATTTGGTCACAAAAAATGTTTATTAATGAAAGTTGAAGATTAAAGTTCACTCTACAAGTTTTGACTACGATTGGTTGTGATTTTTCAGTTATTTTGAAGTTGTGTTGGGATTTTCGTTGTTAACAAATATTTAATAAAAAATATGTTTAATGAGGTTAATTGCCTATTACCAATTTTGTCACAAACAATGTTTATTAATAAAAGTTGTAGATTTAAGTTCACTCTACACGTTTTGACTACGATTGGTTGTGATTTTTCAGTTATTTTGAAGTTGTGTTGGGATTTTCGTTGTTAACAAATATTTAATAAAAAATATGTTTAATGAGGTTAATTGCCTATCACCAATTTTGTCACAAAAAATGTTTATTAATAAAAGTTGTAGATTTAAGTTCACTCTACAAGTTTTGACTACGATTGGTTGTGATTATTCAGTTATTTTGAAGTTGTGTTGGGATTTTCGTGGTTAACAAATATTTAATAAAAAATATGTTTAATGAGGTTAATTGCCTATCACCAATTTTGTCACAAAAAATGTTTATTAATGAAAGTTCAAGATTAAAGTTCACTCTACAAGTTTTGATTACGATTAGTTTTGATTTTTTCAGTTATTTTGGAGTTGTGTTGGAACTTTCGTTGTCAACAAAAATGTAATAAAAAATATATTTAACGAGCTTAATTGCCTATCACCAATTTTGTCACAAAAAATGTTTATTAATGAAAGTTGTAGATTTAAATTCACTCTATAAGTTTTGACTATGATTGGTTTTGATTTTTCAGTTATTTTGAAGTTGTGTTTGAACTTTCGTTGTTAACAAAAATTTAATAAAAAATATATTTAATGAGTGTAATTGCCTATCACCAATTTTGTCACAAAAAATGTTTATTAATGAAAGTTGTAGATTAAAGTTCACTCTACAAGTTTTGATTACGATTGGTTTTGACTTTTCAGTTATTTTGAAATTGTGTTGAAATTTTCGTTTTTATCAAAAATTTAATAAAAATTATATTTAATGAGGGTAATTGCCTATCACTAATTGTTTCAGAAAAAATGTGTATTAATGAAAGTTGAAGACTAAAGTTCACTCTACAAGTTTTGATTACGATTGGTTTTGACTTTTCAGTTATTTTGAATTTGTGTTGAGATTTTCGTTTTTACCAAAAATTTAATGAAAAATATATTTAATGAGGGTAATTGCCTATCACTAATTTTGTCAGAAAAAATGTGTATTAATGAAAGTTGAAGATTAAAGTTCACTCTACAATTTTTATTACGATTAGTTGTGATTTTTCAGTTATTTTGAAGTTGTGTTGGGATTTTCGTTGTTAACAAATATTTAATAAAAAATATATTTAATGAGGTTAATTGTCTATCACCAATTTTGTCACAAAAAATTTGTATTAATGAAAGTTGAAGATTAAAGTTCACTCTACAAGTTTTGATTAAGATTTATTTTGTTATTGAAGTTATAAATAAATGCTATCGCAGTTGTCCGCGCGTCCATCATTCTCGCAATTAAGCCGAAAATAAAAGAAAGAAATCGATTTGCCATTTTTCCAAAAATCGCAAGTTCGCAAGGAAACCGCGATTATTAGAATAAAGTGGAGTGTTGCGGATTGGTAAATATAGCAGCTCTTTGATGGTATGGTCCGGCAGGGACGATTAGGCGCGGCTGCAGAATGGATTGGAGTTAATGTATTTTCTGGAGATGATGCACCGTTTGGCAGGTGCGCGGTTGCTTGTGCTTGTGCGCGTCTCAATTTGGGGTACTTGGAGTGTACGCGCGCGGGCTTAATTAACGGAAAAAAAAGATTCGAATTCTAATTTTGTTCGATCCGAGCCGCGCGGGCTATTTTCGTGCATGTGACAAACGCCCCAATTTTATCCGAGGCATCTGTACCTCGACGCGCTTCAAATTGTTTCGAACGCTTCTTCATTTGCCCGCTTATTTGGCATAAAATTGATTTTTTTAAAATTGTCTTGAATATAATACGCACCGCGGAATTTACCGTAACTTGAGACTTTATTTGGAAATCAATCGGCTGATTGGAGGGAGATAACTTTATTATTTGAAAAAAATCGTCGATACTTTATTTCAAAAATTTGTTTGTAAGTAAATGGCAAACAACTTTTATTTGAATGAAAAGTTCAAAAAATCTTATGAGAATTATTTCCCATGAAAAGAGTGATTTACTGAATTATTTAGTTATGCCTAAAATCAATCAATTGATTGGAGGGAGATAACTGTATTATTTGAAACAATTCGCAAAAATTTAATTTCAAAAATTTGTTTATAGGTAAATAGCAAACAACTTTTATTTGAACAAAGTTCAAAAAAATCTTCTAAGAATTATTTCCCATGAAAAGAGTGACTTCTGAAGATTTACAATTTTGCCTTCCATTAATCGTCCGATTGGAGGGAGATAACGTCATTATTTGAAAAAATCGCAAAAATTTAATTTTAAACATTTGTTTATAATACCAAAAAATCTTCTGAGAATTATTTCCCATGAAAAGAGTGACTTACTGAATTATTTACAATGTTGCATAAAATCAATCAAATTTGACTTAAAAACTTAATTTAATTTGTTAACTGTTGGATAATGTTCTAATTCAGTTTACTTTCCAAATATTATCCATTACATTTTCGTCATTTAATCAGTAATGTAAATCACTTTCAACACAAGTGAGAAAAGTAAATACTAGAAAAGTGTCTTTTTAGAATACAAACAAACTAAAATGTATTTAAGTAGTGAGACGTGAAAGTGCTTCATTACAAAACGTTTAGCAATGAATTCCTTTCCTTGCTTGTATTACAATGTAGGTACTGTTGTTATATTGTAAGATTAAATAAGGAATTAATTAAATTTTCGAATTAGATATGTTTTTAAATGATTATTTTTTGTTTGGCTAATTTGTATTTGGAAATTTTGTTTTTCTCTAAACTTTATTAAGAAATATCAATTTTCATGACTTAACTTTGTATTTTTTGTGGTTTAACATAGTATCCCAAAAATGAATCAATCGAATAAAAATATACATAGAATAAAAAATGGGTAAATTAATTATAATAAAATTAGCAGTTATAAAAAAATTCCAAAAAATTGGGGAACCTTGACTTTGATCATTTTTCTGAATTGACAAGTGTAAATTGATCATTTCCACCTTTCTTGAATTAGCAACAGCTTTGCGAGCAACGTTACTTTTAAAAAACGTTACTTTCCACACAAAAAAAGTAGTTCTGCGATTTTCACGGCTGCAAGCGATTTGGACAGCTGTGAAATGACCGATCTCATACATTTGTCATAGAATTCATCTTTGCGATTGGATTTCAACAAATTGGCAAATTTTCGTTAAAGCGAAATAAATAAGATTAGCCGAAACGAGAAACCGAATGTAATTCCAGACAGGTCGAAGATATATGTCTCATTTTTAAACTGAATTAGGATTAGGACGATTTACGCTCCTACGGCGCTCCTTTTCAGAGTGAAACGACAGCATGTTGTATCATTTTGAAATTATCCAAATTGCAGGTGTCCGCATTTTTTCCTCGACGGTTTTAATTCCTCACATAATATCAAAAGCATTTTATTCCACAAACGAGCGCGTGCCTTTTTGTTTCCATACTTATGTCGGAGAAATAAGGGGAGGAAATGTATGCCGACGGAGGTGGACGAGTTCTTTATTTTAATGAAATAATTAAAATTGCATTGTGCGGTCGTGCTTTAGATGTTTTTCGACTTTGTCCGTTTTCATTTCCGACCGCAATTTTTTAAAAATTGTTATGAACTATTTATAATAAAAGAGAGGATTGCAAAACATTTTGTAATAAATCTCTTTCCTCACTTGTATTACAATATAATAATGTTACATTAAAACTTAAAAAAATTAATTAATTTTGGCAGGTGTTGGATAATTTTCTAATTGAAATTCAATTTAATTAATAGAGTCAATCACTTTCAATATAAGTGAGAAAAGTAAACAATACAACCACAACTATCATTTTGGAATATTTTATAAACAACCTAAGTACTGAGACGTTGCAGAATTAGTAGCTATTCACAACACGTAGGGAAAGGGCTTCATTACAAGACGTTTCGCAATGAATCCATTTCCTCACTTGTATTATAATATAATATTGTTATATTAAAACTTTAAAAAAATGAATTAATTTCGGCAGATGTTGGATAATTTTCTAATTTAATTCAATTTAATTAATATAGTCAATCATTTTCAAACAAGTGTGAAAAGTAAACAATGCAATCAGAACTGTCATTTTGGAATATTTATAAACAACATAAACTGTATTTAAGTACTGAGACGTTGCAGAATTAGTACCTATTCACAACACGTAGGAAAGGACTTCATTACAAAACGTTTCGCAATGAATCCCTTTCCTCACTTGTATTACAATATAATATTATTATATTAAAACTTTAAAAAAATGAATTAATTTCGGCAGATGTTGGATAATTTTCTAATTGAAATTCAATTTAATTAATAGAGTCAATCACTTTCAATATAAGTGAGAAAAGTAATTAATACAACCAGAACTGTCATTTTGGAATATTTATAAACAATCTAAGTACGGAGACGTTGCAAAATTAGTACCTATTCGCAACACGTATGGAAAGGGCTTCATTACAAAACGTTTCGCAATGAATCCCTTCCCTCACTTGTATTACAATATAATATTGTTATATTGAAACTTAAAAAAATGAATTAATTTTGGCAGATGTTGGATAATTTTCTAATTGAAATTCAGTTTAATTAATAAAGTTAATCACTTTCAACACAAGTGAGAAAAGTAAACAATACAATCACAACTGTCATTTTGGAATATTTATAAACAACCTAAACTGTATTTAAGTACTGAGACGTTGCACAATTAGTACCTATTCACAACACGTAGAGAAAAAGCTTCATTACAAAACGTTTCGCAATGAATCCCTTTCCTCACTTGTATTACAATATAATATAGATATATTAAAACTTTTAAAAAATGATTTCATTTTGACAGATGTTGGATAATTTTCTAATTGAAATTCAATTTAATTAATATAGTCAATCACTTTCAACACAAGTGAGAACAGTAAACAATACAACCAGAACTGTCATTTTGGAATATTTATAAACAACCTAAACTGTATTTAAGTACTGAGACGTTGCAGAATTAGTACCTATTCACAACACGTAGGGAAAGGGCTTCATTACAAGACGTTTCGCAATGAATCCCTTTCCTCACTTGTATTACAATAAATATTGTTATATAAAAACTTAAAAACAATGAATTAATTTTGGCAGATTTTGAATAATTTTCTAATTGAAATTCATTTTAATTAATATAGGCAATCACTTTCAATACAAGTAAGAAAAGTATACAATACAACCGGAATTGTCATTTTGGAATATTTATAAGCAACCTAAACTGTATTTAAGTACTGAGACGTTGCAGAATTAGTACCTATTCACAACACATAGGGAAAGGGCTTCATTACAAAACGTTTTGCAATGAATCTCTTTCCTCACTTGTATTACAATGTAATATTGTTATATTAAAACTTTTAAAAAACTGAATTTATTTTGGCAGAAGTTGGATAATTTTCTAATTGTAATTCAATTTAATTAATATAGTCAATCACTTTCAACACAAGTGACAAAAGTAGACAATACAACCAGAACTGTCATTTTGGAATATTTATAAACAACCTAAACTGTATTTAAGTACTGAGACGTTGCAGAATTAGTACCTATTCACAACACGTAGGGAAAGGGCTTCATTAGAAAACGTTTCGCAATGAATCCCTTTCCTCACTTGTGTTACAATGTACTATTGTTACATTTTAAGGCCGAATAAATTTTTGTTTTTTTTCTAATTGAATTTTTGTGCTCAGATGATTAGTTTTTGATAGGTTAATTTGGAGATATGTATATTTTGATGAATTTTGAATTTACAAAGTAAACTTTATTTCTTAACTGTTGGATAATGCTAAAATTAAATTGACTTTCTAAATTCATCCATTGTGTGGATTGTTGCGTTTTCGTGAATCAGTAGTTGTTATTTTCGGCCGCAATACGAAAAATTAATTCCTGGCATAATTCGGCCGCGTCCCGATAGATAATGAAGCAATAGCACTAAAGCGGAATCGGCCGTAATAAGTATAATGTAGCGTTTCACATCAAAACAGAATTATCGGCAGAGAGATGTTTTTCGCGCACGGGGGGCCGAGGGCCGTCCGTCCCATGCTCGGCCGGAACGGGACGAGGATCGCGACGTGTCGGAAACAACAGGGCGAACAACCTGTTAGTGTAGCAGTCATCAAAGCAATTTGCTATTAATGTAATTATAGGGACGGGGGAGGGGGGAATCCGGCTCGGATACGCGTCGAGATGCGCTTTTTAACGCCGCAGAGCGAGACGGCGCTGCGCCGGGCGCTAAAAATTAAAAAAAGCAGCGGTCCCAAACGCGCGCCGCCACAACATTTTTGGCGATAAAACCGGCTCGGGCGGAAAATTAAATTGTCGCAATTTTCGCCGAATCGTCATAATTGAGTCGGCGGTGTGCGCGTTTAAATTTGAACCGGCGGGCGGGCGGCGGTGAGACGGTGAAAAAGGAAAGCGCAGGCAAACAGGCCGTTTTATTAACGATATATTTATAAAGTATCAGTCCCGGGCATAGATCACGATGCACTCCTACGACACCTACTCTATTTATGTCCGAATGCAGATACATGACATTCTTGGCAATCTACCCGAGTGCTATTATCCCAGACAATAACACATTCTGCACCTTAATAATCATTAATAACGATCGTATTCTTAGATGGTTTATAGCGCGATCGTAAAGGCGCGCAATTATTACGCATCCCAGTGCACAGAGAAAAAAAAATTAGAAAAATTTGTTAATAACAACGCAACTTCCTTAACTATTAACAAATATTGATTGATATTTGGCCCATCAAATGTTTACTTACGATTAACTGACAGTTTATTAATACGATTTCAATTAGCTTAATTTACTTCTAACATTTTGTTATTTATAATAAAGTAAGCAATTATTAAAAACAAAAAAGAATATGGTAATAGTTAACACACGTTTAGTTACACCAAATAAATTTATTATTCAGTCTTAATTTGCTTTATTTTGGAGGAATAATTGTATATTAATAAAGAATAAATGTATATTAAAATCAAATACATATTTGTTATTAATAAATATTCTCTCATTTGTTAACATTAAATATACGTTTAATAATAGTAAATAATAATACAACCAAGATTTACTAATTATTTATATCATTTTAATATAAGTTGTTTTTTACTAATGAATTTCAGTTAACAATTAAATTAGCATATTAATAATAACAAATAATATGCGGGAAATATTTACTATAAACCCTTCATTATTTATTAATAAATATTTTATAAATTGGATTTTTAATAATAATCTCATATTAAACTGAAATTTTTTATTTAAAATGAATAAAAATATTTAAAATACAATAAAATAAAATAAACATGAAACAAAACTTATACCTATAAATAATAAAAAAAATATTAGAGGGTCATTCAATGTGAAATGTATTAGAAATGTTTGTAAAATGTATAAATAATACAGTTGTTTTCGTTATAGATACACAGAGAGAAAAGACGTGAAAAATTTGTTAATAACTTCGTTAACTATTAACAAATATTGCTTGATACTTGGCTCATCAAATGTTTATTTACGATTAACTGACAGTTTATTAATACGATTTCAATTACCTTAATTTACTTCTAACACATTGTTATTTATAATAAAGTAAGCAATTATTAAAAACAAAAAAGAATTTGGTAATAGTTAACACACGTTTAGTTACAACAAATAAATGTATTATTCAGTCTTAATTTGCTTTACTTTGGAGGAATAATTATTTATTAATAAAAAATAAATGTATATTAAAATCAAATAAATATTTGTTATTAATAAATATTCTCTCATAAATATTTGTTAACATTAAATATACGTTTAATAATAGTAAATAATAATACAACCAAGATTTATTAATTATTTATATCATTTTAATATAAGTTGTTTTTTACTAATGAATTTCAGTTAACAATTAAATTAGCAAATTAATAATAACAAATAATATGCGGGAAATATTTACTATAAACCCTTCATTATTTATTAATAAATATTTTATAAATTGGATTTTTAATAATAATCTCATATTAAACTGAAATATTTATTTAAAATGAATAAAAATATTTAAAATACAATAAAATAAAATAAACATGAAACAAAACTTATACCTATAAATAATAAAAAAATATTAGAGGATCAGTCAATGTGAAATGTATTAGAAATGTTTGTAAAATGTCTAAATAATACAGTTGCTGTCGTTATTGATACCTATTAATATTCTTGGTTCATGTAGGAAATAAATTTACGTCGATCACCGATTAAATGAATATGTGTGGGAAAAGTGCAACAAATATGTTTAATGCCAATAATTTGTTTAGAAGTGGAAAAATCATCATCAGTCACTTCATATGCTTCAAAATCTTTATCAATGCCATAACAAACAATTGTTTTATATATTAAATACATTTGTTTGTCACCAGTGTACAATACATTAACAACCTTTGTAAAAACTGGTTCACCCTATATAGGTCCCGATTTACTTACAGGATTATACCTTTTTTAAAAATGATGGCGTGTTCCATATTATTATTTTAATGAACTTCTCCAAACTACCGAATAACGCAAAGAAATGATATGGCTGTTAAAGCAAACATCCGGTTCAATTGTAAAATAATCATTTTTTTATCTTAGACAACTTACCTTTTCAACAAATGAGTATTTCTTTTTGATAAAAATGTACAAATGTATTTTCTTTCACTAACAATGAATTAGTACCAAATAGTATGCATTACACATAAAAAACCTTAATTATTATAAACAAATACCCATAATACGTAATAATTTTTTGTTTGCGTGAATTGAGAACATATTTGTTTTCAAATGTTGATCTCAAACAAAGTCAAAAGTAAGAAATAGTTTATTTCTAAAAAATAAATTGATTTATAAGAATTGGTATACCGTACTTTTTAATTAGAGAAGAAAATTCAAACAGATCGCGCCAAAAGATAGATCTACGATTGGCTGTCAACAAAGTGCAGGGAGCTGGCAGCCAATCATAGATCTACTTTTTGGCGCAATCTGTTTGAATTTTCTTCTCAAATTAAAAAATACGGTATACTAATTAATAATTATAATTATACCTTTTTAAAAATGATGGCGTGTTCCATATTATTATTTTAATGCACTTCTCAACACTACCGAATAACGCAAAGAAATGATTTGGCTGTTAATGCAAACATCCGGTTCAATTGTAAAATAAGCATTTTTTTTATCTTAGACGACTTACCTTTTCAATAAACTTAAACATAAATAATGCGCGTTTTTTTACTATTAGACTGACTATTTCTTTCAGTGTGCAAGCTTTTGGAAGAAAAAACGCCACACTACATCCCGTATTCCCGTCCAATTAAAAATCTGCTCATTATAGATGTGTCATTGTTTGTGATGACGCCCTCGACTCCTGGAAGCATCTTATGTGCAACTGCACCGTCGAGACTCGAGAGGCGCCGCTCCGCTATTGTTGGAAATTTTGATTTTTAGATATGTGTGTTAGGATTGAAGGACCCAATGAGTAGCGATGTCGTGCACGTAATTGACTGTGAATGCGCAAGGTTTGAATGATGCAACTGTATTGAAATTTGAAATTCAAAGAGGCTCGTTTCGCTCTTCCATATTGATTGGTTGATTGGATGGGTCGTTTTTGAAATGAGCAGCACTTGGTGATCACAATTGCACTTGGTTGAACGTTGTTCGTTCGGTTCATTCGGAAAACCTGTGCGTTTGAGTGGTCTGCACAATTGATGTTCTTGTCGAAATTAAATACTGTTTTAATGAGGCTCTTTCGTCATTGCATAATTCCTCATAAAAAATTTTTTAGATTGCCGGTGTAAAATTTTGCAGTTTTAAAAATTGCAGATGGGGTTATTGACCGTTGCCAATTTTGTCACAAAAAATATTGTTGTTGTTGTTACCAAAAATTTAATAAAAAATATATTTAATGAGGATAATTGCCTATCACTAATTTTGTCACAAAAAATGTTTATTAATGAATGTTGTAGATTTAAGTTCACTATACAAGTTTTGATTAAGATTATTTTTGATTTTTCAGTTATTTTGGAGTTGCGTTGATATTTTCGTTGTTATCAAAAATTTAATAAAAAAAAAATTTAATGAGGGTAATTGCCTATCACTAATTTTGTAACAAAAAATGTTTATTAATGAAAGTTCAAGATTAAAGTTCACTCTACAAGTTTTGATTACGATTGGTTTTGATTTTTTCAGTTATTTTGGAGTTGTGTTTAAATTTTCGCTGTTATCAAAAATTGAATAAAAAACATATTTAATGAGGGTAATTGCCTATCACCAATTTTGTAACAAAAAATGTTTATTAATGAAAGTTCAAGATTAAAGTTCACTCTACAAGTTTTGATTACGATTGGTTTTGATTTTTTCAGTTATTTTGGAGTTGTGTTTAAATTTTCGCTGTTATCAAAAATTGAATAAAAAACATATTTAATGAGGGTAATTGCCTATCACCAATTTTGTAACAAAAAATGTTTTTTAATGAAAGTTCAAGATTAAAGTTCACTCTACAAGTTTTGATTACGATTGGTTTTGATTTTTTCAGTTATTTTGGAGTTGTGTTTAAATTTTCGCTGTTATCAAAAATTGAATAAAAAACATATTTAATGAGGGTAATTGCCTATCACCAATTTTGTAACAAAAAATGTTTATTAATGAAAGTTGTAGATTTAATTTCACTCTACAAGTTTTGATTACGATTGGTTTTGATTTTTTCAGTTATTTTGGAGTTGTGTTTAAATTTTCGTTGTTACCAAAAATTTAATACAAAATATATTTAATGAGGGTAATTGCCTATCACTAATTTTGTCACAAAAAATGTTTATTAATGAAACTTGAAGATTAAAGTTCACTCTATAAGTTTTGATTACGATTGGTTTTGATTTTTTCAGTTAATTTGGAGTTGTGTTGAAATTTTCGTTGTTATCAAAAATCTAATAAAAATATATATTTAATAATTGTAATTGCCTATCACTAATTTTGTCACAAAAAATGTCTATTAATGAAAGTTGAAGATTAAAGTTCACTCTATAAGTTTTGATTAAGATTGGTTTTGATTTTTTCAGTTACTTTGGAGTTGTGTTGAAATTTTCGTTGTTATCAAAAATCTAATAAAAAATATATTTAATGATTATAATTGCCTATCACCAATTTTGTCACAAAAAATGTTTATTAATGAAAGTTCAAGACTAAAGTTCACTCTACAAGTTTTGATTACGATTGGTTTTGATTTTTTCAGTTATTTTGGAGATGTGTTTAAATTTTCGCTGTTATCAAAAATTGAATAAAAATATATTTAATGAGGGTAATTGCCTATCACCAATTTTGTAACAAAAAATGTTTATTAATGAAAGTTATAGATTTAAGTTCACTCTACAAGTTTTAATTACGATTGGTTTTGATTTTTCAGATATTTTGAAGTTGCGTTGAGATTTTCGTTGTTACCAAAAATTTAATAAAAAATATATTTAATGAGGGTAATTGCCTATCACCAATTTTGTCACAAAAAATGTTTATTAATGAAAGTTGAAGATTAAAGTTCGCTCTATAAGTTTTGATTACGATTGGTTTGATTTTTTCAGTTACTTTGGAGTTGTGTTGAAATTTTCGTTGTTATCAAAAATCTAATAAAAAGTATATTTAATGATTGTAATTGCCTATCACCAATTTTGTCACAAAAAATGTTTATTAATGAAAGTTCAAGATTAAAGTTCACTCTATAAGTTTTGATTACGATTGGTTTTGATTTTTTCAGTTACTTTGGAGTTGTGTTGAAATTTTCGTTGTTATCAAAAATCTAATAAAGAGTATATTTAATGATTGTAATTGCCTATCACCAATGTTGTCACAAAAAATGTTAATTAATGAAAGTGCAAGATTTTTCAGTTATTTTGAAGTTGTGTTGAGATTTTCGTTGTTACCAAAAATTTAATAAAAAATATATTTAATGAGGGTAATTGCCTATCACCAATTTTGTCACAAAAAATGTTTATTAATGAAAGTTGAAGATTAAAGTCAACTCTACAAGTCTTGATTACGATTGATTTTGATTTTTCAGTTATTTTGGAGTTGTGTTAAGATTTATATAGTAATTTGACATCAAAAGTTCTACAATCTTGATTATTGCAGATTTGTTATATTTTAGTGCTTTTATTGTTTTTTTTTAAAAACTCTGAACAAACTATTTTTAAATATTGCAACCAACATTTCAGACAACTTTGAAACTGCCCGCAAACGAAAGGAGTCGACCACCGGTCAAATCGCCAAACTTTCCAGATACCTCACAAGAATCGAAAAATTCGGATCGAAACGGATCTTTTTTAACGATTTCGACACGGCTTATTGAGACACGCACAGAGCACGCATTGTGTTCCAAATTGGCCGATTTCACGGCCGCAACGGGCGAATTTCGATTTTGAGCGGCCGAGAATTTTTCCAAATCGGAAAAACTCCCAAAGTGTGCAAAATCGCGCGGAACAGTCTAACGGCGCTCCGGTTAGATTAATCGCCATAGACTGAAACGTATTTGTCTTAATATCGGGCTTCATTAAATATCCGCCCGATAATAAAGGTCTATCAAAGGTTAATATATTTCCAATATATTACCGCGGCTCCGTTTCCTCGTCTAACCGTTTCCATTCGCCTCCCCAACCGTAGAGGATGCAAGTTCATTCCTATTGTCTCATTGATTTATTTTCTAATTAGTCTACTACCTTGTACATCTAACGTAAACGCGACGCGAAGATTTACCATCGGGAGGAGAAGACGAGTCGGCGTGAATCCAGGAAATCGAAAGGTCAGTTTCGTGCGATACAACAAAACTCCGAACCTACATCTGTCAAAGAGGGAACGAGTGCACTCGTAAAGCAGACAATTGAAGAGTCTCCTCCAGATATGAAGTGCGTTCTAATGAGCACAAGCCTCCGGCCGTCATACTTAAATCAGGGTTTTGTTTATTTTTTATTAACCGGCGAGAAGGTCAAGGACGAAGAGTCCTGCAAAAACTACCGGCGATTGAAGAACATCCATTATCTTGAATATAATACGCATGTTTTGCTATCTCTGTTTAGTTCGGAAGATTTTAATTATTGTCGTCATTTCGCATGCAAGCCAAAACGTCCAAGGATGGGTGGGGAATTTAGTTGTGATTTCAAAGCAACATTTATAAACAATCAAAAGGTAAAGTTATAAATAATTCTAGAAGATTTTTTGGACCTTTGTTTAAATAAAAGTTGTCTTCTAATTACTTATAAACACATTTTGGAATAAGGTTTCTGCGATTTTATTCAAATAATAAATTTATCTCTCTCCAATCGGACGATTCATGTTCATGGGGAATAATTCTCAAAAGACTTTTTGTAATTTTTGTTCAAATAAAACTTGTTCCCCATTTAATTGTAAACAAATTTTTGAAATAAGGTTTCTGCGATTTTTTAAAAATAATAAAGTTATCTCCCTCGAAAAACTCCATATCTTGAATATAATGCGCACGTTTGTTATCTCTGTTTAGTTCGGAAGATTTTAATTATTGTCGCAATTTCGCATGCAATCCAAAACCTCAAAGAATGAGTGGGGAATTTAGTCGTGATTTCAAAGAAACATTTATAGACAATCCCTAACTAAGGCAAAGTTGTAAATAATTTTTGATAATTTTTTGGACTTTTGTTTAAATAAAAGTTGTCTTCTAATTACTTATAAACACATTTTTGAAATAAGGTTTCTGGGCTTTTTTTCAAATAATAAAGTTATCTCCCTCCAATCGGACGATTGGTGCAAGGCAAAATTGTAAATCTTCAGAAGTCACTCTTTTCTTGGGGAATAATTCTCAGAAGACTTTTTGTACTTTTTGTTTAAATAAAACTTGTTCCCCATTTAATTGTAAACAAATTTTTGAAACAAGGTTCCTGCGATTTTTTTCAAATAATAAAGTTATCTTCCTCCAATCGGACTATTGGTGCAAGGCAAAATTGTAAATCTTCAGAAGTCACTCTTTTCTTGGGGAATAATTCTCAGAAGACTTTTTGTACTTTTTGTTTAAATAAAACTTGTTCCCCATTTAATTGTAAACAAATTTTTGAAACAAGGTTCCTGCGATTTTTTTCAAATAATAAAGTTATCTTCCTCCAATCGGACTATTGGTGCAAGGCAAAATTGTAAATCTTCAGAAGTCACTCTTTTCTTGGGGAATAATTCTCAGAAGACTTTTTGTACTTTTTGTTTAAATAAAACTTGTTCCCCATTTAATTGTAAACAAATTTTTGAAACAAGGTTCCTGCGATTTTTTCAAATAATAAAGTTACCTCCCTCCAATTGGACGATTGGTGCAAGGCAAAATTGTAAATCTTCATTAGTCACTCTGTTCATGGGAAATAATTCTCAGAATATTTTTTGTACTTTTTGTTCAAATAAAAGTTGTTTGCTATTTATTTATAAACAAATTTTTGGAATAAGGATTCTGCAATTTTTTTTAAATAATAAAGTTATCTCCCTCCAACGAACTGATTGATTTTAGTGAAAATTGCAAATAATTCAGTAAGTCACTCTTTTCACGAGAGAAACTTCTTGGAAGATTTTTTGAATTTTTTGTTCAAATAAAAGTTGTTCGGTATTTATTTACAAACAAATTTTTTAAATAAGGATTTTACGATTTTTTAAAAATAATATAGTTATCTCCCTCCAATCAACTGATTGATTTTAGGCAAAACTAAATAATTCAGTAAGTTCTGTTTTCATGGGAAATAATTCTCGGAAGATTTTTTGAACTTTTTGTTTAAATAAAAGTTATTTGATATTTAGTTATAAACAAATTTTTGAAATTAAATTTTTGCGAATCTTTTCAAATAGTAAAGTTATCTCCCTCCAATCAACTAATTGATTTCAGGCAAAATTGCATTGCATTAGGAAATATTCCCAGAAGATTTTCTGAGTTTTTCTTCACATAAAACTTGTTTGCTTGATTTACTTTAATATTTGAGTGGCGAGAATGCAATTTTCAGATTTGTCGTTGGAAGAAGTAGTGTTTAACCCATCCCACAAATGGACAAAATTAAATTAGAAAATTATTCAATTAATTTTCTTGAAAAAAAATTTCGGGAGTAAACTTAATCAGCGTTTTTTGGAGCGGGGTTTCCAGGACGGTTTCGAAAAGTAACGCAATTTCCAGGGGTGGAATTTCTTATTAGAGAGAAGACACAGGGAGTATGAGCATAGTCATCGGCGCGGAAAATGCATGTGTCCGCCTACAAGCCACAATTAGTAATGTCCATCTAATGACTGGGCTTCCTAAGCTTACAGACCAACAATTTGCATACGGGAAAAGGAATGCCCCTGTGTGTTTGTAATTTCTATTTTAAAATCCGACCGCTAATGAATTTAGAATTTCAGACGTTATTATATTTTCGTTCTGGATACGAGGAAATTATTTAATTATTACAACAAACATTTCTCGAGCGCGCACCCCGGAAAAATATTAAGCAGACTCTCCCTCCTCCTCCTCCCCCACGGCCGACCATTGCGCGCGGTTGACGCGTACATGTTTATTTTGATGCGAAATTTCTAAATGAAGAATTATCCACTTCCGGTCCGGGTAATTAATAACCCCCGACACTAACTGCGGCCGCAATTTTTTACAAGCGCCCACTTTTCGCGTATCGATGCTATCGCCTTATAAATAAGCCGAAATACCCTTGACGAATAAATTACAGCCAATATAAAAATCATATCTTCCAATCGCGATGCAAATTAATGCTAAATAATGGCGCGTACGATCGCCGTTACGGCTTAATTTTTTTAAAACATGCACTGAAACAAATAGTCAGTCTAACAGTAAAAAATTTATGTTTAAGTATTTAAATTGTCAAAAAGTACACTTTATTAACTACTACCAATTCTTATAAATCAATTTATTTTTTAGAAATAAACTATTTATTACTTTCGACTTTGTTTTTGTATTATTTGAAAACAAATATGTTCTCAATTCATGCAAACAAAAATTTATTAAGTATAACAATGGGTATTTGTTTATAATAAGTAAGGTTTTTTATGCGTAATGCATACTATTTGGTACTAATTCATTGTTAGCGAAAGAAAATATATTTGTACATTTTTATCAAAAATAAATACTCATTTGTTGAAAAGGTAAGTTGTCTAAGATAAAAAAATGATTATTTTACAATTGAACCGGATGTTTGCTTTAACAGCCATATCATTTCTTTGCGTTATTCGGTAGTTTGGAGAAGTTCATTAAAATAATAATATGGAACACGCCATCATTTTTAAAAAAGGTATAATCCTGTAAGTAAATCGGGACCTATATAGGGTGAACCAGTTTTTGGAAAGGTTGTTAATGTATTGAACACTGGTGACAAACAAATATATTTAATATATAAAACAATTGTTTGTTATGGCATTGATAAAGATTTTGAAGCATATGAAGTGACTGATGATGATTTTTCCACTTCTAAACAAATTATTGGCATTAAACATATTTGTTGCACTTTTCCCACACATATTCATTTAATCGGTGATCGACGTAAATTTATTTCCTACATGAACCAAGAATATTAATAGGTATCAATAACGACAGCAACTGTATTATTTAGACATTTTACAAACATTTCTAATACATTTCACATTGACTGATCCTCTAATATTTTTTTATTATTTATAGGTATAAGTTTTGTTTCATGTTTATTTTATTTTATTGTATTTTAAATATTTTTATTCATTTTAAATAAAAATTTCAGTTTAATATGAGATTATTATTAAAAATCCAATTTATAAAATATTTATTAATAAATAATGAATGGTTTATAGTAAATATTTCCCGCATATTATTTGTTATTATTAATTTGCTAATTTAATTGTTGACTGAAATTCATTAGTAAAAAACAACTTATATTAAAATGATATAAATAATTAATAAATCTTGGTTGTATTATTATTTACTATTATTAAACGTATATTTAATGTTAACAAATATTTATGAGAGAATATTTATTAATAACAAATATTTATTTGATTTTAATATACATTTATTTTTTATTAATAAATAATTATTCCTCCAAAATAAAGCAAATTAAGACTGAATAATACATTTATTTGTTGTAACTAAACGTGTGTTAACTATTACCAAATTCTTTTTTGTTTTTAATAATTGCTTACTTTATTATAAATAACAATGTGTTAGAAGTAAATTAAGGTAATTGAAATCGTATTAATAAACTGTCAGTTAATCGTAAATAAACATTTGATGAGCCAAGTATCAAGCAATACTTGTTAATAGTTAACGAAGTTATTAACAAATTTTTCACGTCTTTTCTCTCTGTGTATCTACAACGAAAACAACTGTATTATTTATACATTTTACAAACATTTCTAATACATTTCACATTGAATGACCCTCTAATATTTTTTTTATTATTTATAGGTATAAGTTTTGTTTCATGTTTATTTTATTTTATTGTATTTTAAATATTTTTATTCATTTTAAATAAAAAATTTCAGTTTAATATGAGATTATTATTAAAAATCCAATTTATAAAATATTTATTAATAAATAATGAATGGTTTATAGTAAATATTTCCCGCATATTATTTGTTATTATTAATATGCTAATTTAATTGTTAACTGAAATTCATTAGTAAAAAACAACTTATATTAAAATGATATAAATAATTAATAAATCTTGGTTGTATTATTATTTACTATTATTAAACGTATATTTAATGTTAACAAATATTTATGAGAGAATATTTATTAATAACAAATATTTATTTGATTTTAATATACATTTATTTTTTATTAATAAAGAACTATTCCTCCAAAATAAAGCAAATTAAGATTGAATAATACATTTATTTGGAGTAACTAAACGTGTGTTAACTATTACCAATTTCTTTTTTGTCTTTAATAATTGCTTACTTTATTATAAATAATAATGTGTTAGAAGTAAATTAAGCTAATTGAAATCGCATTAATAAACTGTCAGTTAATCGTAAATAAACATTTGGTGGGCCAAATATCAATCAATATTTGTTAATAGTTAACGAAGTTGCCTTGTTATTAACAAATTTTTCAGTGTTTTTGTTCTCTGTGTGCCAACTCTTACATTATCAAACGAACCTCCCCCGTAAATTAAGAATCAAATTTCAGATGCCGAATTAATTCTGTCGTTAGATCGGCGCGCCGTTCGAAGGGGCGAAATTAACTTAAGCCCCCGGTTTCTACAAATCATCCGTTTTTTTGCGCCCGATCCAACCCTTCTTCCCCCGTTAGTTTTAATTGTTTTAAAGCACATTGCCAATTTCTGGAGGAGCTTTTTTGGGGGAGTTTTGCGCGCGAGACTCTGATATCGGACCGAAGCAATAACAATTAGACAAGGCATATGGCCGATTCCGCTCTATCCTTATAATTGGATATCTATTACGTTTCTTGCCCTCCACTAATTTCGATAATTACTCCGTTGATATTAAATATTTTCGCCGGTTGTTTTTGTGCGATTGGCGATCGCGGCTTTTGTAATTAACGGACGGGAAATTTCCCGGAATGGTTTCGGTAATTTATGAGTCGCTCAATTAGTTAGAATGTTAGTTGGAATTTTTAGTTTTGATGAAGTTTCCAATTGGGGAGCAATAAATGCGCAAAAAAATTGTGGTACCGGTTAATTTCGATCGATTCACTGTTATGTATAAAATTTGCAATTTAAATTATGACGTCTTTCAACCATCTGCATTTTAAAAAATAAAAGTTTCTTGTAAGGCACGCAAACGAAACCCGATAAGCATTGAATGAACATAATTTCACTTTAAATCCGCCTTGAAACATAACATTGAAGTTGCAAATGAATTAAATATATAATTGCAACCAATTTTGCTTGAAAACAATCAGTTGATTGGAGGGAGATTACTTTATTATTTGAAAAAATTCGCAATAATCTTATTTCAATTTTTTGTGTGAGTAAATAGTAAACAAGTTTTATGTGAAGGAAAAGTTCAAAAAATTTGAGAATTATTTCCCATGACAAGAGCGACTTACGGAATTAATTACAATTTTATCTTAAATCAATCAGTTGATTGGAGGGAGACAACTTCATTATTTGTACAAATTTGCAGAAAGCTTATTCCAAAAATTTGTTTATAAATAAATAGCAAACAACTTTTATTTGAACAAAAAGTTCAAAAAATGTTCTGAGAATTATTTCCCAAGATAAGAGTGACTTCTGAAGATTTACTTTATTATTATAACTTTATTATTTGAAAAAAATCCCAGAAACCTTATTTCAAAAATGTGTTTATAAGTAATTAGAAGACAAAAAGTCCAAAAAATCTTCTAGAATTATTTACAACTTTGCCTTAGTTAGGGATTGTCTATAAATGTTTCTTTGAAATCACAACTAAATTCCCCACCCATTTGAAAATTTAATGACAAAAATTTGTTTATAATTAAATACCAAATAACTTATTTCAACAAAACGTTCACAAAATTTTTTGATAATATTATTTCTCATGAAAAGAAAATTATTTACAATTGTACAATCGATCAGATAACTTTATTAATTGAATAGGAAATCAATTTTTACTGAAACTTATTTTCGCAAAAATCTTATTTTAAGTTTTTGTATATAAATAAATGGCAAACACGTTTTTGTGTGGAGGTATGTAAATAGTAAACAAGTTTTATTCGAACAAAAAATTTAAAAAGTCTTCAGACAAGTTTTCCCTATGAAAACTGACTAACTAAATTATTTGCAATTTTGCCTGAAATCAATCTGTTGATTCAAGGGAGATAACTTCATTATTTGTCAAAATTCGCAGAAATCTTATTTTAAAAATTTGTTAATAAGTAAGTAGAAAGCGTGTTTTACTCGAACAAAAAATATAAAAATCTTTAGAGAAATTTTTCCAATTAATTAATTGCAATTTTGCCTAAAATCAATCAGCTGGTCGGAGGGAGATAACTTCGTTATTTGAAAAAATTTTCAAAAATTTAGTTTACAAAATCTGCGAACAACTAAATAGAGAATAAATTTCATTGGAACTTAATTTCAGTAAATTGAAAGACAGAGCTTATTTTTAGGTAGATTGAAAATCCCACCATAAATCAATAACCAAAACAACTTAATTTCGCCAAAAATTTGTAGAACACCGATCTCAATTAAATTTATTTTTATCTTTCTTTAATCACCAGAGTTCTTTTGAAGATTATTTTAGCATTTCCGGCCGCAAGTCGATTTTTCTCAATTAACACAAGCCGAATCGACCAAACAATCCCGCAATCCATCTGCCCGGAATCGCCAAACGACCGAGTGGGCCGGCCCTATTAATAATAATCTCAAAAACGCGCGGGCCACCTCTCCAACCAACAGATTGCTAAGACAACACCGAAACATGAGTTTACTAAAGTATGGCCCACTATACCCCGCCATTAGGAAGATAGAGAACAATTAACAACAGAATAACAATTTTAGTATTTTAGCTTAATACACACTCACACTCACACACACACACATACAGAAGCATCGCTCGAAGCACCACAAATAGTATTGTGCGAAATTGAATTAATTCCTCGCTATTTTATTTACCGTGTTATTGCTGGAAATAAGTATTGTGCGACCCTGGCCGCTCCGCGACTCAATCGGGGCCTTGTGGACCGGCCGAAAATTAAACGACCGACGGAGGGCCGTACCGAATCGATTTTGGGGCCTTCGATTAGAGCGAAAATTATTTTTGGTCCGGTTCGACCGATTGCCGGGGAATAAAATCGGTGCGACGCACGAAATTCGTTTCCCCCAAAACAGGACAATAGACAGAAGCGGCGACTTTTGAAATTTACGGTCTTAATGCAATTCTCAATTAGTGGCGTAATAGCTCGGGTGTACACTGTACTAAATGAACTATTGCAGGCCGGAATTTAGTTTTGTGACCGAAGTCACTGTCACTCGGCGATTTATTGAGGCGGCTGAATTATGCGGCGCGCCGGCCGGGGGGTGGGAATTTTTGTAACGTCCTGGCGTCCACCTGTTCGATTGCGTATCGATTTTTGCGATTTTTTTTAATAATACAGTTGGAGAATCAGCTGATTGATTTTAGGGAAAATTGCTAATAATTCAGTAAGTCAATCTTTTCTTCTTTTTCTTTTTCTTAGAAGATTTCTTGAACTTTTTGTTCAAGTGAAAGTTGATCGCTATTTATTTACAAACAAATTTTTGAAATAAGGTTTTTGCAATTTTTTTAAAATAATACAGTTATCTCCCTCCAGTCAACTGATTGATTTTAGGGAAAATTGCAAATAATTCAGTAAGTCACTCTTTTCATGAGAGAAACTTCTTGGAAGATTTTTTGAATTTTTTGTTCAAATAAAAATTGTTCGGTATTTATTTGCAAACAAAAATTTCAAATAAGGTTTTTGCGATTTTTTAAAAATAATACAGTTATCTCCTACCAATCAACTGATTGATTTTAAAGAAAATTGCTAATAATGCAGTAAGTCACTCTTTTCACGAGAGAAATTTCTTGGAAGATTTTTTAAACTTTTTATTCAAATAAAAGTTGTTCGGTATTTATTTGCAAACAAATATTTGAAATAAAATTTTTGCGATTTTTTAAAAATAATAAAGTTATCTCTTTCCAATCAATTTATTGATTTTAGACAAATAATTCGGTCAATCTCTATTCATCGGAAAAAGTTCTCAGAAGCCTTTTTGCACTTTTTGTTCAAATAAAACTTCTTTGGTAATGAATTATGAACAAATTTTTGAAATAAAATGTTTTCGATTTTTTTCAAATAACGAAGTTATCTCCCTCCAACAAAATTGCAATGAATTCGTAGGAAATAAAAATTGTTTGCTATTTACTTATAAACAAACCGAAGTCACTATCACTCGGCAATTTATTGGGACGACGGTATTACGCGACGCGCCGGCCGGGGGATGGGAATTTTTGTAACGTCCTGGCGTCCACCTGTTCGAGTGCCTATCGATTCTTGCGATTTTTTTTAAATAATACAGTTATTTCCCTCCAATCAACTGATTGATTTTAGGAAAAATTGCAAATAATTCAGTAAGTCACTCTTTTTATGACAGAAACTTCTTGGAAGATTGCTTGAATGTTTTGTTCAAATAAAAGTTGTTCGCTATTTATTTATAAATAAATGTTTGAAATAAGGTTTTTGCGATTTTTTAAAAATAATAAAGTTATCTCCCTCCAATCAACTGATGGATTTTAGGGAAAATTGCAAATAATTCAGTAAGTCACTCATTTCTTCTTTTTCTTTTTCTTTGAAAATTTTTTGAATTTTTTATTCAAATAAAAGTTGTTCGCTATTTATTTACAAACAAATTTTTGAAATAAGGTTTTCGCAATTTTTTTAAAATAATACAGTTATCTCCCTCCAGTCAACTGATTGATTTTAGGGAAAATTGCAAATAATTCAGTAAGTCACTCTTTTTATGACAGAAACTTCTTGGAAGATTGCTTGAATGTTTTGTTCAAATAAAAGTTGTTCGCTATTTATTTATAAATAAATGTTTGAAATAAGGTTTTTGCGATTTTTTAAAAATAATAAAGTTATCTCCCTCCAATCAACTGATGGATTTTAGGGAAAATTGCAAATAATTCAGTAAGTCACTCATTTCTTCTTTTTCTTTTTCTTTGAAGATTTTTTGAATTTTTTATTCAAATAAAAGTTGATCGCTATTTATTTACAAACAAATTTTTGAAATAAGGTTTTCGCAATTTTTTTAAAATAATACAGTTATCTCCCTCCAGTCAACTGATTGATTTTAGGGAAAATTGCAAATAATTCAGTAAGTCACTCTTTTCATGAGAGAAACTTCTTGGAAGATTTTTTGAATTTTTTGTTCAAATAAAAATTGTTCGGTATTTATTTGCAAACAAAAATTTCAAATAAGGTTTTTGCGATTTTTTAAAAATAATACAGTTATCTCCTACCAATCAACTGATTGATTTTAAAGAAAATTGCTAATAATGCAGTAAGTCACACTTTTCACGAGAGAAATTTCTTGGAAGATTTTTTAAACTTTTTATTCAAATAAAAGTTGTTCGGTATTTATTTGCAAACAAATATTTGAAATAAAATTTTTGCGATTTTTTAAAAATAATAAAGTTATCTCTTTCCAATCAATTTATTGATTTTAGACAAATAATTCGGTCAATCTCTATTCATCGGAAAAAGTTCTCAGAAGCCTTTTTGCACTTTTTGTTCAAATAAAACTTCTTTGGTAATGAATTATGAACAAATTTTTGAAATAAAATGTTTTCGATTTTTTTCAAATAACGAAGTTATCTCCCTCCAACAAAATTGCAATGAATTCGTAGGAAATAAAAATTGTTTGCTATTTACTTATAAACAAACCGAAGTCACTATCACTCGGCAATTTATTGGGACGACGGAATTACGCGACGCGCCGGCCGGGGGATGGGAATTTTTGTAACGTCCTGGCGTCCACCTGTTCGAGTGCCTATCGATTCTTGCGATTTTTTTTAAATAATACAGTTATTTCCCTCCAATCAACTGATTGATTTTAGGAAAAATTGCAAATAATTCAGTAAGTCACTCTTTTTATGACAGAAACTTCTTGGAAGATTGCTTGAATGTTTTGTTCAAATAAAAGTTGTTCGCTATTTATTTATAAATAAATGTTTGAAATAAGGTTTTTGCGATTTTTTAAAAATAATAAAGTTATCTCCCTCCAATCAACTGATGGATTTTAGGGAAAATTGCAAATAATTCAGTAAGTCACTCATTTCTTCTTTTTCTTTTTCTTTGAAGATTTTTTGAATTTTTTATTCAAATAAAAGTTGTTCGCTATTTATTTACAAACAAATATTTCAAATAAGGTTTTTGCGATTTTTTAAAAATAATAAAGTAATCTCTCTCCAATCAATTGATTGATTTTAGACCAAATACGAATAATTCGGTCAGTCTCTATTCATCGGAGAAAATTCTCAGAAGCTTTTTTGCACTTTTTGTTCAAATAAAACTTCTTTGGTAATTAATTATAAACAAATTTTTGAAATAAAACGTTTTCGATTTTTTCGAATAACGAAGTTATCTCCCTCCAACAAAATTGCAATGAATTCGTAGGAAATAAAATTTGTTTGTTATTTACTTATAAACAAACTGAAGTCACTATCACTCGGCCATTTGTTGGGACGGCGGAATTACGCGACGCGCCGACCGGTGGTTGGGAATTTTTGTAACGTCCTGGCGTCCACCTGTTCGATTTTTGCGATTTTTTTTAAATAATGCAGTTATCTCCTTCCAATCAACTGATTGATTTTAGGGAAAATTGCTAATAATTCAGTAAGTCATTCTTTTCTTCTTTTTCTTTTTCTTTGAAGATTTTTTGAACTTTTTGTTCAAATAAAAATTGTTAGGTATTTATTTGCAAACAAATTTTTGAAATAAGGTTTTTGCGATTTTTTAAAAATAATACAGTTATCTCCCTCCAATCAACTGATTGATTTTAATGAAAATTGAAAATAATTCGGTAAGTCACTCTTTTCACGAGAGAAACTTCTTGGAAGATTTTTTGAACTTTTTGCTCAAATAAAAGTTGCTTCATATTTATTTTCAAACAAATTTTTGAAATAAAATTTTTGCGATTTTCTTAAAATAATAATGTTATCTCTCTCCAATCAGCTGATTGATTTCAGACAAAATACGAATAATTCGGCCAGTCTCTATTCATCGGAGAAAATTCTCAGAAGGTTTTTTGCACTTTTTGTTGAAATAAAACTTCTTTGGTGATTAATTATGAACAAATTTTTGAAATAAAATGTTTTCGATTTTTTTCAAATAATGAAGTTATCTCCCTCCAACAAAATTGCAATCAATTCATGGGAAATAAAATTTGTTATTTACTTATAAACAAACCGAAGTCACTCGGCGATTTATTGGGACGGCTGAATTATGCGACGCGCCGAACGGGGGGTGAAAATTTTTGTAACGTCCTGGCGTCCACCTGTTCGATTGCGTATCGATGGGCGCTGACGTTTCCGGTCGAAGACAGTTTCTCGGGATGTGCAACTGTTGGGGCGTGTAAGGCGATGCGTGCACACCAATTGAAACATTAAAGTAGTAAAATTAACCCGTACACGGCCGTTAGGGATTATCTACGCACGGAATCGACGAATGTTAATGAAAAAATTGGACAACTGTTCCGGGCCCGATTTTCGACGTTGATAGCCCAACGGAATTATTTCCCATGCCCTTTCCCGATAACTAGTATGCAAAATGCGGACCGGTATCTGCTAATAAGCTACCGATATGCAAGGGAGGTATGTTAATTACGCGATACCAAAAATAAGAGCCAATAATATACATAGTTAATTTCTAGTACAAGAACCTGAGTTTTATTATTTAACCCTCGAGGCTACGCTATCATCTCGCTGTCTCTGTCCGCCCGAACCGCAAACGCGGGCGCGAAAGGGATGACAGTCCGTTGAAGGGTATATTTAGATTATATAATAATAACGTGAACAGCTGTTAGAAGCTCCCGCCAATATTTTACCCTTGTGTTTCTTATCCTGTATTCCTTCACCAGCTGGTATCTTAGAGGGATACGACTTAAATGTATAGTCGTAATTAAAATATATCGATAGGTAAAACTGGGGTGAATTTTTAATTATTTTATTATGCAAGGAGACTGCCGCGTCTCCGGGGATTTTTTGAATGCCGCTGCACGAGGTATTCTTGCCATCTGGTGAAATTGACCCGGATGATAGTTTTCAGCGAGATGCTTCTGTTATTAAATATTTTGGATTGCTCGGGAGGAGAATAAAATTGTTCAAAATGCCTGAACGGTAGTTACTTTTGCTAATTAAAGCCATCTCCATGGTTTTTTTTATTTTACTGTTTTCTTTGTTGAGTTTGATTGAAATCCGTTCTTGGAAAGCATTTTCAATTTTTTGTTTAAATAATAGTTGCCCGACAACTTACTTATAAAAAAAAATTTAAATATAATTTTTGTGGTTTCTTTTAAATAATTAAGTTATCGACCTCCAATCAACTAATTGATTTTAGGGAAAATTGCAAATAATTCTGTAAGTCACATTTTTCCTTGGAAATAATTCTCAGGTGATTTTTTGCACTTTTTGTTCAAATAAAAGTTGTTTGCTATTTACATATAAACAAATTTTTGAAATAAGGTTTCTGCGATTTTTTTCAAATAATAAAGTTATCTCCCTCCAATCGGACGATTGATGCTAGGCAAAATTGTAAATCTTCAGAAGTCTGTCTTTTCATGAGAAATTATTCCCAGACGATTTTTTTAACTTTTTATTCAAATAAAAGTTGTTTGCTATTTACTTATAAACAAATTCTTGAAATAAGGTTTCGACGATTTTTTTCAAATAATAAAGTTATCTCTCTCCAATCGGACGATTGATGCGAAGCAAAATTGTAAATCTTCAGAAGTCGCTCATTCCATGGAAAATAATTCTCAGAATTTTTTTTGAACTTTTTGTTCAAATAAAAGTTGTTTGCTATTTACTTATAAACAAATTTTTGAAATAAGATTTCTGCGATTTTTTTCAAATAATAAAGTTATCTCTCTCCAATCGGACGATTGATGCGAGGCAAAATTGTAAATCTTCAGAAGTCACTTTTTTCATGGGAAATAATTCTCAGAATATTTTTTGAACTTTTTGTTAAAATAAAAGTTGCTTCGAATTTCTTTATAAACACATTTTTGAAATAAGTTGTTTGCCATTTTTTTCAAATAATAATAAAGTTATCTCTCTCCAATCATCTGATTGAAATCAAAATTAAAATTGGTTGGCTGAATTTCGAAAAGTATTTTTAAGTTTTGAATGAATTCCATTTCATATTAAGTATTCTGCAATTCTTTCTTATCAATTTCCACGCAAATTTTTGCAATTAACTTAAATATTTCCACTTAGTTAAGATAAACAAACGCACGATTCAGTTAACTATAATTTATTAATTATTCAATTTTCGAAAATTAACTTCGAATAAAATTTATTCTATATTTAGTTATCCGAAAATTTTGCAAATAGAAGTTTTCAAAATTTTTGGAAATAATAAAGTTATCTCTCTCCAAGTAACTAAACGCATTTTGACAAAAAAAAATATTTACATAAATTTTGTACAAGCAAATTGTTAATTTCGTTAAAATTTATTGAAATAATAATTATTCCCTATTTAATTGGAAATAAATTTTCTTAATAACATTTTTCAAAATTTTCGCAAATAACAAAGTTACCTCCCTCCAATCAACTGATTGCATCGGTTGCATTTTGAAACAGCAATTCTAAAGTCAAAAATTGATTCAAAGACAAATTTAAGTTAAGTGCCACAAGTAGTATTGAAGGGAAGATGATTAGCGCACAAGATAAACGGACGTTGCCCTGCCACCCTTCTTCGAGCGCCGAAATAGACCCTTTGAGACGGATGGCCCTCAATTTCACCGTCTCAACCCCGCCAGAAAAATCTAGGTTAGGGGTGGATTCCTAACAATCCCCGAACCTACAAACAATCCAGCATTAACATAGAAAAAATTCCTCGAAGCAATTTATTTCGGTGAAATAACAGAGTCGCTCCCACTTAAACTAGAATAAACGTTAATTCGCCCCCGTCGAAAATTCCATCCATCTTTGCTCGCACTCTCATTCGAATTGAATAATTCAACGCTAAAAACCATCACGGAGCCTTTTTACCAAGTAGACGGGCTTAATTCGGTTATAATTTGACAATATGCAAATATCAAAAATATTTTCTCGTATGTGTCCCCGTAATGACGGCTCGAACCGACCCGGCGAAACGAACAGATGACACTCACAAATACATGCAATCTTCAACGTTTTCTTTTTGTTGTTGGGCGGCCCGAAAACGTACCGGCGATAATTAAAACTGTTAATTATGGATGAGCGCAGGCCAGACGTTGAGACGTTCAGGGTCAACAAATTTGAATTTAAAAAAACACAAATCCGACCACTGGAGAAAAAGAATAATCATATTACATCTTTATATTGTTTCAATTGACTGCTCATACGTGGGAGACTATTGTCTGGCTGAAGAAAGGAAAGAAAAAATTAATGAATATGTATGCCCGTTTGTAAATCGTCCATCCAGTGGTTTTGTTGCTTTTAATATTCGTTAACGATCCCTTTTGAAACGTTTAACCAACATTGCCAACGTCCAATTGAGGCCCAATTTTTTTTAGCAAAACATGGCCTCCAATTTTATTATTTCCTTGAACGAAATCAACAGGTGATAATTATTATTAAATTAATTTAAAACGTTTGAAGGAATTCAATAAACTTGTCGATAAGTGGGGGGTTATCTGTGCAGGTGTGTCGGTTCCGTTTTAGAACCTTCCCATTTCCATAAAATTGTCAATTATAAAAAGCGAGTTAACAACAACAACAAATTTATTAACTAATTGCACCAGTAAAATTTTGTTGCAGGGAATTATTTGTAGGTTCAGAGATTGTTTAGGAATCCACCCCTAACCTAGATTTTTCTAACGGGTGAAATTGAGGGCCATCCATCTCGAACTTCTATTTCGGCCTTCGCCGAAGGGCGGAAAGGGCAGCGTTCGTTTATCTTGAGCGCTAATCATCTTCCCGTCATTGTTACTTGTGTCTCTTTCGAATTTCAAACCGTAATTTTTGTTACAGTGACATTTTCAAGGACTAAATAAATTTCGTTTGCAATTTCATCGATGCAATAGTTGTCGAAATACAGGCAACTTAATTACTTGCAATTTCGCTTCAGATCGATCAGTTGATTGGAGGGAGATAACTTTATTCTTTGGAAATAATCGCGCTGATCTTATTTCAAAATTTTGTTTATAAATGAATTGCAAACAAGTTTTATTTGAACAAGATATGCAAAAAGTGGTTTTTTCCACGATGCTGAATTACTGGCAATTTTGCCTAAAATTAATCAGTTGATTGGAGGGAGATAACTTAACTATTTGAAAAAAATCGCAAAAATTTAATTTAAAAAATTTGTTTATAAGTAAATCCCAAATAACTTTTATTTGAACAAAAAGTTCAAAAAATTATCTGAGAATTATTTTCCATGAAAAAAGTGACTTCCGAAGATTGACAATTTTGCCTCGCATCAATCGTTCGATTGGAGGGAGATAACTTTATTATTTGAAAAAAATTGTCGAAACCATATTTCAAAAATTTATTAATAAGTAAATAGCAAACAACTTTTATTTAAACAAAAAGTTTAAAACATCTTCCGAGAATTATTTCCCATGAAAAGAGAACCTACTGAATTATTTAATTTTCCCTAAAATCAATCAGTTGATTGGAGGGAGATAACTTTACTATTTGAAAAAATTCGCAAAAATTTAATTTCAAAAATTTGTTTATAAGTAAATATCAAATAAAATTTATTTGAACAAAAACTTAAAAAAATCTTCCGAGAATTATTTCCCATCAAAAGAGTAACTTGCTGAATTATTTAGTTTTGCCTAAAATCAATCAATTGATTTTAGGAAGATAACTTTACTATTTGAAAATATTCGCAAAAATTTTATTTCAAAAATTTGTTTATAAGTAAATACCAAATAACTTTTATTTAAACAAAAAGTACAAAAAATCTTCCGAGAATTATTTCCCATGAAAAGAGAACTTACTGAATTATTTAGTTTTACCTAAAATCAATCAGTTGATTGGAGGGAGATATCTTTACTATTTGAAAAAATTCGCAAAAATTTTATTGCACAAATTTGTTTATAAGTAAATACCAAATAACTTTTATTTAAACAAAAAGTACAAGAAATCTTCCGAGAATTATTTCCCATGAAAAGAGAACTTACTGAATTATTTAGTTTTACCTAAAATCAATCAGTTGATTGGAGGGAGATATCTTTACTATTTGAAAAAATTCGCAAAAATTTTATTTGAAAAATTTGTTTATAAGTAAATACCAAATAACTTCTATTTAAACAAAAAGTTCAAAAAATCTTCTGATAATATTATTTCCCATTAAAAGAAAATATTTCCAATCGATCAGATAACTTTATTAGTCGATTTAAAAAATCCAAATTTGCTGTAAAAATTATAGCACACACCGTAACAAAAAAGGCTCAATTCTCCTCAAAAAAAATCGCTGGTTGGGTTGATCCTTGCTTTTCTCCCGTGACCCTCCCACTTTTATCGGAAAGTTCGATCATCTTCCTTCCGATGAAACTGGGCGTTCCTTTTCCAGCGAATATTTGAACTGAGACGCGAGTGTCGAAAACCGCCGCTGTGCAGCAACAGCGTACAGACATAATTACCAACTATTGAATGATTCATTAAATAAAAAATTTCGAAACTCATTAATTTTTATTAATGAATGAATACGAGAGGTCATATTTGGTAATAAACGTCGAATTATAATTGTAAAAAAATTAAAATTACTAATTTCCTTTCGGAATTACTTAACGTCTCCCAGAAAGGAAAAAATCGTGTGAACGTGGATCGGGCGTCTTCACTTTTAAAACGTATCGAGCCACATACGCACACAAAGAAGGTGAAATTAATTACAGAAATACAACGCGAACGTTATCTCCGTCCGTTATCGGCAATTTTAACGCTCGGTTCGAAACAATATCAGAATAAATTAATAAATTACGCATTAATTACGTTCAAACAACTGGCATGTACTTAAAATCAATTGCATCGTAATTAATCTCGCACGGCGAAAAAAACGACGATTAGCGCACTTTCCGTCTCTTTCTCGCTCGATCCGGTCGCCGGGCTGGTAAGAAATGGACGTCTGACCGGTATTTCGGAAAGGTATTCAACCATACCGGATATGACTAGTATAGCCATAAAGTCACGGTGCTATGGTCATAAAGTGAGACAAAGGATTATTGGACTGGAAAGGGGTTAATGAGATACAACAATTATTTGTGTTACTCGATTTTTGCAAATTCAAACGTTTTTTTTTTCCAACCGAAATAGTTTTTTAAAAATGGTTCATGTTTTCGTCGGACGTGACTCGAATCCAACATTGGGCGCTAAAACATTCAACAAAAATATTGCATAACATTCGACAGATTGAATTTTATTTGCAATTGGTTTTGGTAAATGCAATATTTTCCATAATATGGCCAACTTGCTGGGAATTTTATCTTAAATCAATCAGTTGATTGGAGGGAGAGTTAAGTTTATTATTTGTAAAAATTTTCAAAAAAATTATAACAAAAATTTGCAAACAGTATAATATGAAATCAATTTTATTTGAAACTTTATTTTGTAGATGCGATACTTTTCAGAATGTGGCCTACTTAAGTTCTTGCAATTTTGCTTTAAATCGATCAGTTGATTGGAGGGAGAGTTAACTTTATTATTTTTAAAAATTTGCAAAAAGATTATAACAAAAAATTGCAAAAAGTATAATAAGAAATCAATTTTATTTGAAGCTTTATTTTGTAGATGCGATACTTTTCAAAATGTACCCTATTTAAGTTCTTGCAATTTTGCCTTAAATCAATCAGTTGATTGGAGGGAGAGTTAACTTTATTATTTTTAAAAATTTGCAAAAAGATTATAACAAAAAATTGCAAAAAGTATAATAAGAAATCAATTTTATTTGAAGCTTTATTTTGTAGATGCGATACTTTTCAAAATGTACCCTATTTAAGTTCTTGCAATTTTGCCTTAAATCAATCAGTTGATTGGAGGGAGAGTTAACTTTATTATTTTTAAAAATTTGCAAAAAGATTATAACAAAAAATTGCAAAAAGTATAATAAGAAATCAATTTTATTTGAAGCTTTATTTTGTAGATGCGATACTTTTCAAAATGTACCCTATTTAAGTTCTTGCAATTTTGCCTTAAATCAATCAGTTGATTGGAGGGAGAGTTAACTTTATTATTTGTAAAAATTTGCAAAAAAATTATAACAAAAAATTGCGAAAAGTATAATAAGAAATCAATTTTATTTGAAGCTTTATTTTGTAGATGCGATACTTTTCAAAATGTGCCCTATTTAAGTTCTTGCAATTTTGCCTTAAATCAATCAGTTGATTGGAGGGAGAGTTAACTTTATTATATGTAAAAATTTGCAAAAAAATTATAACAAAAAATTGCAAACAGTATAATAAGAAATCAATTTTATTTGAGACTTTATTTTGTAGATGCGACACTTTTCAAAATGTGGCCTTCTTAAGTTCTTGCAATTTTGCCTTAAATCAATCAGTTGATTGGAGGGAGAGTTAACTTTATTATATGTAAAAATTTGCAAGAAAATTATAACAAAAATTGCAAAAAGTGTAATAAGAAATCAATTTTATTTGAAACTTATTTTGTGGATGAGATACTTTTCAAAATGTGGCCTATTTAAGTTCTTGCAATTTTGCCTTAAATCAATCAGTTGATTGGAGGGAGAGTTAACTTTATTATTTGTAAAAAATTGCAAAAGGATTATAACAAAAAATTGCAAAAAGTATAATAAGAAATCAATTTTATTTGAAACTTTATTTTGTAGATGCGATACTTTTCAAAATGTACCCTATTTAAGTTCTTGCAATTTTGCCTTAAATCAATCAGTTGATTGGAGGGAGAGTTAACTTTATTATTTGTAAAAATTTGCAAAAAAATTATAACAAAAAATTGCGAAAAGTATAATAAGAAATCAATTTTATTTGAAACTTTATTTTGTAGATGCGATACTTTTCAAAATGTGGCCTACTTAAGTTCTTGCAGTTTTGCCTAAAACCAATCAGTTAATTAGAGAAAGATAACTATTATTTAAAAAAATTTACAATCATCTTATTTCAAAAATTTGTGTTTAAGTACGCAAATAGTAAACAAGTTTTATTCCAACAAAATTTTTTTTAAAATCTTCAGAAAACTGAATAACTGAATTATTTGCAATTTTGCCTTAAATCAATCAGCTGATTGGAGGTAACTTTATTATTTCAAAAAAATTTAAAAATTCTTTTAAAAAAATCTGTTTGTAATTAAATGGCAAACAAGTTTTATTTGAACAAAAAGTCCAATAACTCTTCCGGGAATATTTCCTAATGAAAAGAGTACTTTACTGAATTATTTCATTATTTCAAAAAATTCGTAGAAATTTTATTTTAAATTTATTAGTAAATAGCAAATAAGTTATATTTAAACAAAAAATTCAAAAAGTGATTGAGTGAATTATTTAAAATTTTGCCTAAAATCAATCAACTGATTGGATGGAGATAACTTTATTATTTAAAAAAATCCACAATAATTTTTCTTATTTTAAAAATTAGTGTTTAGGTATGCAAATAGTAAACAAGTTTTATTCCAACAAAAGATTTTAAAAAATATCAGAGAAGTTTTCCCAATGAAAACCGACTAACTGAATTATTTGCAATTTCGCCTTAAATTAATCAGCTGATTGGAGGAAGATAAATTTATTATTTCAAAAAAATTGTAAAAATCTTATTTCAAAAATTTGGTTTTAATTAAATGGCGAACAAGATTTATTTGAACAAAAAGTCCAAAAAAACTTCCGGGAATATTGCCTAATGAAAATAGTGGTTTACTGAATTATTTCATTATTTAAAAAAATTTGCAGAAATCTTATTTCAAAAATTTCTTTTTTAGTAATTAGCAAACAAGTTATACTTCAACAAAAAATTGAAAAAATGTTCATAGAATTTTTGTAATAATTTATTTAAAATTTTGCCTAAAATCAATCAACTGATTGGAGGGAGATAATTTCATTATTTGAAAGAAATCACATAAATATAATTTTAAAATTTTTTTAACAAGTAAATATCAAACAACAGAGAGTAGTTTACTGAATTACTTGCAATTTTGCCTAAAATTAATCAGTTGATTGGACGTAAATAGCTTCATTATTTAAAAAAATTCGCAAAAATTTCGTCTGACAAATCTGTTTACAACTAAATAGCGAATAAGTTTTATTGAAGGAAAATTTTAATAAACGACCAACTGAATTAATTGGAAGAGTTAGAGTTTGGTAAGGTGAGTTCGGGAAAAAACCGGGTTCCCAAGTAAATAAAATCGCAATAAAAAAACCGTCAATGGCTGGATTTATGACGATCCGAAAAGTGAAAAAAGCAAATCTCACACGGATTATCATGTCCCATTAATAAATCAAGGCATCAATGGATGCAGCGCTGGAACCCTTTATTCTCGTCAAACCTTACATACATTTGAATATAGTTTAAATAAACAAATTATGTATCCCCGGTGCATGCAAATCACGGTCCCACAATTTTAAAATATGCCAACCGTATTCAAATAAGGAGCTTAGTGTGCGCATACGTTGAATGGGGGCCTTTCGAACTCGTGTCCTTGAGGCGGGGATCAGAAAGAAATTTGGAAGATTTTGGTCGGAATTTGACCCCGTTTGAAAAGGATTCGACGACGATTCGGGTTTCACTTTCGGCAGGTAAGCTCATCCACTTGAAAAAGAAATCGCATCCTGTCATTCGGCTGCGGCGACCGTTGTAACCGCCGAATTTGGACTAATTTTTTTGTCCCTCGAGGGCGAATTCGGGCCGTGGGTGGGGGATGATTAACGCGGATTGATATTTGCGTGCCTGGATGAAAGCGAATTTTAATAAACACCTTTCTTGCCGGATTTGCATACAATGTGTGCTTACTATAAATTATACTCTTATGAAGCAAGAAACTTTTTATGGTTTGATTTGTTTTGCAAATTTTTTTTCGTCGCTTTTGCTTTTATTTCGACAACAGGATTATAAAATAAAATTTTTGCAATTTATTCGAAATAATACAGCCTCATATCAATTGATTAAATTTAAGCAAAATTGCAAATAATTGAGTAAGTCATTCTTTTCATGGAAAAAAATTCTCTGAAGATTTTTTAAACTTTTTTTTAAATAAAAGTTATTCGGTATTTAATTATAAATAAATTTTCGAAACTAAACGTTTTCGAATTATTCCAAATAATAAAGTTATCTCCCTCCAATCAACCGACTGATTTCAGGCAAATTTGAAAATAATTGAGTAAGTCACTCTTTCATGGGAAATAATTCTCAGAAGTTGTTTTGAACTTTTTGCTCGAATAAAATTTTGAAATAGGTAACATTTTTCAAATTGTTTCAAATAATAAAATTATCTTCCTCTAATGAACTGATTAACTTCAGGCAAAATTGCAAATAAATCAGTAACTCTTGTCATGGGAAATAATTCTCAGAAGATTTTTCGAACGTTTTGTTCGAATAAAACCTGTTTACCATTTAACTGCAAACAAATTTTTGAAATAAGATTTTTCTAAATTGTTTCAAGTAACAAAATTATTGCCCTCTAATTAACTGATTGATTTCAGGCAATATTGCAGATAAATGAGTAAGTAACTCTTTTCATGAGAAATAATTCTTAGATGTTTTGAACTTTTTGTTCGAATAAAACCTGTTTACCATTTAATTGCAAATAAATTTTTGAAGTAAGATTTTTTCAAATTGTTTCAAATAATAAAGTTATCTCCCTCCAATTAACTAATTGATTTCAGGCAAAATTGCAAATAAATCAGTAAGTAACTCATTTCCTAGTCAATAATTCTTAGCATTTTGTTTAAATAAAATTTGTTTGCTATTTAATTGCAAACAAATTTTTCAAATAAGGTTTTTTTAAATTGTTTCAAATAAAAAAGTTACCTCCCTCCAATGTACTGATTAATTTTAGTCGAAATTGCAAATAAATCAGTAATTTATTCTTTTCATGGATAATAATTCTCTGAAGATTTTTTGAACGTTTTGTTCAAATAAAATTTGTTTGCTATTTAGTTTCAAACAAATTTCTGAAATAAGATTTTTTCAAATTGTTTCAAATAATAAAGTTATCTCCCTCCAATTTACTGATTAATTTCAGGCAAAATTGCAAATAAATCAGTAACTTATTCTTTTCATGGATAATAATTCTCTGAAGATTTTTTGAACGTTTTGTTCAAATAAAATTTGTTTGCTATTTAATTTCAAACAAATTTCTGAAATAAGATTTTTTTAAATTGTTTCAAATAATAAAGTTATCTCCCTCCAATTTACTGATTAATTTCAGGCAAAATTGCAAATAAATCAGTAACTTATTCTTTTCACGGATAATAATTCTCTGAAGATTTTTTGAACATTTTCTTCAAATAAAATTTGTTTGCTATTTAATTGAAAGCAAATTTTTGAAATAAGATTTTTTTAAGTTTATTTCAATTAATAAAGTTATCTCCTTCCAATGTACTGATTAATTTCAGGCAAAATTGTAAATAAATCAGTAACTCGCCCCTTTCATGGATAATAATTCTCAGAAGATTTTTTGAACGTTTTGTTCAAATAAAATTTATTTTCTATTTAATTTCAAACAAATTTCTGAAATAAGATTTTTTTAAATTGTTTCAAATAATAAAGTTATCTCCCTCCAATGTGCTGAATAATTTCAGGCAAAATTGCAAATAAATCAGTAACTCACTCTTTTCATGGATAATAATTCTCTGAAGATTGTTTGAATATTTTTTCAAATAAAATTTGTTTGTTATTTAATTTAGAACAAAGTTTTGAAATAAGATTTTTTTGGATTGTTTTAAATAATAAAGTTATATCTCTCCAATCAACAGATTGATTTCAGGCAAAATTGCAAAAAAATCAGTAGATCAGTTCTTTCATAGGAAATTGATTGTTTTTTTAAATTTTGGTTCGAATAAATCTTGTTTACTATTTACTCACTCACAAACAAATGTCTTGAATGAGGTTCTTGCAATTTTTTCAAATAATAAAGTTACCTTCCTTCAATCAACGGATTGATTTTAGACCATAAGTCAGTAGAAGTCGGTAGAAAATATGAAAAACTCTTCAAAAATATAAATCTCAATGATTAAAAAAAATAAACCAAAAAATCGGTTTGGAAGGTTCACAAAAAGCATCGAAGGTTTTTTGTGTATGCGCGACCGGTCAGATATGAAAAAATCGTTTGTATTTAAGTAGGATTTCCGATGCAGTGGGAAACGAAATCGATTCATCCATAATGACCCTTAAAATGTGTACTCAAGACCGCATAATGTTTGAACTGAAAAATCGTGTCACCGAAAAACCCATTCTTAACCAAATATGATCCATTAAAATTGGGTAAATACAGTGCGTTCGAGTGTTGAAGTAGGGGCCGGGAGAAGAGAAAAAATTCAGATTCACCCCTTCATCCGAATCACGGTCGAATACCTGTCCCATTATTGTGCGCGCTAAAAGGTCCCATTAGTTTTCTTGGGAAGCGCTGTTACACTTTTCAACGGTAATGACGCATCAATCATTGAAAAAAAACGATTTCGCGTCGAAACGACAACAATCGCCGGTTTGCGGCCGCAAACAACCGCGACTGGATTTTCACGTGGCGCGTGACGCCGATTTTCTCGGGCCGCGTTTTCCGCCAGGTTGGAGAAGGACGGGGCTCGCGACTATGTGTTTTGGTCGATATTCTTGCGGCGTGCTTCCGCACTCAGCCACTCAAACATTCAAATAACCACAAGCAAGTGGTCTTGTGTGGAAGAGAGTGAAATGAAGGATGTTGTTTACCGAAGGTGTGTTGTGCGAGCTTTTCGCTCGAGTCTAAGGCGACGGCCAATTTCCCGGATTGGCGAATAAATTTCGGGAAAGGCCCCAATTTCAAGACCCTGATTTGTTTGTTTGTTGACACAATTTCACTTGACCAAAACTTAAATAAATCAAGTCAACTTTTAAATAATAAAAAACTTGATCTATAACACTTCTAAGCTCCTTAAAGGTGAAAATTCGCTCATTCACATTGCACAGTGCAAAGTTAATCCCCAATTTGAGGGCCCTGATTTGTTTGTTTTTTGACACAATTTTTCTTGACCAAAACTTCAAGTCAACTTTTAAGTAATAAAAAACTTGATCTATAACACTTTTAAGCTCCTTAAAGGTGAAAATTTGCTCATTAACATTGCACAGTGCAAAGTTAATCCATAATTTGAGAGCCCTGATTTGTTTGTTTGTTGACACAATTTCACTTGACCCAAATTTGAATAAATCAAGTCAACTTTTAAGCAATACAAAACTTGATCTATTTTTGACACAATTTCACTTGACCAAAACTTGAATAAACCAAGTCAACTTTTAAGCAATAAAAAACTTGATCTATAACACTCCTAAGCTCCTTAAAGGTGAAAATTTGCCCATTCTCATTGCACAGTGCAAAGTTAATCCCTAATTTGTTTGTTTGTTGACACAATTTCACTTGACCCAAACTTGAATAAATCAAGTCAACTTTTAAGTAATAAAAAACTTGATCTATAACACTTCTAAGCTCCTTAAAGGTGAAAATTCGCTCATTCACATTGCACAGTGCAAAGTTAATCCCTAATTTGAGGGCCCTGATTTGTTTGTTTGTTGACACAATTTCACTTGACCAAAACTTGAATAAATCAAGTCAACTTTTAAGCAATAAAAAACTTGATCTATAACACTTATAAGCTCCTTAAAGGTGAAAATTTGCTCGTTCACATTGCACAGTGCAAAGATAATCCCTAATTTGAGGGCCCTGATTTGTTTGTTTGTTGACACAATTTCACTTGACCAAAACTTAAATAAATCAAGTCAATTTTTAAATAACAAAAAACTTAAGCTTCTTCTAACACTTTTTTTGTAACAATCGAATCAAGTTAGCCAATTATCAGTGAAATTTTCAATAAATAAAAAAATTGTGAGCCGATTTTTAAGGCCAATTCTTGTCTCCAAATGGACTCATTTAATTTAAGAGTTGGACACTATTGTGTTCAAATTTGTGAATTTTAAACAAAATTGGTGAGGTAATTTTTTGGATTCATGTCTCGACTTTTGTTCAAATAGGCCTTTTCAAAAGTATAGGCTATTCAATTAAAATTGTCAATCCCACTGGTTTTTTTCAACTTTCACCGATTAGTGTTTTTTTGTAACAATCGAATCAAGTTCGCCAATTATAAGTGAAATTTTCTAATAACCAAAAAAAATTGTGAGCCGATTTTTAAGGCTAATTATTGTCTCCAAATGGACTCATTTAAAGCTCCCAATTTTAGAGTTGGAAACTATTGTGTTCAAATTTGTGAATTTTAAACAAAATTGGTGAGGTAATTTTTTGGATTCATGTCTCGACTTTTGTTCAAATAGGCCTTTTCAAAAGTTTAGGCTATTCAATTAAAATTGTCGATCCCAGTGAGTTTTTTTTTCAATTTTCACCGATTAGTGTTTTTTCGTAACAACCAAGTTAGCCAATTATCAGTGAAATTTTGAATAAACAAAAAAATGGTTGAGCCGATTTTTGAGGCTAATTTTTGTCTCGCCTTCCGTACAAATGGACTAAAAATGAAAAATTGGTGATCCGATTTTTAAGGCTAATTCTTGTCTTCAAATGGACTCATTTAAAGGTCCCAGTTTTAGAGTTGGAAACTTTTGTGTTAAAATTTGTGAATTTTAAACAAAATTGGTGAGGTGATTTTTTGAATGTCTTGGCTTTTGTTTTGTTTTGTTTTGGTGAGACGATTATTGGAGGCTAATTCTGGTCTTCACTTTTATTCAAATAGACCTTTTTTAAAATCCGATTTTTGCAAGGTTTAATTCAAGTCAATAACACTTCTAAGCTCCTTAAAGGTGAAAATTCGCTCATTCACATTACACAGTGCAAAGTTAATCCGGAATGGAAGAGCTGCAATTGAAAGGTTCTCATTCAGATCGAGAAAGGTTCGGTTGCGCTAACATTAATTCGTCGGTAATGCAACAGAATCGATTATTTACAAAGTCTGAACTGCGCTTAAAAGCAATCGCGACCTTCCAATTAAAAGTTGAAGGAAAATTATGATTTTTAAAGTTTGATGAGGTTCTTCAGGACGAGAAATCACTCTTCCACAAGTTTTAAGGCTGTTATGAGGCGAACTCGGCGCTTTATCAATTACAACATTTTTTTTTGACAAATTAAATTTTTAATAATTGATGCGTTGGGCTTTTACGCAGGGAAATAGTTTGTGAATTTATGGATCGGTTTTAAGGCAACCTCGAGAAGAAGACGACCCAATCAAATAAATTTATTAAGTTGAACCAAACGATTGAGGCAATTTTTCTGTACGAGACGTTAAAATTGAAATCAAAATTCCAAGTTTGTAATACGAAGGTTTCGAAAAGACGACGATCCGATGGCAAAATGATGAGATTGTAACAAATTGCATATATCGTTTCAGTCACTTTACCACTTAGTTACAAAAATTTCATACCTATTTTGCAGGTTCCATTTGTGTAATAAGACGGTCTCGAAAAGAAGACGACCCAATTTTAAATAACTGTATCAATTATAGCTTTTCAAATTAATAATAATGGAGCAAACTTAATTTCAAAGGATAAATTAAAAAAATTTCAAGTTTGTAATAAGATGGTTTCGAAAAGAAGATGATGAGATTCTGACAAATTGAACGTATCGTTTCAGTCACATTACCACTTAAAAACGTTACAACAATTTCAAACCTATTTTGCAGGTTCCATTTGGGTAAATAAAACGGTCTCGAAAAGAAGACGACCCAATTTTAAATAACTGAATCAATTAAAGCTTTTCAAATTAATAATAATGAAGCAAAGCTAACAAATTTCAAAAAAATATTATAAAAAAATTCACTTTTACAAGATCACAAAATGTCAACATTGTTTCGAAAAGAAGACGATGTAATTGTTCAATTGCTAAATATCTACATAATAAAAACAATTGAAAATATGAATAAAATGACCAATTTTTCACAAAATAATTCCTTTGCGAGCTAAAAATCCATTATAACAATGTTTCGAAAAGAAGACGACCCAATACTTTTACAATAATAGTCAATTTTTTAACTAAACTACTTTTTCTCGATGACAAAGCTTTCCTTTTTACATTGAATTTTAATCAACAATCCGGGGTCATTAATGAATTTAAGGCAGGAGTGGAAAATAAAGCGAGTATTATTATTTTTCGAATATAAGACGGTTGTATTTTTAGCAAGTAAATTTAAAAAGCAATTATTTTTGTGTGTTCAAGCAAGGCCGTATCTGTTTCTACTTGATTCTGTTTTGAAAAGCTTTGTTTTGTCGGTTTAAGACGGACCGATCTCGAAAAGACGACGAATGTCATTAAGTTTTCTCGAGAATTGAGCCGGAATTTTTACCGAGCGAATTGAGAATCCGTTTATAAAGTGTATGCAAGCGGGAAAGTGAAAACAAATTGTAAGGCACAAGAAATTTTACAAATATAAAATTTGTTTCGAAGAGACGACGACCCAATACTTTTACAATAATAATGGATTTTTCTACTCAACCACTGACAAAACTCTTCCTTTAATTCGATTTCGTTCAAGAATTTAAGGCACGAGTGCAAAAATAAAACGAGCATTATTAAATTTCGAGTAACAAATAATTCTAATTCGCTAGATTTTGTTTTAAAAATGTCATTTTTATCGGACCGACCTCGAAAGGAAGGCGAATATTATTTCCTTTCTCAAGAATTGAGCCGGATTTTTACCGAGCGTATTGAGAATCCGCTTATAAAATGTGTGCAAGGGGAAAGTGAAAACAAATTGTAAGGTATAAGAAATTGCTTTTTACAAGTATAAAATTTGTTTCGAAAAGACGACGACCCAATACTTTTACAATAATAACCGATTTTTCAACTCAACCACTCTTTCTTAATGACAAAGCTCCTCCTTCAACACTTTCAACCCACGATTTCGTTTAAGAATTTAAGGCACGAGTGCAAAAATAAAACGAGCATTATTAAATTTCGAGTAGCAAATAATTCTAATTCGCTAGATTTTGTTTTTAAAATGTCAGTTTTATAGGGATGACCTCGAAAGGAAGGCGAATATTATTTTTTTTCTCCGGAATTGAGCCGGATTTTTTACCGAGCGAATTGAGAATTCGTTTATAAAGTGTATGCAAGCGGGAAAGTGAAAACAAATTGAAAGGTATAAGAAATGGCTTTTTACAAATAAAAAATTTGCTTCGAAAAGACGGCGACCCAATACTTTTACAATAATAATCGATTTTTCTACTCAACCACCCTTTCTCAATGGCAAAACTTCAACACTTCATTTTAACCCAGAATTCGATTTCGTTTAAGAATTTAAGGCACGAGTGCAAAAATAAAGCGAGCATTATTAAATTTCGAGTAGCAAATAATTCTAATTCTCTAGATTTTGTTTTAAAAATGTTTTTTTGTTTAAAAATGGGGCGGAATTTTAGCGAGCATTTAAAAAATTCGTGTGAGATCGGGAGAACGTGTCGAAACAATCAGCAAGCAAAATTCGCGTGGCGCGTTATTATTTACATAACCGCATGTCACATAATAATTCGGATTGCCCAAGTTCCATTTAAGATGCCCGCAATTGTTTGCGCTCAGAGATCGTCCAGATACGAGGCTGGTTATTACTCAAACAGAAACAATAAAAATTATTCCGAAATCGTTTATCTGGTGAGATTGCCCCACATCCCGTGGAACTGCGCTCATCTGGTTGTGCAAGGGTTGCTTGTGCCCCGGAATCCGGCGGAGCAATGCGTCCGAATCATTCAAGAGGCATCACTATTCCGTCGGAGGCGCACGCGCCCCTGAGCATCCCTTAACATCACTCACAAGAAAAACCAGTTAAAGGGGTAGGGGTACACCGAATTGCGCACATAGAGCATACTTCGATTTTTAACCAAAAAGAATGTATATATGTATATGTATATCTTAGCCTTTTGCTTCAGTATTGGTCGCCTATGCGGTCTTGCGACGGAACGAGAAAGAAATAGGCCCGCCAGCGCTCAGAAAAAGGAGGCACAGTCCGGCCGGCTTCGCCGCTCCGCCGCCAGCTGGCGCCTACGATCAACCAAGGGGGCGGGGCCTCCGCTGAGACGGAAGACGGCATGAGCGGGACGGAACAAGCGCCTACTGTGATGCACCGTGCATGCCGTTTCGTGAGTCAGTGTTGGGGTGTACATCCCAACGAAAACATGCCGAGGCAGGTGTTTTGACCGAGCGACTCTCGTGAAAAGCGCGAGTGCCGATCGAGGACTCTTCCAGTTCAGTGCTTCCCGTCCCGGCGCCGGAGGATTGTTTATTACAACAAGAAATTTTTTCCAGTGACATGTAATTTCGCCCATCAGAGATAATTACACCAGTCAGAATTACTCCTGTGTGAAAGACATTTCGATCAAAAATTGTGTTTGCGTGCCGGGTTCGATGTATTTGAGGCACGCAATCAGTTGAATCGAATTTCTGAGACATAAAAAAGAGCATTTCAGACACGTCAACTGATGCCCGACTCGGATTTTTGATGGTGGCGGCGGAACGGACTCAGTGCGATCAAACAAGTGGCGCAAAGTGGTGATGTTGGTTTTTGTTGCACCGGCGACTGCGGGGGTCTTGTAACGCGCCAAAACGGAGTTCGTCACCAAGGCCCCAACGCTGGCGGACGTGGAGGATCGGATCCGTATGCAGCCAACGGCCACTGCCTCCATTCCGCCCGCCGCGGATATGGACCTGCAAGCTATGCAGTCGATGGATTGGTTGTTCAAGAAGGAACGCATCTATCTTCTGGCGCAGTTCTGGCAGCAAGTGAGTCTTTTTTATTTTCCCCAAGTGCGAACCCCGAATCGTCGCAAGTTTGATGTAACCTCGCGCCGTTTTGATGTTGTGTTAGAGGCGGCTTGTAAACGCCGGTCGTTACATTCCTGGGGTTGTGAAGACGCCGCTAATCGTCTTCCGACCCCGCACGCACGGCTACTTCAGCTACCTTTACCCGACGAAATTCCGAAATTGTTCGGTCAAGTCGCGGTGATTGCAAGGCTCGGTTTGTCGCGCGCCACCAACTTAAAGTTTAAGTTTTTGCTCAAAATAGGCCTTTGCAAAGGTTTAGGCTATTTGGTCAAAATTGGCAATCGCAGTGAGTTTTTTTTCAATTTTCGCCGATTAGAATTTTTTTGTGACAATCGAATTATCAGTGAAATTTTCTAATAAAGAAAAAAATTTGTGAGCCGATTTTTAAGGCTAATTCTTGTCTCCAAATGGACTCATTTAATTTAAGAGTTGGAAACTATTGTGTTCAAATTTGTGAATTTTAAACAAAATTGGTGAGGTAATTTTTTGGATTCATGTCTCGACTTTTGTTCAAATAGGCCTTTTCAAAAGTTTAGGCTATTCAATTAAAATTGTTGATCTCAGTGAGTTTTTTTTCAATTTTCACCGATTAGTGTTTTTTTTGTAACAATCGGATCAAGTTAGCCAATTATCAGTGAAATTTTCTAATAAACAAAAAAAATTGTGAGCCGATTTTTAAGGCTAATTCTTGTCTCCAAGTGAACTCATTTAAAGGTCCCAGTTTTAGAGTCGGAAACTTTTGTGTTCAAATTTGTGAATTTTAAAGAAAATTGATGAGGTAATTTTTTGGATTCATGTCTCGACTTTTGTCCGAATAGGCCTTTTCAAAAGTTTAGGCTATTCAATTAAAATTGTCAATCCCAGTGAGTTTTTTTCAATTTTCACCGATTAGTGTTTTTTCGTAACATTCAAGTTACTCAATTATCAGTGAAATTTTGAATAAACAAAAAACTTCGTGAGCCGCTTTTAAGGCTAATTCTTGTCTCCAAATGGACTCATTTAAAGGTCTCAGTTTTAGAGTTGGAAACTTTTGTGTTAAAATGTGTGAATTTTAAACAAAATTGGCGAGGTGATTTTTTGACTTTTGTCCGAATTGCCTTTTTATATTTTACAATTTTTAATTAACGTCGAAAACTTTCGCGAAAATCGTTTAAAATGAGCGTTTGTGTTTAACAGAAAATTGGTGAGACGATTTCTTGGAGGCTAATTCTTTTGTCCAAAAAAAAACTATTTTTACAATGTTTAATTAATGCTGAAAACTTCCGTGATAACGGCTAAAATTAGAATGAGTCACAAATGAGTAGAAAATTGGTGAGACGGTGTTCTAAAGGTGTTCTAAAGTTTGTCCAAACGGCCTTTTTAAAAATTTCATTTTTACTGTAACAAATGTTTGTGACAATCGCTTAAAATTAGAACGAGTCGCAAACGAGTGTTTGTGTTGAATAGAAAATTGGTGAGACGATTTATTGTAGGCTCATTCTCGTCTTGACTTTTCTCCAAATAAACCTTTTTGAAAAATCTTATTTTTACAATGTTTCATTAATGATGAAAACGTTGAAATTCGGTCAACATTAGTCACAAATTGTTGTGTATTTAACAGAAAATTGGTGGGACGATTTTTGGAGGCTAATTCTGGTCTTCACTTTCATCCAAATAGACCTTTTTTAAAATCTGATTTTTACAACGTTTAATTAAAGTCAATAAAGAATTAGAACGAGTCGCAAGTGAGTGTCTGAATTTAATAGAAAATTGGTGAGCCTTTTTAGAAAATCCCATTTTTACAATGTTGTTGAAAACATTGAGAACAGTTAAAATCAGAACGACTCACCAATGAGGGTTTGTGGGTAAACGGTAATTTTTTGGAGGCTAATTCCTGTCTTATTGTCCGAATGGACCTTTTTTAAAAATCAGCTAAAATTAGAGTGTTTAATAGGAAATTGGTGAGACCATTTTTAAGACTCGTTTAGAACAAATGAAATTTTGCACTTTGAGGAATTAGTCGGCGTTGAAATTAGTAGGCTCAAATTAGTTGTTGTTGTTGTTTACATTTTGAGGGCTAATTGTTGATCTTGTTCAAGCGGGCCTATTTATTCAAAACTTTTTCGATAAAGCTTGTGAAAATTAAAAAATTACAATTAACGAATCTGAAGAAAAATGTTGAGGCGATTTTTAAAGAATTCACCCGGCGTGCGGTCGGTTAAAATTAGAAAATTATTAGACTATTCGTCTCACTCACAAATAAGTTTAACATAGGCCAACAATGCGACCAATTTTTTGTAGAATTGTGATTTTATAACAGTTCTTTTGTTGACTTAACTTCCCAAATCAATGTTCTTCAAGGTCCGACTTTTAGGGCATTTAATTAACGCTTCATGTAATAATTTATTTTTTTTAAGTTAAGTCTTTTTAATTTTGTCTGTTCTTGTCACAAAATTGGTGTTCCTGTCACAAAAAAATTGTTCCTCAAAATTGGTGTTTCGTCACAAAAAATTGTGACACAAAATTGATGTTCCTGTCGCAAAATTGGTGTATTTTTAAAAAAGTCGATGACTGATTCTCCAAATGGATTTTTTGTGAGCTAATTGATGCAAAATTCCGAGCAATTTTTTCGGCGGATTCAGCGCCGATTTTGTATGGGCAAACTTTCGCGATTATCAAACAGCGCACGAACTCTATGAGTTAATTTTGGCGAAAAAAATTCTTGTTGTCAAAAAGACCAATTTAGAAGTCAGATGACAAACACCACCAATTACTTTAGTTGGGGAATTATTAATATTTCACAAAAGGCTCAATTAAAAAAAAAAAAACAACAATCTGGTTGTTGGGAAAAAAATCCCGGAAACCATCGCAATCACGCACTCCGAGTTTTTCCCCAACCGAGCAAATTTTGGGAACCGAAACAAAAAATATTCTGTTTTATTGGGGCTTTAATTTTATAATGGGGCAATATAAAGCCGAATAAAAAATGTCACCGTTAATTTTACTGCCGAGAAAAGAGACGTCCGAAGGCATGTGGCGTGTAATCTTTTACTGGACGTTTAAAATTGTTTATAAAATGTTAATATCGATTATATTGCTCGTAAATAAATTTAAAAATCGGAAAAGATACTCAAAAATCGTCGTAAAATGAGCTCGTAAAAATACAAAGAGCCTCGGCTCTCTCCTTTTTAAAAATAAGTTCCCTCGGTTCGGCCGAGGGTGGACAGAGGCAGCACCGTGCAGACGGCGAGGTTCGCACCCCTATTTTCACGTGTGCGAATTAAGACGGGCTAATTCCGGCGCACCTGTTGTCGCAAAAAATTTTTTTCGAGCAGATAGCAAACGCACTGAAGTCACACAGATCAAAAAGAGCCCTGGAGTGGGGGCATATAAAATACATGAGGAGAGGGAGCGTTTCGAGGGGTAAGATAAAGTAGAAGGGGTAAGGGGTATAAAAGATGAACGTCGGGGGTTTTGGTTAATCAATAATATTGTACATGTTATGCCGAGAGATAAAATGCTCGTCTCTTTCTGGCGCCGGTGGCCGCCGTCCCGCCGTCCTCCTCTCACATATATGACTCGATTCATAATTTCGGCAGAAAGGTTTGATTATATTTTAATTGTGCGCTAAAATTCGCGGATCCGATAATAAATACGTGAGTTATGGATTTTAATTTGGGGCCGCCGCCGCCGTTGCCTCGGAAGACGGTGGAGCATCGCGTGCGGCTCACCGGTTTTTTTACCAATCAATTTTACCCCTTTTCGCGTTTTTAGGGTGGCTGCGATTTATTGAACTCGAGCCGGGCGAACTGATTTTTTTGAGATTTCCATCGCACGCAAATTGGAATTTTTATCAATCGTTTGAGTCCGCACAAAAGGGCGATCGCCTTGTAATCGAGTATCGAATTTTAGTCGGATCGGAACTGGCCACCTGATTTTCGGCAAAATGTTTTCACTGATTGAGTCTTAATTCTGACTTTTGAGTCGATTGTTTTGAGCTCGATTTTATTATTAGGCGATTTGGTCACTTTTGTAAAAAAATTGGCAGTTTTTGAGTGCCGCCAGAATTTATTTTTGAATTTTTTGGGTTCTTTTTTTGTTTGGTGCTTTTCTGAATTTAAAATGATTCAAAAACAGATTGATTTTGTTCAATTGTTTTTTTTTTGAGTCATAATTCTGACTTTAGGTTCATTTGTTTAGAGATCGATTTTATTATTAGGCGATTTGATCACTTTTGTAAAAAATTTGGCAGTTTTTGAGTGCCGCCAGAATTTATTTTTGAATTTTTTGGGTTCTTTTTTTGTTTGGTGCTTTTCTGAATTTAAAATGATTCAAGAACAGATTGATTTTGTTGAATTTTTTTTTCAGTCATAATTGTGACTTTAGGCTCATTTGTTAGAGCTCAATTTTATTATTAGGCGATTTAATGATTTTTGTGAAAATTTTGTCAGTTTTCAAGTGTCACCAGAATTTATTTCTCATTTTCTTAGGTTCATTTTGAGCTCAATACAATGATGATGATTCAAAATTAGATTGATATTGTTCAATTGTTTTTAATTAAATGATTGAGTCACAATTCTGACTTTTAGGGCTCATTTGTTTTGAGCTCAATTTTATTATTAGGCGATTTACTGATTTTTGTGAAAATTTTGTCAGTTTTTAAGTGTCGCCAGAATTTATTTCTCAATTTCTTAGGTTCATTTCGAGCTCAATGCAAAGATGATTCAAAATTAGATTGATTTTGTTCAATTGTTTTTAATTAAATGATTGAGTCATAATTCTAACTTTTAGGACTCATTTGTTTTGAGCTCAATTTTATTATTAGGCGATTTAATGATTTTTGTGAAAATTTTGTCAGTTTTCAAGTGTCACCAGAATTTATTTCTCATTTTCTTAAGTTCATTTTGAGCTCAATACAATGATGATTCAAGATTAGATTGATTTTGTTCAATTGTTTTTAATGAAATGGTTGAGTCATAATTCTGACTTTTAGGGCTCATTTTTTTTAGCTCAATTTTGTTATTAGGCGATTTGATGATTTTTGTGAAAATTTTGTCAGTTTTTAAGTGTCGCCAGAATTTATTTCTCAATTTCTTAGGTTCATTTCGAGCTCAATACAAAGGTGATTCAAAATTAGATTGATTTTGTTCAATTGGTTTTAATTAAATGATTGAGTCATAATTCTGACTTTTAGGGCTCATTTGTTTTGAGCTCAATTTTGTTATTAGGCGATTTGATTATTTTTGTGAAAATTTTGTCAGTTTTTAAGTGTTGCCAGAATTATTTTTCAATTTTTTAGCTTCATTTTGGGCTCAATTTGTAAAAAATATTATTGGATTAGGATGATGGTGGTCTTTTAGCTGAGTCCATGTTTGAGGGTTGCCAGAATTTATTTCTCAATTTTTTGAGATTCATTTTCAGAGTAGGTACATTTTGTTACAGAAATTATTTGGAGTGAGATGACGGTTGCCTTTCAGTTGAATAAATTTTTGAGGGTTGCCAGAATTTGGTTCTCAATTTTTAGGCTCAATGTGAGCTCAATTTTGTTCGTCACATTCTAAATCAAAATCAATTTATTACTATTAATAAAAACTCATTGGAATTAAGATTGTCTTACAGTTAAGTCGGTTTTTGAGTATTGTCAGAATTTAATTTTCAATTCTTTAAGTTAATTTCCAATTTATGCAGTAATTTTCTGACTCAAAAATAGTTTAAATTTGTAAAACGAAATTGCTTCAATTAAGATATCGGTTATTTTTTAATTAAATCAGATTTTGAGGGTTGCCAGAATTTAACTTTCAATATTTTCACCTCATCTCCAAAATGCTTCTCTGAACTGAATTTTTTTAGTCATTTTCTGATTCAAGAATCTTTTTATACCATTAAGAAAAAAGGATTTGAATTAATGTGATAACTGTTTTGTAGTTGACGGCAGTTTTTGAGGGTCGCCAGAATTTAACTGTCAATTTTTTAGGCTCATTTCTTTGAACTCAATATTTTAGGCTTGTTCTGATTCAAAAATAGTTTTATGCTTATGGTTGAAGTCAGTTTTTGAGGATTGCCAGAATTTAATCTTCAATCTTTGTACTCAATTTTTCAGTTGTTTTCTAATTAGAGACTGCGTTGAAACATTAAGAAACAATGAGTTGAGTTGAAGTCAGTTTTTGAGAGTTGCCAGAATTTATTCTCAATTTTTGAACCTCATTTTCAACTTAATTTTTTTAGGCATTTTATCCAATTAAAAAAAAAAACTTGGATTGAGATGATTGTCTTGTTGAAGCCAGTTTTCTAGGGTTGCCAGAATTTAATTCTCAATTTTTGAGGCTCATTTCCAGAATACTCTTTCCAACTCAATTTTTTCTTCATTTTTTTTCAATTTATTGAAAAGCGGTTACTTTTGTTAAAAAGAATGTTTAGATTAAGATTGAATTTTGGAGGGTTGCCATAACTTAATTCTGAATTTTGTATACTAATTTCCGAAACATTTTCAAAAGCAATCGAATTAAAATTGTTTTTACAGTTTGAAACTTTTGAGAAAGAATTCATCTTTCCTATAATTGAGCTGAATCTTAAATCTTATTATGTTTTTGCACTTTACTGTTTGAAGTAGTTTTTCAGTTTACCTCGTTTGCAGCATTTTACAGAATTTTTCACAACTTCCCAAACAATTAGAATTCTGTTGAGGATTGACTTTTGTAAAAAATACACTTTTCGAGCTTAATTTGTTTACAATTATCTCAATTAAATCGCCTTAGAATCGGGTCGTCATTTTTCCACTTTCACATCGAAATCCGCGCAATTTCGCTTAATTGCGCGCTTCCCACGCCCCGGACTTGCATAACTCGGGTGACATTTGCAAACCTCCAAGAAAACCCGCGTAACACAATGCCTTTCGCGCATTATTTTAATTATTTAGCGACTTTAATCATCAACATTTCAATTAGTGTCGCGCGAGGAAAGAAACTTAATTGGCCGATGATCGCGCGGGAAAGTGCGCAACCCCCGCGCTTCTTTTTTGAATGGGGATCGGGGGCCCTGACCTGCGTTAACGCTAAAAAAAGACATCGAGAAATGTGTTCGAAAACGTCTTACGCACGTCTACACGATATCCGGTGAGAGAGTCTTCCCTCAATAAAAAGGGGGAAACCGATAAAGCCATCAAGAGAGGGATTATTTTTTTACTCGGTCGCTCCCCCAATGATCGGTAAGTGATCGGGAATTGGGGTAGATTCTGGTGTCTGGCGAACTCGGCTGTTTTTTTTCCTGATACTTTCGGGATTCTTTAACCCACTTTTTCTTCGTTGGGGTGGTTTGCTTGTTGCGTGCAACTTTCTCCTGGCTCGGGGGCGACGCTGCATTTTTTATGCGCGACCGTTTAATTTTCTTATTGGAAATTTACGGTTCGGAAAGAATTTCAGTTTTACTGCCTTTTGAGTGCCGAAATTTTTATTGGCAAGGTGTCAACAGGTTTTAATATTAATTAAAACTGCCGTTCTCATCAAGGCGATAAATTGTCAATTCTTACTCGGTTAAGTTTAACTTCAAGCAATTATCGAAAAAAATTTACAACTTGATTCCAAATCTTATCCGATTATTATGATTTTAAAGGTCGGTTTTGTTCTAGGCAATTTTTAGCCTTCGAAATTGAGGTTTAGTCAAGCTAAGTTAGAACATGTTAGGTTTAAAACGATCACAAAGGCTATGTAACTTGCAATTTTTGACCTTAAGGTCAGCTAAGAGAAAATTGCTTCAATTGATGTAATTTTGAAGTAACTTAATTAGGTCAGATCTAAAAATTACCAACAAATTTTGATCACTGAATTACAAACCTTAGCCAATTGTAATTTCGAAAGGCTGTTTTCGATTTGCATTTTTTGACCTTCTAAATTCAGATTTAGTAAGTTAGGTTAGGTTAAAAGCAAATCCAACTATAACTGATCCAATTGTTGTCATTGTAAAGGTCGGTTTTGTTCTAGGCAATTTTTAGCCTTCGAAATTGAGGTTTAGTCAAGTTAAGTCAGAACATGTTAAGTTTAAAAGGATCACAAAGACTATGTGACTTGCAATTGGTTTCATGAAATTTTTAGCCTTAAGGTCAGCTTAGGGAAAATTGCTTCAATTGATGTAATTTTGAAGTAACTCAATTAAGTCAGATCTAAAAATTACCAAGAAATATTGATCACTGAATTTCAAACCTTAGCCAATTGTAATTTCGAAAGGCTGTTTTCGATTTGCATTTTTTGACCTTCTAAATTCAGATTTAGTAAGTTAGGTTAGGTTAAAAGCAAATCCAACTATAACTGATCCAATTGTTGTGATTGTAAAAGTCGGTTTTGTTCTAGGCAATTTTTAGCCTTACAATTACAAACCTTAGCCAATTGTAATTTCGAAGATCTGTTTTTCGATTTGCATTTTTTGACCTTTGAAATGCAGGTATAGTAAGTTAGGTTTTAAAGGTCGGTTTTGTTCTAGGCAATTTAGTAAACTTCGAAATTTAGGTTTAGGCAGGTCAAATTAGGTCAGGTTAGGTTTATTGTAATTTTGAAGGTCTACTTTATGACTTGCAATTTGTTGCAGGCAATTTTTGACCTTAAGTAAGGTCAGGTTAGGTTTTGTGACTTGGAATTTTCGACCTATGGGTTAGGTGTAAAGAAAATCCGAAGATAACTGATCCAAGTATTGTAATTTTGAAGGTCGGGCAATTCTAGGCAATTTGAACCTTGGAAATTAAGATTTGGACAGGTTATGTCAGACTAAGTTATGAGCCTTATTCAATGAGTGAAATTTTAAAGATTTGTTTGGGAACATGCAATTTTTGACCTTTAAAAAAAATTAACTGAAGCAATTATTGCAATTTTGAAGCTCTTGATTTATGACTTCTATGCAATTTGGGCCTTGGAAATTGAGGTTTAGGCAATTAGTGGAAGTTTGGTAGTTGGTTTTGTGACTTGCAAGAAAACTGAACCAATTTGTATAATTTTGAAGGTTTAAAGAAAATCCGAAGACAACTGATCCAATTATTGTAATTTTGAAGGTCGGGCAATTCTAGGCAATTTGAACCTTGGAAATTAAGGTTTGGGCAGGTTATGTCAGAGTAGGTTATGAGTCTTATTCAATGAGTGGAGTTTTAAAGGTTTATTTAGGAACCTGCAATTTTTGACCTTTAAAAAAAAATAGCCAAAGCAATTATTGTAATTTTAAAGCTCTTGATTTGTGACTTCTAGGCAATTTGGGCCTTGGAAATTTAGGTTTAGGCAATTAGTGGAAGTTTGGAAGGTGGTTTTGTGACTTGCAAGAAAACTGAACCAATTTGTATAATTTTGAAGGTCAATTTTGTGACTAAATGTTGCAGATTGTTACCTTTTAAATTGCAATTTTGACCTCTTTTGTTTGGAAGTTTTTGAAGAAGCTTTTCTTGTTGGAACTTCTCAACAGGTTTCAGGCTGGGGTCGCTGTGCTTATCGAATTACCGCAGGAGTTCGTTTTAAGGGCCCATTTTCCGATTCGATGGGACGATGTGTGCCACCAAATATTCTTTTATTCGCTCAAAGTTTTTAATTACCAAAAATGTTTTTTCCATGTTTTGTAAAACAATTTCTGGTTCATGTAACTGCCACAAAGCCTCGCCGTAATATTAAGAAAAATTTCTGCGTCCTTTGTGTTGTTTATAATTTTTCTGGTGGAACCAATTTTTTATTACAAATTTCGGTCAAGTCTCAATGAGAATTGTACTTATTGAATTATTCAAGAGGCAATTTTAAAGGCCTCTTTTGATGATTCGACGATCAATGAATTATTATTCATGAATTTAATTTCGGTACGATTTCGTTAAACGTTTTATTAATATTTTCCATCAAATCCCATCGCCGAAAGCATTTAATTAATAAATCGCACCAAAAATGAAATCCAAAACGCCTGTTTGGGCCTCACCTGTGACGCCTCAGATTAATTGATCTCGACCATCATTATTCTTTTAACCTTTGTTTGCCGATCGTTTTCACCGACGCGACCTTCGACAAATCCATATTCCGCCTAATGGCGATCGGTGGGAATCCAAGTGTCGATCTCGTGAAAAACAATTCGGCCCATGGGCGCTCGATCGCATGTCGGGCGCTTTTTACTTGTAATTGCCCACGTTATCAGATTTTCGAATAAAAAATTGTCGAAAGCAATGGCCGGCGAACAAGACCCCGCAATAAAATTCGCCAGAGAACAAGCGCAAAATATTTATGGCCAAACAGAAAAAAAATGTAAAAATCCTAATTAATGATTGGGACTTTATTGCCGCGTGGGGGCCCATAAAAACAATCGAATTTTTTTCTTGGTTTGAGTCGTTAAATGCGCCCTTAAACGCATCTCGAATGGGCGCGATTAAAATCGAACCTTGGGGATTAATGGATTTTTTAAATTGTTTTCTTGTTCCAAGTCACACAACTGATATTCCAAAACAGTTTTGTGAGAATCGCAATATTTTTCATTGGAATTCAGTCGCTTTTTCAAAATAGCTCTTCAGAATTTTTTTGCAGTACAAATCAAATGCTAAAAAAAATTCTTTAAGTAAATCAAACGATTTTTCAAAGTTAAGATTGAGCTCAAAAAATTCTGGAACCCTAAACGAGTCAAAATTCATTCTAGTCAATTAACTCTAGGCAATAACCAAGTCTCAAACTATTTTTATGTTCAGTGATTACTCCTTTTCATGAAAAAAAAATATATTTCAAAGTTTTGTCAACGTTTGTTGCTGTTACAAAATCGTAAATAGGAAATGTTGCATAAAGGCAAATTTATTTCTAGGCAGTTTAGTCATTGAAAATACCTGAAATTGTTTCCTCAAAATAGTCATATTCATAAAAAACTGATTCTTTAAAGTTAAAATTCTGCTTAAAAAATCCTAAAACCCTAAACGAGTCGAAATTCAGTCTAGTCAATTAACCCTAGGCAATAAACAAGTCTGAAACTATTTTTATGTTCAGTGATTACTTCTTTTCATGAAAAAAATATATATTTCAAAGTTCTGTCAACGTTTGTTGCAGGTAAAAAATTCTAAATAGGAAATGTTGCATAAAGGCAAAATTATTTCTAGTCAGTTTAATCATTGAAAATATCTGAAATTGTTTCAGCAAAAACGTCATCTTCATAAAAAACTGATTTTTTAAAGTTAAAATTCAGCTTAAAAGATCCTAAAACCCTAAACGGGTCAAAATTCAGTCTAGTCAATTAACCCTAGGCAATAAACAAGTCTCAAACTATTTTTATGTTCAGTGATTACTCCTTTTCATGAAAAAAAATTTTTTCCAAAGTTCTGTCAACGTTTGTTGCAGTTAAAAAATCCTAAATAGAAATTGTTGCATAAAGGCAAAATTATTTCTAGTCAGTTTAGTCATTGAAAATATCTGAAATTCTTTCAGCAAAATAGTCATCATAAAAAACTGATTTTTTTAAGTTAAGATTCAGTTTAAAAAATCCTAAAACCCTAAACGAGTCAAAATTCAGCCTAGTAAATTAACCCTAGGCAATAAACAAGTCTCAATTTTATGTTCAGTGATTACTTCTTTTCATGAAAAATTTTTTTTTTATAGTTCTGTCAACGTTTGTTGCAGTTAAAAAATCTTAAATAGGAAATTTTGCATAAAGGCAAAATTATTTCTAGTTAGTTTAGTCATTGAAAATGTCTGAAATTGTTTCAGCAAAATAGTCACTTTCATAAAAAGCTGATTTTTTAAAGTTAAGATTCAGTCTAAAAAATCTTAAAACCCTAAACGAGTCAAAATTCAGTCTAGTCAACCCTAGGCAATAAACAAGTCGTAACCTTTTTTACTTCCAGTAATTATTTCTTTTGTTTGCGTTAACAAAAGTAAACATTCATTTTAGTCAGTTAAACTCTTAACAATAAAATATCTGAAATTATTTATACTTCCAGTAAAATAGTCATATCTATGAAAAACTGTTGTTTTAAAGTTGAAATTAAAATTAGTCAAAATTAATTCTAGTTAATTAACCCTTAGCAATAAAATTAGTCCTTTCTGTAAACAAATTATTTTGCAAGTGCTGTTTGACTTGTAAAAAAAGCCTCAAATAAAGCATTTCAATCCTTGACAATAAAAAATCCGAATTATTTCTATTTTTAGTATCACTGGAAAATAATGTTTCAAAGTTCTACTAATTTTCGTTTCAGATAAAAATTTCAGATAAATAGTCAATATTAATTCTAGTCAAAAATTTAAATTATTGCTATTTTCAGTAAATTAGTCGTTTTCAATTTTTTAAATTTGTTTCTTATTTTCTGTACTTTGTTTTGTTTGTTTTGAATAAATATTCTAGTCAATTAGAGCTTTTAAACGCCGCATCCGGTTCAGTAGCCAATTTTTAAAATTCTCCAAATTTTTATCGAAAACAAGAAATCCCAATTAATTAATTTGACACAATGTCGAACCATCTGGTCACACATCAAACAAAGTGAACCAAAGCGCCGTCCTTGAGGGTTTCGACGATTACAATAACATTCTGTGCGCACAAGAAATCAAAAACACAAAATCTCCATAATCCCAGTTTTTAGCGCTCGGCTGTTAATTGCTGCACTTTGCCGGCCCGTAAAAAAGAAATACCTCAATCAATAATTTTCGTTATTTAACTCCGGATCCCCACTTAACTTCTAACGAAGCGAAGGAACTCATTCCTCGGTAAATATTAGTAAAAAGGGGATTTATCTGTCGATAAGACGAATTAAAACAGACGAAATTCTTCTGTAAACCGAGTTGGGAACTCTTCAACCGTTCAGGGCCCGATCGCCGCTGAATGAGCCCCGAACAATGCGCTCCTTTGAGGCGCGCCTTTTCCCCGTCCCGCAGCTCATCAATTTTTTTATCATTTTATTTCGCCGGAGACACACGGCGCTAAAATCAGGATATAATTTGGAAACCCAGTGTAAGAATTCCGGATGAATTAACTCTCTCTGCTTGTCGCCTAAACGTTTGCGAATGTTTAACGTTTTACCCTTTCTCAGCTATTACTGGCTTACTCATGCTCTGATGAGTCTTACAATACTGTAGATTTATTGTACTTCTCTCGGCGTGCGAGAGAGGAAATTTCCGAACTGAAATTTATCCCCATCCTCATCTAACCGAATTTAATATTAATGGGATGAAACGGGCGAGGGATTGCGTTACGTTTCCTGTTATTATATTTGGAAGTTTACAAATCTAGTAGGTAATGCCGAAGCTACTCGAGTGAAGTAAAATAGAAGATTTCGGATGGATTAATAAATAATGCCTCGATTCTTTGTTATTGTTAATGAGGGGGGCGAATTCACAACCGATTGAAAATCGACTAACAAAATTATCTCATCATTTATTTACTCAAACAAATTTTGAAAAAAAATGACAATACAACTAGTTTGAAGCTTGCTTATTGCCTGAGGTTAATTGCCTAGATTGAATTTTGACTCATTTAGGGTTTTAAGATTTTTGAGTGAAATCGTAACTTTAAAAAAATTGTTTTTCATATTTTACTGATATTATATTTGGAAGTTTACACATCTAGTAGGTAATGCCGGAGCTACTCGAGTGAAGTAAAATAGAAGATTTCGGATGGATTAATAAATAATGCCTCGATTCTTTGTTATTGTTAATGAAGGGGACGAAATTCACAACCGATTGAAAATCGACTAACAAAATTATCTCATCATTTATTTACGCAAACAAATTTTAAAAAAAAACTTTTTCCATACAACTAGTTTGAAGCTTGCTTATTGCCTGGGGTTAATTGCCTAGATTGAATTTTGACTCATTTAGGGTTTTAAGATTTTTTGAGTGGAATCGTAACTTTAAAAAAATTGTTTTTCATATTTTGCTGATATTATATTTGAAAGTTTACACATCTAGTAGTTAATGCCGGAGCTACTCGAGTGAAGTAAAATAGAAGATTTCGGATGGTTTAATAAATAATGCCTCGATTCTTTGTTATTGTTAATGAGGGGGGCGAATTCACAACCGATTGAAAATCGACTAACAAAATTATCTCATCATTTATTTACTCGAACAAATTTTGAAAAAAACTTTTTCCATGACAATACAACTAGTTTGAAAATTGCTTATTGCCTGAGGTTAATTAACTAGAATGCATTTTGCCTCATTTAGGGTTTTAAGATTTTTTGAGTGGAATCGTAACTTTAAAAAAATTGTTTTTAATATTTTACTGAAAGTATAAATACTTCAGAAAAGTCTATGAACTGACCAAATTAAATTTCCTATTTGCGATTTTTTAACTCAAATAAGAGTTGCCTGAACTTTGAAAAATATGTTCTTTCAGGAAAAGGACTAATTATTGGAAGTAAAACTTGTTTGAGACTTACTTATTGCCTGAGGTTAATTGAATAGAATGAATTTTGACTCATTTAGGGTTTTAAGATTTTTTGAGTCAAATCGTAATTTTAAAAAAATTGTTTTTCATATTTTGCTGAAAGTATAAATACTTCAAAAAATTCTATGAACTGACCAAATTAAATTTTTGCTTTGCTTAAAATTTCCTATTTGGGATTTTTTAACTCAAATAAGAGTTGCCTGAACTTTGAAAAATATTTTCTTTCAGGAAAAGAACTAATTACTAGAAGTGAAATTAGTTTGGGACTTGTTTATTGCCGAGGAATGATTGACTAGAATTAATTTTGACTTATATTTTGATTTTAGGATTTTTGAGTTCAATCTCAACTTTAAAAAAATTGATTTTCATGGAGATGGATATTTTACTGAAAGTTTAAATAATTTCAGATAATTTTATGAAAGGACTAACCAAAATTAATTTTTACTTTGTTTAAGATTTCCTATTTAAGATTTTTTAACTCAAATAAAGTTTGCTGGAACTTTGAAAAATATTCTTTTCATGAAAAGGACTAATCTCTGAACGTAAAAATAGTTTCAGATTTGTTTGTTGACTAGAATGAATTTTGACTAGATTAAGATTTCAGGTGCAATTTTTACTTTAAAACAATAATTTTTCGTGGAGATGACTATTTTACTGAAAGTATAAATAATTTCGGATAATTTTATTGTTAAGGATTGAACTGACTAGAATGGATGTTTACTTCATTTAAAATTTTCTATTTAGGATATTTTTAACTCAAACAAAAGTTAGTAGAACTTCGGTAAATTTTTTTTTTCACAGAAAGGAGTAATTATTGAAAGTGAAAATAGTTTGAAACTTGTTTATTGCCTAAGATAATTGACTAGACTTAATTTTGACTAGTGTTGGATTTTAGGATTTTCTAAGCTCTATCTTGACTTTAAAAAATCAGTTTTTTGAAACGACTATTTTGCTGAAGATTTCAGATGTTTTCAAGGATTAAAGATTTAGGATATTTTTAACTCAAACAACAGAACCTTGAAAAAAATATTTTTCATGAAAAGGACTAATCACTGAAAATAAAAATAGTTGCAGACTTTTTTTATTGTCTAGGATTAATCGACTACAAAGAATTTTGACTCGTTTAGAGTTTTAGGATTTTTTAAGCTCAATCTTAACTTTAAAAAATTAGTTTTTCATTGAAACTTTCACTAAAATGAATTTTGACTAGTGCAGGATTTAACTTTAACTTAAAACAATTACTTTTATTCGAACAAAAGCTAATTCACTAATTAGAATTTCATATTTAGGATTGTCTCGAGTCAAAAATTGGAAATTTCATAAAAGCAAAACAATTCCTTTGAACTAAAAATAATTTAAGGTTATTTAACTGTCGAGGATTAATTGACTGGGACAAATTGTGGCCTGCGCTTTGTTAAATCCAACTGAAGTTGGTAGAACTGAAAAAAAACACTAACCTCTTAAAGAATTAATTTTTAATGGGAAAATGGCGCGAGACTTCTTGTTGTGCATTTTGAAATTGTTAAACTTTGTAATAAAATTTTATTCACAAGTTAATGGGCAAATTAAATTCCTACATTTTTTTTAATGTTTCATTAAACTAAAATTTGATAGTTCCCAAACCCACAACAAGAATAAAAGTGAATCTAAAAATAGCCCCACCAAAAATTGGAAATTTTTGAAACCCCGTATCTCAAAAACCGAGAGTCATAATAACTCAAAATTTCGCACATGAACCCCTTCCGACCCCCTGACCAACCGCCCAAACTTCCAAGCCGATCCGTGGGTTAATTCTCGACTTAGTGCGAGTCGCCCGGCCGGTCAAGTGCGGCCAATAAATTTCCTAAGTGATTCATTGAGTGCTTGATTTAATAAATTGATTAAATCATCCTATCAATAGATGGATCTGTTAAGTCAATTCTCGACCCACGGGAACGCGAGATTGATCGCTCATCGAAAATCGCCACTTCTCGCCATGTGGGCTGGGGCATCTCGAACGGCAGCGGCAGCAGCAGCACCGGATGTGACGTAATCACAATTTTCTAATCATCAATCATTTATTTATGACTGCAGTGAATTACCACGTTTATTGGGACATACTCGCGCATCCAATTGATTCTCGTTTTACGACGTTTGTTTCCATCTCGGTTGGGTTACGGCGGGGCCTGGTGCCAGAACGGTCCCGCCGATGCTCATCAGATCGTAATTGATTTTGAAAGGATATCTCATATAAAAGGGGAAATTAGTATTAGTATTGGTAACATCCTCCTTCAATAACAATTGATGTTTATTAATCGAGCATTTTTATAAATTGGAGCTCCCACGAAAAGGATGCGCGCGTTGGGACACCTGTTCGCCGCGGAGGGACCGAGATGAGCAATTTTTCCCGATGAAATCACCTCGTGATTGATTCCCATGTATCCCTGCTCATTCTCAGAGGCGACTTTTATGGGTTTTTAATTGCACGTCGGCCCCGACTATGTACTCTCACATGTGACCACTTCATGCGTTGCGTTCAGTCACGCTATCCGTTATCCTCTACCGCGACCGATAGAGACGAGAGCGCTCGGTGGCAGTAAATCTATCGCGAATCGATTCCGCTTTTATTGTTGCTTTATGGCGGAATCTTTTTTCTTAATTTATTGCTCTTTTACGTCCACAAAAAAACTATTTTTCGCAAACTGAGACGTCCGATCGCTCCATCATCTCGCCTGGAGATGGTCGATGATGACTTCTTTAATGATCTAACGATTAAATTTTAAAAAGCACATAAAACAATTGTGAAGTCTGCGACATTGTAACGGAGCGACTGGAACAATGCCACCAGGCTAGAAGCAGCTCACTATTCTTAAAACCTGCATGCAGAAGGGTGGCCCTCATCCAGAAACAGAAATATGAAACTTTGGGAAGCAACTAAATTCCCCACTCATACAATAATTACTATCTACAGAAGATGACGCCATTTAGAATAAATAATGAACCTTAAACCTAAGAGAAATTTGCAATAATTACCTGATGGGATTACTCAATTTTTTTGGAATAATAACCTCATTCTAAATTATGATATTAAGTTGTCAAATACCAAAAAGTGACATTTGGTTGCGCTTGTTTTCTTTTTGGAGAAGGTTTTTGATGAAAGAAACAATCTGACGTTTGCTGCATTGCATCCAGAAATAGAAATATAAAACTTCGAGAAGCAACTAAATTCCTCGCTCATACAATAATTGCAAACTACAGAAGATGACACCATTTAGAATAAATAATGAACCAAAATGGGAGGAAAATGTGACATGTGGTTTGACTAGCTCCGTTTTTTTAAATTGGACGAAGAATAAAATCTTTTGAGCCTACTGTCTAATTGATTTTTGGTTTCTTATGGAAAATTGGCGACCAATATCTTAAACCTAAGAAAAATGTACAATAATTACCTGATGAGATTGTTCAATTTTTTTTGGGTAACAAACTCATTCTAAATTATGACTTGGAGTTGTCAAATACCAAAAGGTGACATTTGGTTGCGCTTGTTTCCTTTTTGGAGAAGATTTTTGATGAAGAAAACAATCTGACGTTTGCTACATTGCATTCAGAAACAGAAATATGAAACTTCGAGAAGCAACTAAATTCCCCGCTTATACAATAATTACAATCCACGGAAGATGACATCATTTAGAATAAGTAATGAACCAAAATGTGAGTAAAACGCGACATTTGGTTTGACTAGCTTCGTTTTTTAAATTGGACAAAGAATAAAATTTTTTGAGCCTACTATTTAATTACTTTTTGGTTTCTTATGGAAAATTGGCGATCAAGACCTTAAACCTAAGAAAAATTTGCAATAATTACCTGATGGGATTACTCAATTTTTTTGGGATAATAACCTAATTCTAAATTATGACATTGAGTTGTCAAATACCAAAAGGTGACATTTGGTTGCGCTTGTTCCCTTTTTGAAGAAGGTTTTTGATGAAGGAAACAATCTGACGTTTGCTACATTGCATCCAGAAATGGAAATATGAAACTTCGAGAAGCAACTAAATTCCTCGCTCATACAATAATTACAATCTACAGAAGATGACAGCATTTAGAATAAGTAATGAACCAAAATGCAAGTAAAACATGACAATTAGTTTGACTAGCTCCGTTTTTTAAATTGGACGAAGAATAAAATCTTTTGAGCCTACTAGGTATCTAATTGATTTTTGGTTTCTTATGGAAAATTGGCGACCAAGACCTTAATTAAACCTAAGAAAACTTTGCAATAATTACCTGATGGGATTCCTCAATTTTTTTGGGATAATAACCTCATTCTAAATTATGACATTGACTTGTCAAATACCAAAAGGTGACATTTTTTTGGAGAAGGTTTTTGATGAAGGAAACAATTTGAGGTTTGAACATGTTTTATTAAGTTCATCCTTACAATATAGTTTGATGTCACTTTACTCTGAGTCGTTGGTTGAGTTCCACGTGGTAGCTGTACGCCACCAGCGACGTAAAAACCGTGACCACCGCCAATATCCCACCAGCCACAATAAAGAAAATCCTCAAGATATCGAGCACTTCAGAAGGCCACAGTTTCTTCGGGTCGAGCCTTTGATCACTAGTGAAGAAGCACGATCCGATTAGCACCACGGCCGACACCAGCGACAGAAAAACGGCCAACAAGGCTAGATTAGGTTTTTTCGTGCAATACCCAACCAGCAAACTGAGCCCACTAATTACGCCAAATCCAAAAGAAACGCACACTATCACCAGCAACGTCGTCTCCACTTTTGCAAAGTAAAACGCTATCGCTAATGCGACAAAAAGGAGCATTCTTCCTATCCCAAGATAAAGGCAAGCGTCCTCCAGGTCCCAACAGAAGTAGCTGTTCATGCATTTCACTTGGGGAAAGGGCATCGCCGAAAATTTGGCGTTTGACGCTTGATCGGTGACATTTGATTAAGATTTTTGACGGGTTGCTCGATTTATTAGATTTTGCGTTACACAAAGGCTGAAAAATTTTCAAGGCGAATTGGGTCGTTTGTCAAGTTAACCTTCGCTTGTGGCAGCACAAGAATGCAATTGCATAGTCCCTGCAAGTTGGGGCACTTGCCAAAAGCTATATTCGGACCGAACTATTTATTTCCCAATTAAAATAAAATTTATTTTCGATATTTACAATGCTTTGAGCTTCTTCCAAAAACTTTGAGTCATTACCGGATGGACCCTTCAAATAGAGATTCTTCATTAGTCACAAAAGTGACCACGAAGAAGATCAGTAATAATCTGGAGGTGACCAAAAGGACACCTCCACCCAAGACGCAACGGTACTGTCAAAATTAGTGGGCCAAAGGCAAAAACACGTTCCTTCCTCTGACCAGGACATTTCAGAGTTTGCTCAAAACTCTAAACGAAGCTTGCCAACTGTCTTTCACATATCCTCACTCAACTCCAAATAGTAGCTGTGACAGCATATAACGTTATAGGTGGTCATTATGGAGATTCTTCATTAGTCACAAAAGTGACCACCAAGAAGATCAGTAATAACCTGGAGGTGACCAAAAAGATACCTCCACCTAAGACCATGGTTCCACGTTCTTTTGCCTTCATCAGTACTGTTAAAATTGGACCAAATGCAAAAACCCGTCCCTTCCTCTGACCAGGACATTTCAGAATTTGCTCGAAACCCTAAACGAAGCTTGCCAACTGTCTTTCACATGTCCTCACTCAACTCCAAATAGTAGCTGTGACAGCATATGACGTTGTAGGTGGTCATTATGGCGTTGCAAAATACGAAGAGGGAGGCGGCGATTTTCCACGCCATGGTCGTTTCGAGTGGCTCTTCGGTTTTTGGCGAGGTGTCGGATAGGTAGATGCCCAAGGCGATGCAGAGGAGGACCGCGTGCGCTATTAGTAGGACGAGGTACTGGCTTACTAAGCATCTGTTGGAGCTGTAGACGCCCAGGAAACACAATAGAGCGCTTATGCCGTTCACTATTGCGTATGTCAAAATCGTGTAGTATATCCAGTTTGTTAAGGAGAAGAAGCGGATTAGGATTCCCGCGCTCATGGTTAAGGCTGTGGAGATGAGAGCCATCAAATAGGCGCCTTGTTCTAGATTGCAAACGTGGCAGTAGGAGTGCACACACGGTTTTCTCAGGCACTTCATCTTGACACAACTCGTCAGGTTTGACGCACGCCTGCTCTTCCAAATTTTGAGTGAATTTTGACTTCAAAATGAAAAAGTGGCTTAAATTCATTTTTTCTTAAACTCTTCAGTCAAACCACAAAGCTGAAAATAAAAAATAATGATATTTTGAGAAGGCATAAATTGTAGAAACGAATAAAAATGCCTTTGGCCATTAATATAACTTTTTAATTTGAATTTTTTCTTCAATGATAAAATCACTTGAGATTTAATTAAATAAACAAAGTTTAATGCATTAAAATACTAAAATTTAGAGAAAGCATTAATAATAGAAGCAAAATAAAAATGCCTTTGGCTATTAATATAATTCGTTTCAATTTTTTTTACATTTGAATATGTTTATCAGTGATAAAATTACCTGAAATCTACAAATTTAATGGACTAAAATAATTGCATTAAAATTAGGCATTAATAATGGAAACAAAAGAAAAGTGTCTTTGGCAATTAATATAATTTGTTTCAATTTTTTCTTGCACTTGAATATGTTCTTTAGCTATAAAATCATCCGAGATTTAAGTAAAAAAGCAAATCCACTAAAAATAATTCAAAATATTGACATTAAAAGTAGGCATTAATAATAGGAACAAAATAAAATTACCTTTGGCCATTAATATCATTTGTTTCAATTTTTTCTTGCACTTGAATATGTTCTTCAGCGATAAAATCATCTGAGATTTAAGTAATTAAAAAATCCAGTAATTAAATAATTCAAAATATTGACATTAAAAATAGGCATTAATAATAGAAACAAAATAAAATTACCTTTGGCCATTAATATAATTTGTTTCAATTTCTTCTTGCACTTAAATATGTTCTTCAGAGTTAAAATCATCTGCAATTTAATTAAATAAACAAATCTACAAATTTAATTATGTAAAATATTGACATTAAAAATAGACATTAATAATAGAAAGAAAATAAAATTACCTTTGGCCATTAATATAATTTGTTTCAATTTCTTCTTGCACTTAAATATGTTCTTCAGAGTTAAAATCATCTGCAATTTAATTAAATAAACAAATCTACAAATTTAATTATGTAAAATATTGACATTAAAAATAGACATTAATAATAGAAAGAAAATAAAATTACCTTTGGCCATTAATATAATTTGTTTCAATTTCTTCTTGCACTTAAATATGTTCTTCAGAGTTAAAATCATCTGCAATTTAATTAAATAAACAAATCTACAAATTTAATCATGTAAAATATTGACATTAAAAATAGGCATTAATAATAGAAAGAAAATAAAAGTGCCGTTGGCGATTAATACAATTTGTTTCAATTTTTTCTCGCACTTGAATATGTTTTTCAGCAATAAAATCATCTGCAATTTAATTAAATAAACAAATCTACAAATTTAATAATCTAAAATATTGTTTTTAAAAATAGGCATTAATATTAGAAACAAAATAAAAGTGTCTTTGGCCATTAATACAATTTCTTGCAATTGTTTTTTGTACTTGATGTATTTCTCAACTCCACAAATTTCAGGAAGAAACAAATGTTTCAAAAAATGCCTTTAGGCATTACTATTATTTTTGGTTTCCATAAAATTAAAAGTTGATGGAACAAATAAATCCACAAACTACAAAGCCAACAATATCGATAAATCGAACAATGTTAAAGATGCCTTCTGGCATTGATATAATTTTTTTGAACTTGAACTCGTTTTCGACTGACGAAATTGCGCCCAACCAAACGACTATTTGATCCTTTTTTAATTGTATCCTCAACCAAACTTGTAATTTGTAATGTTTCGTTGCATCAAAATCAATGCAGAAAAAAGCAATTTTTTTACTCAATTTATTGAATAAGTGGCGTTCGAATTCCAATTCCATCGATGAACTAACGTCAATTTACAGTGACTCATCCATTAATAACGAAATACAGTGTGAATTGTATCAGCGCCAGTTTAGCCCAGTTAACAATGTTTCTAATTAGCGATCCGACATCGATCAAGTATCCGAAATATGTTAATTAAACTGTCCTTCGTCCGAATCCCAGTTTTGTTTCAGGCCGAGACAAAAAATCGTGAAAAAACCGTCCACGAATTATCTATAATTGGAAAATAGCGTTTCAAAGGAAAACAACATCAGACTATAATTATTCGATTTATTTTTGACATTTGAAAGAATGCAGGAGAGCCACAATGTTGAAATGAGAGCCCCCCCCCCCTCGTAATAACACACACGAAAGTATTTTAATTGTTTTTCTTCGCAATATCGTTTCCTTTAATTGAAAATTGTCAACCCGAATGATTTGTAAACTTATTAGACGCGTTGAATGTTCATCCGCGGCGGATTGTTCGCATTTCGCGGCCGCTCTTTGTGTCGTGTGCCGATTTTTCCGCGCAACCTGTTGACGCGAAATTTCGGCGAAAGTGGCCGTTTTTAATCGCCGGCGCTGCGAATTTCTGTCGATTTTTTTTTAATTGATTCGTCGATTTTTTCGTGGGGAATTTCGCCCGTGGAAATCTGATCTGGCGGATCGAAAGTTTGTAATTGCTGTTATTACAGGGGGCGAAATGAGCGCTGAAATATTTATTGGCGAGATTTTGGATTATTGATGGAGCAGCTGCCACGTTTCTCGTGAAATCGCCAAATCGAAATTTTTTAAATTAAATTGGATGTTTGCTCTTGTAATTACTTGTGATAAAAATAAGTTCAGCATTTTTCTTGGTAATTTCAACCGTTTGTTGGCAGTTTTTAAACTGCAGGTTTCTTCTTTGTTAGTTTGAGGTCTGATAAAAGTTGAATTATTTACCGATTGCTGAAAAAGTTAGTACTCTTCATTAAAAGCAGTAAAATTGATAAACTGTAGGTTCCTTTTTTATTACTTTTAGGTTGAGAAAATTGCGGTATTTACATATCTGAAAAATTGTTAAATTCAGATACAAGATTCTGTTTATTGGAGATAATCAAAAGCCATGTTGACAGTTATCTGAAAAATAAATTAGTAATTTCAGATACAATATTCTATCTAATGAAAGTAGTAAACAATTTCCAAATAAAAATATTAATTAAGTTAAAAGTAATCTGAAAAGTTAGTAATTTTATATGGAAGACTATGCGTTTTCAAAGTAGTAGACAATTGCTAAATAAAATTATTTATCAAGGTCACAGTTATATGAAAAATAAATTAGCAATTTCAGATGTAAGGTTCTATCTAGTGGAAGTAGTAAACAATTTCCAAAAAACAACATTAATCAAGTTAAAAGTTATCTGAAAAATTAGTAATTTCATATGGAAGATTCTGTGTTTTCAAAGTAGTACACAATTAGTAAATAAAATTATTTGTCAAGTCCACAGTTATCTGAAAAATAAATTAGCAATTTCAGATGCAAGGTTCTATCTATTGAAAGTTAGAAAGCAATTTCCAAATAAAAATATTATTTAAGTCGATTATTATCTGAAAAGTTAGTAATTTCAGATGCAAGATTCTTCTGTCTATTGAAAGTAGTAAACAGTTGGCAAATAAAAATATTAATCAAGTCGACAGTTATCTAAAACGTAAATAAAGTCACAAGTTATCTGAAAAGTTAGTAATTTTAGATGCAAGATTCTTCGGTCTATTGTAAGTTGTAAACAGTTGCAAATAAAAATATTAATCAAGTCGACAGTTATCTGAAAAATAAATTAGCAATTTCAGATGCAAGATTCTATCTACTGAAAGTAGTAAACAATTTTAAAGTAAAAATATTAATGAAGTAAACAGTTGCCTAAAAATGTACTAATTTCAGATAACACCTCGCCAACAATTTTTAAACTGCAAGCTCTTTTTATTAGCGTTACGCTTGTAACTAAATTAGTTTTAATTCAATCAAAATGATAAAATATTGGGAAGTTATGGAAGACATTTACCCTATCAACAATTATCTGAAAATTGGCAACTTCAGATACAAAACCTGGCAACTAAAAATATTAATCAAATCAACAATTTTCTGAAGGAATTGTTATCTGAAAAAATGAAGTAATTTGTAGTTTTTCAGATAAAACCTCAACTGTTTCTTTGCCCAGTTGTTGGCTTCGAAACACTAATTCCTATTTAATAGAAATGTTGGGAAGTTGAGGTATTTACTCAATCAACAATTATCTGAAAATTGGCAACTTCATATATAAAACCTGGCAACTAAAAATATTAATCAAATCAACAGTTTCCTGAAGGAATTGTTATATGAAGAATTGAAGTGATTTGTAGTTTTTCAGATAAAACCTCAACTGTTTTTTAAAATACAGCTTCTTGCTTTGCCCAGTTGTAGGCTTCACAACACTAATTCCTATTTAATAAAAATGTTGGGACGTTGAGGTATTTACTCAATCAACAGTTATCTGAAAAATTGGCCATTTCAGCAGTGAAGGAGATGTTGTTTTCCACATATGCGACTTTGTCAACTTTTCTTTGTTTGTTCCAGCTTGAAATGAAATTAGTTTCTATTCAATAAGATTGGTGGAAAGTTTCGCCAAACGAAAATTATCTGAAAAATCGGTTTGACAGTTTGGCCAAATCCGCAGTTCTCCAAAAATTTGGCAAGTCCAGGACGGAAACGATTGTTATTTTGCGTTTCGTTAGCAACTTATTTCTGAGATTATTGTTAATTTGAGGCATCGCTCATTGCCAACTTCAATTGTCCATTTGTTGGCGATACGCCAACAATAATTGGGTCGCAAAATTAGCCGCTGCCAATTCTCAAAGATAACTTAAAATCGAGCAAAACGACGGTTCGCAGAAAAAAATTCTATTAAAATTTCTTTTTCTCCCCGTCACATGTCACATGTCGGTCAAGCTGACGTCGTCAAGCTACCTATCGGGGGCCTATTTGCGGCGGGACAACTTGTGGATTTATCAGAGAGTTTGTTTTGACGAAAAAAAGGGAATGCCAAAACACTTGTAATATCGCAATATGTTGCCCCCGCACATATCTTGGCATGGGGTATATGTGAGGCTCCGCAGGAGGCCCCATACATAAATCGATCCTTTTTTATTCCTCGTACAGACCCGAATTTATTCTCCATCCGCCCAGACGTGCAGTGCCGACGCGCGAAGGGGCCGCGCGGCCCACAACCCCTCCGGGCGGCTCTGCATGCACATGGCACAGTAAATTAATTTAAATGTTTGTCTCTTTTCCTACGACTGGATTTTTAAAATAGACCCCAATTATTTTCCCGCCGAAAAAAAAACGCACGAGGGGAGGGCGAGTGCACGCCTCGCCCGAGAACAAAAAGTGGTCATTGCGCGCAACTACTACAAAACTATAATAAAACCCGATCGGCGGGAGGGGATAGAAAAGGGTTATCGAAGTGGGCCGCGCCGATACAGACCGCCTCCTTCAACTCCACCTCCCCTTCGTATCTGATACCAGATAGATGCACAGCCTCCGAACTTTTATGTGACTTAGTTTTTTACGCGACTCGCTACCTTGTTATTGTTTCGGGGGGCCCGCACCGCAACGCGGCCGCGGTTGGGCTCTCGGCGGATCCCGCGCGACCACTTGTGCACCGATTTTGGAAAAAGGCCGCCCGCAGACACGTGTTGCACCGGGTAAACATTTTCGAGCTGACATTGTGTGCACCGCACCTAAACTGAATCATAGCGTAATTTCCATTCATGACACCTACGGCCCGGCGGCCACCCACCCCCGTGCGCTCCAACCCTCTCGCTCTGGCCAACGCGGCCGGATCTGGACGACGTTGCCGAAGAAACGATCTTTACACCCACACTTGATTAATAGCAGACGACAATAGGATCTTTTTTGTATGGACTGATGTATTTTTTCATGTAGGCAGCTCTAAACTGCTTTGTATTTGAAATTATAATGCGCCCGGTATTTTAGTGGCCCCGTTTGTCAGTCTGTGCGTGCGTCCAACCCAACCAGCCATAACTCTGGAACGTTCAAACTAATTTCGACGAAATTTAACTCGGGTCTTCATGGTCACAATCCCTGACCTCACCCGGCTAATGAGCAAAATCGGTCGGTAAATAGGGCCCCGAAGGGGCCCCCAAAAATTTAAATTGGTTATAACTTAAAAACCGTTGAAATTATCGAAAAGTTGTAACAATAATAATTGTGGCGTTTATCAATATTTATAATTGAAACGATTTTTTTTACACCGGAAAAAAAAGTCAAAAGGGCCCCTCGAATTAGCACTTAAATTGTAATTTAAAAATCGTTCGGGTTATCAAAAAGTTGTAATAATAATAATTGTTGAGTTTATCAATATTTACAATTTAAACGATTTTTTTTACACCGGAAAAAAAAGTCAAAAACGCCCCCCGAATATTAGCACTTAAATTGTAATTTAAAAACCGTTCGGGTTATCAAAAAGTTGTAATAATAATAATTGTTGGGTTTATCAATATTTACAATTTAAACAATTTTTTTTACACCGAAAAAATAAAGTCACAAGGGCCTCCCGAATTAGCACTTAAATTGTAATTTAAAAACCGTTCGGGTTATCAAAAAGTTGTAATAATAATAATTGTTGGGTTTAGCAATATTTACAACTTTCCTCTTAGAATGTTTTTTTTTGTGTTGGAAAAATGAAGAAAAAGGGCCCCCCAACGGCCCGCGAGTCGTTAACCTGCTCGTAATTTAAAACCGCTTCGAGATAACGAAAAGCGGTCATAACAATAATTATAGAGTTACTTAATACCTACAATTTTTATTATGAAAGTTTTTTTGTAATTTGAAAGATGGGCCCTCTGGTGGCCCTTTAATGGTCGCAGGAACGTCAACTTGTTCCAATTTAAAAACGACTCGAGATTTGAAAAAGTAGTGAGGATAATAACTGTAGAATTTCTTAATATCTACAATTTTGATTATAACGGTTTTTTTGTAATTTGGAAGATAAGGCGTTCGGGTGGCCCTTTTGCCGTAGGAACATCAACTGATTCTAATTTAACAACGGCTCGAGATATCAAGAAGTAGTTGAGATAATAATTGTAGAACTTGTTAATATCTACAATTTTGATTATAATGTTTTTTTTGTAGTTTGAAAAAAGAAGCCCTCGGGTGGCCCTTTAATGGCCCCACGAACACTAACTTAATTGCAAGTTAACAACGACTCGAGCTATCAAAATATAGTAAATAGAATAATTGTAGAGCTAATTAATGTCGACAATTTTGATTATGACAGTTTTTTTGTAATTTGAAAGATTAAGCGCTCGGGTGGCCCTTTATGGGCCCCACGAACTTTCAGGTGGTTGTAACTTAAAAATGTTTGGAGATATCAAAAAGTAGTTAAAATAATAATTGTAGAACTTATTAACATCTACAATTTTTATTATAACAGTTTCTTTGAATTTGATAAAAGAAGCCCTCGGGTGGCGCTTTAATGGCCCCACGAACACTAACTTAATGCAAGTTAACAACGGCTCGAGATATCAAAATATAGTAAATAGGATAATTGTAGAACTAATTAATGTCGACAATTTTGATTACGACAGTTTTTTTGTATTTTGAAAGATTAAGCGCTCGGGTGGCCTTTTATGGGCCCCACGAATTTTCAGGTGGTTGTAACTTAAAAATGTTTGGAGATATCAAAAAGTAGTTACAATAATAATTGTAGAACTTATTAACATCTACAATTTTTATTATAATAGTTTCTTTGAAATTTGAGAAAAGAAGCCCTCGGGTGGCCCTTTCATGGCCCCACGAACACTAATTTAATGCAAGTTAACAACGGCTCGAGATATCAAAATATAGTAAATGGAATAACTGTAGAACTAATTAATGTCGACAATTTTGATTATAACAGTTTTTTTGTAATTCGTAAGATTAAGCGCTCGGGTGGCCTTTTATGGGCCCCACGAACTTTCAGGTGGTTGTAACTTAAAAATGTTTGGAGATATCAAAAAGTAGTTAAAATAATAATTGTAGAACTTATTAACATCTACAATTTTTATTATAACAGTTTCTTTGAATTTGATAAAAGAAGCCCTCGGGTGTCCCTTTAATGGCCCCACGAACTCTAACTTAATTGCATGTTAACAACGACGCGAGATATCAAAATATAGTAAATAGGATAATTGTAGAACTAATTAATGTCGACAATTTTGATTACGACAGTTTTTTTGTATTTTGAAAGATTAAGCGCTCGGGTGGCCTTTTATGGGCCCCACGAAATTTCAGGTGGTTGTAACTTAAAAATGTTTGAAGATATCAAAAAATAGTTAAAATAATAATTGTAGAACTTATTAACATCTACAATTTTTATTATCACAATTTTTTTCAAATTTGAGAAAAGAAGCCCTCGGGTGGCCCTTTAATGGCCCCACGAACACTTACTTAATGCAAGTTAACAACGGCTCGAGATATCAAAATATAGTAAATAGAATAATTGTAGAACTAATTAATGTAGACAATTTTGATTATGACAGTTTTTTTGTAATTTGAAAGATTAAGCGCTCGGGTGGCCTTTTATGGGCGCCACGAAATTTCAGGTGGTTGTAACTTATAAACGTTTGGAGATATCAAAAATTAAAGAGAATACTAATGACATCAGCAACTTTTGTAATGAAGGTTTTTTTGTAAATTGATTGGTAATGCTGGTTTTTGTTTATTGCGTCAGGAGCGGCTCGTGCGATCTATGAGCCACGGTAATAGGAATTAAATTCAGCGTTTTTTTTGCTCCGTGCGAATCTCAGAGTCGTGATTGTATTCGCTGCTCGGCAATCAAACCGTTCCCATGGGGAATTGCTTACCGCAATACTTTAATTACTGATAAACCGTACTTGTTCATATTACACTTAGCGCGCTTATCGGAACCGCTCTCTATCTCGGTAATATGAATAAGTTTTCGAAAATATTCGCTTGGCGCGGCGTGGCATCAGGCCAAAACGGGAGCAAAATAATAAAGAGCCCGCGTGACATTTTTAGGTATGGCGAGCTAAATGGCGCATATAGACAAATCCATATAAATATCAGCTTTATTACTTGGAGAAATTATTTTCGACCTGATGAATTATTAATGCGCGCGTTGATGTGCTCTAAATTTGGATCTATTTTTCTGGCGGGCTCTATCAAATTTTTTCCGGGCGGGGGACGTGTAACGCGACCCTTCGAGGGCCCTCGTGAAGGGCTGTTGAAACTTGATTTCTGTGCGGCGGTTTGGGTTAAGGTCGCTCTGCTATGACGACGAACTCGTTCAAACTGCGAAAACTGGCTGTCGCAATTTTTTTGTTGTTGGGCGGTTTTGGAATTTTGCAATTCGGATCGTTTTAACCGATTTAAGAAAAATAGAATCCTTGAATTGGCTGTAGTTCAAAAAAAGTTATAAATACTGAAAAATAGGGTTCATTAGCATTTACAGTTTTCACGGAAATGTTTTCTTCACAATGCTTCAGAAATTGTTTCATAAAATAAATTCACACAAAAAAAAAGTTCCGGTGCCACCAAAAAATGAGTCATAATTTTTTAGTAATGGCTTGAAATTAAGGCCCCGGAAAGCAATACCACCCAAACAATACAATTTTTTTCTTTGTGAAAGCAAATTAAAAATGTGACTTTAATTTATGTTAATTTCAATGGAATTTTTCCAGGAGACTTATTTGCATAAAATTAAGTCCCCGATTAATTTGAGTACCACCGAAACGAAATTAAGCATTTGGAGTGAGTATACAACGTTCTCTTTATAAAAAATATACTGAAAATTAATTCATTGAACTAAAATTTGTGTCATTTTTAACGGATCGTTTCAATTCGCCTGAAATTAAGGCCCAACAATATTTCAGTACCAACAAAATAAATTTAAATTTGTTACTAAAAAAATGTTCGATCAAATGTAACTAAAATTCGTGTCATTTTCGATTGATTTTTGACATAAAATAATCCGGTAAAAATAAGGCCCAGAAAAACCTTTCAGCACCACTAAAATGAAATTAAGCATCTAATTGTACAATTTGCAATTACAAATCAACCAAACGTAGCTAAAATCTTTACACCCATTAAGGCCCTGAAAACATTTCAGTACCACCAAAACAAAATTTAGTATTTTAAGAATACAATAAAATATTTGTAGCATACAATTTTTTCTTTATTAAAAGGAAATGATCAATCAAATATAACGAAAATTTGTGTCACTTTTAGTGGAATTTTTGCCATAAAATAATCCGGTAGAAATAAGGCCCAGAAACACCTTTCAGTACCACTAAAACAAAATTAAGCATCTGGCATCAAACATAGCTGGAATCTTAATCACTCATAATTGAATTTTGGCGTAAAAAAATCGCAAATATTTAAGGCCCAGAAAACATTTCAGTACCACCAAAACAAAATTTAATATTTTAAGAATACAATGAAATATTTGTAGCATACAATTGTTTCTTTATTAAAAGAAAATGATCAATCAAATGTAACTAAAATTTGTGACACTTTTAATGAAATTTTCGCCATAAATTAATCTGATAAAATTAAGTCCCACAAAAACATTTCAGTACCAATAAACAAAATTCGGTATTTTTAGCCTAAAATTGTTGACTTCATTGAAACAAATTGAAAATTGAATTTTTGTCAATTCTCATAAAATTAAGGCCCAAAACAGCACTTCAGTACCACCTGAAGTAATCGTTGTTTATTGTTTAAAATTTTTGATTTTAAAGTTATTTAAATAATTTCACTTTATTCCAGGCATACAATTTCGAAATTCCCCGCAGAAAAAATTGCTTGTTTGGACCAAAAAAAAAAAATAATTGGTCAATTTGAATCGAATTTTGTCATTGAAAATTGTAATTCCACCAAAAAATCGCCATGAAATCGAGGCCCACAAAAATTCCAGCCACACAAAAGAACGAATTAAATTAATTCCTGTTTACAATTTTTGTGACAAAATTCAATACCGGGCACTTAAAATTCTACGGCGCTATTAGTTTTATGTCTGTTTCAATTCTAGTTATAAAAACTATTTATTACACAATTTTTATTAACCGCTCGACGAAAATCGAAAATTTTTAACCGCCAAGCCGACGTGGAAAACGCAAAAAAGCCCCCTCCCTTTCGCTCCCGGCGCACAATAACACCATCTGATCGCAGTTATCAATTATTAATGTATCGTTTTACAATTCTTACACAAACAGAATGCCATCAGTCGGCAGTTAATTACTGCGCGCTGAATCGCCGGCTGAACTTTTTCGATATGAAACCGATATACGTGGGAAGTGTCTCGATAAACCGTTCGATTGATCATCATACGGCACCACTTTTTTCGCCCATATCTTGGATCTCTTTGTTTAACATATGGTTTGTGTTTTGGAGATGGCTTTTTTTACCCCAAGAGCGCCGAGTCAGACTCTCGCCCGAGTCGGAGCGGGCGGTAAGGCCGTGTATCGCCGGCGATGCACTGATTTCGAGGCATCTGGTATTTATTAAGTGAAAAATTGAAATGTTTACGAGCGTTTTGTCTGTCTTAGGGGCTGTTTTTTTCCGGCGGAATTTTTAATTATTACTAAAAATTTACAATGGCCGTAAAATGAGGCAAGGCTCTATTTTACATCAAGCAAAAGTTTTAGGCGTTCTACGATTATTATTCTCAGAAATTTGTTGTATCTCAACTAATTTTTAAGTTGTGCGCAGTCAAATTTTTGAGGGCAAAATTTTCCGGGTCAAAACTGTCCTTATTATTTTGAAATCAAAAAAATAGTTTAAACAAAAGTTTTAGGCTTTGATGTGTTCCACAATTTTTATTCTTAGAAAAATTTTTTATCTCAATTAATTTTTAAGTTGTGGGCAGTCAAATTTGATGTCAAATTTGATGTCAAATTTGATGTTAAAATTTCCCGGGTCAAAACTGTCCTTATTATTTTAAAATCACAAAAATTGTTTAAACAAAAATTTTAGGTTTTAATGTGTTTTACGATTTTTATTCTTAGAATTTTTTTTTATAGCAACTAATTTTTAAGTTGTGGGCAGTCAAAGTAGATGTCAAATTTGATGTCAAAATTTCCCGGGTCAAAACTGTCCTTATTATTTTGAAACCAAAAAAATAGTTTGAACAAAAGTTTTAGGCTTTGATGTGTTCTACGATTTTTATTGTTATACATTTTTTGTATCTTCACTAATTTTTAAATTGTGGGCAGTCAAATTTGATGTCAAATTTGATGTTAAAATTTCCTGGGTCAAAACTGTCTTTATTATTTTGAAATCAAAAAAATAGTTTAAACAAAAGTTTTAGACCTTGATGTGTTCTCCATTTTTATTCTAAGAAATTCCTTGTAGCTCAACTAATTTTTAAGTTGGGGGCAGTCAAATTTGATGTCAAATTTGATGTTAAAAATTTCCCGGATCAAAACTGTCATTATTTCGAAATCAAAAAAATAGTTTAAACAAAAGTTTTAGGCGTTGATATGTTCTACGATTTTTATTCTTAGAATTTTTTTTTATCTCAACTAATTTTTAAGTTGTGGGCAGTCAAAGTAGATGTCAAATTTGATGTCAAAATATCCCGGGTCAAAACTGTCCTTATTATTTTGAAATCAAAAAAATAGTTTAAACAAACGTTTTAGGCGTTAATGTGTTCTACGATTTTTATTCTTAGAAATTTTTTGTATCTTCACTAATTTTTAAGTTGTGGGCAATCAAATTTGATGTCAAAATTTCCCGGGTTAAAACTGTCCTTATTATTTCGAAATCAAAAAAATAGTTTAAACAAAAGTTTTAGGTTTTAATGTGTTTTACGATTTTTATTCTTAGAATTTTTTTTTATCGCAACTAATTTTTAAGTTGTGGGCAGTCAAAGTAGATGTCAAATTTGATGTCAAAATTTCCCGGGTCAAAACTGTCCTTATTATTTTGAAATCAAAAAAATAGTTTGAACAAAAGTTTTAGGCTTTGATGTGTTCTACGATTTTTATACTTAGAAATTTTTTGTATGTTCACTAATTTTTAAGTTGTGGGCAGTCAAACTTGATGTCAAATTTGATGTTAAAATTTCCCAGGTCAAAACTGTCCTTATTATTTTGAAATCAAAAAAATAGTTTAAACAAAAGTTTTAGGCTTTGATGTGTTCTACGATTTTTATTCTTAGAAATTTTTTGTATTTTCACTAATTTTTAAGTTGTGGGCAGTCAAATTTGATGTCAAATTTGATGTTAAAATTTCCTGGGTCAAAACTGTCCTTATTAGTTTGAAATCACAAAAATAGTTTAAACAAAAGCTATAGGCGTTGATGTGTTCTATGATTTTTATTCTTAGAATTTTTTTAAACTCAACTAATCTTTAAGTTGTGGGCAGTCAAATTTAAATTTGATATCAAAATTTCCCGGGTCAAAATTGTCCTTATTATTTTGAAATCAAAAAAATAGTGTAAACGAAAGTTTTAGGCTTTGATGTGTTCTACGATTTTTATTCTTAGAAAATGTTTTTATCTCAACTAATTTTTAAGTTGTGGGCAGTCAAATTTGATGTCAAATTTGATTTAAATAAAATCAAATTTGATGTCAAAATTTCCCGGGTCAAAACTGTCCTTATTATTTTGAAATCTACGATCTACGATTTTTATTCTTAGAAAGGTGCTGTATCTCAACCAATTTTTAAATTATGACCAGGCAAAATAATTGAAGCGAGCGTTTGTCAATCTTAGGGGCTATTTTTTCAGGAGAATTTTGAATTATCACTAAAAATTGTTTACTTCGAATTGCCAATGGCCGTAAAATGAGTCAAGGCTCTATTTTACATTCTTGGTCGGTCTTATTGATTTACGTGCACGTTGCAAAATAATCGTTCTTGGAAATCGCTTTTTTAAATTTCAATGATTTCGCTTAAATATAAACAAAGTATTTATTTAAAAGTCATGCACCGAGGGTTTTATCATCGTATCGCTTGCTCGGTTATTAATCAGCAACGCGCACACAGGAGCTCTGATTTATTAACGACAATGAAATAAAAAATAATAATAGGAAAAAACAAGGAGCAGGAAACGAATGCGCGCACAAAGGATCTTTGAAAATTCGCGCGATTTTTTACACGCCGAAAACCCAATTGAATTTCGTGTCAGCAGATGCTTACGAATTAAAAGAAAATTAAATACAAAAGCGTAGGAGCTTTTAAAAATCCATTGTCTCATTCTGACAGGCCGGTTTTTGGTGCGTTTATTAACGACACGCAGACTTAATTTGCATGGGGACGTCATTTAATACCTTATTTTGATTACAATGCACATCGAATTAGCCGTCGAATTTGTGTTGTTTTTTATTATTTCAATAAAGCTGTCGCGTCTGAATTGGGCGGAAGAGGAAGTGTGAACGATTAGATGTCGCTTGGTTTGTTTTAAAATGAAAATCGCGTTCGGAAATAAGTCGATCGCGGCATTAATTGGCCCCGTCTGAGGCGATCCGAGAAGACGAGCCGAAAATAATGAGCGAGGAGCGCTCCTATTGTCGGAGGAGAGTGTGTGCGAGCATTAAAAAGTGATCAGTTTGTTTATTCGGCGCACAAAAAATGTTCATCAAAAATTGCATGTTCGAGTGAATGAGTGTTGAGTGATTGTGAGTTGTTTCTGAATCATTGCTTAGGTGAAGAAGAAATAATAGTTGTGGCACATAACTCACAGGCAATAATAAATTTTGTAGTGAGAAGTTTGACAATTAAGTAAAATTGGTAGTTGTTTCAATGTGAATTGAATATGATGCATTAAGTAGAAAAATGAGTGAAAGTATTAGAAAAAATCAAAGTTTATCTAAAGGGATTGAGTGAAATTGTGTAATTGTAGCAATGTGAGTTGAATATGATTCTAGTGAGTCAATGCATAAAAGTTTGTTGATATTTGTTTAAGTAGAAAAATTAATGAAATTATTGGAGAAATTTCCAATTTGCAGAGTTTACCTAAAAGAATTGAGTAAAATTGTGTAGTTGTAGTAACGTGAGTTGAATATGATTATGATGCTTCAAAAAAGTTTGTTGTTAATATTTATTCAAGTACAAACATGGTTGATATTATTGGAGAAATTTCCAATTTGGATTGCAAGTTGTTTGCAGAGTTTATCTAAAAGAATTGAGTAAATTGTAGCAATGTGAGTTGAATATGATTCTTGTGAATCCATGCATAAAAGTTTGTTAATTATTGGACAATTTTCCGATTTGGAATGCAAGTTATTTGCAGAGTTTATCTAAGCGAATTGAGTAAAATTGTGTAGTTGTAGTAATGTGAGTTGAATATGATTATGATGCTTTAATGCATACAAGTTTGTTGTTAATATTTATTCAAGTACAAAAATGGTTGAAATTATTGGAGAAATTTCTAATTTGGAATGAAAGTTGTTTGCAGAGTTTATCTAAAAGAATTTAGTAAATTGTAGCAATGTGAGTTGAATATGATTCTAGTGAGTCCATGCATAAAAGTTTGTTAATTATTGGAGAATTTTCCGATTTGGAATGCAAGTTATTTGCAGAGTTTATCTAAACGAATTGAGTAAAATTGTGTAGTTGTAGTAATGTGAGTTGAATATGATTATGATGCTTCAATACATAAAAGTTTGTTGTTAATATTTATTGAAGTAAAGAAATGGTTGAAATTATTGGAGAAATCTCAAATTTGGATTGCAAGTTGTTTGCAGCGTTCATCTAAAAGAATTGAGTAAATTGTAGTAATGTGAGTTGAATATGACTCTAGTGAGTCCATGCATAAAAGTTTGTTAATATTTGTTTAAGTAGAAAAATTAATGAAATCATTGGAGAAATTTTCAATTTGGAATTTGCAGAGTTTATCTAAAAGAATTGAGTAAAATTGTGTAGTTGTAGTAATGTGACTTGAGTGTGATTCTAGTGAGTCAAGGCTTAACAGTTGGTTCTTAATATTTGTTTAAGTAGAAAAATTAATGAAATTATAGGAGAAATTCACAAAAGTTTATCTAAAGGAATTTAGTAAAATTGTGTAGTTGTAGCGATGTGAGTTGAATGTGATTCTAATGATTTTCAATACATAAAAGTGGATTGTTACTATTTGTTGAAGTAGAAACAAATCAAGTTGTTCGAAGGGTTTGCCTAAAAGAATTGGGTAAAATTGTGTAGTTACAGTATGTGAGTTAAATATGATTCCGATGATTCAATACATAAAAAATGTGTTGCCAATAACTTTTTAAGTAAAAAAATTTAATGAAACAACTAATCTAATAATAAAAAATGTAGTTTGAAAAGGTGAATTGTTTGAGGAGTGTGTGGCCAAGTAATTTCGAAATTTTAAAAACAACAAAAAGCGCGATTTTGACAAGAAAGTGTCGCCGATTAAAAAACGAGGTGTTCGAGAGGCGCGCATACAACAAACAGAAAAATTGAGTAATAATGTCAGCGCGACTTAAACATCGTCTTGATGAGTCAGTATATAAAAAGTGTGTTAGTTAAATTCGAGCGTATGGAGTGGCTGGATAAGAATAGCCCGACAAAACAAATAGATCACGAAAAAGCGACCGATTCTGATACTGTAAACTTCACACGATCGTACTACAAACTTCTATTTTTACCCCGAAAATATTTATAATTTTTTACAAGGCGGTTTTTCTTCCGGCCAACTCAATCGAATTCGCACCTGCCCAGGCAAATAAGCGATTGCAGATTTTTACGATTTTCGCCCCCGAAATTTAGCCTTCGAAAATTACTTATTTGGGGTAATGACTGGGAATGAGGCTTTTAACGACGGTCGAGTGAGTCGCGCTATGATCGCCGAACGCACACACGCAAAATTGGCCCTTAAACACTTTCGGAATCGTATGAATATGGTATGCACATGTGCATCTAATAACCGCGCTGGACCTGGTGAATACTCAGCGTCGGGGCAACGATCCGCGCGCGTCGCGCGCGCGGGTCCGCTGCGCGTAATTGCTCCGTACCTGCAAGCAATAATTTACAAGTAACTTATTATCAATTAGCGATTGTTAAGTAAACATTTCGATTTGCGAAATCCTTTTCAATTATTCAGACGGCGGCCCAATTAGCCGCGAGAAGTGACCGCGGTACCGTCGTCGCGCGCGCGATTCTTCTCGCGCGAATTTCGAAACGCGAGGGTCATAAAAATTTAAAATACTGATTACGTTTTCCATTTCCTCCCGGCGTATATAAGAATCATTATTACCCGGTATCAGCTCCGGAGTTCTGATACCATAAAACAGTGTCTGAGTTTGAATTAAAAATCAAAATATATTGCCCTGCATATATCCCCAGCTACTTTAATAAGGTATGAAGCAGCAGTGGCGTCCCTGAAAAATTTACCAACGTTAATTCAACGACTTGAAGCCACGTTTCGAAACTGGTCTTATTAATCGAGTTAGAAAAAAAATTTTAGAAAAAAATTTGTAGATTTTGAAACGATACAAAAATTTAGTTCCAATCATTTTTGTTGTACCGTTATTTAGTTATTACAAATTAAAAAGATTTTTTCTTCAATTACATTAATTAATTAGGAGGCGTAACTTTGAGAGAGTAAAAGTGGCATTATTCTGCGAATTAAAAAAAACTGTTTGCAGGAAAAGTTGTAGACATTGAACAGCCCTATAATTTCTATTTTTTTCATTTTCATTGTAATTCAATCCGTTTGTCAGTTATCATCGGTTAATTGCAAATTAATTAATCGGTAATTTTCTCTTGGAGGGGGTGAAATGGGCATTATTATTTAAGTCACAGGAAAATGTTTTTGATAAAAGTTGTAAATGTTGAAGAATTGTACAAATTTTGTTCTTGTTATTTTTAAATATCTTAATCCATTTTCGAGTTATCCAGATTTGAAATTTTTCTGGTTCCAAAAACAATGTTTAGAACAAAACTTCAATGTAATGAATTAGTCTTTGAGGGAACAAAAGTGGCATTATGCTGCGAATTTTAAAGAAATGTTTGTATGAAAAGTTGTAAACATGGTTGAGCTCTATAATCTCTATTCTTTTCATTTTTATTGTAATTCAATCCATTTGTCAGTTATCATCGATTAAAGTTTGCAAATAAATTAATCGGTAATTTTCTCTTGGAGGGGGTGAAAGGGGCATTATTATTTAAATCACAGGAAAATGTTTTTAATAAAAATCGTAAATGTTGAAGAAATGCACAAATTTTGTTCTTGTCATTTTTAAATATCTCAATTCATTTTTGAGTTATCCAGATTTGAAATTTTTCTGGTTCCAAAAAAAATGTTTAGAATAAAACTTCAATGTAATTAATTAGTCGGTTTCATTTTGAGGGAGTAAAAGTGGGATTATGCTGCGAATTTAAAAAATATGATTGTATGAAAAGTTGTAAACATTGATGAGCCCTGTAGTTTTTATTCTTTTCATTTTTATTGCAATTCAAACCGTTTGTCAATTATCATCGATTAAAGTTTGCAGATAAATTAATCGGTAATTTTCTCTTGGAGGGGTGAAAGGGTCATTATTATTTAAATCACAGGAAAATGTTTTTGATAAAAGTCGTAAATGTTGAAAAAATGCACATATTTTGTTCTTGTCATTTTTACATATCTCAAATCATTTTGGAGTTATCCAGATTTAAAATTTTTCTGTTTCCAAAAAAAATGTTTAGAAGAAAACTTGAATGTAATTAATTAGTCGGTTTCACTTTAAGGGAGTAAAAGTGGCATTATGCTGCGAATTTAAAAAAAAATGGTATGAAAAGTTGTAAACATGGATGAGCCCTGTAATTTTTATTCTTTTTATTTTTATTGTAATTCAAACCGTTTGTCAGTTATCATCGATTAAAGTTGATTAAAGTTAAATTAATCGATAATTTTCTTTTGGTGGAGTGAAAGCGGCTTTACTATTTAAATTACAGAAAAATGTTTTTAATGAAAGTTGTAAATATTGAAGAAACGCACAAATTTTGTTCTTGTCATTTTTTAAGTATCTCAATCCGTTTTCGAGTTATTAAAAATTGGATTTTTTTTTGTTCCAAAAAAATGTTCACAAAAAAGTTGTTGATATTAGTCTTGGGGGGAGTGAAAGCGGCATTATTGTTCAAGCCACGAGGAAATGTTTGAGATAAAAGTTGTAAGTGGTGAAAAAATACACAAATTTTGTTCTTGTCATTTTTAAAATATCTCAATCCGTTTTTGAGTTATCAAGAGCTGAAAACCGCAAAAAAAATGTTGAGAAGAAAAATTGTTGTTATTAAAATAATGACGGCGATTGCCCGATTACGTTTCGCAAGTTCTTAAAACGTTAATAAAACGAAAGTCGCACGTCACTGGTTGCGGCAATGCGAATCGGCGGATGAGGCAAGCTATTGTTTTTATAATAACATTGAGATATTGCTCTATGCGGTATAGAAAGGTGGCTATGAACATATTTCACGTAATAAGGAGGTCGGGGGTGTGTTAAAATTGAACGTCTCGAATATGGGCCTCGAGATGAATTTGTAAAAAAAGTTCATAAAATCTCCCCCTCCCGACAGTGGATTTATAACGTAACGTGATGACCATAAATTCTGATCAAAAATTCAAACAATAGCGTCGTTAAGAAATATGCTGGGGGTGACTTTTCGCCCCTTGCGTTCAATTTTTTACCATTTGCATATCGGTCATGATATGTCGAATTTATGGCGGCCCCCAATCAGTCCGTCCGTCCGTCCGGATTTGTTCATTAAGAATGTATCGAACGTTCAGGTAGCGCCAATTAATCATCGCCTAATAACAACCGACACGCCGCCCCCGTTTTCGGGGACGATGTTAATGATATTTGACAAGACCGTGCGAAAGACAAAGGTAAATCGATCATAACGTTTTCCCGCGAGGGGAAGCACCGACAAAAATCAAACGACGAGCGATGCCTTGTTTGATTGCCACTTCTGGTCAAACCGTGATTTAATGAGCAAAAACTCGGCTCCGGGGTCCGGAACATACCTTCAATTAATTTTAAAATTTTAACCGACGAAAACGCCGCAGATATTCCAGACAGAAATTTTTTCTCCACTAGTGAGGAAACTAAATCACTTTCGTAGTAATTTTCTTCACTAGTGAGGAAAGTAAATCACTTTCGTAGTTACTTTCGTCACTAGTTAGGAAAGTAGATCGCTTTCATAGTTAATTTCGTCACTAGTGAGGAAAGTAAATATAAAATCAAGCGGTGAAATTCCGTTAATATTTCTGTTTATGTAGTTTAAAATAAAATATTACATTTTCAATGTAAAATTAAATGCATTGTTCATAAATAAAGCCACTTAAAAATACAAATTATTTCCTTGGTATCTTCAATACCATGCTCTCAAATAAGCTATTTAAGTTAAAATGTAAAAACAAACACGAATAAAATTCAAATAACCAATATAAGTAAATAAAATTTCGAATTATTACTAAATAAAATCTGAAAAAGAAGAGTTTCATAGTTAATTTCGTCACTAGTGAGGAAAGTAAATCGTTTTCATGGTTACTTTCGTCACTGATGAGGAAAGTAAATCGTTTTCATGGTTACTTTCGTCACGACGTAATCACTCATGCGCGGAACTGTCGTTTTGTAGTCGAGCAATGCGCAATTTTCCTCACTCGTGTTACAATATGGTCTTTGATTGATTTTTTCTGTTTAAATTATGATTTCTTTAAATTGAAAAGAATCCTTTTGATTTTGGGATTAAAAACTTTAACAGCGAAATGTTTTAAGTTTAGTGCGACGGTTTTATGTTCTGTTTTAACTGAAACTATACTTAACGCTCATAAACGACCTGTTTGATTTAGTAATTTTTTTATAAGTCAATTTCGTTGTCAACGCTGAATATAAAGTTTGTTAAAAACGCCGCAGATATTCCCGACAGAAATTTTTTCCCCACTAGTGAGGAAAGTAAATCACTTTCGTAGTTACTTTCGTCACTAATGAGGAAAGTAAATCGTTTTTATGGTTGCTTTCGTCACGACGTAATCACGCATGCGCGGACTGTCATTTTGTGGTCGAACAATGCGTCATTTTCCTCACTCGTGTTACAATATGGTCTTTGATTGATTTTTTCTGTTTAAATTATGATTTCTTTAAATTGAAAAGAATCCTTTTGATTTTGGGATTAAAAACTTTAACAGCGAAATGTTTTAAGTTTAGTGCGACGGTTTTATGTTCTGTTTTAACTGAAACTATACTTAACGCTCATAAACGACCTGTTTGATTTAGTAATTTTTTTATAAGTCAATTTCGTTGTCAACGCTGAATATAAAGTTTGTTAAAAACGCCGCAGATATTCCCGACAGAAATTTTTTCCCCACTAGTGAGGAAAGTAAATCACTTTCGTAGTTACTTTCGTCACTAATGAGGAAAGTAAATCGTTTTTATGGTTGCTTTCGTCACGACGTAATCACGCATGCGCGGACTGTCATTTTGTGGTCGAACAATGCGTCATTTTCCTCACTCGTGTTACAATATGGTCTTTGATTGATTTTTTCTGTTTAAATTATGATTTCTTTAAATTGAAAAGAATCCTTTTGATTTTGGGATTAAAAACTTTAACAGCGAAATGTTTTAAGTTTAGTGCGACGGTTTTATGTTCTGTTTTAACTGAAACTATACTTAACGCTCATAAACGACCTGTTTGATTTAGTAATTTTTTTATAAGTCAATTTCGTTGTCAACGCTGAATATAAAGTTTGTTAAAAACGCCGCAGATATTCCCGACAGAAATTTTTTCCCCACTAGTGAGGAAAGTAAATCACTTTCGTAGTTACTTTCGTCACTAATGAGGAAAGTAAATCGTTTTTATGGTTGCTTTCGTCACGACGTAATCACGCATGCGCGGACTGTCATTTTGTGGTCGAACAATGCGTCATTTTCCTCACTCGTGTTACAATATGGTCTTTGATTGATTTTTTCTGTTTAAATTATGATTTCTTTAAATTGAAAAGAATCCTTTTGATTTTGGGATTAAAAACTTTAACAGCGAAATGTTTTAAGTTTAGTGCGACGGTTTTATGTTCTGTTTTAACTGAAACTATACTTAACGCTCATAAACGACCTGTTTGATTTAGTAATTTTTTTATAAGTCAATTTCGTTGTCAACGCTGAATATAAAGTTTGTTAAAAACGCCGCAGATATTCCCGACAGAAATTTTTTCCCCACTAGTGAGGAAAGTAAATCACTTTCGTAGTTACTTTCGTCACTAATGAGGAAAGTAAATCGTTTTTATGGTTGCTTTCGTCACGACGTAATCACGCATGCGCGGACTGTCATTTTGTGGTCGAACAATGCGTCATTTTCCTCACTCGTGTTACAATATGGTCTTTGATTGATTTTTTCTGTTTAAATTATGATTTCTTTAAATTGAAAAGAATCCTTTTGATTTTGGGATTAAAAACTTTAACAGCGAAATGTTTTAAGTTTAGTGCGACGGTTTTATGTTCTGTTTTAACTGAAACTATACTTAACGCTCATAAACGACCTGTTTGATTTAGTAATTTTTTTATAAGTCAATTTCGTTGTCAACGCTGAATATAAAGTTTGTTAAAAACGCCGCAGATATTCCCGACAGAAATTTTTTCCCCACTAGTGAGGAAAGTAAATCACTTTCGTAGTTACTTTCGTCACTAATGAGGAAAGTAAATCGTTTTTATGGTTGCTTTCGTCACGACGTAATCACGCATGCGCGGACTGTCATTTTGTGGTCGAACAATGCGTCATTTTCCTCACTCGTGTTACAATATGGTCTTTGATTGATTTTTTCTGTTTAAATTATGATTTCTTTAAATTGAAAAGAATCCTTTTGATTTTGGGATTAAAAACTTTAACAGCGAAATGTTTTAAGTTTAGTGCGACGGTTTTATGTTCTGTTTTAACTGAAACTATACTTAACGCTCATAAACGACCTGTTTGATTTAGTAATTTTTTTATAAGTCAATTTCGTTGTCAACGCTGAATATAAAGTTTGTTAAAAACGCCGCAGATATTCCCGACAGAAATTTTTTCCCCACTAGTGAGGAAAGTAAATCACTTTCGTAGTTACTTTCGTCACTAATGAGGAAAGTAAATCGTTTTTATGGTTGCTTTCGTCACGACGTAATCACGCATGCGCGGATTGTCATTTTGTGGTCGAACAATGCGTCATTTTCCTCACTCGTGTTACAATATGGTCTTCAATTGATTTTTTCCGTTTAAATTATGATTTCTTTAAATTGAAAAGAATCCTTTTGATTTTGAGATTAAAAACTTTAACGGCGAAATGTTTTAAGTTTAGTGCGACGGTTTTACGTTCTGTTTTAACTGAAACTATACTTAACGCTCATAAACGACCTGTTTGATTTAGTGATTTTTTTTATAAGTCAATTTCGTTGTCAACGCTGAATATAAAGTTTGTTGGAGAAACGGAAAAATAATGCAGTTAGCGACTTAACGAAATTTCGCGATATCAGACGTTTTTAATCAGTTGAGACGTCTCGCGGTAAATTGCGAAGTTGTGCGCAATAAAATTTCGGTCTAAACAATTTTATTGGAGCCGACGATTCAATAACGGGAAGGTTGGCAAATTGAATTGATCCAGAGATTTGCCAGAAGGTCGAGACCATTACGTTGTCCTTAGAATACCTGATTATCGCGGTCGTCCTCGGGTTTTCAGACGATCCGACCGCAACTTAAAAAAATCCTGAAACAATTAACAACAAACTCAATCCGAGTCCGACAGTTTTTTTAAACTATTCTGGACATTGAATGAAAATTGACGGCGCAAAAGATATTTTTCCAAGTTTTGGCTCGAAAATGACAAAAAAAATAATTGGTCCTTCGAGCAGGATGAAAAATAAACCTCATTTGAAATGGACCTCAATTGTCTTTTTCTGTAGAAACCTACTGAAGTTAGTTGGACAAATGTTTTTTTTTAATTCCTTCAGGTTTCTCTATATGTGAATAGGGGTTGAAAAAAAAGGGCAAAGATTTTGCACGGCTTTCTTAAATCGTCAAATTTTCTAAATCACTAATGGAACTTCTAACTTATATAAGAAAACTAAGCACAGTCCACTTAGCAACTTTTGAACTCGTTTCTTTATTTTTTTTATAATCAATTTTGGTCCTTCGAACAGGATAAAAAAAAATAAAATTCGTTTGGAATTAAGCTCACTTGTTTTTTCTGTAGAAACAGACTGAAGTTGGTTAGGGAAATGCTTTTCTGTGACTTATGGTTTCTCAATATGTAAATTAGGGTTGAAAAAAGGGCGAGGATTATGCGAGGTTTTCTTGTCTTTAAGTTTTATAAATCCGTGCTAAGGGTAAACTTGAATAAGAAAAATAGGAGGATCTATATAGATCGTTTTTCTTTTTTTTTCAGAATCAATTTTGGTCCTTCGAGCGGGATAAAAAAATATAACTGTGTTGCTATTGAGTTCACTAATCTTTTCCTGTAGAAACCGACTCAAGTTGGTTAAAGAAATGTTTTTTTTATGACTTCTGATTTCTTGATATGTAAATTGGGGCTGAAACAAGGGCGAGAATTATGCGAGACGTTCTTGTCTTTAAGTTTTATAGTTCAGTGCAACCTTGAATAAGAAAAAATTCACAGTCCATTCAGGGTTAATAGAGATTGCTTCCTTCTTTTTTCCAGAATCAATTTTGGTCCTTCGAGCGGGATTAAAAAAATGAACCTGTGTGGCCATTGAGTTCACTAATATTTTACTGCAGAAACCGACCCTTATTGGTTAGAGAAATGTTTTTTATGACTTCTGGTTTCTCGATATGTAAATTGGGTTTAAAAAAAGCGCGAGAATTATGCGAGATTTTCTTGTCTTTAAGTTTTATAGATCAGTGCAAACTTGAATAAGAAAAATTCACAGTCCATTCAGGATTTCTTCTTTTTTCAGAATCAATTTTGGTCCTTCGAGCGGGATTAAAAAAATAAAACCGTGCGGCCATTGAGTTCACCAATTTTTACTGCAGAAACCGACCCTTATTGGTTAGTGAAATGTTTTTTTATGACTTGTGGTTTCTCGATATGTAAATTGGGGCTGACACAAGAGCGACAATTATGCGAGACGTTCTTGTCTTCAAGTTTTATAGATCAGTGCAAACTTGAATAAGAAAAAATTCACAGTCCATTCAGGATTCCTTCTTTTTTCAGAATCAATTTTGGTCCTTCGAGCGGGATTAAAAAAATAAAACCGCGCGGCCATCGAGTCCACTAATTTTTACTGCAGAAACCGACCCTTATTGGTTAGAGAAATGTTTTTTTTATGACTTCTGGTTTCTCGATATGTAAATTGGGGTCGAAAAAAGCGCGAGGATTAATGAAAATTTCGCCCGTGAGAATGGCGCAAAGTTGAAGGGAAGCCGTCAAGTAAAAGGGAGCGCAGAGAGACAAGGGCTGATATAAAAGGGTTAGCAATAGTAAAATAAGGGTACGAGTCCCCAGCATCACTAATTAGTTATCAAAGAGTTGAGACTAGTGACAAAATTCGAGTGTGCAATAGGGGTTGATTTACACAAGCACAAATTTACTTTTCTTCATTAGCGACCGTGCGTTTTTTCCTCCCCGGAAAACAATGCGTGGGGGGGAAGAAGCCCGCGCGCATAAATAGTAATGTAAATCAAAAACTTGATAGAACATTAGCAACTCTAGCAGGGATTAATAAAATTAACAGATAGAATTACTTCAGTCAGATACCGGCGCGCTGCCTCTCCCATGTTACTTTTGCCATTCTCCCTCTCTCTCCCATTGATATATTAAATCCGGGCGGCGCGGGACCGACGAGGACGGAGGCATAATTTGGTTTAATGTTAAAGGAAAGTCGTCGTAATGAAATAAGCGGAGATCGGTGTAGTGGAACTCACTAGTTCTAAGTGCGGCAATCCGATTTACTATTCGATTCCAACTATTAACTTTGTTACCGCGCCCCCTCCCCCTCCGCCGGAGATGTCAAACGGAGTTTTATTAGCGCAAAAGTTGTTTCGCGAAAACACGACACACTCATTAGGGTACGAGCGCGCGCGCCCATCTCTCGCCTCAAGATGGGTATTTCCGAAATTGCGGAAAAATGTCGATTGCAAAACGCGAATCGGATTAATCCGGCGGAGCTGAAATCTAATATAATAAACTATCTCAAGTTGCAAATTAATGAAGTAAAGCGCGGATATTTCAATATAAATTCCACTCGATTATTTGTCACGGTTCGGAAATTATTCGAGATTTTGATTAAGCAAAAACCTTTATTATTCGTCGATTTGGGAGGAGGAGGGCGCCGATCTCTCGGTTTCTCGTTTTATTTTTAAAACGCGGCCCTAATAAAATTCATTGATGGGAACGGCGCGCGGGGAGTTACTTAGTTAATTAACAGATGTGATTACTAATAAAGTTATCGGTTTCTTTAAGCGGATTGCATTTCGAAAGTCGCCTAATTAAAGGGACGCGTCTCTTCAGGGAGGTGAAACTTATTTTTAAAATCTTCCGATACTATCCTCTCCGACTGTTTTTTTTTTTTTTCATTCGGGTTTTACATGTGACATCTGGTGAAACAAGCATAAGTGCCTCTACCGGATACATCTCCTAAATCATTACGCTCGCAGTGACTGTCTGTGAAAAGATAAAATCATTTATAATACATTTTTTCGTGCAGTCCTTGAACAGTTTAATAGACTCTTGAAATGTTTAAAACATCATATTTGTCCGCGCGGAATTTTTTCGCCGCGCACATCTCTAACGATCTTTTCCGAAAAATCGCCGCAACGAAACGGAACCGTCCTAATTTTCGCTTTATTTTCTTTCGTTGTTCGCTTCTAGTATTCCTAACGAAACTGTAATGTTTGCAAAACCTACAGATTTTTCTGAACTCAATTTCAATCTTGTAACATTGTAGAAAGTAATAACGAACCGACACATCTCTAACCATTTTTTCCAAAAAACCGCCATAACTAAACGGAACCGTCCCAATGTTCCCGTTGTTTCCTTTCGTTATTCGTTTCATCCAACATTTTGAATATTCATAACGAAATGGTAATGTTTGAAGAACCTTCAGATTTTTTATTAAATCAATTTCAATTTATAATCTTGCAACATTGTAGATAGTAATAACAAACTGACACTTCTTTCACCATTTTTTCCAAAAAATCGCTATAACGAAACAGGACCGTCCCAATTTTCCCTTTGTTTCCTTTCGTTATTCGCTTCATCCAGCATTTTTAATATTCATAACGAAACGGTAATATCTATAGAACCTTCAGATTTTTTCTCAAATCAATTGGAATTTATAATCTTGCAACATTGCAGATAGTAATAACGAACCGACACATCACTAACAATTTTTTCCAAAAAATCGCCATAACGAAACGAATCCGTCCCAATTTCCTTTGGTTTCTTTCGTTATTTGTTTAATCTAGCCTTTTTAAAATTCGTAACAAAACAGAACTTGCAATTTTTTTTTCAAAACAATTTCAATTTACAATCTTGTAACATTGTAGATAGTAATAACGAACTGACACATCTCTAACAAATTGTTTCAAAAAATTTCCATAACGAAACGGAACCGTCCCAATTTCTCCTTTGTTTTCTTTCGTTATTCACTTCATCCAACATTTTTAATATTCATAACGAAACGGTAATGTTTATAGAACCTTCAGATTTTTTCTCAAATCAATTTTAATTTATAATCTTCCAACATTGTAGATAGTAATAACAAACTGACAAATCTCTCACCATTTTTTCCAAAAAATCGCCATAACGAAACGAAACCGTCCCAATTTCCCTTGTTTTCTTTCGTTACTCGTTTAATCCAACAGTTTTAACATTCATAACGAAACAGCAATGTTTACAGAACCTGCAGATTTGTTTTCAAAACAATTTTAATTTAATATCTTGCAACATTGTAGATAGCAATAGCGAACTGACACATCTCTAACAATTTTTTTTTTAAATTGCCATAACGAAACGGAACCGTCCCAATTTCCCCTTTGTTTCATTTCATTATTTGTTTCATTCAACATTTTTAATATTCATAACGAAACGGTAATGTTTACAAAACCTTCAGATTTTTTTCCAAATCAATTTCAATTTACAATCATGCAACATTGTAGATAGTAATAACAAACTGACAAATCTCTCACCATTTTTTCCAAAAAATCGCCATAACGAATCGAAACCGTCCCAATTTCTCTTGTTTTCTATCATTATTTGTTTAATCCAACCTTTTTAACATTTATAACAAAACGGCAATGTTTACAGAAGTTGCAGATTTGCGCTCCTTTAATCTCTCGATGTTCCTGTGATGTCAATAACGAATCGGAAATGTCAATCTGCGATTAAAATCAGGGTTTCTTGTTATAAACCGAGTTTTGTTTAATATTGCGATTTTACTTAACATAACGAACCGGATTTTGTATTGTGAAAATAATTACCTACACAATTTTTACATTCGTAATTGTGAAAACTTTTACTTGTAATACACTTTTGAAATTATGTAATTGTTAATAACGAATATTGCTTTTTTGAAGTTGTTTTCAATGCCATTAAATTTTTATCGTTGCGATTATTAATTTGGGTCGAAATGGGAATCGGGCCATTAAAATTGCAAGTCGAAGCTGATCAAAAACGGTTATTTGCGCGCGCTCCTTTAATCTCTCGATATTCCGGTGATGTCAATAACGAATCGGAAATATCAATCTGAGATTAAAATCAGGGATTCTTGTTTTATTTAAGTTTTGTCGCTCAAAGCGGTTAAGGGTTGAGGTTTTCCTTGACATAACGAACCGGTTTTTTTATTATGACATTAATTACTGAAATTTGTAAGAATATTTTTAGATTTGTAACTAAATCAAATAGTTTGAAATAATGTTTATTCACGAAATTTTCAAAAAGAATTATTACTATTGGAATTTGATAACGAATCGGAACTACGAATGTACTTTTTTGAGCGACTAAATTTCGCAGATGTAACGAATCGGAAATGAGTTAAATATCTTTCCTCGTTATGAAGGTTATAATTTTTTTGACCGATCTCGCGTTTTGTCCTAATTAAAGGCTCGGTGCCTCGAAACGGAACGATCGGAATTTCGATTCGTTTATGGTTCTTTTCACATGGAATTGAGTCAACAGGGTCAAACGAACCGGCGAAAGAATCCGATTTTTTTACCGAAGAGAATAAACAATTACGAAACGGAACTATTGCGAACAACAAGGGAATCTTGCGGCTTTCATTCGGATCTTTTATGTTGGAAAATTCACACACGAATGCGCGTACCTGTGTGTTTAGCGCACACATCCGACCGTGCACGACACATGGTGACATGATAATTGCGGATTTTAAACGTGCGTCATATTAACCGGAGGTTTTCCTTTCAGAGGGCCACGCTGGCGGAGAAAGAAGTGACGACGCTGAAGGAGCAACTGGCGAGCAGCCAGTCGTCGACCGGCGCCGACTACAAAGAGGCGAACATGGACAGGCCGAACCTGGAGAACGAAATCGCGACCAAAGATAAAGAGGTAGGTTTTGGGGAATTCCTCGCCGGCGCCGCGCTCCATAAACAAATCTCAATTTCGGCGCAAAAAAGAGTCCGTCGCTAAATACGCCTGTACTTGTAATTAATAGATGAGAAAATTAACAGCTGCATTCTGAGAGCGACTAGAAGTAAATATTGATGGGCGATTTTAATTATCCCGATGCGGAATTCGCGCGGCGCATAAAACTGCCTTCCCCGCATTCATCGCTTATAGATTCGCAACTTGCTGTTTTTTCTCAAAACATCTTAAGTCGGATTAAAAATCGGCCCCGGGTGTATTTTCCGCCACGTAGCGCGGACCCACGCGGGAAAAAAGCTCGACGCCGCCACGTGGCCGAAAATTGAGAAAAACCTCCTGTTATAGATACACTTGTTCGTGTAAACCGATTACCAGCAAGGAAGCGGGAAATAAATCACTTTAGGGGGATTTTTACCGGTTTTACAGCATTATCGGTGATCTTTACCGTTTCGCACAATGACGGACCTAAGTACGGATTTTTTTCGCTTCCAATTCGAACGTTCCCAAAATTTTCATTTTCGCTCCCACCTTATTGAAGTTTTTGGCAGTTTTTTCAACCAGTTTTTGGTCATCCACGTTACACAATCTGTTTAGTACAACAGTTTCGTTTTTTATTTTATTATATTGCATTACAATATTGTCGTTACATAACCTCAAAAATTAAATTATGGCAAATTTTAATTATAAACACTCTGTATAACCATAATTTATTAAATCATTAATTTTCTAACAATTTACATTTTACTTTTTACCCTAAACCGAAATGGTGGCTGAGCCATGAAGCTGTGTAGGTTCGTCTCCGAGACTCTTAGTAAATTTATTAAAACACTCTTATTTGACTCAATTTCCAAGTCAGTTCTATACAAATTTACCTGTTATAAAAATCTATAGTTAAAATCATAATATTTTTGTATAAAGTGGCAGTTGTGTGCCGAATTTGCGCCCAAGATGTGTGTCATTAAACTTGAAAAATATAATTTGGCTTCGTATAATCGACAATTTCTGAGCAGAATATAAATGGAACACAAAACGCAAAGAAAGGAACTTTAATTTGGCAAATTTTTGTTTTCGCTCCCACCTTATTGAAGTTTGTTTTCAGTTTCTCATCCAGTTTTCGGTCATGCACGTTGCACAAACTGTTTAGTACAACAGTTTCGATTTTTTAAATTATATTACATTACAATATTGTCGTTCCATAATCTCGAAAATTAAATTATGGCAGGTGGCCAATTAACAGGTCCTCAAATTTTAATTATAAACACCCTGTATAACCATAATTTATTAAATTATTAATTTTCTAACAATTTACATTTTACTTTTTACCCTAAACCGGAATGGTGACTGAGCCATGTCCGACCATGAAGCTGTGTAGGTTCGTCTCCGAGGCTCTTATTTAATTTATTAAAACACTCTTATTTGACTCAATTTCCAAGTCAGTTCTATACAAATTTACCTGTTATAAAAATCTATAGTTAAAATCATAATATTTTTGTATAAAGTGGCAGTTGTGTGCCGAATTTGCGCCCAAGATGTGTGTCATTAAACTTGAAAAATATAATTTGGCTTCGTATAATCGACAATTTCTGAGCAGAATATAAATGGAACACAAAACGCAAAGAAAGGAACTTTAATTTGGCAAATTTTTGTTTTCGCTCCCACCTTATTGAAGTTTGTTTTCAGTTTCTCATCCAGTTTTCGGTCATGCACGTTGCACAAACTGTTTAGTACAACAGTTTCGATTTTTTAAATTATATTACATTACAATATTGTCGTTCCATAATCTCGAAAATTAAATTATGGCAGGTGGCCAATTAACAGGTCCTCAAATTTTAATTATAAACACCCTGTATAACCATAATTTATTAAATTATTAATTTTCTAACAATTTACATTTTACTTTTTACCCTAAACCGGAATGGTGACTGAGCCATGTCCGACCATGAAGCTGTGTAGGTTCGTCTCCGAGGCTCTTATTTAATTTATTAAAACACTCTTATTTGACTCAATTTCCAAGTCAGTTCTATACAAATTTACCTGTTATAAAAATCTATAGTTAAAATCATAATATTTTTGTATAAAGTGGCAGTTGTGTGCCGAATTTGCGCCCAAGATGTGTGTCATTAAACTTGAAAAATATAATTTGGCTTCGTATAATCGACAATTTCTGAGCAGAATATAAATGGAACACAAAACGCAAAGAAAGGAACTTCAATTTGGCAAATTTTTGTTTTCGCTCCCACCTTATTGAAGTTTGTTTTCAGTTTCTCATCCAGTTTTCGGTCATGCACGTTGCACAAACTGTTTAGTACAACAGTTTCGATTTTTTAAATTATATTACATTACAATATTGTCGTTCCATAATCTCGAAAATTAAATTATGGCAGGTGGCCAATTAACAGGTCCTCAAATTTTAATTATAAACACCCTGTATAACCATAATTTATTAAATTATTAATTTTCTAACAATTTACATTTTACTTTTTACCCTAAACCGGAATGGTGACTGAGCCATGTCCGACCATGAAGCTGTGTAGGTTCGTCTCCGAGGCTCTTATTTAATTTATTAAAACACTCTTATTTGACTCAATTTCCAAGTCAGTTCTATACAAATTTACCTGTTATAAAAATCTATAGTTAAAATCATAATATTTTTGTATAAAGTGGCAGTTGTGTGCCGAATTTGCGCCCAAGATGTGTGTCATTAAACTTGAAAAATATAATTTGGCTTCGTATAATCGACAATTTCTGAGCAGAATATAAATGGAACACAAAACGCAAAGAAAGGAACTTCAATTTGGCAAATTTTTGTTTTCGCTCCCACCTTATTGAAGTTTGTTTTCAGTTTCTCATCCAGTTTTCGGTCATGCACGTTGCACAAACTGTTTAGTACAACAGTTTCGATTTTTTAAATTATATTACATTACAATATTGTCGTTCCATAATCTCGAAAATTAAATTATGGCAGGTGGCCAATTAACAGGTCCTCAAATTTTAATTATAAACACCCTGTATAACCATAATTTATTAAATTATTAATTTTCTAACAATTTACATTTTACTTTTTACCCTAAACCGGAATGGTGACTGAGCCATGTCCGACCATGAAGCTGTGTAGGTTCGTCTCCGAGGCTCTTATTTAATTTATTAAAACACTCTTATTTGACTCAATTTCCAAGTCAGTTCTATACAAATTTACCTGTTATAAAAATCTATAGTTAAAATCATAATATTTTTGTATAAAGTGGCAGTTGTGTGCCGAATTTGCGCCCAAGATGTGTGTCATTAAACTTGAAAAATATAATTTGGCTTCGTATAATCGACAATTTCTGAGCAGAATATAAATGGAACACAAAACGCAAAGAAAGGAACTTCAATTTGGCAAATTTTTGTTTTCGCTCCCACCTTATTGAAGTTTGTTTTCAGTTTCTCATCCAGTTTTCGGTCATGCACGTTGCACAAACTGTTTAGTACAACAGTTTCGATTTTTTAAATTATATTACATTACAATATTGTCGTTCCATAATCTCGAAAATTAAATTATGGCAGGTGGCCAATTAACAGGTCCTCAAATTTTAATTATAAACACCCTGTATAACCATAATTTATTAAATTATTAATTTTCTAACAATTTACATTTTACTTTTTACCCTAAACCGGAATGGTGACTGAGCCATGTCCGACCATGAAGCTGTGTAGGTTCGTCTCCGAGACTCTTAGTAAATTTATTAAAACACTCTTATTTGACTCAATTTCCAAGTCAGTTCTATACAAATTTACCTGTTATAAAAATCTATAGTTAAAATCATAATATTTTTGTATAAAGTGGCAGTTGTGTGCCGAATTTGCGCCCAAGATGTGTGTCATTAAACTTGAAAAATATAATTTGGCTTCGTATAATCGACAATTTCTGAGCAGAATATAAATGGAACACAAAACGCAAAGAAAGGAACTTCAATTTGGCAAATTTTTGTTTTCGCTCCCACCTTATTGAAGTTTGTTTTCAGTTTCTCATCCAGTTTTCGGTCATGCACGTTGCACAAACTGTTTAGTACAACAGTTTCGATTTTTTAAATTATATTACATTACAATATTGTCGTTCCATAATCTCGAAAATTAAATTATGGCAGGTGGCCAATTAACAGGTCCTCAAATTTTAATTATAAACACCCTGTATAACCATAATTTATTAAATTATTAATTTTCTAACAATTTACATTTTACTTTTTACCCTAAACCGGAATGGTGACTGAGCCATGTCCGACCATGAAGCTGTGTAGGTTCGTCTCCGAGGCTCTTATTTAATTTATTAAAACACTCTTATTTGACTCAATTTCCAAGTCAGTTCTATACAAATTTACCTGTTATAAAAATCTATAGTTAAAATCATAATATTTTTGTATAAAGTGGCAGTTGTGTGCCGAATTTGCGCCCAAGATGTGTGTCATTAAACTTGAAAAATATAATTTGGCTTCGTATAATCGACAATTTCTGAGCAGAATATAAATGGAACACAAAACGCAAAGAAAGGAACTTCAATTTGGCAAATTTTTGTTTTCGCTCCCACCTTATTGAAGTTTGTTTTCAGTTTCTCATCCAGTTTTCGGTCATGCACGTTGCACAAACTGTTTAGTACAACAGTTTCGATTTTTTAAATTATATTACATTACAATATTGTCGTTCCATAATCTCGAAAATTAAATTATGGCAGGTGGCCAATTAACAGGTCCTCAAATTTTAATTATAAACACCCTGTATAACCATAATTTATTAAATTATTAATTTTCTAACAATTTACATTTTACTTTTTACCCTAAACCGGAATGGTGACTGAGCCATGTCCGACCATGAAGCTGTGTAGGTTCGTCTCCGAGGCTCTTATTTAATTTATTAAAACACTCTTATTTGACTCAATTTCCAAGTCAGTTCTATACAAATTTACCTGTTATAAAAATCTATAGTTAAAATCATAATATTTTTGTATAAAGTGGCAGTTGTGTGCCGAATTTGCGCCCAAGATGTGTGTCATTAAACTTGAAAAATATAATTTGGCTTCGTATAATCGACAATTTCTGAGCAGAATATAAATGGAACACAAAACGCAAAGAAAGGAACTTCAATTTGGCAAATTTTTGTTTTCGCTCCCACCTTATTGAAGTTTGTTTTCAGTTTCTCATCCAGTTTTCGGTCATGCACGTTGCACAAACTGTTTAGTACAACAGTTTCGATTTTTTAAATTATATTACATTACAATATTGTCGTTCCATAATCTCGAAAATTAAATTATGGCAGGTGGCCAATTAACAGGTCCTCAAATTTTAATTATAAACACCCTGTATAACCATAATTTATTAAATTATTAATTTTCTAACAATTTACATTTTACTTTTTACCCTAAACCGGAATGGTGACTGAGCCATGTCCGACCATGAAGCTGTGTAGGTTCGTCTCCGAGACTCTTAGTAAATTTATTAAAACACTCTTATTTGACTCAATTTCCAAGTCAGTTCTATACAAATTTACCTGTTATAAAAATCTATAGTTAAAATCATAATATTTTTGTATAAAGTGGCAGTTGTGTGCCGAATTTGCGCCCAAGATGTGTGTCATTAAACTTGAAAAATATAATTTGGCTTCGTATAATCGACAATTTCTGAGCAGAATATAAATGGAACACAAAACGCAAAGAAAGGAACTTCAATTTGGCAAATTTTTGTTTTCGCTCCCACCTTATTGAAGTTTGTTTTCAGTTTCTCATCCAGTTTTCGGTCATGCACGTTGCACAAACTGTTTAGTACAACAGTTTCGATTTTTTAAATTATATTACATTACAATATTGTCGTTCCATAATCTCGAAAATTAAATTATGGCAGGTGGCCAATTAACAGGTCCTCAAATTTTAATTATAAACACCCTGTATAACCATAATTTATTAAATTATTAATTTTCTAACAATTTACATTTTACTTTTTACCCTAAACCGGAATGGTGACTGAGCCATGTCCGACCATGAAGCTGTGTAGGTTCGTCTCCGAGGCTCTTATTTAATTTATTAAAACACTCTTATTTGACTCAATTTCCAAGTCAGTTCTATACAAATTTACCTGTTATAAAAATCTATAGTTAAAATCATAATATTTTTGTATAAAGTGGCAGTTGTGTGCCGAATTTGCGCCCAAGATGTGTGTCATTAAACTTGAAAAATATAATTTGGCTTCGTATAATCGACAATTTCTGAGCAGAATATAAATGGAACACAAAACGCAAAGAAAGGAACTTCAATTTGGCAAATTTTTGTTTTCGCTCCCACCTTATTGAAGTTTGTTTTCAGTTTCTCATCCAGTTTTCGGTCATGCACGTTGCACAAACTGTTTAGTACAACAGTTTCGATTTTTTAAATTATATTACATTACAATATTGTCGTTCCATAATCTCGAAAATTAAATTATGGCAGGTGGCCAATTAACAGGTCCTCAAATTTTAATTATAAACACCCTGTATAACCATAATTTATTAAATTATTAATTTTCTAACAATTTACATTTTACTTTTTATCCTAAACCGAAATGGTGACTGAGCCATGTCCGACCATGAAGCTGTGTAGGTTCGTCTCCGAGACTCTTATTAAATTTATTAAAACACTCTTATTTGACTCAATTTCCAAGTCAGTTCAATACAAATTGACCTGCTATAAAAATCTAAAGTTAAAATCATAATATTTTTGTATAAAGTGGCAGTTGTGTGCCGAATTTGCGCCCAAGATGTGTGTCATTAAACTTGAAAAATATAATTTGGCTTCGTATAATCGACAATTTCTGAGCAGAATATAAATGGAACACAAAACGCAAAGAGAGGAACTTCAATTTGGCAAATTTTTGTTTTCGCTCCCACCTTATTGAAGTTTGTTTTCAGTTTCTCATCCAGTTTTCGGTCATGCACGTTGCACAAACTGTTTAGTACAACAGTTTCGATTTTTTAAATTATATTACATTACAATATTGTCGTTCCATAATCTCGAAAATTAAATTATGGCAGGTGGCCAATTAACAGGTCCTCAAATTTTAATTATAAACACCCTGTATAACCATAATTTATTAAATTATTAATTTTCTAACAATTTACATTTTACTTTTTATCCTAAACCGAAATGGTGGCTGAGCCATGTCCGACCATGAAGCTGTGTAGGTTCGTCTCCGAGACTCTTATTAAATTTATTAAAACACTCTTATTTGACTCAATTTCCAAGTCAGTTCAATACAAATTGACCTGCTATAAAAATCTAAAGTTAAAATCATAATATTTTTGTATAAAGTGGCAGTTGTGTGCCGAATTTGCGCCCAAGATGTGTGGCATTAAACTTGAAAAATATAATTTGGCTTCGTATAATCGACAATTTCTTAGCAAAATATAAATTGAACACAAAACTCAAAAAAAGAAACTAATTTGGAAAATTTTTGTTTTCGCTCCCAACTTATTGAAGTTTCTTTGCAATTTTATTATCCAGTTTTTGACTCAAGTTTCAAGTCCATTCGATATTAATCGACATTCTATTGAAATCTAAAATTAAAATTACAGTATTTTAGTATAAAGTGACAGTTGTATGACAAATTTGCGCCCAAAATGTGTGGCATTAAACTTGAAAAATATAATTTGGCTTCGTATAATCGACAATTTCTTAGCAAAATATAAATTGAACACAAAACTCAAAAAAAGAAACTAATTTGGAAAATTTTTGTTTTCGCTCCCAACTTATTGAAGTTTCTTTGCAATTTTATTATCCAGTTTTTGACTCAAGTTTCAAGTCCATTCGATATTAATCGACATTCTATTGAAATCTAAAGTTAAAATTACAGTATTTTAGTATAAAGTGACAGTTGTATGACAAATTTGCGCCCACAATGTGTGGCATTAAACTTGAAAAATATAATTTGGCTTTGTATAATCGACAATCTCTCAACAAAATATAGTTTGAACACAAAACTCAAAGAAAAAACTTTAATTTCGCAAATTTTCATTTTCGCTCCCTTCTTATTGAAGTTTCGTTGCAGTTTTTCTAGTTGCGAAATTTATTTAGTACAAAATTGTTTTGGTTTTCCCCTTGCATTGCGTTACAACATTGCCATTACACAACCGCAAAAATTAAATTACGAGCGACCGATCGACGAGCCTCAAATTTAATCCATAAACACCCTGTATAACCTCAATTTATCAAATTATGATTTTTTCTAGCGATACGATGACTAATTTCGATAGAAAAGTTTCAAGGTAACCGCTGAAATGTGTGCGACCCGATGGCACGTTTGAAACAGAAGGTCGCTTTAGATAAAATTACATTTCCTGTATTTATGCTTATTTTTCGTTTCTGGCCGGGTTTGGAAAAATTGCGAGCCAGGCAACCAGTCGAACGGGCCTCGTGTGCGACTGTCCCTCGGTCCGTGCGAATTTATGAATAATGCGCCTGGTTTATGCATTTGCCCTTTTAGCGTGTAATTTATCGAGATTGCGTTCAGTTATTTTCTGTGTCTAACAAAGTATTTCATACTTATCTCGTCCCCGATCGCGATAACGCGGATTTTATTAGCGACATCGAAAGTCGCACATGTTACGGAGCGACCCTTTGTCTGCGCGAATTTTCTCAATTTTTCTATCCGTCGCAGATTTTATTTTAGCAAAAATTAGAAGTCTCAAATTACCGAAAAGATTAACGCGGACGTTCTGAGCGACGTCGAAACGGCGAATTTTGCCGTAAATTATCGAAAATTGGTGTGATAAAATCGCGCGAATAAAATTTTCCATTTTTGCGACGAGAAAATCAGGCTATTTGGTTTCTTGCCCACTTTTGGTTTCTTGCCCACTTGCGCGAATTTATTTTTGACAATTGCCGAGATTTTCTCCGGTTTGGGGAGCCTTTCATTGCGGTTCGGCGATGTTCAAGTAGCGTTAAGCGTTTATTTTTAGTTCATTTCTTCTTTTGTTGCTTTTGATTATTTTCCTGGTAAGTTGTCGCCGCTTCTGCTTACATGAATTTATTTTTGGCGACTCTTGAGGTTTTTCTTCGAAGCCGGATTGAGTGTGATCGTATTTTCTGGTATTTATTGAAACCAGTCAAAATATTTAATTTTAATTTTAAACAATTTTTGTTTTACTAAATAATTTAATCAAATTATGTAAAAACAATTCTAATTTTATAGCCTCAATTGAGTGGGATGCATTTTCAGCAATAAAATTGATTTCAATTCCTGAAAAAAAATAATTTTGCCTGGAAAAGTTGCATTGCATTAAAGCAGACGTTTGGGTAACTCTAAGAATTCGTAAGGTTTTATTTCAATTTTTAACAATCACTCAATAAAAAGTTTCAGGAAAATTATCTCAATTAGAAGTCAAAACAAATAGCATTTTTTTATATTAATAAATATTTAATTGGAAAATTTTCAAAACACATTTTATTATTTTACTATAGTATCTGAAATTATTAACAAATCGAATTCTCAATTGAGAGTGATTGCATTTTCAGAAATAAAATTCATTTCATTTCTTGAAAAAAATTGTTTTACGTTGCTCATTAAACCAGACGTTTGTGGAACTGTAAAAAACTGAAACCATTTTATTTCAGTTTTTAACTATTGTTCAATTAAACTTTTCAGGAAAATGATCTCAATCAGAAATCAAAACAAATTGCAGTTTTTTTATATTAATAAACAAACTAAAAAAATTTCAAAACAAATTTAACTGTAAAAAATTCAAAATATTTTATTTCAATTTGTTACTCAATAAAAATTTTCAGGAAAATGATCTCAATTAAAGGTCAAAACAAATTGCAATTGTTTTTTATGTATTAATAAATGTTCAACTAAAAATTTTCAAAACAAATTTTATTATTTTATTATTTCACTTCCTGAAATTGTTAACCAATTAAATTCCCAATTGAGTGCGATTTCAGCAATAAAATGAATTTCAATTCCTGAAAAAAATCAATTTCAATTTTGAACGATTTTAACTCGATAAAAACTTTCAAAAACCTGATCTCAATCAAAACATTTTATTTCAATTCTTTACTCAATAAAAATTTTCAGGAAAATGATCTCAATTAGAGGTCAAAACAAATTGCAATTGTTTTTTGTGTATTAATAAATGTTTAACTAAAAACTTTCAAAACAAATTTAATTATTTTATTATTCCACTTCCTGAAATTGTTAACCAATTAAATTCTCAATTGAGTGCGATTTCAGCAATAAAATCAATTTCATTTTTGAACGATTTTATCTCGAGAAAAACTTTCAAGAACCTAATCTCAATCAAAACGACTTCAAATTGAGTGCAAATTATTTTTCAATAAAAAAACGCCGTTTCTTAAATTAAGCTCAGAAAAAACCTTAAAAAAAATCGCGCGACTTCAAATCGCCCATTAAAGCAGCTATGAAAATAATCCGGCCGCCCGATATTTTTACGGTTTTTTTCAGGAAGGCGCAATGATACAAAGTAAAAACCGAGAAACAAAAAGCCGCGTTTATAAATAAACCGACCGCCGTTAAAAAGCGGTCCCCCAGAAAATTTTGCCCCCCCCCCCACCTCCGCCTGTCCCCGATCGCCACTTTTTAATTTTTTCTCCAGGCGAAATTTTTCCTTGCGATCGATGCGATCGCGAATCCCCCCGCACCCGTCCCTCAAACACACACACACACACAGATTCGGTATCGCTGTGTTTGTGAATACATAATAAGAAACCGAAAATCACGCGAAACCTTTACTTGTAGTTTATCGCTTAAGATAACGCCAGGGCGTATCGAATTTACGTCAAGAGAGGGTCTATGGAAAACCAGCGTCCCCCCCACCCCCCACGCCCCGACTTTCTGCTACAAAGAAAACACACCGTTATTAATTACTACCCGATTTTCAATTATTCTTTTTTGTTTTGCTGGTTAAATTTGCGGTAAAAACTTGCTTTGAAGTTTTACGCGATTTTTTCTCGTCGGTCGCCGCCGTTCCCCATTATTGCGAGTGCACGCGTTTGATTTAATTAAAAAAGAAAAATTGGGGAAAACGCGATTGTTTCCCAAATTTGTTTACCTGCCCCCGAATCGCGAACTTGACTTGCTCCGGGTTAGAGCTTGAACATCGAAAAAATTAAATTGACACTTTAAAATTTACTCTGCACCTTAAAATGAATGTCTGTGAGAATCTATGCTTTCGAAACATCACCCGTCCAGATTGTATCAATAGTGTTCTGTATGATTACACTTAAATAAAATGAAGTGACCTAAGTGACGTACACTTTAAAATTGGCCCTTTTAACATTAAAAATCAATTTCTTGGGAATTGATACTCTCAAAAACTAATATAGTAATGTTTAGATCTATATAGTTTACAGCTATATAATTTGTAAGAGTAAATTTAATTAAAACAAAGTGACCTAAGTGACGTGCACTTTAAAATTAGCCCTTTTAACATTATTAATCAATTTCTTGGGGATTGCTACTCTCAAACAATAATATAGTAATGTTGAGATCTATATAATTTACAGCTATACAATTTGTGAGACTAAATTTAATTAAAACAAAGTTACCTAAGTGACGTGCACTTTAAAATTGGCCCTTTTAACATTATTAATCAATTTCTTGGGGATTGCTACTCTCAAACAATAATATAGTAATGTTGAGATCTATATAATTTACAGCTATACAATTTGTGAGACTAAATTTAATTAAAACAAAGTTACCTAAGTGACGTGCACTTTAAATTGGCCCTTTTAACATTAAAAACAGATTTTTTGGGGATTGGTACTCTCAAAAAATAATATAGTAATGTTGCGATCTATATAATTTACAGCTATACAATTTGTGAGACTAAATTTAATTAAAACAAAATTACCTAAGTGACGTGCACTTTAAATTGGCCCTTTTAACATTAAAAACAGATTTTTTGGGGATTGATACTCTCAAAAAATAATATAGTAATGTTGAGATCTATATAGTTTACAGCAATACAATTTGTGAGACTAAATTTAATTAAAACAAAGTGACCTAAGTGACGTGCACTTTAAAATTGGCCCTTTTAACATTATTAATCAATTTCTTGGGGATTGCTACTCTCAACCAATAATATAGTAATGTTGAGATCTATATAGTTTACAGCTATACAATTTGTGAGAGTAAATTTAATTAAAACAAAGTTACCTAAGTGACGTGCACTTTAAAATTGTCCCTTTTAACATTATTAATCAATTTCTTGGGGATTGCTACTCTCAAACAATAATATAGTAATGTTGAGATGTATATAGTTTACAGCTATACAATTTGTGAGAGTAAATTTAATTAAAACAAAGTGACCTAAGTGACGTGCACTTTAAAATTGTCCCTTTTAACATTATTAATCAATTTCTTGGGGATTGCTACTCTCAAACAATAATATAGTAATGTTGAGATGTATATAGTTTACAGCTATACAATTTGTGAGAGTAAATTTAATTAAAACAAAGTTACCTAAGTGACGTGCACTTTAAAATTGTCCCTTTTAACATTATTAATCAATTTCTTGGGGATTGCTACTCTCAAACAATAACATAGTAATGTTAAGATCTATATAGTTCACAGCTATACAATTTGTGAGAGTAAATTTAATTAAAACAAAGTGACCTAAGTGACGTGCACTTTAAAATTGGCCCTTTTAACATTAAAAATCATTTTTTTGGGGATTGATACTCTCAAAAAATAATACAGTAATGTTGAGTTTACAATTATACAATTTGTGAGATTAAATTAAATTAAAACAAAGTGTCCTAAGTGATGTGCACTTTAAAATTGGCCCTTTTTAACTCTTCAAAGCGGAATTTTGTGTCGTCACAGTTCCAAATCGTAATGTAATAATATTTATATCCGACTAGACGATAATGAAACCATTTTTCAACATTGACAAGCTCCTTAGTGACTCAACACTTGAAAATTGGCAATTTTTAGATTAATACCAAATTCCTTGAAGTCTGTGTTTACTTGTGATTTTTTCAATTCAGTCTTTTAGGAGTTTTTTTTGAAAATTTGAATATTGAAGGGCCTGTGATTAAGATTTGCGCCAGCAGCTGTTGAATTCGGGTGTCGGAGCCGCTCTAAAGTGAGTTAATAAGGCTAATTACTCTAATCAATATGCCAATGAACTTAGATATGAGTCATTATCAGGGCCGATTCGTCGAAGACTTATAAAACGGAAACGGAAACACTGTGCTTATCAGGTTCCTTATCAACCCCCTTTTGTCTGTATGTTTTGTGTGCCTATTTATACATTTTTTTTTTTGACAAAACGTCGATGCACACATGCGTGAAGTAAATGAATTCTGCATTAACAAATGAGTTGCGAACGGATGTGTTTAATGGACTATTCTAGTGAAGTTAGTACGCGTATTGATGAGGGTATTTACATTTTTATTGTTGAAAAAAAATTCTTCTACACTCATGCATATTCAGCGTTTTTTAAGTGCTTTAATTGCGCAAGGAGAGAATTTTTCCGTTTTTTTCGCCGATTGCGTTCGATTTCGCCAACCGGCTTATTTTTAAAGGATTGATTCATTTGCCTGATATTTGGCACGGCTGTGTCGCGTTTTAAAAAAAATCCGACTTTAATTATTGCCATCGCTTTATCTTATTGTTTGATGTTTTAACAATGTACTTCCAATATCGGACCGGTGCCAATTGGGATTATTTTCGGCATCGACGAAACTAAATTTACCGGGTCTATAATTAGGCGCGCGAAATAAAGACAAAATGTTTACGGAGACTTATACGCGTTGTCGTATCAATTTTAGCGGTTAATAAACAGTTTGGTTACATTAGTCAATCGGTGTGTTTGTATACACATCAAAAACTTAACATCACTAAGAAACTGTTTAAAATAGCAAAAGAAAGTTAACAGAAAAGTTGGGGAACTTTTCAATATTTACAGCTTTTGTTCTTAAATTTTTTTTGTAGCTTGATTAACAATTAACAATTTTCTTCCTCAATAGAATGCAACTTAAAAAAAATTTCAACAACTTCAAGTAGTGGTAACTTGAAAACAATTCAAAATCTGCACTAAGCTTTAGAATTAAAATTATAGAGATTTTTAGTGTTTACAACTTTTATTAATACTATTCCTTAGTAACTAGATTAATAATGTCCTATTTACCTCCCCAAAGCAAGTGCAACTTAAGAAAATATTCGATAAGTTCAAGTAGTGGTAACTTGAAAATGGTTCAAAATCTGCACTAAGCATTAGAATTAAAATTATAGAGATTTTTAGTGTTTACAACTTTTGTTAACACTATTTCTTTTTAATTTAATTAATAATGCCCTTTTTACCTCCTCAAAACAAATACAACTGTAATGAAACTTAAAGAAATACTCATCAAATTCAATTAGTCATAACTTAAAAACAATTCAAAATCTGCAATAACTTTTAGAATAAAAATTATAGTGATTTTGAGTGTTTACAACTTTTATTAATACTATTTCTTGGTAACTAGATTAATAATGTCCTATTTACCTCCCCAAAGCAAATGCAACTTAAGAAAATATTCGACAAGTTCAAGTAGTGGTAACTTGAAAACAATTGAAAATCTGCACTAAGCTTTAGAATTAAAATTATAGAGATTTTTAGTGTTTACAACTTTTGTTAACACTATTTCTTTGTAATTTGATTAATAATGCCCTTTTTCCTCCTCAAAACAAATGCAACTGTAATAAAACTTAAAAAAATATTCAATTTCAATTAGTCATAACTTAAAAACCAATCAAAATCTGTACTAAGTTTTAGAATGAAAATTATAGCGATTTTTAGTGTTTACAACTTTTATTAATACTATTTCTTGGTAACTAGATTAATAATGTCCTATTTACCTCTCCAAAGCAAATACAACTTAAGAAAATATTCGACAAGTTCAAGTAGTGGTAACATGAAAACGATCCAAAATCTGCACTAAGCTTTAGAATTAAAATTATAGAGATTTTTAGTGTTTACAACTTTTGTTAACACTATTGCTTTGTAATTTGATTAATAACGCCCTGGTTCCTCCTCAAAACAAATACAACTGTAATAAAACTTAAAAAAATATTCAATTTCAAGTAGTCATAACTTAAAAACCAATCAAAATCTGTACTAAGCTTTAGAATAAAAATTATAGCAATTTTTAGCTTTTATTAATACTATTTCTTGGTAACTAGATTAATAATGTCCTATTTACCTCCCCACAGCAAATGCAACTTAAGAAAATATTCGATAAGTTCAAGTAGTGGTAACTTGAAAACGATTCAAAATCTGCACTAAGCTTTAGAATTAAAATTATAGAGATTTTTAGTGTTTACAACTTTTGTTAACACCATTTCTTTGTAATTTGATTAATAATGCCCTTGTTCCTCCTCAAAACAAATACAACTGTAATAAAACTTAAAAAAATATTCAATTTCAATTAGTCATAACTTAAAAGCCAATCAAAATCTGTACTAAGCTTTAGAATGAAAGTTATAGCGATTTTTAGTGTTTACAACTTTTATTAATACTATTTCTTTGTAACTAGATTAATAATGTCCTATTTACCCCCCTAAAGAAAATGTAAGTTAAGAAAATATTCGACAAGTTCAAGTAGCGGTAACTTGAAAACGATTCAAAATCTGCACTAAGCTTTAGAATAAAAATTATAGAGATTTTTAGTATTTACAATATTTGTTAACACTATTTATTTGTAATTTGATTAATAATGCCCTTTTTACCTCCTCAAAACAAACGCAACTGTAATGAAACTTAAAAATATATTCAACTTCAATTAGTCATAACTTGAAAACAATTCGAAATCTGAAATAAGTTTTAGAATAAAAATTGTAGAAATGTTCTGTGCCTACAACATGTGTTAACAACATTTTTCTGTATCTTGATTAGTAATGCCCTTTTTAAGTCCTCAAAACAAATGCTAGAGTAATGTCTTCTTGAAACTTAAAAAAATATTCAACTTCAATTAGTCATAACTTAAAAACAATTCGAAATCTGAAATAAATTTTAGAATAAAAATTGTAGGAATGTTCTGTGCCTACAACATTTTGTTAACAACATTTTCTGTATCTTGATTAATAATGCCCTTTTTTAAGTCCTCAAAACAAATGCTAGAATAATGTCTTCTTGCAACTTAAAAAAATATTCTACAACTTCAATTAGTCATAACTTAAAAACAATTCGAGATCTGAAATAAGTTGTAGAATGAAAATTGTAGAAATGTTCTGTGCCTACAACATTTTGTTAACAACTTTTTCTGTATCTTGATTAATAATGCCCTTTTTTAAGGCCTCAAAAAAAATGCTAGAATAATGTCTTCTTGCAACTTAAAAAAATATTCTACAACTTCAATCAGTCATAACTTAAAAACAATTCGAGATCTGAAATAAGTTTTAGAATAAAAATTGTAGAAATGTTCTGTGCCTACAACATGTGTTAGCAACATTTTTCTGTATCTTGATTAATAATGCCCTTTTTTAAGGCCTCAAAAAAAATGCTAGAATAATGTCTTCTTGCAACTTAAAAAAATATTCTACAACTTCAATCAGTCATAACTTAAAAACAATTCGAGATCTGAAATAAGTTTTAGAATAAAGATTGTAGAAATGTTCTGTGCCTACAACATGTGTTAGCAACATTTTTCTGTATCTTGATTAATAATGCCCTTTTTAAGTCCTCAAAAAAAAAGCTGGAGTAATATATTCTTGCAACTTAAAAAAATATTCTACAACTTCAATAATGGTCGCTTATTATATATCGTCTCAAATTGGAAGAGTTGCACGGATGGGCCTAGGTAACGTCCTTCGCGGACGTTAAATCCGTCGCCGGCTGTACATTTGTTTATTTTCGATGGGAGTTCGAATTCCTCGCTTAATTAGATCGAAGAAGAGGACGCGCGATTATTTACGGGCTATTTTCGAAAATGCAGTCCTTTATATCGGTAATTAGTAGTTTCTTTGACCTCGCGCGTGTGCGTTTGGCCATCGTTCAATTTTTTCTCAATTACACATATCCATTCCTATTCGCAATTATTAAAAGCGTCGCTTTGTCCTATCTTCGAAACAAAAGCGTATTGAACGTGCGCGCAGCCAGCGGCGTTTTTAAACATTCGATCGGGGGCCGTAATTAAAAAAAATCGCCTAAGATAAATGCATTGTCTTTCCGTGCATCCATTTTCGCCATTGTACAATTTCTCTAATTTATTACTTCATATCAAGTTCCCATACCGGGGATCCATCGGCGAACCCTTTCATCTCTCCGTCCCCGTTTCGTCCCTGCGCCCCTTTCATCGGGGCGCCGTTTGCCCGCGCACCGGGCGGCCGTCGTACGCGCGCGCTTTTTTTCCCTCGCCACCTGGACGGCGCGCGGCCGCCGCGACGGACGTCGCTTCTGGCGAAAAAGTCAAAAGAACCGAGCGCGGAGAAGCTATTTCGTATTTCAAAACGCACTTTACCGCAGATATCGTTACGGCACTCATTATTAATAATGGTATTCAGCCATTAAGATAATCCGTCTTCGTTACTCTTTTGCGATATTTGCATATTGTTTCTTTCTAGCGCCGACTTGTGTTTCGCACCCCCTTAATACATCACGATATTAGTTTTTATTGTAACTGAATGCGCGAATATATTTCAATGTGAATTATTCGTTCGCGTTTCGATTTTTTTTGTTCGTCCCCCCGCAGAATGAAACGCGGTTTTTTGAGAGATTGATTTTTCAAACAGCGGGAAAAAAATTTAAACGATTTGGTTTGAACTGTAATTTTTTGGTGTTCAATTCCCTGAGATGCGTTCGAATTAAATTTGTAGAATCGCTTTCTTTGTGCTTGATTAAAAACAATTCCTGCAGGATTGGAGTGAAATGTTGTTTTTTGTGGCGCAATACATTCTGTGAATTTTTACAACATTTTTTAAAATGAACTATGGAAGGATTTCTTCAAGGACCCTCCAACGCGATTCAATTTATTTTATTGTCAGGGCCGTAATCCCCGGATTGATTTTGGACATTTAATCACATTTTAAAAGTGGAAAAATTCCCACAGTGATTTTTCCTTCTCAAGGTTATTATAACGAATCGTTTTCCACTTAAGTTGATCTGAAATTTTCTTTGACAGGGCAAGACGGCCGTTATTTTTCAAATTACAAAAAAAATATTTAGAATTAAAGTTTTAGGCCCTAAATTCATTTACAATTTTTATCTTTATCACTTTTCCCTACCTGGAACCATTTGTGACATAACATAAATCATAATTTTCGGAATTGGTTTTGATCAAATTGAAATTTTATCTTTGACTGAGTAAAACGGATATTATTTTTCAAATTCCAAAAAAATATTTAGAATTAAATTTTTAGGCCCTAAATTCATCTACAATTTTTATTTTCACTACTTTTTCCGTACTGGAACCATTCGTGACATAACATAAATTTAAATCGTCAGAATTTAATTACCTAAATTTTATATTTGTCAGAGTAAAATTGACATTTTTCAAATTACAAAAAAATATTTAGAATTAAAGTTTTAGACCCTTAATTGATTTACAACTTTTATTTTCACCACTTTTCCCTAATTGGAACCATTTGTGACAAAACTTTCAAGTTATTTACATTCATCAAATAGCAATTTTATTTTTGACACAGTAAACCGGACATTATTTTTCAATTTATAAAAAAATGTTTAGAATCAAAGTTTTGGGCAGTGAATTGATCTACAATTTTTATTTTCGCCACTTTTCCCTAACTGGAACGATTTGTGGCAAAACTTTGCTTTCAAGTTATCTACATTAACCAAATTTCAATTATTTTTTTTGACAGTAAACCGGACATCATTTTTCAATATAAAAATTTTCTTAGAATTAATATTTTAGGCAACGAATTGATCTACAATGTTTATTTTCGACACTTTTTCCTAACTAGAACCTTTGTGACAAAACTTTGCTTTCAAATTATCTACATTGATCAAATTGCAATTTTTTTTTGACAGAGTAAACCGGACATTATTTTTCAATTTATAAAAAAATGTTTAGAATTAAAGTTTTAGGCAGTGAATTGATCTACAATTTTTATTTTCGCCACTTTTCCCTAACTGGAACCAGTTATGGCAAAACTTTCCTTTCAAGTTATCTACATTGATCAAATTTCAAGTTGTTTTTTTTGACAGAGTAACCAGACATTATTTTTCAATTTATAAAAAAATATTTAGAATTATAGTTTTAGGCAGTGAATTGATCTACAATTTTTATTTTCGCCAGTTTTTCCTAACGAGAACCATTTGTTACAAAACTTTGCTTTCAAATTATCAACATTGATCAAATTGCAATTTTATCTTTGACATAGTAAACCGGACATTATTTTTCAATTTATAAAAAAATGTTTAGAATTAAAGTTTTAGGCAGTGAATTGTTCTACAATGTTTATTTTCGCCACTTTTTCCTAACTGGAACCATTTGTGACAAAACTTTGCTTTCAAATTATCTTCATTGATCAAATTGCAATTTTATCTTTGACAGAGTAAACCGGACATTATTTGCAATTTATAAAAAAATCTTTAGAATTAAAATTTTAGGCAGTGAATTGATGTACAATTTTTATTTTCGCCATTTTTTCCTAACTAGAAGCATTTGTGACAAAACTTTGCTTTAAAATTATCTACATTGATCAAAATCCAATTTTATCTTTGACAGAGTAAACCAGACATTATTTTTCAATTTATCAAAAAATGTTTAGAATTAAAGTTTTAGGCAGTGAATTGTTCTACAATGTTTATTTTCGCCACTTTTTCCTAACTGGAACCATTTGTGACAAAACTTTGCTTTCAAATTATCTTCATTGATCAAATTGCAATTTTATCTTTGACAGAGTAAACCGGACATTATTTGCAATTTATAAAAAAATCTTTAGAATTAAAATTTTAGGCAGTGAATTGATGTACAATTTTTATTTTCGCCATTTTTTCCTAACTAGAAGCATTTGTGACAAAACTTTGCTTTAAAATTATCTACATTGATCAAAATCCAATTTTATCTTTGACAGAGTAAACCAGACATTATTTTTCAATTTATAAAAAAATGTTTAGAATTAAAGTTTTAGGCAGTGAATTGTTCTACAATGTTTATTTTCGCCACTTTTTCCTAACTGGAACCATTTGTGACAAAACTTTGCTTTCAAATTATCTTCATTGATCAAATTGCAATTTTATCTTTGACAGAGTAAACCGGACATTATTTGCAATTTATAAAAAAATCTTTAGAATTAAAATTTTAGGCAGTGAATTGATGTACAATTTTTATTTTCGCCATTTTTTCCTAACTAGAAGCATTTGTGACAAAACTTTGCTTTAAAATTATCTACATTGATCAAAATCCAATTTTATCTTTGACAGAGTAAACCAGACATTATTTTTCAATTTATCAAAAAATGTTTAGAATTAAAGTTTTAGACAGCGAATTGATCTACAATGTTTATTTTCGCCACTTTTTCCTAACGAGAACCATTTGTGACAAAACTTTGCTTTCAAATTATCTACATTGATCAAATTGCAATTTTATCTTTGACAGAGTAAACCGGACATTATTTTTCAATTTATAAAAAAATGTTTAGAATTGAAGTTTTAGGCAGTGAATTGATCTACAATTTTTATTTTCGTCACTTTTCCCTAACTGGAACCATTTGTAGTATAGCATGAATCAAACTTATTGAAACTTTTTCCAATGTTTAGTCGATCATTTAAAAGACCACTAATCCTCTTAGTAACCGAATTACTTTTGTGTAAAATAAAAATTAGCCCAATTTTTATTAACCATTTCTGCCAAGCGATTTTTTCCAAGCGGATCCGTGAACTCCGCAGGCCGTCCCCAACCTTGAACCAATATTTTGATCTTTTTTTTTATCTCGCCTCGAATTGCCAAATTGTATTGATTAATCAGCATGCCGATAACTTTTGTGGTTGCCATAAAATTATTATCAACAAAAATTTCTTGCAATTAATCGGTCACAGTTCCAACCGAAATTTATCGATGCATTGTGACATCGGGTTCGGTAATCCGACGAGAAAAAAATACACAGTCGGTGTCAAGTCGGTGTTTACGTTGCACTAAAACATATTTTATAAGCCGTGAAATAATTGGTGCCAGAAAAAATCTCTTAAAAATACTCCGAATATATTGACCCCTGCTCCAAATTCCCCGCTAACAATTAATTATCCTTTTTCTTCCGTTCGGCTATTAATAGCGACTTTATGCCCATTCGGCTCGGTCGGTTTTCGATCACCTTTTAGATTGTGAAACGCTCGGATCAATCGTTAAAAATTTATTTTTATGTAACAGCGTAACCGAAAATCTAGGGTTATCAGCGTTCGATTACTTTTCATTTTTGTTCGATTACCATAACACAAAATTACATCACGGCCATCGATTTTAGATCGTCGCCGAGTTCAGTGACGAGGCTGGCGCTGTCGCAACCGCCTCGCGGGCCAAGAAGACGTTATTTTTTCAGCGGTGCTCAACAGGTAGTCGCGGGAGTGAGGAGAAGTGTCCGCGTGCCGGTAAGCCTTTTTCGAAAATGCAGATCGTTGGGGGCGGTCGACATTTGCATGCGCCGCGATTGGATTGAGGGACGTTTCGAAAAGACTGCCATTCCACTAATTGCGATCGGTCCCTATAGGGCCGTTATTGTTAAATGCCTCCCATTTTGATTTCTGATTGCATTTCGAGATTAAAAAAATCCGGGATCATTTTTTAATTCCTTCAAACCAAGGGGACGAAGGTTAAGGATCCGGGGATGGATTAAATGAGGCGGTTTTAATTTATTCTTGTTGTCATTGAAACGTTAGATTACAGAAAAATTTCGATAATGAATATTTATCGCCCGACGGTTTTAAATACTAACTTTCAAGTTTTACTTGTAAAAAGTGGCGATAGCTTGAACTTGGGAGTTTCTCGAATTTTGATCGGTTCTCGCAATCTAATTTGTGAGACTAAATTTAATTAAATCAAAGTGACCTAAGTGACGTGCACTTTAAAATTGGCCCATTTAACATTAAAAATCAGTTTTTTGGGGATTGATACTCTCAAAAAATAATATAGTAATGTTGAGATCTATATAGTTTACAGCAATATAATTTGTGAGACTAAATTTAATTAAAACAAAGTGACCTAAGTGACGTGCACTTTAAAATTGGCCCTTTTAACATTAAAAATCATTTTTTTGGGGATTGATACTCTCAAGAGATAATATAGTAATGTTGAGATCTATGTAGTTTAGAGTAATATAATTTGTGAGACTAAATTTAATTAAATCAAAGTGACCCAAGTGACGTGCACTTTAAAATTGGCCCTTTTAACATTAAAAACCATTTTTTTGGGGATTGATACTCTCAAAAGGTAATATAGTAATGTTGTGATCTATATAGTTTACAGCAATATAATTTGTGAGACTAAATTTAATGAAATCAAAGTGACCTAAGTGACGTGCACTTTAAAATTGGCCCTTTTAACATTAAAAATCGATTTCTTGGGGATTGATACTCTCAAAAAATAATATAGTAATGTTGAGGTCTATATAGTTTACAGTTATACAATTTGTGAGAGTAAATTTAATTAAAACAAAGTGACCTAAGTGACATGCACTTTAAAATTGGCCCTTTTAACATTAAAAATCAATTTCTTGGGGATTGATACTCTCAAAAAATAATACAGTAATATTGAGATCTATATAGTTTGCAGCCATACAATTTGTGAGACTAAATTTAATTAAAATGAAGTGACCTAAGTGACGTGCACTTGAAAATTGGCCCTTTTAACATTAAAAATCAATTTCTTGGGGATTGATACTCTCAAAAAATAATACAGTAATATTGAGATCTGTATAGTTTGCAGCCATACAATTTGTGAGACTAAATTTAATTAAAATGAAGTGGCCTAAGTGACTTGCACTTTAAAATTGGAACTTTTAACATTAAAAATCAATTTCTTGGGGATTGATACTCTCAAAAAATACTATAGTAATGTTGAGATCTATATAGTTTAGAGCTATACAATTTGTGAGACTACACTTATTTAAAACAAAGTGACCTAAGTGATTTCTGATTTCATTTTGAGATTAAAAAAATCCCTGATCATTTTTTAATTCTTTGAAACCAAGGGGACGAAGGTTAAGGATCCGGGGATGGATTAAATGAGGCGGTTTTAATTTATTTTTGTTGTCATTGAAACGTTAGATTAGAGAAAAATTTCGATAATGAATATTTATAGCCCGACGGTTTTAAATACAATCAAATCAATTTATAACTTTAAAGTTTTCTTGTAAAAAGTGGCGATAGCTTGAACTTGGGAGTTTCTCGAATTTCGGTCGGTTCTCGCGATCTTGACCAAAACAGAATTGATTGGGTGTTTTTGCGCGCTAATCTTTTTGGGGCAGAAGTTCGATTACTCTTGAGATTGTTGCAGCCGATAAAAAATCGTTTGAGCAACGTCGATGATTCACCGGAGCCTAAAATAGAGTCTGAATATTTTGATCAATAGTTTCACAATTAATTAGTTTGGATTTGCTTTGTAAAAGGTCACAACATTAAAATTATTGACGTCAACCAATCAGAATTTCGTGCGGTTCTGACACGGCACTGCATTTGATTTAAAAACTGACGAAAGTAGAAGTTTATTTTCATTTAAAAATTAGTTGGAACAATGCAAGTCAAAATGACTTGAAACTTGAAGACGCTTTCAAGTTGTTCTTTGCAATTATGACTGTGGAACATGAAAAAAATGTTTCAAAAGCAGTCAAAATGACTTAATACTTGAAATTTTCTGACTTGCTTTGTACAACATGTTTCAGAAAATACATTTCAATTCATTGTCTTTGCAAAATGTTTCAGAAATATTTAAAAAATAGTCAGAATGACTTCAAACTTGAAGTTTGAAAATTTTTCATTGAAACAGTTGCGAATTGAAAACATTTTTTACTTGTTTTTTGCCATTGTAACTGTGAAACATCAAAAAATGTTTCAAAAGTAGCCACAATGACTTAAAACTTTACTTTATTCAACATGTTTCAGAAAATACATTTCAATTCATTGCCTTTGCAATACGTTCCAGAAATATTTAAAAAATAATCAGAATGACTTCAAACTTGAAGTTTTAAAATTTTTTCAACTTGTTTTTTTGTCATTGTAACTGTGAAACAAAAGAAATGTTTCAAAAGTAGTCACAATGACTTGTAACTTAAAATTTTCTGACTTACTTTATGGAAAATACATTTCAATTCATTTTCTTTGCAAGATGTTCCAGAAATATTTAAAAAATAGTCAGAATGACTTCAAACTTGAAGTTTGAAAATTTTCCATTGAAACAGTTACGAATTAAAAACATTTTCAACTTGTTTTTTGCCATTGTAACTGTGAAACATAAAACAAAAATGTTTCAAAAGTAGTCACAATGACTTATAACTTGACACTTTCTGGCTTACTTTATACAACATGTTTCAGAAAATACATTTCAATTAATTGTATTTACGAAACGTTCAAAAACAGTCCAAATGAGTTAAAACTTGAAATTTAAAAAGTCACTGAATCGATCAATTCGATTTTGAACTTCAAAAAACTTGTTTCAAATACTCATTTTAATTCATTGTTTTTGTGAAACATTCGACAATTTTTTAAAAAGCAGTCTGAATGACTTGAAACTGCTGCATTTACGAAAATGTCCCAATTTCGATTATTTTTTATAGAAAAAAATTGCTTAAAATTTACTCTTAAAACAAATTTCATACAATCGAAATTTTGACTTCTTGCACAAGTAAATGTTTGTCATCTTCAAATTTCTTAATTTCCTCGAAAAGTTATCAAGAAAAGAACACCCAATTAGGCAATCCGGGTATTAAGCCACCTCGGCGCTATTACATTGACCGTAATATTGGAAATCGGCAAAACTAATTAATTCACCCCGGTTAAATCTGCCCCTTCTCCGAGACATACCTTTCTTATTCTCATTAAAATCGGCATTTCATAGCTTTACTTATAAGGCCTGTCAATCTCTCTCATTAGCTAAGAAATTAAACAACTCAATTAGAAATGCCCTACGCGATCCGATCGCTCCGTCCCGCTCCTTCGCGCGCCCCGACCGAGACGCCCTCTGCCGAGTCGAAATTTTTCGCCTGATTTTTCCCGAATTAAAAATAGATCCGTTTCCGTTGTCATCTGCGGAAGTGAGGGCGCGACGCGAATAAGAAATCAAAGCGAGGATTAAGATTCCTCCTAATTGCCCCAATTAGAATGGGGAAAAAAATGACCGCGAGGTGGCGAGTGTGCGTTGCGCCCGAGTCCGGGCACGTAGGAATCCCCGAAGTGAATTCCAGATTTAGGACCGGATTCGGATTGAGTATGCGAGATAGAGCAATTATGCGTGCAATGGCAGCCATTTTGATTCAATCTATCGGGATGACACGCTGGGGATTTTGCCTGCAAATCTTAATTCGCTTAATACAAGAACGGTTCCAGATTTTGGACGTGTCAGGTGCTAACGGCGCTCGATCAGAACGAAAAATCGTATCTGTGTGTGAAACGAGAGGAAATCATTAATTACAGCCCATACATCACTTATTATTATTATTTATAATTCCAAGGTCGCCGTGTGACGTCACTGTAAATCCGGTTTTTATAATAAATACGGATTTAATGGGCCGAACCACAATTTCTGGTACTTACATGAAAATTCCTCTGGCTGAGGGGGGCGAAAAGTGGCCAGACGTAAGTCACGCGCTGACGGTTGTGGACAATAGGAAATCCGAAGTCTAAATTGGGTCTCAAATTTTTTGCTCAATTAATTAAAATTCTGAAGTATTTTTTCGGACGTATTCCCAGCCAATTGCCAAGTTTGAAGTCGTTCTGACTGTTTTTCAAATCGCTTTTGAATGTTTGATAAAATAAGTCAGAAAATTTCGAGTTGCAAGTCATTGTGACTACTTTTGAAACATTGTTGGCAAGTTTGGTCGACACAATTGCAAAGAACGGGTTGAAAATGCTTTTATTGCACAATTGTTTCAATGGGAGATTTTCAAATTTTGAAGTTCAAGTCATTTTGACGGTTTTTTAAATATTTTTGAACGTTTCACAAATACAATTAATTAAAATGAATTTCTTTAAAAACGGACAAAATGAATTTTTGCATATTTTTGTAATGAGAGATATTCAAATTTCAAGTTTTAAGTCATTCTGACTGTTTCTGAAGTACTTTTTCAATAATTCACAAAAACAATGAATTAAATTGAATTTTTTGAAACAAGCAAAAAATCGAAATGATCGTTTTCACCAATTGTTTATTGAGACTTTTTAAATTTCGTCGTTTTGACTGCCTTTTTAAATATTTTTGAACGTTTCGTAAATACAATTAATTAAAATGAATTTCTTTAAAAACGGACAAGATGAACTTTTGTATATTTTTGTAATGAGAGATATTCAAATTTAAAGTTTTGAGTCATTCTGACTGGTTTTGAAGTACTTTTTGAATATTTCACAAAAGCAATGAATTAAATTGAATTTTTTGAAACAAGCACAGAATCAAGATGTTCGTTTTCACCAATTGTTTATTGAGACTATTTAAATTTTAAGTCATTTTGACTGTTTTTTAAATATTTTTGAACGTTTCGCAAATACAATTAATTAAAATGAATTTCTTTAAAAACGGATGAACTTTTGCATATTTTTGCAACGAGAGATTTTCAAGTTTTAAGTCATTCTGACTGTTTTTGAAGTACTGTTTGCATATTTCACTAAAACAATGAATTAAATTGAATTTTTTGAAACAAGCACAAAATCAAGATGATCGTTTTCAGCAATTTTTATTGAGACTTTTTAAATTTCAAGTCATTTTGACTGTTTTTAAATATTTTTGAACGTTTCGCAAATACAATTAATTAAAATGAATTTCTTTAAAAACGGACAAGATGAACTTTTGCATATTTTTGCAGTGAGAGATATTCAAATTTCAAGTTTTGAGTCATTCTAACTGTTTTTGAAGTACTTTTTGCATGTTTCACAAAAACAATGAATTAAATTGAATTTTTTTAAACAAGCACAAAATCAAGATGATCGTTTTCACCAATTGTTTATTTAGACTTTAAATTTCAAGTCATTTTGACTGTTTTTTAAATATTTCTGAACGTTTCGCAAATACAATTAATTAAAATGAATTTCTTTAAAAACGGACAAGATGAACTTTTACAGATTTTTGTAATGAGAGATATTCAAATTTTAAGTTTTAAGCCATTCTAACCGGTTTTTAAGTACTTTTTGAATATTTCACAAAAACAATGAGTTAATTTGAATTTTTTTAAACAAGCACAAAATCGAGATGATCGTTTTCACCAATTGTTTATTGAGGCTATTTAAATTTCAAGTCATTTTGACTGTTTCAGGACGTTTCATAACGACAATTAATTAAAGTTAATTTTTTTAAACAAAATTTGTAAAAAATAAAATAAAAACGGGTTATTTTTACAATTTTTTGTAATGACAAATATTTAAATTTCAATTTTCAAGTCATTCTGACTGTCTTTGAAATATTTTTTGGGTGTTTTACAACGGAAATTAATTAAAATGATTTTTTAAAAACAATCTTAATGATTTTTTTATTAATGTTTATAGTCAGCTATTTTCAAAAAATTTTGAGTCATTTTGACGGTTCTTGAAACATTTTTGAATGACTTACAAGGCCATGTAATTAATTTAAAGCTTGGAAAAATGTAAATGAATAGGAAATTATTTTTATTTTAATTTATTTTTTAGGACAATTGTTTTTTTTTTAAAAAAGAGTTTGAGCATTTAATTGCAAATTTTTGTGCTCGAAAAGAAGCCTAATTTTTATTGGAATCTTTTATTTTTCAAATTTGATTTAAAACGACAATTAAATTCGGGAATTTCCCAATTTTTCGAAGCGTAAAAAACAAGCACCCAAATCCAAAGTAAACAATTATGAAAAATAGAAACAGAAAAAAACAAACAAATAAATCAACTGAACAAAGAAATTACTGCGAAACTTAATTTCGCGACGGTCAAATCCCTCCGCAAACAAAAATCGGCGACAAAACCAAAAGTCCCCACGAAGGCGAATTTTTCAAGACGAATTTTTCGGCGCGTGGGCAACTTTTCGCGCGAGGAACGCACGTCAACGCTAGCCGAAATTGTACGCAGTCATCAATAACCAAAGGAAATTCTAGTATCGGAATGATTAGACTGTGTGATGTTTGATTAATTCGAAAGGAAATTGCGACTACTTTAAGAACTCCAGTCACAGTCTCATTAAGATTATATTGCATTGTGAATGTTTCTAATTCGGAAGGCATTTGTATTATTGGAAATTTCAGAATTTGATTCAATCCTCTCCTCGAAAAGTCGGTTTTGTTTTCCCGCCCGAAATAGACTACATTAGTTAATTAGATAAAATTCCAACTATTCACGATCATGTAACACACACTCTCCAGCGGAAAAAGCTCTCCTACAGTCGTCGGCGAGGGAGGAGGGAGCTACCCGAACCGAACTTCTAATTTAAATATTATATCTCGTATTTTAGCCCAATCAGTCAGTTCCCTAGTGAAAGGGGTGAGTTTCCATATAGCTTAATCACCTCCCCCCCTCCTCCTGCCGTACGTCTAAGCTCCCAATAATCAATAATTATACTCAAATATAAAGAGAAAACGAGACGAGCGAATGCTGATTTGCTGGCGCTAATGAGTGAGAGTAAGACGGCCTGAGATCCAGCTCCAGGCGGGAGAGAGCGCGACTCCTTGTTTCAGCTTGGTCTGCACTATGTGTGTGCGGACTGGGAAAAATCGCCGAATTTATTCTCGGGGCCCCTTGGTTTTAATTACTATAAATTTCGCGGGTCTGCTCTCTTCCGATAGCAAATAATCAGCTGGAACAATTCGCCGCTTCGATATTTCGGCTCTCGATTTCCTCCCCCTCCCCCGCGTCCGTACTGACAATTAGAATGATACTGCTAAGTCTGAGCAATATCGATTGATTTTCCATATCCCGTCTCACTTGTGTGCATGATTGATGCACTTATTATTGTTTCACTCGCGCGCCCGTGCGGATTATTCATTTGTACATTTCGCCTACATGTTCGTGTTTTAAGATAATATGCGGGGCAGTTTTTTTAACCCCTAGTCTTGTAAGGGACGCGGAGGGCGGATGCCTATCGCGCGCACATAAATAAAGAATTAAATCTGATAACTCTTTTCGAGGGGTTCGATTACTTATACAGGCGAAACTGATTGACTGACCGACCCTTTACAGTCAAACCCGGTCGCAATCGCCTCCTGAAAGTGCCGTTACAGTTTGACCATCATTGTGCAATTATTTGACTTGTTTTAACCTGTTAAAATGACCCATCTCGAATTTTAATTAATAACTTTGTAATTATTGAAAATTAAAAAAAAATTGGTACTGAAAGTTGTAGACGACGAAATTAGCTACAACTTTTGTCCAAGAATTTTTTTTGTGCTACAATTTCGAAGAAGTGATCTCTTTGTGATCATTCATTTACTTATCTTGTAATAATCCAATTTAACGTGATTATCTGTTGTGATCAGTGACCAATAGTTTGAAATTCCATAATTGAACACTTTATGATCGCAACTAAGCAATCAAAACTGATCATCTGACCAGCTAAATCCAGTTGTAATCACTCCCTGAAAGTGTCGATACAGTTCGACCATCATTCTGCAATTGTTTGGCTTACTTTAACCTGTTAAAATGACTTATCTCGAATTTTAATTAATAACTTTGTAATTATTGAAAATTTTAAAAAACATTGGTAATGACAGTGGTAGATGACGAAATAAGCTACAACTTTTGTCGAAGAATTTTTTTTGTGCGACATGTTGTTCTAATTATTGAGAATTTTAAAAAATATCGACAGAGTTGTAGGCGACAAAATAAGCTACAACTTATGTTCAAGATCTTTTTTGTGCGGCAAATTCGAAGAAATGGTCACTTTGTGATCATTCATTTAGTCACCAATAGTGATCGTCTTGTGATAATCCAATTTACAGTGATTATTTGTTATGAACAGTGATCAATATTTTGAAATTTCTAAATGATCACTTTATGATCACAACTAAGCAATCGAAACTAATCATGCGACCAGTCCTCTACAGTTAAACCAGGTCGTAATCAACCCCTGAAAGTGTTGAACAATTTGACGATCATTCTGCAATTTATACAGTTACTTTAACCTGTTAAAGTGACCAAATGTTGTTTTTAGAATTCATGTCGCAAATTTTAATTAGTAACTCCTTAATTATTGAAAATTTAAAAAAATATCGGTAAAGAAAGTTGTAGGCAACAAGATAAGCTACAATTTTTGCCCAAGAATTTTTTTGTGCAATTTCCTAGAAATGATTACTTTGTGATCATTCTCTTAGGTACCAAAAGTGATCATCTAATTTAACGATTTTATCGATTAAATTTAGCGATTACCTGTTGTGATTAGTGATCAATATTTTTAAATTCCTGATTACTTAATGATCACAACTAAAAGTGATCATCTTGTGATCATCCAATTTAACTTTTTTTAACCATGAGGATAAATTAAATTTATTTACCAGTATTTTGAAGAGTGATCAGAGTTGAGTTTAAAAGTGGCGCTAATTGAGGGTGGCCACCAGGGACGGGTTCTGTTGTGCTCTTTTCGTCTGGAGTGTCAGTTATTGACCAGTTTAATACGGCGTTAGTCTAATTACCGTCGCTTTTAAGATGCAATTTAACAGCGGTTTTATCAACAAGAAGTTGCGTTATAAAACAAGAAATTTACATATCACCTCCAACATTTATGACTTTACATACTTAACATTAAATTTTATTATATGAATTTTAATGTCATTAGCTTGTGTGTGTTTGTGTGTGGGTCTGTTTATGCACTTACGGGCGTCGTGTTAATTTTTTTCTGGAAGGATGGGGCGCATCCGGTCGGACAGATAACGAAGTCAGGTGTCCGAGTTTTGGGCGACTTGGGCGCGCGGTTTCGGTGTCGTGACTGGAACAATTTGCGTTAAAAATCGGAGTCGATATCTTGCGACGTTGATTGACGACTCCGAGTTGCAGATGAATGGATTAAGCGATTGATTATTATAATGCGGGGAATCGACATTGCAAGAATATCTGATTCGCTGGCGTGATTAATTTTCTTGATTGGATTTGTTTCTGGTTAGCTTCAACTTTGGATGAAATAAGAATTGAGGCGATAGTAAATATTTCTTATTAAACAAATATTTTTCAGAAACTTGGCAACTAACAATTCCGAGTTCATTATTTTTCCATTGAACATTTGTCCGCTGACAAGTTCAGTTTATCAAGTATTGGGACAATAATAAATATTTTTTTCAGCTAATTTTTTTTTTAAGTTGGCAATTCTTCTTGACTTCAAACTACCGGTTCTTACTTCATTTGTGTATTGAATATGTATTAATTCACAGGTTACAAATAACAAATGACAAATTCAATTAAATGAACTAAATATTAGAACAGCAATAAATGGTTTCTATTCAACAAATATTTTTCTAAAACTTGTCAAGTGTTCGTTGAATACAAACTAACTAATTTTTGTATTAAATATTTGTCTATTGGAAATTTAATTGAAACAATGTTTTTTTGACCAAATATTGGGACAATAATAAATATTGCTACTTTTTAGAAACTTGGTGATTTTTGCAGACTTCAAACAAACGATTGTGACTTGAATAATTTGTGAATTGAATATGTTTTCATTGACGATTTTAATAGAAACAATATTCCTCGAGTAAATACCGAAATTATAATTTTTTTCTATTAAACAATTCTTTTTAATTTTACATTTGTTTGTGGTTAAGTCAAATTTGGACAAATAAGAATTTATTTTTCAAGGGACAAATTCAATTGAAACAATCGTTTTGGACTGAATATTACGACAATAAATATTTTCGATTAGACAAATATTTTTCAAAAACTTCTCAATTTCTTGTTGAATACAACCCAACTAATTTTTGTATTGAACAGTTGTCCACTGTCAAGTTCAATTGAAACAATATTTTTTGACTAAATATTGAGACAATAATAAATATTTCTTATTAAGCAACTATTCTTTCGATTTCAAAGTAATGATTTTATTCAACAAATTTAATTGAAACAATATTTAATAATAATAAATAATAATAATAATAAATATTTCTTATTAAACAAACATTTTTCAAAAACTTTTGATTTGTTTTTAGTTAAATCAACTTTGGGCAAAATAAGAATTTCGTTTCAATTGACAAATTCAATCGAAACAATACTTTTTGACTAAATATTGAGACAGTAATAAATATTTCTTATTAAACAAACATTTGTCCACCGACAAGTTTAATTGAAACAATATGGGGCAATAATAAATATTTCTTATTAAACAAACCTTTTTCAAAAATTTTTGATTTGTTATTGGTTAAGTCAACTTTGGGTAAAATAATAATTCCGTTTCAATTGGCAAATTCAATTGAAACAATTTGCGACTAAATATTGAGACAATAACAAATATTCCTTATTAAACAAACTGACGATTCCGACTTCAACGATTTTTCTATTGAGCATTAATTTGTCCAGCGACAAGTTCAATTGAAACAACGTCTTTTTGGGGCAATAATTTTTTTTTTTTTATTAGAAAAATGTTTTTCAAAACTTTTCATTCGTTTCTGAGTCAAATCAAATTTCAACTGACAAGTTCAATTGAAACAACACCTTTTTGGGGAAATAATAAATTTTTTTTATTAGAAAAATGTTTTTCAAAACTTTTCATTCGTTTCCGAGTCAAGTCAAGTTTCAACTGACAAGTTCAATTGAAACAACACCTTTTTGGGGCAATAATAAATATTTTTTATTAAAAAAATGTTTTTCAAAATTTTCCATTCGTTTTCGAGTCAAGTCAAGTTTCAACTGACAAGTTCAATTGAAACAACACCTTTTTGGGGCAATAATAAATTTTTTTATTAGAAAAATGTTTTTCAAAACTTTTTATTCGCTTCTGAGTCAAGTCAAGTTTCAACTGACAAGTTCAATTGAAACGACACCTTTTTGGGGCAATAATAAATATTTCTTATTAGAAAAATGTTTTTCAAACCTTTTTCGTTTCTGAGTCAAGACAAGTTGAATTGAAACAATATTTTTCGATGAAGAAACGACAAATGTATCTTATTGTTTCATCGAATGCTAAAGCCTTGAAACAGAATTTTTCTAAAAGTGGCGGACTCGATCGGTAATAAAACTAGTATTGCACAAATAGAAAAAAATGAACCACAAAAGAGCCCATTGTGCAGTTTAGATAGCATCGATAATGCACCGCCAATATCCGCTGTATCGTCGCAATTAGCGGAATCGCTTGCTCAACTCGGGCCACCAAAGAACCGAAAAGAATCGGCGACGACATCTTCGCTGGCCGCTTACTTTTTCGCAATTCGATCAGTTAGTTTTGATTAATGTGTATCGTTTTTTTCCCGATTTACATAATAACTTTATTATTCAGCACTTTCGAATTCAAAACACGGTAACGAGACGATATTCTTTTGATAATTACAAAGGAATTTTAAAACATTGAGGTGAATATTTATGAGCGTGTAAATATATATGAGCGCCATTTTATTTATCAAACGTTATCATCATTACCTTATTTTTCCATTTTATCATTCGTATAACGAGGCGTTATCTAAAGATATTTATTAATTTCAAAAGAATAAAACTCTATTTTATCACTTTTATCAGTCTATTGTGCAAATAATGTGATGTTTGATTTTCGTAGAACGAAGAGTGTATGGTAATTTAAAGCCTATTATTAACACCGATTTTAATTTTTCGACACGTAAGGCCCTCTCTCTCTGTTGCTCGCGCGGCGCCGTCGATGGGGACCGGAAAAAAAACGGATTTTTCAAATCCCCCGTTATTTGATTTTAATATGTATCATCAAGGTAGAGCGACGTATTATTTACTCTATGGCGACAATATATGGTGTTTGCTCTTAATTATTCACGATTAAGCTACTAATGTGATAATTAGACTATAGATTCAGTTATCGTTCAGATAAGTTGCGGTGCAAATCGAATTTTTTCCTCCATGGCCGACCAGAAACAGGCAAGTTAATTTCGAGAGCCCCTCATTTGAATAAATCACTCGCGCGATATAAAAAACAAAAAAAATCGCAAAATCGAACAGCTTGGAAAATAAGGGTAGAAAAGGGAAACGGAAGAGGAAACCCTTCACAGATGATAAATATAAACCGATATTTCAGATAGATACCCGCGCGCGCAGGGGCGCGTTTTTGCCCGTTCTGGGGGATCAATCACGCGGCCCAAAAAAATCATAACCCGCGCCCCCCCGGCTCTAATTGATCAACATTTATCGGAATTACGCGCCTTTTTCCAAGCACGACCCATCGATAAACTTGTATTGACGGATTAAGCGGTTAACCCGCTAATTCAGGTGAGAAAAAACATTTTTTTCCGAAAACAATTTACATTATACAGGGTTTGCCAACTATACCGATTCTAACCTATAATTTATTAAAAAATTGTTTAAATAAAAGTCGAACTGGAAATTAGTGCGCGAATTTTGATATGGTCATTTGCTTTTTTGGAATTTTTGATTGGGGAATTATGACGTCATCAGTGATTTTTCTTAATGGAATTGAGTCGTGTTTGGTATCGTTGGAAGGGCATTTATTTTCTCTTTATAATGATATATAACACAGTTGTGTACTCAGATATTGAGGTGACCTAATTAATTTATTTTCTTTGCAAGCTTTATACATACAGGGTTTGTTGATAATTGAATTTATTAAAGAAATGTTTTAATAACTTGAAATTGATGTACGAATTTTTCAATAGTCATTTGTTTTTTTGGAATTTTTGATTGGGGAATTATGACGTCATCAGTGATTTTTCTTAATGGAATTGAGTCGTGTTTGGTATCGTTGGAAGGGCATTTATTTTCTCTTTACAATGATATATAACACAGTTGTGTACTCAGATATTGAGGTGACCTAATTAATTTATTTTCTTTGCAAGCTTTATACATACAGGGTTTGTTGATAATTGAATTTATTAAAGAAATGTTTTAATAACTTGAAATTGATGTACGAATTTTTCAATAGTCATTTGTTTTTTTGGAATTTTTGATTGGGGAATTATGACGTCATCAGTGATTTTTCTTAATGGAATTGAGTCGTGTTTGGTATCGTTGGAAGGGAATTTATTTTCTCTTTACAATGATATATAACACAGTTGTGTACTCAGATATTGAGGTGACCTAATTAATTTATTTTCTTTGCAAGCTTTATACATACAGGGTTTGTTGATAATTGAATTTATTAAAGAAATGTTTTAATAACTTGAAATTGATGCACGAATTTTTCAATAGTCATTTGTTTTTTTTGAATTTTTGATTGGGGAATTATGACGTCATCAGTGATTTTTCTTAATGGAATTGAGTCGTGTTTGGTATCGTTGGAAGGGCATTTATTTTCTCTTTACAATGATATATAACACAGTTGTGTACTCAGATATTGAGGTGACCTAATTAATTTATTTTCTTTGCAAGCTTTATACATACAGGGTTTGTTGATAATTGAATTTATTAAAGAAATGTTTTAATAACTTGAAATTGATGCACGAATTTTTCAATAGTCATTTGTTTTTTTTGAATTTTTGATTGGGGAATTATGACGTCATCAGTGATTTTTCTTAATGGAATTGAGTCGTGTTTGGTATCGTTGGAAGGGCATTTATTTTCTCTTTACAATGATATATAACACAGTTGTGTACTCAGATATTGAGGTGACCTAATTAATTTATTTTCTTTGCAAGCTTTATACATACAGGGTTTGTTGATAATTGAATTTATTAAAGAAATGTTTTAATAACTTGAAATTGATGCACGAATTTTTCAATAGTCATTTGTTTTTTTGGAATTTTTGATTGAAGAATTATGACGTCATCAGTGATTTTTCTTAATGGAATTGAGTCGTGTTTGGTATCGTTGGAAGGGAATTTATTTTCTCTTTACAATGATATATAACACAGTTGTGTACTCAGATATTGAGGTGACTTAATTAATTTATTTTCTTTGCAAGCTTTATACATACAGGGTTTGTTGATAATTGAATTTATTAAAGAAATGTTTTAATAACTTGAAATTGATGCACGAATTTTTCAATAGTCATTTGTTTTTTTGGAATTTTTGATTGGGGAATTATGACGTCATCAGTGATTTTTCTTAATGGAATTGAGTCGTGTTTGGTATCGTTGGAAGGGCATTTATTTTCTCTTTACAATGATATATAACACAGTTGTGTACTCAGATATTGAGGTGACCCAATTAATTAATTTTCTTTGCAAGCTTTATATATACAGGGTTGGTTAATAATTGAATTTATTAAGAAAATGTTTTAATAATTGGAAATTGATGCGCGAATTCTTCAATAGTCGTTTGTTTTTTACAATTTTTAATTGTGGAAGTATGACGTCATTGGTAATTTTTTTAAATGGAAATAGAACGTGTTTGGTATCGTTGGAAGGGCATTTATTTTCTCTTTACAATGATATATAACACAGTTGTGTGCTCAGATATTCAGGTGACCCAATTAATTTATTTTCTTTGCAAGCTTTATACATACAGGGTTTGTTGATAATTTAATTTATTAAAAAAATGTTTTAATAACTGGAAATTGATCCGCGAATTTTTCAATAGTCCTTTGTTTTTTAGAAGTTTTAATTGTGGAGGTATGACGCCATCGGTAATTTTTTGAAATGGAAATAGATCATGTTTGGTATCGTTGGAAGGACATTTATTTTCTCTTTACAATGATATATGACAAAGTTGTGTACTCAGAAATTTAGATGGTCCAATTAATTAATTTTCTTTACAATTGCAATTGAATTTATTGTTTGAATAAAATTTGGACTGGAAATTAATGCGCGAATTTTTAAAATTATTTGTTTTTTTTTAGAATTTTTGATTGAGGAGGATATGACGTCATAATTAATTTTTCCTAATGGAAATAGGTCGTGTCTGATATCGTTGGAAAGACATTTTTTTCTCTTGACAATGATATAAAAAAGATGTTTGGTAAATAGATTTCAGTTTGCGTAAGTTCATATTTTAACAAACGTCAACGAATTTTTTTTTAATTCGATATTTTTGGAAAGGTATTTTTGTTTACTTTATAATGATACAAGAAATGAAGGCAAATATCTATAAAGATTCTAAAACAATGGCAAAATGAAATGTTATCAAGTCGAGAAGCCATAAAAAAGGAAATTTCGTTGTGACTTCAAAGTTTTAAACGTTTTAAACTTTGCAAATGAGAAAAAACCACCAAAAAGCGTGACAGTGCGTTTTTACAACGAAACTATCTGACATAAATGTCGAACACTTTCCTTCACTTTTTCTAAAGATACGGCGGAAGGGTTAAACGGAAATCAGTTTCGAGAAAAAAAATTCTTGGACCGGCGGTTTTCAAACTGACACGCCGAAACGACCCTTCATTAAACCTCTCATCCGGAAAGGGAGTTTGAACCTCGCCTTAAATTCGCGGTCGATATTCTTCGATTAAATCGACGCTTCTGTCTTCATTAGGCAAAGTTCCCTGATTTCTTAGTTTTCGGCTCCAAACTGTTTTCCATTGTTTTTAATGCACGCTGATTAATTACTTGACTTCGCACATCTGTATAACCGGTCCCGTTAAGGCCTAGATTTGCCTAAAGCATCGATGGATCGATCGCACAGACACCTTATACATAAAGGGGTTGAACAGATTAATGTCTTCATACGCGAAAGCTATTGATTGATTTGTTTGGTGCGTGTTGGTTCCGTCCTTTTTCAGCCGGCGACCCGGCCGCGGGCCGAAAGGGACGCGAGATGGGTCGCGTGGCGCGCGATTTGCCCCACTTTGCGGATTATATCCAGCGATTGGGTTGACTTTATTTTGACGGAAATTCCTACTGACGTCGCCGTTTAGCTGATCGAGATTTTGTTCGCAGATAAACCAGTTGCTGGAGGAGGTCCAGAGGCTCCAGTTGAGCATCAGCAAGCTGCAGGAGTCGTCCATGAACCAGATCTCGCGGCTCGAGGACGACCTCGACCAGAAGAGGCAGCACATCGCGCGGTTGGAGAACCGGCTGGACGTCCAGAGGGACTACGACGAGCTGAAGCGAGAAATCAGGTAAATACGAGATGATCTTATGCGTGGTTTGACCGCTAGGTGGTTCAGTGGTAAGGGAACCATGTTTCTGGACGGAACTCACGGAGGCACATGTTTAACCAAACTCTTATTAACAAATACTGTGAAGTTATTACAAGTGGGATCTAATTTACAATCCTCACATATACAGGGTGATTCCTAAAAAACACCACAAGCTGTAACTTTGCATTTCTTAAAGGAGCACAATACACAAAAAATAAATTCGTTTAATTCTAAGAAAAATGGTATATGTGTTTCTTCAAATCTATGTAAAATTAATCCTCATATTGGTTTATTTTTATTCCGCCATTGTTTTTGGATACCTAATTTCACTTATAATCTTAGATGTTGTCCTTTTTGGAAATTTCAAAATGAGTCTCTTGAATTAGACAATATTGTTAGTTCTTCTTTGGAAAAAATTTTGAATGTTAAATTTATAATAAGATCTTGGACTCGAAGCCAAATTACCAATCCGTTTTGGTGGATTGGGTATAAGGTCTATAATTGATATTTCCTTGCCTGCCTTTTTGTCTTCTATATTTTCTAATTCTGAACTTATTCTGTCCATTCTACCTTCTAGTTTTTCTAATTTTGAAATTACATCCCTTAACGAGGCTGTTGATTATTGGAAGGAAATTTCTAATTCGTCTTTACTTCCAAAAGAGCTTTCTATTCAAAGAAATTGGGACTTACCTATCTGTGAGAAAATATTTCAAAATTTATTATCTTCCTCAAATATCACACAAAAAGCTATCTTATTAGCTGGATCTGAACTTGAATCTGGAGCTTGGCTTGAAGCTCTTCCATCTTGTAAATTAGGTACTCTCTTAGAAAAAACTTTTTACAAATTGCAATTTCACTTAGATTGGGCAATTCCTGTCATCCTCATATCTGCTCGTGCGGTTCTTCTTTAGACTCGTTGGATCATCATGGTTTATCGTGCATTAAAAGTGCTGGTAGACTCTCTCGTCACAGCTGTATTAATGACATTATTAAACGTGCTTTCTCTTCTGCCAACATCCCTTGTATCCTTGAACCTAGTATTCTGAGGGATGATGGCAAACGTCCAGATAATATTACAGTTATTCCATGGAAAGTAGGTAAATCTTTAGTTTGGGATTTTACTTGTACGGTTACACTTGCCCCTTCTCATTTGAGTGATTCTTAATTTTCTGCAAGATCTGCTGCACACTTGGCAGAAAATCTTAAGAAAAAAAATATAAGGCAATTTCTGATGATTATTTTTTCGTTGTCTTCGCTGTGGAAACTTTGGGTCCTTGGAGTGCTGATGCCCTTTCTCTCCTTGAAGATTTGGGGAGGCATATTGTTCAAACAACGGAAATTCCTCAAGCCAAAACATATTCGAAGCAACGAATAAGTTTGGCTATACAGAGAGGCAATGTTGCTAGTGTTCTTAGTACAGCCCCGCTTTCTTCTTCTCTTAATGAGTTATTTTATTTATACAAATGATGCAATAGACCTATCCTAATAGGGAAAAATATCTATACTGTAAAAGGCACAGTCATAAACGTAGAATATTTTTAGCAAAACTTTACGCACAATTAGATAAAATAGGATTGGAACGCTCAGTCGGCGCTGCTCTTGTTTAATACTTAAAAGAAAAATTAAACACTGTATCAAAATTCTGATTTTTTTATCGTCTTTAACGCAAACATTCACACAGTCTCATATAAATTAAGCATTAAAAATATTATTTTTTAGTAGATAAATCATTGTGAGAAGCGAGTAGCTTTTATACGTAAAAGATAGGGCGGTTATTTGTATGGAGACCAATGACGTCACACGGCAATTCTAACTGTCTTAATATCTTCTAAAACATTTTTTTTTTACATTGAATTTTTACCAAATAGTTTTTAGCAGTTCTAACAACAATAATTTTACATTAAATAATAATTTTTTAAAAAAAATTGTGTACCGTGCTCCTTTAAGAATAAATGGGATTTAATTCATTAATGTTGCATCGATGGAAAATAAATCTCTGACTTATTTGAAGCTATTGTTATTTTTCTACCAATTTACAGAATTAATTGTTTCTTCTTTTGAATACATTTTAGTAACTAAATTCTAAACTTGACTGATTGACATTATTTTTGGTTCTAATTGAACCTAGAGATATTTAAAAAGAGAGATGGTTTAAATTGCGCTTTTCGCAGCATCCTGCGCACTGGATTTCCACCCGGCAATGAGTGCAACCCGTTGGCGTTGGAGCTGATTGAGAAGAAGCCCGAGCCGAAGCTCCCCAACCACGAATGCGAAGGTGAGAAATCGGCCGAAACCCTCCTCCTTCCTTCCTGGCGAAAAGATAATCGATTTTAACGGTCGCTGGCGCAACGTTTTTTTCGTTTTGGATACCGATCTGTTATGGTAATCACCGCATTGTTCCCCGAAAAGAATATAAATCGGATTACCATAAAACCGCGTTGCTCACACACACAAATAATTGCTCGCGTGAATTAAATATATTTTTTTTAATTAGTGTTCTCCCAGTTATAAATTATTTTCGCTGAACCGTGAAAGAAGGAAGTTGTTCATCACATTGATGAACCGGGCAGATAATCGAAATTTTCCTAAAGCCGTTTTTTATGAGTCTGGTTCCTTTCCAGGAGGGGCAATTCCACCGACGCTACCTTCGGAATTATCCCTCCCGAAAACCCCCCCGCACCCGCCTCCCCCCTTTCAAAACGTCGAGCAGTTTGGATCGCTGTTGGGCGAGGAGATCGTCGCCAGTTGGCGGCGAAGCATCGAAACCCTTAACAGCCGAGTAATACCCTCCTCACCCTCAGATGGGCCGCTCAGCGTCGCGACGCCCGTAGCCGCGGACTCGACCGAGAAGAGCACGGCGTCCACGCCGCAGCCGGTGGACCCGGGGCCGCACGCCTCCCCGGTGGAGCCGCTGCTCAACGGGAACCCGAAGAGCCCCGAGGACAACAACAACCAGCATGTCACCAACAACAACCTCCCCCTGGCGGCGACGATGTGCGCGGTAAACAACTTCTTTAAAAATGAAGATTCGCTGAAGAGTCCGTATCGTTTCGAGGACCACCGGTCGCCCTTTCGCTTCTCGGACGAGTTGGGGTTGGTGCCGGGCTCCATGGTTGGGCGGTTGGGCGAGAGCCTCATCCCCAAGGGGGATCCGATGGAGGCGCGCCTCCAGGAGATGCTGCGGTACAACATGGACAAGTACGCGTCGCAGAACCTCGACACTCTCCACATCGCGAGGAGAGTGAGGGAACTGCTCTCCATCCACAACATCGGCCAGCGGCTCTTCGCCAAGTACGTGTTGGGGCTGTCGCAAGGCACCGTCTCCGAGCTGCTCTCCAAGCCCAAGCCCTGGGACAAGCTGACGGAGAAGGGCCGCGACAGCTACAGGAAGATGCACGCCTGGGCGATGGACGAGAACTCCATCATGCTGCTCAAATCGCTGATACCAAAGAAAGGTGAGTGAGGGCGCCAGAGCGTTGAGCAAGCGGTTTCTTTCCGACTTTCTAAAAAATGCGATGTGTTCAATCCAATTTCATAATTAAAACAACGAAAAGATAAATAATTCATGACAATATCATTCTCCCGAATTTAATCGAGGTCAATTTAATTTTTTTTCCAAAAACGTGATTCATTTCCGCCCGTTCAGTAAATAAATTACTTTCTGGAATTTTTCTCTCGTCGTTTGACTCGATTTTAGCAAAAATTATGCGCCACCCTCTACGGCTTTGTCCAATCGGTTTTTTTCGATATTTGATCGAATTGGGGCGGTTTAATCGAGGCGGGGCCGGTCTCTCGAGATAAAAGTAAGACGAGGCGTTTCTTGGCGAAATAACTGATTTTTTTCAATTGCCCCTGTATAAAATTTTCGGAAATAAAAACGTTGTGCGCAGAGGTTAATTGATTGAGATTCTTCTGTTGGGTCGGGTTTTTTCTTTAATTTTGCATTTTTCTGTGATTTGTGTATTTTGATAAAAAATTGTGCGAAAAACCATAATCGCCGCTTGCGGTGGTCGCATTTCCGACACGTAAGTTTTCTGAGAAAATTCGAGGTAATTTGCGGGATTCTATTTCGATCCTGAACTGTCGCACAAAAAAATATTTTATGTGAAAGCTGTAGGTCGGTTCGTCAGCTCAGAGTTTTCTTCTGAACGTTTTTCCAATTTTTTTCAAATTACCAAATTATGAGAAAAAAGATGATTTTTCAGTGAACATTTTTCTTAACAAAATGTTTATGTTGTAACAAAAGTTTAAAAACATTTCGGTTAAATGGTTGGAAATAGAAAAATATGATGAAGACGAGCACTAAACATTTTTTATAACAAAATGTTTATATTTCAATAAGGCATTGAAAACATTTCGGTTAAACATTTTATTGCTTCCATTTGAAAACAGTTGGACTTGGAAAAATATGTTCAAAGTAAACATTAAAGAACTACTCAAAATGTACAACTTTATTCAGAAACGATTTTTATAATAAAATGTTTGTTTTAACAAAACGTTAACATCAACATTTAATTGCCATTTCAGAATAATTGGAAATAGAAAAATATGTCCAAATCAAACATAAAAATGACAACTTTATTCAATGAAAAAATGTTTCATGTTTTAGCAAAAGGCCGTCAAAACTTTCATTGATTGTAGTTGGCTGCCATTAGAAAATGATTCGTAACAGATAAAAATGTTGAAGGCAAAAATTAAAGAGCCACTGAAAATGTACATTTTATCTATTCAACTTCTTGTTATAAAAAAATGTTTAGTAAAACAAAAGGTTGAAAACATTTAGAGTTTCCCTAAAAAACTTTCATTGCCTCTAATTTGCCTCAATCTGAAAATGGTTTGAAACAGAAACAAATTTTGGAAAGACAGATTAAAGAGCCACTCAAAATGTACATTTTATTTACTCAACATTTTGTTATAAAAAATTGTTTACTACCTCAAAAGGTTAGAAACATTTATACCGTCCTTAAAAACTTTCATTGTTTTTAGTTGGCTGCAATTTGAAAACGGTTTGAAACAGAAAAAAATGTTAAACCCAAAAATTAAAGAGTCACTCAAAATGTACATTTTATTTGCTCAAAATTTTGTTATAAAAAATTGTTTACTACAACAAAAGGTTAACAACATTGATACTTTACTTAAAAACTTTCATTGCTTGTAAGTTGGCTGCGATTTGAAAACGGTTTGAAACAAAAAAAAATGTCGAAGACCAAAATTAAAGAGCCATTCAAAACGCACAATTTTTGTGAGCAACATTTTCCTCAAAAATCGTCGCTTAAAACAATTTAAACAACATTGAAGCGAACAATTTTCCAAAAATTCGGAAACAAACGCCTCTTCGCGAGGCATTAACTTTAATTTCCAATTAAACGGCGACCATCACAAATAATTTAATGGTGAAATGTTCTAAATCCGACCGGAAACCGTGCTCATGAATAATTTTTATTGTCTTGTAAATCCGAAACAAATTTCTAAATTCTGTTTTAACCATTCAATGGTTAGCTTAACGATCAAATTTCAATTTCAAATTCGGCCGTAAATTAAAACGAACGTTCCGCTATGAGCCACGCCGATCGATCAGTTCGACGCCTTTTCGGGCCGTTTTATTCACTGGCAGAAACGTCGAGTCGATTAAAAGTATCCGAAAACAAATCTCGAGTTTTAATAATAAACATCCTCGCACACAATCGCGGGGAAAAACGGGCGAAAAAAGGAGGATGAGTTCGCTGAAAATGAGCCAAAAATAACAAGCGCGCGCGGCCGTCATAATGGACCTCCGAACGTTTTTTAAGAGGCGATGAAACGGTCCGGCGATCGATCAGGAAATTAATTATTTTATTTTCGCAATTAAAACTGAAAAGTGGGACGCGCACTTAGATAATCACACGTTTTCGAGGCGAACTGTACATCTAAAAGGCCTGATGTGTAACATGCTTTGATTAAAAAGATAAATTACAAGGGGAGTTAATTGACCATTGTTTAATATGTTAGTTTATGCTCATATATTTTATAAGATGGAAAATAAAACAGTTGGGATTCAGAGCAAGAAACGAGAAAATTGTGGTAATCATAATAAATGGATCCGAGTGCAGTTGGCATAAATTAAGTCATTTTGAGTAAGAGAGCGATGATGCCATTTTGAAATTCGTGGGAGGTTGGAACAACACAACGTACACAATTGTAATTGTTTTGAAATTATATTTATTCAGGTTAAGATATTATTTTAATGTCGCAACGCATTATGTCGAGAGATTAAGGACGTGTTACCTCGTTGGATATATTGAAATTGGACCCGGCTTTTCGAAATCGAGCGCACTCTTATCCGTTCGAATTAATGCACAATTGTTTACCAGGAAAAAATTATTCACTATTTTATCGCACAAATTGAACAACAGTTTTGCTTTAAAAACGCACACAAGTTAAATATTTTCTGTATGTTCTACTTAGCAAAATTTGGAAGTTTTTTTGAATGAAACTTGTAGAAACTTGAGAATTTTTGCAAGAATTTTTTTTTTCAAATTACGAACAAATTACCTCGATTTTGTGTGCAGTTTTTAAAACCTTTTTTTTAAGTAAATAAAATGCACATTTTGAGGGGATCTTTAATTTTTGTTTCAAACATTTTCAAATTGCAACCAACTACAAACAGTGAAAGCTTTTAGCGAAAGTTAAACTGTTTTTAATTTTTTGTTGTAGTAAACAATTTTTTATAACAAAATGTTGAGTAAATAAAATGTGCATCTTGAGTGAATCTTTAATTTTTGTCTTCAACAATTTTTTTTGTTTCAAACCGTTTTTAAATTGTAGCCAACTACAAGCAATGAAAGTTTTTAAGCAAAGTGTAAATGTTGTAAACCTTTTGTTGTAGTAAACAATTTTTTATAACAAAATGTTGAGTAAATAAAATGCGTACATTTTGAGTAGACCTTTAATTTTTGTTTTAAACATTTTCTTCTGTTCTAAACCATTTTCAAATTGCAGGTAACTACAAACAATAAAAGTTTTTAAGGAAAATAAAAATATTTTTAACCTTTTGTTTTAGTAAACAATTTTTTATAACAAAATGTTGAACAAATAAATGTTCATCTGTAATTTTTGTCTTCAACATTTTTATGTTTCGAATCATTACCAAATTACAGCCAACTACAAGCAATGCAAGTTTTAAAGGAAATTATAAACGTTTTTAACCTTTTGTTGTAGTAAACATTTTTTTCTACAAGCAATGAAACTTTTTACCGAAAAGTATTAATGTTTTTTTAACTCTTTATTGCAACATTTTTCTATTAAAAAAATTGTACTATTTAAACGACTCTTTAATTTTTGTCTGCAATATTTTGTTGTTGTTATAACATCAACATTTTGTTATTTAGCATGTTGGTTAATTCTAGATTTTTATGTACATTTATTTCTATTCAGAACTGTTTTATATGACAGGGAAAAATGTTCAACTAAAAAGGAGTTTTAAATAATGTTCCTGTTTGCTCTGTGAAGTTACCGTACCGTGTCTGGACAGAGAAATATGAACTCAGGTAAAAAACGAATCCCGGAATTGACGCGAGGAAATAAAACAATTAAAAAAGAATCGTTCATCGGATATGCAGGCGCAAGACAGAGCCATTATTAACCGGGCTGATACAAAAGCGTGCACTGCAGCGTTTTCTGTACACAACAAAAGATTGGATGCGGAAGTCGATGGAAATAATTTAAACTGATATCGGGGCGCGCGGCCTCTCCACCGGGCAAAAAGGACGCGCGGACCTCGACAAAAAAGACTATTATAAATCTTCGCGTAATTAGTTTGTCAAAATTGTCGTCCCATTGTTTTGCGTGCGGAAAATTCTGTGCCGCGCGACTGATGCACACAAGAGCGATCGGAATCTTGGCGAGCCTCCGCCGGGAAAATTTATGGCCCGGTCGGGTCAGGTCCGGTCAAGTATCGGCCCTTTGCTGCCCTTCGAGATTCCGCAAGGAAAGTGGCGTCGACAGGATCGCCTCGGCACGGCGGACGTGCCGGCGGTTGACCGCCGAAACGGTTATATAAAGAAATGATTTTTTCGACTGAATCACTGGCTAAAATTGGTCGATCGAATTGGGCGGAAAGGGAAGTCGATATTCGGCGATAACTCGAAGAGAACACAAATTTTCCCGAGATTACCCGGCTCTCGTGCGTGCAACAGTTTCCTGCGATAATTTTGACCGTTGCCGTTCGGTGACTGCACTCGGCCAAAATGCCACCACACTTCCTTACGGTCCGCGGTGGAAATTTAGAGCTGCACTTTCGGTTGTCCATAAAGGTGCACGGAAAAACGGTCAAACCGCATTTTTTTCTGTCACAAAACGACAAAAATGTTAATGTTATAACAAGATATTAAAAATATTTATACTTTTCTTTCAAAATAACTTGTTAAAGCTTAAAATTGATCAACATTTTTTATAACAAAATGTTTCTGTTAAAACAAAAGGTTAAAACATTTCATTGATTGTAGTTCTCTGTCATTGGAAAATGTTGAAAACAAAAATTAAAGAACTACTCAAAATGTACATTTTTGTTACTCATCATTTTGTTATAAAAAAATGTTTGTCATAACGGAAGGTTAAAAACGTTTATACGTTTCGTTGGTTGCCTTTTTGAAGATGATCGGAAATAGAAAAAAAATTTGAGGACAAAAATTAAAAAGCCACTTCTTTACTAAAAAATTGTTTGCTATAACAAGAGGCTTAAAACATTTATACATTTTGTTTGTAGTTGGCTGCCTTTTGAAAATGGTTGGATATATAAGAAAACGTTGAAGACAAAAAATTAAAGATCCACTTCTTTAATAAAAAATTATTTGTTATAACAAAAGGTTAAAAACATTTATACTTTTAGTTTTGAACTTGCATTGCTTGTAGTTGGTTGTCTTTTGAAAATGGTTCGATATATAACAAAAAGTTGAAGACAAAAATTAAAGAGCCACTTCTTTAATAAAAAAAATTGTTTGTTATAACAAACGGTTAAAAACATTTATACTTTTCGTTTTGAACTTGCATTGCTTGTAGTTGGTTGCCTTTTGAAAATGGTTGGATATATAACAAAAAGTTGAAGACAAAAATTAAAGAGCCACTCAATATGTACAATTTATTTACTCAACATTTTGTTATAAAAAATTGTTTACTACAACAAAAGGTTAGAAACATTTATACCGTCCTTAAAAGCTTTCATTGTTTGTAGTTGGTTGCAATTTGAAAACGGTTTGAAACAAAAAAAAATGTTAAAACCAAAAATGGTTGGATATAAAGAAAAAGTTGAAAACAAAAATTAAAGAGCCACTTCTTTAATAAAATTTTTTTTGTTATAACAAAAGGCTAAAAGCATTTATACTTTTAGTTTTTAACTTGCATTGTTTGTAGTTGGCTGCCTTTTGAAAATGGTTGGATATACAATATAAGAAAAAGTTGGAGACAAAAATTAAAGAGCCATTTCTTTAATAAAAAATTGTTTTTTATAACAAAAGGCTAAAAGCATTTATACTTTTAGTTTTTAACTTGCATTGTTTGTAGTTGGCTGCCTTTTGAAAATGGTTGGATATACAATATAAGAAAAAGTTGGAGACAAAAATTAAAGAGCCATTTCTTTAATAAAAAATTGTTTTTTATAACAAAAGGCTAAAAGCATTTATACTTTTAGTTTTTAACTCGCATTGTTTGTAGTTGGTGGCCTTTTGAAAATGGTTTGATATATAACAAAAAGTTGAAGACAAAAAGCCACTTGAAGAGCCACTTCTGTAATAAAAAATTGTTTGCTATAACAAAAGGCTAAAAACATTTATACTTTTAGTTTTGAACTTGCATTGTTTGTAGTTGGCTGCTTTTTGAAAATGGTCGGATATATAACAAAAAGTTGAAGACAAAAATTAAAGAGCCACTTCTTTAATAAAAAATTGTTTGTTATAACAAAAGGCTAAAGGCATTTATACTTTTTAGTTTTGAACTTACATTGTTTGTAGTTGGCTGCCTTTTGAAAATGGTTGGATATCTAACAAAAAGTTGAAGACAAAAATTAAAGAGCCACTCAAAATGTAGAATTTATTTATTCCACCTTTTTTAATAAAAAAATGTTTATGTGGTAATAAAGGGGCAGAAATATCTTCGTCAATTTTTTAATTTTATTAATAATTAAAATGAAATTCATGCACATTGGCATGCTTTAGTAAAATCAACGTAAAAGCCTATAATTTTGAGACGCGGTTTCACTGTATTTAAATTAGTTCTCAAAATTAAACAAAGATCTGTTTACAGAAAATTCAGATCGATCATAATTGAGTTATATGTTATAATTTTGAGGGAAACCTGCAATTTTAATAATAAACGAAATTCCCAATCGTCCAATCAATCAAAAAAAATTAGTCATACTTTTACCTGAAACGCAAGTGTTGAGTGCAGTTTGTCACGAATGGGTTTCAATAATTGCAGCGATAAATTCATTCTCCCAACAATTTAATTCAATTTTTTTTAACTTAAAAATAATTATTGTTTAATACAGTGAAGTCCGGATTAAGTGAACTTGAAAAATGCATCAAAATTGGTTCACTATATCCGAGGTTCATTATAAACGAAACACAAAATGCTTTATGTTTATTATGGGAAGATTTTTTGGTATTTCAAATAGGGTTCACTATAACCGGAAGTTCACTAAAACCGAGTTCATTATATCCGGACTCTACTGTAATTTCAAATTGGAAGTTTTTAGAATATGTTTCATATGTTTCATGTTCCTTTGCAAAAATTGAAAATGCTGTTGTGAGGGAACCGGTGTTTTATCATTCCCAATAACCCAATTAATATAAAAAAATGAGTCATGTTTTCGGCAGTAAAAGAGTGTTAAGTGCGGCTAGTGTGTCACGAACATGTAATGACGAGGATAAATTCGTCGTCACGTCAGAATTAAGTCCGGTTGTCGCGTAAATAAGGAATAAGATTGCGCCCCGGGGGCAAACACAACATCGGCCCCGGGGGTCAATTAGGGTTAAATCCACGAATTTATTTTTTCGGCTGAATTATTGATTCGCACTGATCGATATCGCTGATAATGATAGGCAATATTAATAGGATCGCCGATAAGGGCGGGAATCGCGCGCGAACCCCATAAGCTGACACGGCCGCAATGAACCGTCCCGAGGTTTTTCGTGGAAAGTTCGATTTGTATCACGGTTGGAATTATAAAAAAGTTTACGGTGTTTTTATACATGCAATACTTAACACGCGAACTTTTACGGCGGTTTTATTTTTACATTACGTCCCCTTGTTTACGCGCCTGATCCTTCTTCTTCTTAATTTAACGCACTGCCGTGTGTGGGACCGCTTTTCGGAGAATAGCCGCGCGACAGTAAAAATCGGCGAGTGGCTTTACGATTTCAATGAAATTGCAGAACGACGCATTAAACTTTATTCGAGCGAAATTGTGGCTTTTTTGATTTTGATCGCCAACAAATATTTAAAAAGAAACGATCTCCTTTCTTTCTCACATGGAGAAACCTTCGATTGTTTTTCAAACTGTCGCAATATGACTTGACGAAAAGATACAGAAACGTCGCAGCGATGTTGCAACGTATCCTCGAAGTCGTTGCAACATCGCCGAAATTGCATTGGCCATAATTTAAAAACGGTTCAAAATATCAAAAAGTGGCGAGATCAATAATTGCGAAACGTTTCAATATCTACAACTTTTGTTATAAACATTTTTTTGTAATAAGAACGAGAAGGCCGTTTTTTCTCTCAAAAAACTCAAATTTGGGGTGCAGCTCGCCGATAGGTGCGTGACAACGTTTAGAAACGAACGAAAACATGCTGATGTGAAGCAAGTATGAAATTATTTTTTGAATCACTCGCTAAACACAAACATTTTAGCGATGTTGCAATATCACCGTGGGGCGATTTCGAACTTAAATAGGGTATAACTTAAAAACGACTCGAAATAAGTAAAAGTGATAAGGTCAATAATTGCGAAACGTTTCAATATCTACAACTTTTGTTATAAACATTTTTTTGTAATATGAACGAGAAGGCCGTTTTTTCTTCTCAAAAAAAAAACTCAAATTTGGGATGTAACTCGCCGAGAGGTCCGTGACAACGAACCAAAACATACTGATGCGAATACAAGTATGAAATTATTTTTTGAATCACTCGTTAAACACAAAAACATCTCAGCGATGTTGCAACGTATCCTCAACGACGTTGCAATATCACCGTGGGGCGATTTCGAACTTAACTTGGGTATAACTTAAATACGGCTCAAAATATGAAAAAGTGGTAAGGTCAATAATTGCGAAACGTTTCAATATTTACAACTTTTGTTATAAACATTTTTTTGAAACACATACAAGAAGGTCGATTTTCCTTCTCAAAGAAGCTTGAATCGGGGATGTAGCTCGCCGAGAGGTCCGTGACAACGTCTAGAAACGAATGAAAACATGTTGATATGAATACAAATATGAAATTTTTTTTTGAATCGCTCACTAAACCCAAAAACATTCCAGCAATGTTGCAACGTATCCTCGAGGACGTTGCAACATCGCCATGGGGCCATTTCGAAATTACATTGGGTATAATTTAAAAACGGCTTGAAATATGAAAGAGTATTAAATCAATAATTAGGGAGATTTTCAATACCTACAACTTTTGTTATATACATTTTTTTGTAACACGAGCAAGAAGGTCGTTTTTCCTTCTCAAAGAAGCTTGAATCGGGGATGTAGCTCACCGAGAGGTCCGTGACAACGTCTAGAAACGAACGAAAACATGTTGATGTGAATACAAAACGAAATAATTATTTTGGAAGATTTGAAATCGCGTGATTTGTTCTTGCGGCGATTAAAACGAAACAATATTTGTGACCCGATATTTTGATTACAATATATTCTTGACACGCTGTTATTAAAGCGTGGATCTCATGCATAACGTTTTTTCCATTCCAAAATTACACCTAGTAAACACACGTTCTCCTCCGCGCTCCCGATGAAAACCGCGCTCAATAATTAATAAACAATTACGTTTTTGAGGACATTTTCTAAAACTATTAAAACGAAATTACCATTGTTCGCGAGAAAACCGTGCGACAATGCCGCCACACACAATGTGTCACGTCATGTCGTGAGATTTTTTTTTTGTCGTTGTCACACTGATTTGTACCGGCTGGTGAAGTTGCTCGCGACTGACCCTTATAGAAGCTTTTTCCTCAGGCAAGGACGCCGGCATCCCGAACTTCGGGCGTCCGGAGGGCGACCTCACCGAGGAGCGAATCGCACATATCCTCAGCGAAGCGAGCCAACTTCAAATGAAGACTGAAGATAGCCATAGCAATGAAGACTCGAAGTCACCGCACGGACAGTGCTCGAGCCCGTTCTCCAAAGAGTCGTCTCTGAGTAAGAAACTCAGGAAGTACGAAAACGACGACATACCTCAAGAAAAAGTCGTGCGGATCTACCAAGAGGAGCTGGCCAAGTTGATGGGACGAAGGATCGAAGATTTCCGAAACCCACGCGACCCATTTCCCGGGTAAGTTGTTGTGTTTGGTGACAGTCTGATGGCTAACCTAATGTCTAGTATGTTCTTTCCACACTTATTTAGTGGAAACCCGATGGACCGTACGCAAGAGGAGATCAGATTGGCCCTGGACGCGTACCACCGGGAAATCGCCAAACTGAACCAAATGCAAAACTCTGGGCAACTGCCCAACTTCGGCCTGTTGGCCCTGCAACAGCAGGCCTTCAGCCAAACCTTGGGCGAAGGGGTCCAAGACCTGTCGTTATCCAAAGAAAAAGTTAAGATTGTCAATGGGACCGAAAGCGACAGCAAAGACAACAAAGACTTAGACGATAATTTAAGACACTCCGGAAGCGCGTTTAGCTTAGTTAGGCCTAAATTGGAGCCGGGTTCGCAGACCACCACCACTGGGTCTTCCACATCCAGCCCATTGAGTAACACAATCTTGCCACCCGCGATGACCCCAAGCGATGACTTCTCAGGCTCGGCCGCCAGTCCGCTCCAAAGGATGGCCTCGATCACCAACTCCCTCATCTCTCAGCCGCCGTCGCAGCCGCACCACTCGAGCCCTCAACGACCCTTGAAGGCGGTTCTTCCTCCCATTACCCAACAACAGTTCGACATGTACAATAACCTCAACACCGAAGACATAGTGAAGAAGGTAAAGGAACAATTGAGTCAATATTCAATAAGCCAGCGGCTCTTTGGGGAATCGGTTCTTGGGTTGTCCCAGGGTTCCGTCAGCGACCTTCTGGCCAGACCTAAACCCTGGCATATGCTCACGCAGAAAGGACGGGAGCCGTTCATCCGGATGAAGATGTTCTTGGAGGATCCGAACGCCGTCCACAAGCTGGTCGCGAGTCAATACAAAATCGCCCCTGAGAAATTGATGCGAACTGGAGGATACGGTGGATCTTGTAAGTTGTGGTGGTTTGTTTTTAAGACGAATTTTAATTGTTTTGTTCAGTGGCTGTGTCTCCGATGAACAAGCCGTTGCCGCCAACCCCGAAGATGTTGAGCGAAGCCGCTGGTTTGCTCAATAAGATGCAGGAAAGCCAAAGCCTCCTTCCGCCGTCGTTGCAGATGGCTCAAAATCACATAATGCCCCAGCCGCCCCCGCCACATGGAATCTTGTTGACCCCACCGGGGATTCCGCCCCAACACGCCATCAACCTCCAAACGCAGGAGCAGTTAAAAAAGGCTAACACCAGTCCTCATGGGATGCCTCCTTCCGTGCTCGCGCAGCAACAATCCGCGAATTTGAGGAGCCTCCATCCCCACATGTCTCCAAGCGTTTACGAGATGGCCGCGCTGACGCAGGAGTTAGACACGCAGACCATCACCACCAAAATAAAGGAGGCCCTCTTGGCGAATAATATCGGGCAGAAGGTGCGTGCTCCTCTTTATTATTTTAACCTTTTAATTATTTTCTTTTCCAGTCGAAAAGGCCCTACCCTTTTTTTGAAAGAGGTAGATTTTTAGCTCTTCTCCTCGTCCGTTTTATTTCAGTCAAATTAACTAATCGAATTTGCAGATATTTGGAGAGGCCGTGCTCGGATTGTCCCAAGGATCGGTCAGCGAGTTGCTGTCCAAGCCGAAGCCCTGGCATATGCTGAGCATAAAGGGTCGAGAGCCCTTCATCCGGATGCAGTTGTGGCTCAACGACGCCAACAACATCGACCGGTTGCAAGCTTTAAAGAACGAGCGCCGCGAGGCCAACAAGAGGCGCCGTTCGACTGGCCCTGGGGCGCACGACAACAGCTCGGACACCTCTTCCAACGACACCTCCGAGTTCTACCACTCGAACTCACCCGGCCCAGGGCCGCCGTCGGCGAAGAAGCAGCGAGTCTTGTTCTCCGAGGAGCAGAAGGAAGCCTTGAGGTTGGCCTTCGCGTTGGATCCGTACCCAAACGTGGCGACCATCGAGTTCCTGGCGGGAGAACTGGGGCTATCTAGCAGGACCATCACCAACTGGTTCCACAACCACCGCATGCGCTTAAAACAGCAAGTTCCGCACGGAATGCAGAGTGACGTACCGACGCGCGACCAAAACGGGAACCAAGCACCATTCGACCCTGTCCAATTCAGACTGTTACTAAACCAAAGACTATTAGAGTTATCAAAAGAGAGGATGGGACTAGCAGGGGTCCCGTTGCCGTACCCGCCGTATCTTGCCACCAACCCAAACTTAGCAGCTCTGATCAGCCGAGGGTTGCTCCCAACCGGCGATTTAGACCTGTCCGCACTTGGTAACCAAGTGAAGGAGGAAATGTGCGGTTTGGACCTGTCGATGCCATCTTTGAAGCGCGAACCAGACGACTTCGACGACTACATTGAAAGCAACGCCGGCTCGGAAGACTCGAACATGTCTGAGAGCTTGACCACTTCAGAGGCGAAGATGGAGCAGAAGGAAACTCCATCCAACCAAGGGAGGTCGAGGAGAAAACCCGCGGCCCCCCAATGGGTCAACCCCGATTGGCAGGACGAGAAGGAGAAGCCCGCCGCCTCCAACGAGGTCATCATCAACGGGGTGTGCGTCATGCAGACCGAAGACTACGGTCGGAGGAACGCGGAGGAGACGGTGCTGGTCGAACCAACCCCGGTGATGGACAGGTACGAAGACGACCAGAGCGAATCGTCGTCGGTGAGTAACGAAAACCACAACGAAGAGGAGGACAAACCCGAGGACGAGGAGGAAACGGTACAAAACGTCGAGGACGAGGAGAGCGACAAAAGGGCGAGCAAGAGTGAGGACGAAAGGTGGGACTATTAAATTTTCGTGTGTCGTAACTTTCCGGGGACGGACTGTCGTCTTCCTGTGTATAGATTTAAATGAAAAGTGCAATCATCGAAAAAGAAAATTTTTTGAAATATTACCCCAGTTATTTATTGTGATTGACTGTTTTACCAGTTTTCTCTTTTGTTAAATTTAAGGTTTTTTAAAGTCGAAATTTTCTTGTATTTGTGTAGTTATTATAAGACTGTTACCATATTATTAAAAAAAAAATTAAAAAAATAGTTGTTAGCTGAAGAATTGAATCAAAAGGGCTACTTTTTACAGATGTTTTAAACATTGTGATATCGCTTTATTATAGTTTTGTGCTTTCCGAAAAACAAGGCCAAATTCGCATCCAAGCCACGAGCTTTTAAGAGGGCTGGTTCTTTCACCGAAACAATTTTGTTCTTTGCAAAATATCGATTGATTTTATGAAGCATTCCTCGTAGTCCAACTGGGCATTATTTTTCAAGACTGAAAACAATTTTTTCTCATAAATATCAATAATGCAGTCAATTTTTTTTTGTGGGACATTTTTGATACCACTCAGAAAAATAGGAAGAAATGAAGCTTTTCGTTCTTTGTTTAAATTAGTTTTGATGTAAATCCCAAAACCCGCAAACTAGTATTAGTTTTTGTGAGGTATTTTTAATACCGCTCAAACAATTCTGAGAAAACTAGGCTTGGTTCTTTGTTTTGATTAATTTTAAAAAACGAAGAGCTTTCCACGTTGCTATAGAAACAACTTCATTAAAATGGAGCCAAACTGCCATTGCTTTTGTGAGTTGTTTTTAAAACCACTCAAGAAATTGGTTGTTTAAAATGCTTTTGATTTTTCTGGGTTATTCTTTTCATTAATTTTAAAGAAAGGAAGATCTTTCCACATTTTTGTAAAAGGAATTTCATTAAAATGGAGTCCAACTACGATTTTTAACTTAATGGTATCAAAAATGACTCAAATCCAAAAAATTTCCAGGGAAATAACATTAAATTTGTGAGTCATTTTTGAAACCACTCAGAAAATTAATCTTCGAAGGATGTGGTTGCTTCTACATTTTTATAAAGTCCATAAACTATCAGGAAAATCGTCTCTTCCATTTCATACCACTAGTTTTCTTGTACTTAATGAAGAAAACAACGGAATGAATTTTAGCCAGAAAAATTACTTCCCTTCCATTTCATCAAATTAATTCTTTTCCTGTGAGACACTAAGCTCACAATTAGCCTGTGAGTTATTTTTGATACCACTCAAAAAAACGTTAGGTTGCTTCCACTTACACAAAGTGCACAAATTTCAGGAAAATCGTTCTCTTCCATTTAACAAAAATTTTGAAAGAACAAAATTTTCACAAATCCTCTGCAACTCGTGGCGGTGTTCACTTCCTAAAAATTTCATGTAAATATTCCCGGTCTCTAGTCTCGAAAAGGGCATAAAATTTTCAGGCCAGTAACCACCCACCCAGTCGGGCGTTTTCTCCCTCCTTCCAGCGAGAAGAAAAAATGATCTCACACCCTCAGACGTGTTTCGGTCGCGTAATTTATTCCCCCCCCCCAAACAATGAAAGCATATCGATAGATTTAATAACAAAACGATTCCACCCATAGCTTAATAAATCCAGAACGTAAAATACTGTACTTTCGGGGACACACGTTTCGTTTTTGTTATAGTGCAATATTTTAACGTTTGTTTTTCGTAATACTTTCTCGGCAATATTATTGTGAATAAGGGATTCGTGTATTTCTTCCAATTGTAATTGACTCATTGTAAAAAAATACCGAGCGTTCGTTTGAATTTCGCGCCGGGACGCCCATGACTTTTCGCGCGCAATTCAAACGTTTGAAAATCAAGTCGTGGGCTTTCGGCGGGAAGTTTGAAAGTCGCAGTGTACAAAAAAATCTTTTGACGTAAAAATACGTAAGTTGCGGGCCCCGCCGGGGCCCGCTAGCAAAATATGTATATTGAATGCACATTTTTAAATAATTGCATGTAGTTTAAAGAGAAGAGAAATAGTCAGTTTAGGAGAAAAAAAATGATGTCTTGGAGTTTTAATTTAATTTTTATACGGTGAATTTTTGAATTCAAAAATTCATACATTTAACTCTTTAATTTTAGTGTTGGAACGAAACTTGTTTTTTTGCTTTAGATCATAGATCTGTTCATTATTTTCACACTTGTAAATATTTATAATCATATCATTATCTCTTATTAAAAATTTATAAATTAAAGTTTGTTTTCTGTTTCGTCCTTTCGAACCCCCAGCGGTGGTTGGTCACGTTCCCCCTCGCGTGAATCACCCGGTGGCACAGAATCAAATACAAGATTTTATTCCTAGTTGAATATGAAGGCAAAAAGGTTAAAAACTAAGGAAAGGGTTAAAACAATTAAAGAGAAAAGATTAAAAATGAAAGAAAAAAGTTTAAGAGCTAAAGAAAAGGTTGGCAATTGAAGAAAAAATAATTGATTCTATAAGCGTTCGGGAGGGTACACAAAACGAAGGAAAATGAAGAAAAACGTCAGCGAAAGCCACAAAATGAAGAAAACAAATAAAAAAACACAAAAAAGAAAATGTCATATATCTCGGTAATTACAACAAATAAAATATCATGCAGACCTTTGTAGATCAATTTGGGTGCGGGGAACAAGATGGTGCAAGTAAAAGTCGATTTGCTCTAAGATTCACAGAGATAGAAAGCTAAAAATCGACAAATTGGCCGTAGCTCCGTTAATACTGGAGCTAATCAAATGATTATTGTTTCATCATATTCGGCAAGAAAAATGATCCCTCTAAGGAGAAAATCAGGGCATAATAATATATTGTTTCAATTGGCCTCGATACAATTCGATGGCCAATTCGATTTATTTCCAAGACCTGCCAGTAAGTTGGATAACTGTAATTTTCAAGGAGTTCGACTATATCCCCAGAGGTGTCGCATCAAATTTATGGGACCAGAAACTTACCATATGGTCCTCCTGGTACCAAATCTGAAAATTTCCAAAAGTTGTTTTCCTTCGTCGCAAAACTCGATTTTGAACCAGGATCACATAAACTTATAGCGTTTTCTATTCGCTGCAAAATTGTGCAATGACGTCACAGCTCTTTTGTCGGTTGCTCCGTAATTGCACACTTCGAGAGCAATATTAAACCGAACACGTGAAGGTAGGGGTGGGCTGGAGCCGGCTCGCGCGAACCGGTTGTTAAAATTTTTGAAATGAAGAAATGTACTCATTTACCGTTTTATGCATACACCAGACATAATAGCGAGCCGGTTGTTCAAAATTTGGCAGCCCACCACTGGTATCACTTCTGATCATAGAGACCACTTTTCCCCACTTTCAACGATTGCTCTGTGTCACTCTGAATTAAAAGTCAGAGCAGTGTAGAGCAATCTTGGAGCAAATTCGGTAGACGAATCGAACACACGTTATTTTGAACGCGGAGTGCTCCAGAGCAGTAAATCGAAAACGCTATTATTTTAATGGCGGAAAACATTTATATATGAATAGGAGGTCACCTTGTTTTAATTGAATTGTGGAGACTGGAGGTAATAAGGAAATTAAAACTCGAATCCTTTAATAGAATTGTTTATTGTTAAATATTGAAAGAAGAATAACACACATGAAAGGTTTGATTAAATTTTAATCATATATTTTATTTATTCGATTTATACATGGCCTTACAATTAATTTTTATTTATCTTTTAATAAATAATTCTCACTGTTTCTTTTAAGTAATTAATATTATTAATTATAACTATTCCTAAAATATTGCGATTCTTTCATATTATATAATTTTATTTATGTTTTATATATATAATAATTTTTTTGTATGTATGCATGTATGCTCTTAGATCTACAGTTTATGTATACTTTTATATTACAAAGGCGAATGGAAAGAATTTTAAAATCTGTTCACAAATCAAGAAAGTATAATCTCCGAAAGCCCCCCTTACTTTTATAAAAGAACGAAATTACATCGTCGTCGTGAACACAAGAAACAGCTTTTTTATTCCGACCTATCACAAATATAATTTTGGCTTACACCACCGCTCTCTCTTTCGACTGCGCGTGCGACCCTGCTCGGAGCAAACCGAACGGGCGCACGCCTAAAAAATTTAACATAACTACAATCTAACCTATCTAATTAATTATCTTTAATCATACTGTTTACATTTATATTTTCTTATTATGCACAACCGATGTAGAGCATATTTTTTTTCAATTGGTTTTTCTTTAATTTTTCTTATTTACAACAAACAAAATTGACGCCTGTGTTATCGAATATTGCTCTTCCAAAAATGAATCAACTACTGGCTAAGACAAAACTAACTCTAACCTTAATCGCTAATATTTGACCCAATCTTAAAACATGTACGTACTTGAGGGAAACTAAAGTAACACAAAGGTCGGCACCCAATTTTGAACCTCAAGTAATCTGTCTCAAGACGCGAAATTAAAATGAGGTAGTCAAAACTGTCAAACGTGTGTGAACATGTGTAACAACAAGCTTTTGTCCTGTGTGTGTTTGTGGTTACATGAGAATTATTTACGGCCAATACAAGTAAAAACTACTTTAGTAAATAAATTACTAACGAGTTACAATTATTCCTAGACTTTGTTTCCATTTTTTAAATATTAAATAACAATTATTCAAATCTTTGGAACTTATATATAAAAATTTACAAAACTACTTTCGAAATTCAACTTATCATATTATTTAGGCTTCTTGTTTTATTTTAATCGAAACCAACAAACCAAAATGGCCCGGTAGAAATTTTGTTTTTTCGCCTTCTCCAACAAACGGGTGAACTTTATAATAACAATTGTCACAGCCTAAAATTTAAAATTACGACTAAAATTGTCATTCCTTAACATAAAAACGAGTTAGAGAGATTAAGACAGAGAGGCAGCAAGAGAGAGTACATCAAAAATTTCGACTCTACAGATCTACAACAACGAAAAAAATATAATCAAAATATTTATACATACAAAAATGGCAACTCTGAACACTTAAATCTCACTTTTTTATAGTCAGCTCCCGGGTACAGACTGCAACAATTCAATATAAAACAATATTCACACTATGCGCGCGCAACTACCGAATAAATTATAAAGCTTTACAACAAAAATAGTCACAAAATTTTTGCATTTTCTTTCATGAGATCTTCACGTGATTTAATAAAGATTTCACCGGCAGGGCGCAGTCAAACTGCAACGCTTAATTTTTAAAAATAAATAGGAACAACAAATGGTGCCAACACTAAATTTCCATACAGCACGATCACTTTTAAAGCAAGGATCCGCGAGACTAACAAACCGCGCAAGTGCGGCTTTGGTCATTTACGGTTGGCAACGTTCGACTAAACTCGATTTTTTACAATTTGACTGACCCTTTAACAAAAGCGGACATTTACAATAACAGTAACAATTTGGCAACGGGTTGTTTCCTCATCTTTTGCCACGTTTTTAAAGTGCAGAATGGCGCGACTGGGGGGAGGGGGTCACGGCGGCACATTTCGACACGTTAATGCACACAATCCAATCCAAATTTAAAAACAGTTCTTACACATGAAATAACAATATGTAATAGAGTTCTTGTTCTCTTAAAAATCTAAGGGCCTAAACTAAACGTACCTAAAGTTCATGTAATATAATTTTTTTTGTTTTAATAAAAATGGCATCACACTTATCTCAACAATATAATTTAACCATTAATATTGTCATTTTCTTTAAATAATATTGCGTTTTGTTTTTTTTTTCATATATTTACAAGCGAAACGGATCATTTCCTTTTCGGCCGTTTTACTAAACGAAAATCCCCTTTCTTAAGTAGTCATGAGTTACGCTTTACTTTATTAAATAATTTAAATAACTCGTAATTGTACAATAATTTGTCACAGTCTTTTACAAGAGAAAGAAAAAAAAAATTTGCCGTCCCTTATCACGGGCAAACTTACGATTGTCTCTAATCCTAAAACGGGGACCGAGGGCCCATTTTTCACGTTTGATTCCTGACAAAGATAAATTCACCGGCAACGAGACACGCAATTATTCTTTTTTTTTTTGTTGAGGAGGGGAGGGGGCAGTAGTAATTGCTTAAGTCCGAGAGGCATCACAATTTCAAATTTTCTAGTTTCTTACAGGTATCGGCGACTATGTCCGTGCTGGGCAGGGGGGCATCGCCGGCGCCGATCTCGCTGAGGGGGTTCGAGTGGGCGTTCCGGCGGACCGACCTGCGGGTGCGCCTCGCCGGCGGCACGAAATGCTGGACACCCGGCGGCATCTGTGAGGAACCAGAAGTTTTAAATTTATCAACAACCTGCACCGATTCGACCCTGCTCTCTACGAAATTAACCCTATCAGGCGGCACGACGGTCCTGACACTGTTTCGCGCGTGGTTCCCGACCGGAGGGGGGAACCTCCTACCGAACGAGAGCGGATGTTTTACGAACGCAGGCGGAGGCGGCGGCGGCGGCTGAGGCCTGTTCCTGCTGCTGTGAAAATTTCTCGAATTGTATTTGACTACCTGTTGCGTGATCGGCGAGTAAGGTGCGGGCGGGGGGGTGTTAACGACCGTGCGCTGCGGCGTTTTCTCCTCGTTTCGGTTCTCGTCGACGACGCTCGCCGATGAGTTCGAATCGGTCCTGAAGCTTGACACGCTCGACGATTCGTAGTTGCGGCGGTCGCCGTTGAAGTTGCGCCGCTTCTTCGTCCAGGTCATGCCGTTCTGCACGACGGTCCTGTTCGCGGTGTATTTGAGATAGGAGGAGGTGGTATCGTTTTGTAACGCGGCACCGTTGTTATTAAATGGCGGAATTTGCGGAATTTGCGGATAACCGTGGTGATGGTGGTAGTTGTTTTGCGTGTAATTGTTGTAACCGTTGTAGGAGGAGGCCTGCTGCACGATCGGCTTCTTCCGGCGGCCACTCTGCATCGACATGTAGTCAATCTCCTGTTGCTGGTCGATCGCGAGCAGCGAGACGACGGGCGTGCTGGATTGGCGGGCCGTGTCCGGCTGCTGATGATCGACGCAGATGGGAGCCGGCGGCAGAGATTCGATCCGATTGATAACTAATTCTTGTGGCACCTCATCGACCAATGCGTAGGCGTCCTGAACCAACATTTAAAACCGACAAGTTTAACAACGGGAATCAAGGATCGGATGGGATGTTAGCATTACTGCAAGTGCGCGTCGCGTGACCACATCGTGCGCAACAACCCACCTAATATGTGACATACAAGACGATCGCATAACATAGCATTTTTGAGATAATCAGTCCAAAAATTGACAGCAACATTCTTCAATTGCCTTAAAAGACATGTGGTAAACCTTGTCAAGGCGATTTAAATGCGTCTGCAATAAAAACATCCGGCGCAAAGTAGGCCTCATCGATAAGCAAGAAAATCCAGAGCCGTATGGCAGGTTTAAGACCATCAGTGCTCGATTGAATGAAACTTGATTTGAATTTGAATGATTTGTACTGCAATTAGACGCACATTTCGTAGAAACTTTTGAAAATAAAATGAAAGAAAACCATTTTTTCTACAAACACCGTTAAAAGTTAATCTTTTAACACCCCATACTTCAATTAAAAATATCCCTCTACCATGCACATTGCCTATGCAGATTCAGATTTTTTCACTCTTTTTTGCTTTTGACAAGCATATGTCAAACAATTAGTAAACTTGATTTAATTATTTTATAAATGTCTCAGACTACCAGATTTTTTAGGTAATTTTTGGAATCTAATAACAGGTTTTAAAGTGCTTTTAATGGTGTTGTAGAAAAAATAGTGTATGATATACGTGTAAAAAGTGCTTTTATTTTGTTTATAGGGGTTGCTTCACTCGCTGCGCTAGTTGCGCAATCTTCCCTACTCACAAAATAAAATCTCACTTTTAACACTTATATAAATAACTATTTTCAAGCTAATCTTAGGAGGCCAATCTGAACATCTGGCTAGTATGGTGCAGAAGTGATCCAAATGACAGTTTGGCTTAAATTTCTGCACTCATGGACCAATCTGTTTTTATTGAATTTCTCAAAATAATGAAAAGTACACTTGAATCACTTCTGCACAAGGTTGGCAATCTAATGTAATTGTAAACGAATTAGAAAGTTTCATTGTGTTTACAAAAATGAAAAATAGTATTTCGAAATTAACAAAATATTTCCATTTTGTTTGACTTGATGGCGCCTTAATACCGTTGGAATAATTAAATTTAAAATAATACAACGCCAACTTTATAGTTCGGAAATTGTAATTTTTAATTTTTTAATGGGACGCTTTTTCTCGAAAATGCTATATGATGGACCATCCCATTTTGTCCACGTTAGGTATCAAGGTGTATTTGCGAGTTGCAGCCAATTCGTTCATTATCTGCACAACTTGGCCCGCATTCGGGTTGCAGAACTCGCCGACGCTAGTGGTGTTGTGTACAGGACTTGTTACTTCCCCCAAACGTCCAGATATTTTAGGGGAAGCGTCATTCTCGATGACAAGTACCGACGCCGAATTAATTGGAACTTCCGTGCGTTCTTACTAATAACGCATTTAAAATAAGCATCGAACTTGGAAATTAATTGATGGTCACGTGACGTGCGCTTGCAGGAGAGGAATCGCCGGGTGCGGTGCAACATACCTCTGGCAAATTTCCGTTGGACATGTCGGCGTCCTGATAAACTGCTGTGCCGTCCAGTAGACCGTACAGGGGCATGTTGTAGTAAATTGGGTCGGTATAAGGCAACTGCTGGGAGTAACAGGGTGGTCTCGGCGGACTGCCGGGTGGCTGCATCGATGGAGCGTTCTGTTGGGGTCCGGCCTGATTGCCCACCATGTACTGGCTGTTGCCGTTCGGGTAGTAGTTATACTCGTACTAAAAACAAAAAAAAAACGTGCAAACAAGGCCGTCGAAAACTCCGCGCACGAGGCACATGCAAGTTGTTTTGTCGCCAGGGATACACTTAAATTGACACTGTTGAAAAATCAGCTTTTAACAAGGGCAAGGAAACCCTCTGTGAAATAACAAGAAACTGGGCCCAACCTTCCGTGTGAATTAAAGTTTTCCAAGCAGACTTGAAAGGAAGCACTGTAATGAACTACAGTAATACCCCTGTTTACGCGATTAATGCGTGGCAAAAAAAGACGTTAAGCGAATCAAACGTAAAACGGGGTCAATTACGTTTTGTAAAAGAATACAAATTTTATATTATGTAAAAATATTAACCCGGTTCTATTCCTATATAATGCGCTGCCCCTCAACGGCCGGTCTCCCCCCACTACTAGACCACTTTCGTGTGCTCGATTGTTTTTACTCGTATTCACGACCCTTTTTCAGCTATTTCGCTGGAATTTATGGAAAAACCAAGCAAGAAACTAAAAAAATGCGATTTTTTGGTGAAAATTGTTTATAACAAATTAAAAATTATGATTCTCGAGTTAGAAATTATGCAGAATTCCTCTACTAACAGTCTTTGATATAATCGCGCAGTCGGTTTCCAGGTAATATTTACGTTATGAAAAAATGCTTTATTGCTTGGCCTATAATATAGGGAATCAACGTAAACCGGGGTAAGAGTGTACTGAACTGATTCTAAACCTTCTTCAACATCCCAGTCACTGGCACTGGGCAGAGGAACAGTTAAGTGTCAAATTATGTGTGCCCCTTTTAAATTAACAGTAAGCAACAGGTCAACATGACCGAGTTGAAAAAACGAACGAAATAGAGCTCTCTAATTATACTGCAAAAATCAAATAATTTTATAAAAAATAAAAAAAGAACAAAACCACACAAGTGACGTGCAATAAAAAACAATTCTTTTCAAGAGACCTTAAGAAAGGGGTAGAGTGAGACGCAGGGGGCCCTCAGTACTGCAGGCCATCCAGCAGCACGTACGCAGGCTGAGACATAGGATACAGCCCCTCCGATATGTAGTTGCTGGACTGAACATACATAGTTACACAATTGCACATTTTCTACCTTTATCACCCCTTTTTAAACAAGTCACATTAGTTTTTTTAACGTCCGCGCTCCTCAATTTAAACAAAATTACTAACCGGTATGGCCTGGTACGGGAACTGCTGCGGCATGTAAATCGGCTGCGCCGGGAACATCACAGAAGGATACGGCCCAGACTGGTGCTGGCCCGATTGAGTCGGATACACCGGCGGAGCTGCAAAACACCAAAAAATTAGCCCACCGAGCAAATTCAAACAACCGGCGGGACTCACGTTGATACACAGGCGCTTGTTGGGTGGCGGGATCGCCTTGGGGTGGTGCCGGCGGAGTGTAATAAGCGACTCCACCTTGAAAATACGGCACGCCTCCGGCAGGGATGAAATATTGCGCCGTTGCTCCAGAATTTACAGCTGGGGGACTAGCTGCGTCAAATGCGCGACTGAAAGGCTGCACGGAAAAAAATTGTCAACAAAAGCTCGCCAAAGAACATTGCATGGTTTCCCTCTTGATAAGTGGCTTCAGATATTTTTTCAAAATTGTGCAGGCTATCTTCTAGCAGATACCTTGCGCTACAAAAAATCACCCAAGAATTTTATTCTAGGGTGGCCGGTTACAGTGGCGTAACATGCTAAAGGAGGACCATTCTGTTACCCTTTACAACTAAACTAAACGAGATATTTCAAAATTTTCGTTAAGGGGTTAAGTAGGCCTTATCGTTGCCTATAACTTGTGGTAAAATGAAGTTAATACCTTTAATATTTAATCAAGGAAGCCACGAAGTAGAAACATGAAAAACGGAAACAATTTATTTCAACCACTTCCGGGTTGCGAGCCAGGATGATCTTTACATCGAAGTATGCACCGGGTATGGGACTAGTTACCCACCAAATTTCAAAAAGATCGGTATGGCGGAAATAACTTTTTTCTAAGAAATATTAAAATCGAGTAAACAGTTTATGGATAAAATAATTTCGATTTAACGTCATTAAATATCACCTAGTTAGGAAAATGAATCAGGAATTTTGTTCTTTTGCCTAAAATTACACATTGCCTTATTCAACTATACTGAAATGGTTTTGCTGTTACGAAGCAAACATTTTGTTATTATATTAGTTACGTTAAATGTAACTTTCGATATTCACAAGCAGTAAATATTGTCAAATTAATTATCTAGTTTATAAAAAATTCATTTTTAATTGAAAATTATCACTCTTTTGTATTTGTTAGATTTGATGTAAATACTCATCAATAATTTAAAAAAATGGTTAGAAATTGTGTTCTCAGAGTTGAGAGGATGGTTTACCTTAGCATATACAGGTGGGCGGAAAATTCTGATATGTGATAAGTGATGTGATAAGTAATTCACCATCAATTTATTTTTTTGGGCATTACACAAAAGAAGAAAGGGGAATTAAAAGTGACCAATCCCAGAAGCTCCCGTCCAGGTGAGATAATTATTGGTATTACTACCAACGTTGCTAAGTGATACATTAAATGAAAGCTTCTGATAAAAATCAGTCTACCTGAAACAAACGTCATTCTGACAGCGCTTTTGACATCATAATTTGTCCTGAAGTACATAAATTGCTGAATTAAAGATATTCTGGAAGGTGGATCGGTAGAGGAGGACCAATAAATTGGCCAGCTCGTTCACCAGATCTTGGGCCCCTAATTTTTTTTTTGGGGCCACATAAAGAACTACGTTTATCAAAGACCTGTAGATACCCGTGAAACTTTACAGCTGCGACTCAATAAAGCCTTCGCAACTGTCACTCCTGAGATGGTGCAAAAATTGTAGGCAAAGTTTCATATGAAGAGCGCAACTTTGTCTACAACAAAATGGACAACATTTTGAACATTTATTGTAGAATAATTAGTTATTAGTTCCCGTTCTTTACATTAATTTACCAACGTAAAAAGACACATTTGTTTGAAGAGTCTAACAATTTGGGAATTTGCGAAATTTTTTCGAAATGTATCCAGAACTTTGCTTTCAAAAGTTTTAGAGGTCACCGGATGTACTTAATAAAATTTGTAACTTGGCAACAAGAATTATGAGAAATACACCTGGATGGCCTAAAACGCACTGATTGGTTGAATCAAAATGTTCTTTTTTTGAATACCGTTTCAGCTATAACATTTTTTCTTCAAGAATTTTTTTCTATGTATCATGGCGATTTATAGTTTTATCTGGGTCGCGAATATTGACCCACCCTGTATACTCGTTATGGTAAATGGTAAAAACCCGATTAGATGGGCTCAAAATAACAAAATTCCTGATGCATTTACTCAACTAGGCGATATTTAATGACGTTAAACCGAAATTATTTTATCTATAAGATGTTTACTCGTTTTTAATATTTTTTAGAAAAAAAGTTACTTCCGCCATACCGATGTTTATAAAATTTTGTGGGTAACAAGTCCCATGCTCGGTGCATACTTCGATGTAAAAATTATCCTGGCTCGCGACCCGGAAGTGGTTGAAATAAATTGTTTCCGTTTTTCATGCTTCTTCTTCGTGGCTTCCTTGATTAAATATTAAAGGTATTAACTTAATTTTACCACAAGTTATAGGCAACGATAAGGCCTTCTTAACTCCGCAACAAAAATTGAAATATCTCATTTAGTTTAGCTGTGAAGGGTAACAGAAAAGCGTGTTACCCCACCGTAACCGGCCACCCTAGAATAAAATTCTTGGGGGATTTTTTGTAGCGCTAGAAGATACCCTGCACAATATTCAAAAAATATCTGAAGCCACTTATCAAGAGGGAAACCGCGCAATGTTCCTTAAAAACTCACTTGTTTCTTTATTGCCGGTGCAATGTTCAATTTCCTCTCTCTCAGAACAATGTTGTCGGCCTCGCGCTGCAAACGCTTCGCCTCCTCTTCACTTTCGAAAGTAATAAAGCCGTATCCCTTGGACACGCCGGCTCTATCCTGGATTATTTTAGCTGCCTTAACAGTTCCATAGTTGCTGAACAACTGGTGCAATTCCGCTTCCGTCGTGTTGGCTGAAATACCTCCGACAAACACTCGATTCGGCACTAAGGTTCCTAAAAATTCAATCCGGTCAGTTAAGAAGAGGCCACACAGGCGGAAAACTCACCGTATTTGGGTGCGTTGTTGGGTGGAGTGGTGCTCTGTGCGGGGATCGATCCGTTCGAGACGCTGCTGATGATCGGGGTGCTGGCCGGTGTGTTGACCGCAGAGTTGCCGCCGCTGCCGGCTTTTTTGTTGTTTTGATTAATGGTTGACATCTTACTTAAGTAGCTTTTATCACAAACACACTTCCGAATCTACCTACAACGTTACAAACTTATTGAACACATCCTCTGAACACTTCAGTTTAGAATTAAAGCAAGAAAATCGGTTCCCGGGTGCGGACGCTTCTCTAACGACTAACAAACGCAGGCTCCGCGTTGATTAACTGAAAAACACCAATTAACAGCCCATTAATTGCAGAAGCACCGAATTTTGTTTGTTGCAGTTTTTTTTCTCGCTGTCACATCAAGTGGTCGTGAGAAACATGCACCGCAGGACAGCCAATTTAAAAAAAAATTGGGGAGAAACCAAAAACCCCCGAGGTCTGACCTACTTTTAGATATCTCTAGGGATTCGATGATCTAATTCGCACTTCCAGCGACAAAAACGCGAGCTCGGCCCGCGAATTCGAATTACATGAAAACGGTCAGACAAAAGGTCCGCGCAAACGTCAAACGAAACGCCAAGTCCGGACGGGGAGATTAACGCAGCCGAGCTCGATTTGAATCGCGAAAATGACCACAAAGCTCGAATCGAAAGGAAAAAATTTTCGACGGAAATGTATGGAGACACACAGTTGCGAAGCGTCGCGACGTGAGACTTACTTGGTTGAGTTCCTTTGTACACTTTAGAAGATTCATTAGTAAGTTTTAAGAAAATAACACACAAAAAACTAAAGAGGTATTTCTACATAAACGCAACCATTAGCAAAATGGCGACGTCCAATCAGAACTCGGCTAAATTGAACCGCATGCGCGACCCGTGACGTAACCGACAGTTGCACCAAATACAAAGAATTCGCGAACGAACCGGGACCAGTTTAAAATCTAGCTACAATTTAAATCGGGATTCAAAATTAACCTCACTTATTAAAAATTAATGAAAACTACATACCGTGAAGTAAAACCTACAGAACTAACGTAGGTAGTACCTATTCTTGAAGTATTATATCTTTAATATAAACACTTTGGCATTTTAAATTAATAAAAAGTAACACAATTCAACATAAAGCAAACTTTTTTAAATAAACAGAAAAATCGACCGAAACCAAAGCGACGTCGTGTTTTTCGTTCAATTTTTTCTCCAACATGGCCCCTTCGATTCCAAAATTCGCCCAGCGCCATCTACACAAAAACGATCGAGCCGCCGACTAACCAATCAAATCGATCAAATCCGGCGGAAAATTCAAATTCTATTTAATCAACTATTTTTTTTTTATTACAAAAATATTAAAAAAATTACAATGTCCTTCACCTATTGTATGAAGTTAAAAAAATAGAAACTTTACGCTACCAGATCTCAAGGAAACTGAACTGGGAAATACTTAAAACCGATAAATCTGACAGCCATTGAACGATTTCAGTCACTGGGTTTGCATTCGAACCAGCTCGAGCTAGAATTTCAGACGTTTAAGATTCTTCTTGCTCTGCTTGGAACAGGCAATATTCTTAACTTTAGGCGGACTCGACGGTTCTATCAATTCGGGGATCGAGGGCGTGCTGGAGGAACTGCTGACGACCGCGATCAACGAGGACCTCCTTGCGCGGCGGGGCGCCGAATTGGAGTTGTAGTTGTAGTCGCTTAATATGTTACGTTTATCCTTAAATATTATTCCTGGGTTTAAGTTCCTACGTATCGCTGGGGAAGGGTCCGCCGACTCGGACAGGTATCCGGAGGAATCGCACCTGGATTCGTCTCCGAAGAAAGAATAATAATCCTCACTGCCGACGTTCGAGATATCACATAAACCGGGTCGATTCCCCGACTTCGGGTCGACCACAACCAATTTGGACTTCTTGCAATTGTCGATGAAACCCTCCGGGCCTGATGTCGAACAGCTCATGCAGCTTCGACAATAAATGTATTCGCAGTTTAAATTTGTGCATTTGACTACGTTTCTGTTGACTATGCTTATGTGGTTGCATTTGGGGCACTTATTCAAGCTCTGATCGGCCCGCAAATTCCTGGCCAACTAAAAACAATCAATTATCAAACTTATAAACCATTCCCAAACGAATACCTTTGCTTTTTAATGACAATAGAAATTCGTTAAGAGAAAAAAGTTTCAAGAAAAAATTGTTTGAAATAAAATGGAAGTCAGTGAAATAAATTAAAATTATATTAGAATTCAAATTACGTCAAAACATAATTATAATTGCATGAATCCTTATTATATCTACACATAATAAAAATTCGAGGAATTATTTTTATCATTTAAAAGAAATAAACCGCTGGTATACATTGGGACTGTTTTCAAATTTTTACCATGTCCAAATATTAATAATTTTTAATTCAATTCAAGTGTAATAATAATTCAAATCATAATTTTAAATGTTGGAATTAAAATTAAAAGCATAATTTTAATTGGTGTCATAAAAATTCAGAAGTAATTTTAATTCAAGTAATAGAATTAATTGTCGCCAGCTAAACCCAAAGGACATTATTACGAATATAAGGTTGTATGGAAGTATGGAACTTTAGTGAGTGCATATACTAACTAGTAAATGTATACACTTACGGAAGATTTCAGTAGAAGTATGAAATAATAATTGAGATTAACACTGTAACTAGTAACTGTATACACCATGTAGCAAGTGTATACAGTCACTAATATAAGATAGTAAGTGTATTAATGCACTAACAAACCTATCTCACCCGAGTCAAGCCTGACCTAACTAACAGGTTGGTCAGGTCAGGTTTTATAAGGTTTCCGTTGGGTTAGATACTTTCCACGTAGGTTTTCAGAGTTTTGACCAGGTTTTATAAGGTTTGACTCGGGGGAGATAGGTTTGCTAGTGTTTTAATCGTCCAACCTGACCTGAATACAACTGTCCAGTCTGAATAGAACCAGAACCAGTCATATTTTAAAACAAGCAAAATTTAAAATCATTTTTTAATAAGACTGAGAACTATTCCACGTTTTGTAAAACGCCTAAAATTTCCAGTTAAATTGTAAAAATTCTCTGTTCATTCTATATTCTACAATCTGCCCAGTCATTTAGAAAACGACTAGGCGTTTTATGAAACGACTGATTTTACAATTCGCCGCCGACGTATGCAGGCTGCGTCAAGTTTTACCCCTGCGGCCATAATACCTATTAAACATTGAAGGAAAAGTATGCAATTTACATGTTACATCAGTTGAAGTTTACGCTTTCGATTAGTGCTACAAATTTTCCAAATTATTTTTATTTGAAGCCAAAAAAGTAAAACAGAGTTTTGGGCAAAATTTCGATGTTTGGTTTTATAATTCAAAATTTGACAAATTATTCATAGCATTAATATCTGCAATTTGATTCGTAAAAAAATTATTACTTTTTGAGTTCAATCAAATTTAAGATAAAGCACAAGAAATGCCTTTATCTACGATCATTATATAATATAAACATTATTGATGTGAAACCTCTACTCTAAATTGTCATTTTATCCATCGATAAATTAAAGAGAGCATCTTATTGGTTCCCAGCCATGGGTAAAATTGACAGAATTTTTATCCATCGGTACTTCGACCAATGAAAATTAAAAATATTGGGATTTTTATTTTACATTGCCACGTTGGTAACAGTTTGCATTAATTGCAACAACATAACCAAACAAAACTAACGTAATTGACAACAAATCGTACCAAAGTGTATTAATAGTGAAATTCGTGATTTGTGAAGCAATTTTTCGTAACCGAAAATGTTTAAATGTTGGAAGAAGAAAATGAAATGTCCTGTACGCAGTATCGCAACGACTGCAATAGAAAATATTTTACCACAAAAATCACGGCACAAATATGAATGTGTTTATGAAACTTTTTTTAAAATGGCGAGCAGAGAAAAATACTATGTATTTCCTTTTCTGAAAATATTGTATTAAGTTTTATTTGTGATGCTTGCAGAAAAATATTCATGTATTTCTTTTTGGACAATGTAAACTAACTGTCGTAGTGTCATGTTCAAAAATTAAAAATATTGAACTAAGAATTTGTTTTATTATGTTGTATGGATGATCGTAGATAAAGTATAGTATTATACTCGCAAGTAAAGGTTTTTATCCACTCAAATGATTACATGCACTCGCCTTCGGCTCGTGCAGCAAACTTCATTTTCATGGATAAAAACCTTCTTTACTTGCTCATGTAATAATATACTATTATTTATGACTTTCTAACAGTCGATAATGCGGTTTACCATCCTAACAATAGTTTATGATCGATCCATCAAACTGGACGAGACAGCTTTTCAGTTGCCGTTAGGCCTGCATTCTTAAGTTAAATTTAGTGACTGTCATAAATAATCTGTCAACTATCCTAAATCAATACCATTGTCCGATAAATTAGTATACTTATGTCGCAAATCATTTTAAAAAAATACCTTCTAATACGGAAATGGTTTTATTTAATAATCGCAAATTAGTAAAATTATTTCAATTACACTAAATTGTGTAAAAATATTTTACTGTTTATACATAAAAAAAAAACAATAAATTGAACAACTAGTAATTGAGATAAAGCCAAAATTTTGCCTGCTTCTATGTTCCTTAACAATATAAAATCACTCATCCAATTTATGAGAATTGACAAATTATTTTGAAGAGCTATTTTACCACCAGCGGTAAAACTTGACTCACCCTGTACAACTTTTAATTTACATAGTGTACACTTTTATTATATTTGAGCAAGAAGTGTATGCACATCAATAAAGTATCAATAAAGTCATATGTGAATACTTTAACTATGTCATTCAGTAAGTGTATACATTCAGGAGTTTGTGTATACAGTAACTAAATTAACACAACTGTAACATATAGATATAATAAGGATTCATGCAATTATTATGTTTTGACGTAATTTGAATTCAAGAATTATTATTATAAAATTTTAATTTATTTCACAGACTTCCAATTTATTTTAAACAAATTTTTTCTCTGGACAAATTTCTATTATGTCATTAAAAAGCAAAACTGAGTGCCATAAATACCTTCACGCATTGATGAAAGATCCCCTTTCCAGGGCTATCAGGCGGACTGATGGGTCCTTCGAACGACGGAGTGCGAACCAAATTTTCCTTATTACTCCTAAAACGTTCCAAAAATCGAGAATACCTCTCAAACGACTTCCTATCACAATAAAGAGCCTGCCTCCAACACTTGCTGACCATACTGACCGAATACAAATCAGAATCGCACAAGTTCGAGAAAATCTTCGAAACGACCCCCAAATGGCCCGACTTAGAGAAAAACAAATTGATCGGATCCTTCTTGATGTCTCGATTGGTCTCAAATAGCCGTTTCTTAGCCGGCGATCTCAGCTTCTTCAGCAGCTCCTTGAATTTTTGGGGACTCCTCGGTTTGTACTGTTCGGGGACCTGCTTCAAGGTGGGATACAACAATTCCAATCGTTCAGGGGAGCCCCTCTTAATCGGTAAGAACGTTTTCACCGCTTTGATCTCCTTGACCGGCGTGGAAGGGCTTGTTTGGGTTCGATTCTTTTTGTAGGTCTTGTATTCCTCCAAGTTGCATCGTTCGAATTTCCTGGGAAGAGAATCGTTTAAGCAGGCGGGAACTGACTCGAAACCGGGGACCTCGATCGTCTTGTGGTTGAAACTTTCGAGCAGGTGGAAGATCTTTCGCTTTCGCGACGACGGAAAGGACGTGGTGGGAGTCTCAACGAACGAGGCATGATTGGCGGTGACGTCTACGACTGAGGAGGAATTGTCGGTGCCCGTCAGACAGCCTGAGTCTTCGGAAACGTCCTGATGAATCGGTGTTATGTCCATTTCTGAAAGTCGGACAAATGATGACATTGACGGGAGTTAAATAAAAGATGAACGTACCTGCCTACTGGCCGATTCCGATCTTGTTAACATTTAAAAACTCCAATTTGCGCCAAAAAACAAATTAAAAAACATCAAATGGCTGCCATTATGAAACCAGATGTTCAGGGTCAATTAACAAAAATAATATTGCAACGGTCCGATCGCACGATCACATTTAACCGACTTTCATAGCGCGAAACGTCCGAGATAACCAATTTAAACGATAATTACTCCAAACAACCTGCGAGAATTATCATTTACAATTATTTACCCGCTAAACTAACTTCTACACTAAAACACGAACTGCGCACAGCCAAGTCGAAAATTGCCGATCGTCGAATGGCTCGCGCGATTTGGGTTGCCTACATTGGCGCGCCAAATTCAAATGATGCAGACCAAAAACATCAAAATAAATGTCATAATTTAACACAAATACTGCACCGACTGTGCGATTATGTCAAAGACAGTTGGTAGATGAATTCTGCATAATTTGTGACGTGAGAATTTAATTTGTCATAAACAATTTTCAATAAAAAATCGCGTTTTTTTTAGTTTTTTGTTTGTAAAGTGGAAACTAATTAAACAATCTTAATGATGTCAATAGACGAATTGTAGAGAATTGAATTACGAAGAGAATGAGAGGTTGAATGACTTGATCGGAAAATTAGAACCTGAGAAAAACCGGAAAATCCAGAAAATTCAGTATTTTCTTAAAAAAATCACAATTCCGCTATTTTTTAATTTTAAGAACTCAAATTTTGTACAAAGGTTACTATTTGTATGTATTTTATGTGTACAGAACCTCGACTCTGTCGGACTAACATTTCTTGCATAATCCCCATTTCAATTTTTTTTTGCGATATTTTCGCGGAGAACTGATGATCCTGTAATTGTCCGATTTAAATTTTAAAAACAGAATTGAAGACTTTTGTTGCTGTGTACGCTTAGTTTTCAATTCTGTTTTTAAAATTTAAATCGGATAACTACAGGAGCATCCAGCCCTCCACAAAAATATCGCAAAAAAAATAATTAAATCGTGATTGTGGAAAAACTGTTTGTTTCAGAGAGTCGGGGTTTTGCACACATAAAGTACATATAAGTAGCTACCTTTATGGAAAGTTTTAGTTCTTAAGATTAAAAAATAGTGGAATTGTGAATTTTTTGAGAAAATACTGAATTCTCCGTGATTTCCGGCTTTTCTCCTGTTCTAATTATCCGATCGGGTAATTCGACCTCTCATTGTCTTCATAATTTAATTCTCTACAATTCGTCTATTGACATCATTAAGATTGCTTCATTAGTTTCCATTTTACAAGCAAGAAACTAAAAAAAACGCGATTTTTTGTTGAAAATTGTTTATAACAAATTAAAAATTATGATTCTCGAGTTGGAAATTATGCAGAATTCATCTATTAACTGTTTTTGCCATAATCACACAGTCGGTTTCCAGGTAGTATTTATGTTATGAAAAAATGCTTTATTGCTTGACCTAATAAGATAAAATAATAAATTATGATGTGCCACTTAAATAATTAAAAAGTTTGAAAGGACAATTTAAACTGTAACTTAAATTTTAAAAATTGTAAAATGAATGAATAAAGGCTTTTTCCCGATTTGGTGTTATTTTCTTAATTAGTTTTGAAAATGAAAAAAAATCATCAAGCAGAGTTGCCAACTTAAAAAAGCGCAATGCGCTAGCGCACCAGTGTGTTTCTATCACAGAAATGGCTGCCGTCTCTGACTGTTTTTCTTTAGGCAGTACAGTTTGGTGCAGGACATGTTACAATCAAGAAATTGAAGGAGACGTGCTCGCGTTCGATCCACAGACAAAAATACTGATTTTAAGTATCCTTTATCTCATTCGGAAAAAGGTCCCGAACTTTGCAGCGAAACGTTTCCTTAACAGAAATCAGAATGCTCCCCAACGAACGGGGTACCCAACCAGAATGATGTTCATTTTTTAAATCTTTCCTATGTGAGCGAATTACAAGTAAAAAAGGAAGTCAATACAATCCCAGAAGTCCCACAGTCTCTCAATTTGCAGCGAGTAAGTAACCGTCGAGATTAAAATGCGAGCTAATTTGAGTTGTACCAGCTAAATACGCGCATTCGGAACCAAGTCGACGAAAAACGGCGCTTCCTGACTTCGATGTCTGCGAATGTGACGCCAGAAGGCCAGCGTCTGTTCATAGCAATTGCGAAAACAATTAAAGAGGTTCGATGGAGGAACACTGACATCATCGTATGGGACCAACAGGTTACTATTAGTCCACCTTACAAATTGGAAGACATCAAGGGCAACACGACTAGTAACGAATACATTTACATCCGAAAAGTGGTGAGTTGGGTCGCGAAATTAATTCCGGCGTTTTAAGCGAGCTATTTCCGACAGGTTGAGAAACACATGAAGGACACAACACAAAGTTCGCAATAATTTAAAAAGACCGGATTTAGTGAAGATTTAATTTTCACATACCTCAGTTAATTCAAAAAAAATTGTAAATTTGTTGATCGGGAAAAACGAAAATTGTTTTCGGGACACAGTGCGGTGTGTCTCGAAATATTTATATTTTTTATTAATTCTTTTGATCCTTCTTTATTTATTTTACAAAATAAAGCTAATATATTTACAAGACTTTCATTGAAACACTCACCCGACCCTTTAAACGTTAACCCCCTTTTTTGGGGTCGCGTTGCCAAAACCCGGCCGCGTTAGTTCCTGTTCAAAAAATTGGTAATTTTCGCGTCAGTTTAATTTTGGTTGGTACTAAATTAGATACTGCGTTTGATTTGGTGGCATCTTCATTACGAAACCATTCAAAAATCGCAACGCTTTCGTTCGCCTGAAACTAATTCCTCGCCGGCAGTGTTTTCGGAACATTTCTTGCAAATATGACCGCCAGCCAGCTCCATTTCGCCGCATGAATTTTAATACGTTATTCTCGTGACAGGTGACGCCATTTTTAATAGTTCAATCTGTCAAATCCAATCAAGGTTCGTCTGTCAAATAATAATTTTATAAATAAACATGCATTTTTGAAAATCCCAACGACACGCGATCAGATCGAATCGGGGGGCCCCCAAAAACTGATTGGGATTCTCGCCAAAGGGGATTTCGCACGCCAATGAGACTTTCCGTTTGTAGGTCACGGTTGTTGCCAATATGGGCAGTTGAGTAAGTCGCTCTTTAAATGATATTGAAGGCCCCTCAGAATGTGAACAGTGAAAAACTTAAGACAATGTGTGCGCGGAGAATTCCCATCACCGAATTGAACGACCTTTTAACTTGTAAATTGTGCAAGGGGTATTTCATCGATGCGACCACGATCATCGAGTGTCTGCATTCATGTAACTTAACTCTCGAGTGTTGGTACAGGTCTCATAAATTCATTTTCAGTTTGCCGGAGTTGCATCGTTAAATACCTGGAAAAGAATCGATACTGTCCCGTTTGTGATGTGCAAGTTCATAAAACCAAACCCTTGCTCAACATTAGGCCTGATAAAACCCTCCAAGACATTGTTTACAAGTTGGTTCCGCGACTGTTTCAAAGTATGTCGTTTTTTTAATTGAATTTCTTTTGATTGTGATCGATAATTTAGATGAGATGTGCAGAAGACGGGAATATTACTCGGCGCACCCTGAAGCCCGACCCACGAATTTGGAACAGTGTGGAGAGGCGTCCTACCAACACATCCTTAGTCCGGATGAAACGATTTGCCTTTCAGTTAATTACCACGAAAGCGGGGGCACTCCAAGGTACCTCCGGTGTCCCGCCGCGCTTTCGGTGGCCCATTTACAGAAATTAATTCGTGCCAAGTACGATTTAAGCGAGCAGCATCGCATTGATATACTCTACAACCAAGATTGCCTTAATTCTCACCTAACTCTCATGGATATCGCTTACATTTACTTGTGGAGAAGGGTAAGCTCTTTCAATTCAATCAATTTAAATTTAATAGTCAATTTTAGAAAGGACCACTGGAACTAACTTATCGAATTTATGAAAACCAAGCCAAGAGATTGAAAGTCGAAGAGGGGGAGCTTGCCGTCGTGGAAAAGGCCGCGGAATCGACGAGTAGCGATTGGAAGGAAGTCCAGTTACGTATCAGCGAAAATGGGGAGATTTGTGTGACCGGAATTAATGACAGTTTCAATGAAACTAAACCCGCGGAACGAAATGAAGTCAATTCAGACGCCGTCGTTGAAGCCTCGACGATTAAAAGTAAAAAGGATCTGCCGGCGCTTAAGTACATTGGAAAGAACCCAGTCGCGACGACCAGCGCGACTTTAACTAGTCCACCGACGACTGTGTTGAGTAAAAAAATTAATTCAACGACTTGCGTGGCTTCGAATCACAAATCAGTCGAAAAGAACGGCAAACACAAGTTGATGAATTCACCAGATGGCGAACCGGTCGTTAAACAACCCAAACAAACAATTCTAAACCATTCTTTGGGTTTGCATGGCCTGTCAAACAATCACCCACTGAAGAGGCATTCACAAACTCGTCCGGAGGCTCCCGTCGGAGCTCCCGTGTCAGGGGCCACGAATTTAACCACCCCAGTCTTCACCAAGCCAATCGTCATCAACAAAAACTTCAATCATGTCCCGTTAAGCAGACCCAGCACTCCCATAATAACCTCACAAATTTCTCAAAACCAGAAATGGCCTCCGAACAAATCTTCGACCCCCGGGCCTCCTTGTTACACACCGAAATTAAATTACACCCCGATTAACGTGCCCAAGGTCCCCACCATCCCCAAACCCGAACAGAAACCCCCAACGACAACCCAAGCAACGAATCCGCCTCCTGTGGCAACCACCAGTCAATCAGTCCCGACCGGAACTTTACCGAACAATCGATTGGCCTTAAAACCCAAACCGGGGGTTCCCATGGGCTATAAAACGTTGCGAGACCCCCCGAAAACCTGGAACCCGCAAGTATCGCGTGCGAGCCTCCAAAAATCGGATGTGAAATGTGCGGATTTGAAGAATGTCCGACCGGCGAAATTCTTCAAAATGAGGAACATGCCCCGGTATTTGGGGAATCCCGCTTCTGGCGTGAAACCCATGTATCAAGTTCAGTGCAGCCCTGAAAAGGATAAGACGGACAAGATCGAAATTAAAAAGCATTCGATCGTTAAGGTCGATCCAAAAACGTTGAAACCGATTTCGGAGAAGGCGCCCGAAACGACGAGTCTGAGCAATCAGAGCGACCTGAAGATCAATACGAGTTCCGTGCCGATTTTTAATCCTCTGAAGCTGCAGAGTTCGCCAAAAGGCGAAAGGAAGTCGCCGAAGAGTCCCCATTCGCCCAAACCTAAGAGCAGTTCCCCGCCGAGTAAAAGAGAAAAGGTTAATTTGAACTTCACGCCGCCGAATCCTTTCATTCCGAATCTGACCTCGCCGACGATCAATCCGAATCAGTTCTTGTACCCTTCTGGCCATCCGGGTTTCCCTTACGATGCTAGGATGATGGCAGCCGCGTATCACAGCATGATTTACGGACAGAGGATGCCTTTTCCAACCTCTCCTTTGCCGGGACTGAATTTGGATTTAAACCAGCGAAAATTCGATTTGCCACCGACGAGTCCCAAATTGATGCAAGGCCCCACGCCTATGAGTCCCAAACTGCAGACGGCGCTGAAATCGGGCGTGAAAAAAACCAACAAAGAAAGTGGAAAGAACGAAAAGAGCTTGCAAAACGCAGTGGAGAAATTAACTCAAAATCGGGTGAAGGAGAACAACAAAAAAACCGAATTACTTTTAGTGGAGAAAAAATTGGAAAAAGCGGAAGAAAAGGTGGAAACGAATGGAGACGTCGAACAAGAAAAACAAAAGGAAGCAGAAAATAAACAAAACAGTACAAAACAGTCAGAAATTGAGAAGCAGGAAACCCCGGAAGTTAAAAAAACGGTAGATAAAGATGTCAGTAACAATAATGTGGACAGCCTCCCACCGGCCGTTGTGCTGGAGAGGGACAAAAGTGGTGAAAAACCCTAGGATTAATGGAAAGGCCCTGAATTGTTTTTTCTTTGTGGAAAGCCGCCTTATAGCCCTTTCATAATGATGTTAATGGTAATGTTAAGCCTCGGTGTTCACAATGATGTTAAAGACGGTAAAGGAGGTAAAGGCTCAGTTGTCGAGTGTTGCGAAATTTTTAGTAAAGCTGTTTTTTAAAATTTTTATTTTTCTTGAGGGCCCTTCAAATAATTTCGAAAAAAGGCGCTTTATCTACTGAAAGATATCTTTTTTAGGAATTTTGATATAAATTTGGCAAGATTTTGATAGAAAATAAGCTTAGAAAATTAAAAAGACGAATCCGGCGTCTAGACAGTTAAAACAGTGATTGACAATCTAATATCATTATGACAATCTTTTTTGTAATGTCATTTAAAAATTTAAAAATAGATGTTAGAAGTGTTAACATCGCTCTCAAGTCAAAGTCTAACATTACCATTAACATCATTGTGAATGTAGAAATGATTTTGTACTGTTTTGGATGTAACATTACATTAATATTACAATCCTAATATTAACATCATTGTGAAAGGGCAGTTATAGTCCTTTCACAATGATGTTAATGTTAATTGTAATGTTAAGTCTCGGTGTTCACAATGATGTTAAAGGCGATACGCTCAGTTCCGTCAAATTATTATTTCAAGTGGGCGTTTTCGGTATAAAACTAAGCTACGACAAACGTATACTAAATTCGGAAATTTTAAAAGAAGATCGATGACTCCTAGGCGGCTTGTCTGGACGTAACCAGAATATCTAGATTTTGATTTTTAATTTCGTGACCTTATTTCTAGAAATTATTCCAAAAAAAGCCTTGTATTGTTGTTGAGTGTACGAAATTTATAGCAACGCCGTGTTTTTGGAATTTTTTGAATTTACATTTTTCTTGAGGGCCCTTCAAATAGTTTCGAAAAAAGGCGCTTTATCTATTGAAAGGCATCTTTCAGGAATTTTCATATACATTTTGGTAAGATTTTGATAGAAAATAGGCTTAGAAATTTTAAAAACAAATGATTTCGAGTTCGGCGTCTAGCCAGTTAAAACATAGTGATTGACAACCTAATGTCATTATGACAATCTTTTTTGTAATATCATTTGAAAATTTCAAAATAACGTGTTTTCATTGGCGGATGTTAGAAGTGTTAACGTTGCTTTTAAGTCAAAATCTAACATTACCATTCCATTAACATCATTGTAAACGTAGAAATCATTTTGTACTGTTTTGGATGTAACATTAAGATTACCTTAACATTACCATCCTAACATTAACATCATTGTGATGGTAATGTTAGTGGTAATGTTAATGGTAATGTTAAATCTCGGTGTGCACAATGATGTTAAAGGCGATACGCTCAGTTCCGTCAAATTATTATTTCAAGTGGACGTTTTCGATATAAAACTTTAAGCTACGACAAATGTATTATATATTTATATAAAAAACTAGTGGTGGATATAAAAGATTAAAAAAATGATCTAGGTATAGACATAAATTTGCCATGGAAAAACTTGAAAAAAGTATTTATTCAAAAATGTAACACTTTCCGATGCTTTTTGACTTAAATACTGACAAATGTGATTAGATAATGTACGAGTATACTTATGATTAATGCTTCCAGGGTGTGATCAGCAAGATTTTCTTTACTTTTAACAAAAAATTCAAATATTATTGAAAGTTTGACATTTTTGAATAAATACTTTTCTGAACTTATTCCATGGCAAATTTATGTCTATACCTAGAACATTTTTTTATCTTTTATATCCGCCACTAGTTTTTTATATAAAAAAGCTTGTTAATGAAAAAAGCATTTTACAAAATTGACACCTTTTTCTACGGTGGCGCCATCTTGTGAATCTTGCTTCTCAAGTGGCCCCCTTAACATCGCTCTTAACTCAGAGTTTAACATTACCATTACCATTAGAATCATTGTGAATGTAGAAATGATTTTGTGCTGTTTTGGATGTAACATTAACATCATTGTGCAAGGGCAGTTACAAATTTGGAATTGTGATCACACGACGAGAAAACAGGCCGTTTCCGTTGAAATCCACCAAACAATCAACATCACTTTTCTTAAATCGGTGATAATAGAGTAAAAAAGGGCTGTACATAATTAGGGATAGTTCTTATTAATTTTTTATAATTTCTCATATCATGAAAGTGCCTGTATTGTTACGTACAGAATGTTCATAAACGAATGGGCCATGAAATTTGATGTTATTTCGCCGCTTCTGTCGTTTTAATGTGAGCAAGCGGCGAATTCGTGGAGACGAGCGTTTGTGAGCATTCTGTATATTTCCCGATTGTGAAAAAATTGTTTTCATCAGCAGCTACGGTGCCTTCGCGTATCACAGATCGTTAGGATTTTTAAACACCAATTTAGTTTCGTTCAAAATCTCTATTTTAATAATACTCCCGCTTTTAGATTAGGGTTTCAAATGCGCTACTGGAGATAAAAAGTGTAATTACAATAGTGAGTAAGCGACAGAGCAAGACTTTGGTGCGGTCCTCAAAATTTTGAAGCTCAAAACGGGCCGCAGGAAGTCGAAGCTTGTTTTTTTTTAATATCAATGTTTTAATAATATTAAGTTGTAAAGATTTTATTGTACATTGTATATATTCAGAGCACAGATTTAATAAAAAAAATATTTATAGTTTCCTTATGAACGGAATGGTTGTTATTCTCACCTCAATGCTCGACACTCAACTTTTGGCAATGCCGCACCGCATCCTTCAGTTTGTAAATTAAATCTTGCAACTGCAGACTGTCGCAAGAGAAATTAATTCGTTCAGTCTTCCCACTGGAATCGGCCACTAAACAAATTCGAAAAATGGGTCCACCGGCTTCATTTACACAGCTCGACTGAAACAGCAAATCAAGAAAACCTCAAAAATAGTCTGAAAATACCTTAATTATATAATCAATTTTCCAGTGAACATCGGTGACATGCGGTAAATGCGTTCCAATGTTTCCAAGGGCAATTTCTAATTTAATTTTATGTTGTTGGTAAAATTCTGAGAAAATTTCAGCCCGTCCTGAACCATAACCGCATTCATCTTGGAGAAATCGACTAACATTTTCTTTAGTGAAATTGTGACGCGCAAATTCGGCCCCAATTTTTAAAAACGCGGCGAAAATTTGCTTCACAACATCGAGCTTCGAGCTATTTATCGAGGCTAAAATATAAACATTTAATAAAACCAGGCGCAAGTTGGTGAACTCACCGTGGACCTTATCTCCACCTGTTAGGACAACAAACGAATTCTCCACCAATTTCTTAAAGGCGTTATTATCTAAATTACTGCAATGATTGCCTAATTTTAGGGACTCTTTGATTTGAGCTGTTAGGTTCATTTTTAGGTTATGTGCCAACGCGCATATATACAAATCTGTCCTTGTTACAGTGACGTCACCGTCGGAACAAATTCAAATCCCTACCGAACTGAATTACACCCGGGTCTTTTTTTATGCGGTTTGTTTTTATACGATTTTTGTTTATTTTCAATTTGTTGCTTTGGTTTTATGCGATTTTAGGAAAGTATGGAACCTATCCCTATTTTTACCAATGTCTTTTTTTATCCAAATTCTTTTTATGCGGCTTTCTGTGGAACTTATCTACCGCATAAAAAAAGATCTGGGTTACACATAAAATTAAATTAAATCTGAAATGTTTAATTTTGTTAAGAAAAAATGTTATTTTGTTAATCAAAAAAGATTTATCATTTTTATACTATGGTTCGTATTTGATTAATTAAAATACACTTATGCATTAATAGTTTAATTTACACTATTTTTAAGTAAATAAATAAAAATAAAAAATTGCAGTGCACATTTTCATAAAGGTAAAAAAAGTTTCCATTTTCCTGTTTTGAAATGATTACAACAAAGGTTGAATCTTAAAAGTCGGTTTTCCTAGGTAAAACCATGCATATTTCAGTGCACATTTTCAGGTCAATTTTTTTTTTTTTTTTTTACTTATGTTAGGATCCACATTTTCATAAAGGTAAAAAAAGTTTTCATTTTCTTGTTTTCAAATGATTACAACAAGGGTTGAATCTTAAAAGTCGCTTTTCAGAAAAACGCTTTTTGTCAAAGATAGAGGGCGATAAAAGTTTGAACAATTTTAAAATTATTTTTTTCTACAAACGTCAAAAAAGACGACATTTACGCATCGTTATCGATGCGCAAAGTGCACTATTTTTTAACGGTGAAAAAATATTTTTTTTAACGTGACTATTTCATTCATGCAAATTTCGTCCAATCAAAATCCATCTTTTTAACGAAAAAATTGTTTCGTACGAACAAAACTTCAAAATAATTTTTTTTTTGACGTAGAAAAAACTTTGTTTGCATTTCGTGGCAAACTTCGTGCTTTATGGCGCGTTCGACTGTCATTTTCGGCCTCGACATGACGGTCTCGGCCAAAATTGACTTCTCACGCGCCATTAAAAAAACACTCATTTTGCGCACTTAATACAAAAATAATTATTTCCTATGGGGCCGTTTGAGGATATTATTGTACACTACTCCAGTCGAAAATATGAGAAATTGACGAGTGTAATGCAATAAGAAACAACCCTGGTGGTTTTGAAAGAGTTAGGGCGGCGGTTAATGAGATTAGATGGTAGTCATTTTCAGTAGCTTTTTGTAAATTAAGAACCTTTACATGTAATATGAAGTCATAAATGTCTTTTTACTGAAAATATTTTATCGCCCTCTATCTTTGAAAAAAAGCGTTTTTTTCGAAAATCATCGAAGGATAAAAAAATCTTTAGATAACCCAAGGAATTTTTGAATTTTTGCCGCATGTTTAGGAAACACCCTGTATACTGGCAAGACAATGATCGTGAAGATTTGGTATTAGGGGCAAGGGTAGTACTCGATATATTAGATTGTATTACTCAACCAGTCAGTCATTGCATCTATTTTGATAATCTGTTTACTAGTAGAGATTTGCTAACTCATTTACAACAATTAGGTTTCCGAGTAACAGGAACTTTGTATAAAATGTACTGTAACCCTATGTTAAAAGTGTTTCGGTACATATCATACTAAATAAACGTACCATTTGATTGCTTTTCAATTTTTCACAATAAAATAAATATTATTGTTATTATTTTTATTGTATTTGTTAATGTTATTATTGTTTATTATTATATTATATATTAATTATTATTAATTTTATAAATGTTTATATTGGTTATTGTTATTATTGTTTAATATTAATTTGATATTACTTATTTCATATAATTTATAAACAAATATTATTTCTTTTTGATATTTATGCATATATTCCAGTTTACTAAGTTATATGCCTATTTGGTACCGTAAGGTGTCGGTGTCCTATATACAGGTTGTATTATATTAAGTGTTCACCATTGGTAACTTTGTTATTATTGGAGTTGCAAAGTCGGTTAAATTAGCAAAGAATTAGTGTTTTTTCCGCTGATTACCATTATGAAACCAAAAAAACAATCGAACGTCAACTGTTCGAGATATTCACGAAAATAACATTTTTTTAAATGGAATGCTCTATCCTTTTTTGCATATTTTGAAAGAATGTTTAATTTTGAGTGAAAAAGTCTTAATGCACTATTAAGATTAAATTAACTACCGAGAAGTTACAAGCAATTGAATTTTTTATTTCAATTAATTACAAAAATCACGTAGGCACTGAAACAATTAAAAATGGTATTTATTGAAACATTTCTTCCACGGCAAACTGAGAATAGAAATTTAGAAAAACATATTGCATGACCAAGACATTATAATAAATGTCACCGTCTTGTTCAACACATTTTTGGGCCCTTTTTTGAACACACCGCGCTGCTTTCAAAATTTTTCTACCATCCAATACATTAATTATTGTTAAAATTTTATTCTCCAATTCATTAACTGTTGCATATCTCTCCCTGTAAACTAAATTTTTCACATACCCCCACAGAAAAAAATCCATGGGGGTTAAATCTGGCGAACGTGGTGGCCAACGCACGGGCCCATTAGTTCCTAGCCATTTATCAATGAATAATCTGTTTAACAAATTGGTTGTTCCGTGATAATTATGGGCCGGTGCTCCATCCTGTTGGAAATGGATGTATTGTCTTGAAATTAAATCCATTTCATCCAAACAGTTATGCAGGACAGTGTTCATAAATTCTACGTATCTCACTCCAGTCAAATTACCACGGTAAGAAATGGTCCAATAATTTTTGAACCTACAATTCCACACCACACATTTAGACTGAACCGCATTTGTGGATTTATAGGGTGTACTTGCAACGGATTTTCGCGGGCCCAATAATGATTCGTTTTTCTGTTGTACATTCCAGAATTTGAGAAGTTCGATTCATCGGTCCACAGAAAATGAAACTCGCTATTGAAGTGTCGTTGGCAGTAACTTAAATACCAGTTGCAAAAAGTTAATCTTCGATTTAAATCGCCTGGAAGTAACGTTTGCACCGGGTGATAATGATAAGGAACCATCTTATGTTTCTTTAAAATCCTTTCAATGCTGTTCAAACTTAAATTTAACTCCCTTGAAATATCTCGTATTGAATTTCTAGGATATTTCGACTTGTTCAGAAATTACAAATTTTTTCTTCTCTCTTCCCTTTTGAAACACTGTTTCGTTACTCCTAAACTTTCTATACAGTCTCAGAAAATACTGTTGAATTGGTTGCAATCGAAGCGGGTACTGCTGCTGGTAATAATCTCGAGCTCTCGCCGAGTTCTTGCCGCACATAAGATATGCTTCTAACATGTCACATTTTTCTAAATGTGAAAATGCCATGTCGGGAACCAAAATTGAACACAGCTGTTACTAAATCACACCAAAAGTAATAAATGTTGAATATACCACGTTAATGTTTGATGAAAATATTAACTAACACATTCATTCAATTGTTTTTGACGTTTTAATAATTACAATTTTCAATTGTTTCAGTGCCTACGTGATTTTTGTAATTAATTGAAATAAAAAATTCAATTGCTTGTAACTTCTCGGTAGTTAATTTAATCGTAATAGTGCATTAAGACTTTTTCACTCAAAATTAAACATTCTTTCAAAATATGCAAAAAAGGATAGGGTATTCCATTTAAAAAAATGTTATTTTCGTGAATATCTCGAACAGTTGACGTTCGATTGTTTTTTTGATTTCATAATGGTAATCAGCGGAAAAAACACTAATTCTTTGCTAATTTAACCGACTTTGCAACTCCAATAATAACAAAGTTACCAATGGTGAACACTTAATATAATACAACCTGTATATGACGTGTCATCTCATAAATTTAAAAAAAAAAATGTTTTTGACATTTTTAGGCTCAAATGAAAAAATTTAAAAATTTTCAAAAATAATTTGGGACTTAACGGGTTAATTCAAGATAATTTATTGCCCGGGAAATTACAAACATTTGGATAATTTTGGCAATTTCTTTGATGCTTACTTACTAATACTTTTCTTATAGTCATTTATAGCACATAAAATGGTATTGTCTCAATTTCTACAACACATTTACGAAATCCTATAAAATAAAACTTTTAATAATTGCATCGTTTATAATAAAAATTATCTCTAATAAATAAGAGTAAAAAATGAAAGCAAAACTATCACATGAAAAAATGGTAACTCAATAAACGCTTCAATCACACATATAAGGATAAGTGACGTCCGTCAGAGGGACAAACGTTTCTTTGATTGCTTGGGGATTGCCCCACCGAAGGATGTAAGTGGGGCCGCCGGCTTTATCGTTGGTGCCTGACAACCGCGCCCCTCCAAACGGCTGCTGGCCCACGACGCTGCCGGTGCATTTGTCGTTGATGTAAAAATTCCCAGTCGACATTCGCAATTCATCCAGGGCGTATTTCAAGAACTTCCTAAAAACAACCTTTTAATCAACGAAGTGACCGTTTGTGGAAAAACTGACTCATCCTGCGCGAAAACTGCCCCGGTTAGAGAAAAAGGGGTCGATTTATCGACCAAACTCAGCGCTTCCTCCACCTCTTCGTCCTTGTACACGTAAACGGCCATAACGGGGCCGAAAATCTCCTCGGTCATGATTTTATCGTGGGGGTCTTTGCTCTGAATTATGGTCGGCTCGACGAAATATCCGAAACTGAAAAATAAAATGTTCAAAAATCGACATTTCAAATTTTTAGCTTAAAACCTGTCGTCGCATTTTCCGCCGCCGATTATCTCCAAGTTTGGATTCTTTTTCGCATGGTCGATGTAACCTTCGATCCTTTCGAACGCCCGTCCGTCGATGACCGCAGCCGAAAACGTATCGTACTTGGTGGGGTCGCCTATCTTGAGGTTTTTCCTCAACTCGAGCATCCCTTCTTTGATCTAGGAAAAAACTGTTAAAACCGGGGACAATTTAAGAGGGATGAAGGGGACCTGTTGCCACAGGGATTCAGGAACATACATCCTGGCCAGCGCGCTGCACTTCTGGCCGCAGTATTCGAATGCAGCGCGAACGGAACAAGCGACCACAGTGTCCACATCGGCCGAACAATGAATAAAGTGGAAGTTCTTGCCCCCGACCTCTCCAATTATTTTGGGGAAGTTCGCGTAATTGTTGATGTTGGCCCCGACTTGTTGCCAAAGTCTCCGGAACGTCCTAATAAAATTAAATTAAATCCTGGCCGATGAACAACATTGCACGGTTTCCCTCTTGATAAGTGACTCCAGGTATTTTTTGAAAATTGTGCAGGTTATCTTCCAGCAGATACCCTGTGCTACAAAAAATTCCCCAAAAATGTTATTCTAGGGTGACCGGTTACAGTGGCGTAACATGCTAAAGGAGGACCCTGTACAGGGTGTCCCATCACGTGTGGTCAGCTCCAAAATTGAGTTTTAATTGAAAACCATGTATTTGAAATTTGGTGCACGTATGACTCTGGTATAAGGCTAGAAATTTCCGATTTTAAATGTTAATTGTCGGCGTTAGTTTTCGAGAAAAAAAAATAAAAACTGATTTTTTATAAAAAATACTATCTCCCAATTTCGTCAAATTTCACTTTTCAGGATCAGTAAAAAAAATCCAAAAGTTGTAATTAGCCTAAAATTCCCTTATATTCGAATCTTAACAGTAAATGCAATGATTTATGACTGTAAAGATCGTCAGGATATATCCGAAAAGTTAAGTACGATTTAAATTTATTGCATCATAAAAATTTGTCACTGTCGTGTGGAAGCCAGTCGAAGTGAACATCAGTAGCGTATCTAAATCGAACCTTTTTACATTATTGTAGATTTCTAAAATTTTTGTAAGTCCTCTAATAAATGACGATTATGAGAACGAACATGATTTAAAGTATGGATGTTGAGTTACTTTAGATTCTCGCGGAGCTTTCCATTAGCCCATTGACAAAAATGTATGCGGGGCTTTCGAAATCTCGATCATGCGCAGTTGCTGATGTAATTCTATGTGGTAAGGATGATATTTGTGCTTTTTTAATATCGTCCTTACTGAAGATCGGTTAATTCCAGTGTTTTAACCGATTTCCCTAATGTTCAATTGGGGATTATTATCGGCGAGATTTAAAACTGCAGCTTGATTGACTTCATGCTTGACCGTGGGATTCAATATCGTTTTTTCTTTGCCCTTTAAATTTCCGTTTTGTTTCAAGGAATCAACAAGTCTTTGAAATATTTTTCTTTCTGGCGGAATTCTTCGCGGAAAACGTTGGGCGTAAATTTGAGCAGCTTGAATCGAATTTTGCCGTGCTTCTCCATAAATTAATATCATATCAGTCTTTTCTTTGAAAGTAAAGGTAACCGGCATTATAAACGAAAACTAATTAAAACACAGAAATAAAACACAGATAAAAACTTTTTGGACAAAGTTACTCTTCAAAAGCTGAAGTTGAACTGATAACAAAAGTGATACACCCACCCTACGTTTATAACTGACAGTCGATTTTTACGGCTACGTTTACAATTGAAAAATGTAATTCCGACGCAACTTTAGCAATAAAGTCGTTAAATATTTATGGATGAGACTTGCTTTTGAGCAGGTTCTCACGAAAGACTCGAGCAGCACCCTACGACGACAATAATCCGTGAAACTAATTTCCAAATTTACGGGGATGACAAAGTCAGTCTCGAACGAGTTCCGAAATCATTCAGTTCCATACTCATTATCAGCCCGCTATTCAAAATCTTTAGCATGCATCTTTGAACTCAAACATTAATTCAAAATGTAATTTCGACTTAAAAAAAAATAATTCAACTTCCATACTTTACATCATGTTCGTTATTTAGAAATGTACAAGAATGTACAAAAGTTCGATTTAGGTACGCTCCTGATGTTCACTTTCACACGGCAGTGACAAATTTTTACAATGCCATAAATTTAAATCGTACTTACCTTTGCAAAAAAAAGTTAAGTTAGATGGAACTTTTGATATTCACAAGCAATAAATATTGTCGTATTAATTATCTACCTGTTTATAAAAATTCCATTCTTAATTGAAAATTATCAAACTCTTTTGTATTTGTTAGATTTGATGTAAATACTCATCAATAATTAATAAACATGGTTATAAATTATGTACTCAAGATTGATTAACTTAGCATTTAAAGTAATTATAGCAAGATATGTTAAACCGATTATAGTTCATTTTTTAATTCGAGATAAAAAATAAAAAATGAGTTAGCTTTGAAAAACAAAACTTTTAAGTTAGATCAAGTTGAACCACTCTTCTTTCAAGCTATAAATAATGTTACGTGTGATCATTGGAAGAACAGCATCCAGCATGTTACAAAGAATGTTCTAGTGCAATTTATTTTTATTTTTTATCTCGAATTAAAAAATGAACTATAGATGTGCTCAAAATAACAAAATTCCTGATTCATTGTCCCAACTAGTTGATATTTAATGCTGTTAAACCGAAATTATTTTATCCATAAGCTCTTTACTCGATTTTAATATTTTTTAGAAAACAATTTATTTCCGCCATACCAATCTTTTTGAAATTTTGTGGGTAACTAATCCCATACATACTTCGATGTAAAGATTATCCTGGCTTGCGGCCCGGAAGTGGTTGAAATAAATTATTTAAGTTTTTCATGTTTCTTCTTTGTGGCTTCCTCGATTAAACATTAAAGGTATTAACTTCATTTTACCACAAGTTATAGGCAACGATAAGGCCTTCTTAACCCCGCAACGAAAATTGAAATATCTCATTTAGTTTAGCTGTAACTGAATGGTCGTCCTTTAGTGTGTTACCCCACCGTAACCGGCCACCCTAGAATAAAATTTTTAGGGGATTTGTTGTAGCACAATTTTCAAAAAAAATCTGGAGCCACTTATCAACCGTGCAATGTTTTTTAAATGACTTACGGCACGCTCCCGGTGAAATTAATTCCTGCGAGCTGTTGCGAGCAAGTGATCGTATCACCAAACGTCGGGCCGGTAGCAGGGATGAAGTTAACAACGCCTGGAGGAACCCCAGCTTCGCGACAAACTTTAAAAACGTTCCAATTCGACAGGATCGCAGTGTCACTGGGCTTCCAAAGGACGGCATTGCCCTGAGAAGTCGAATTAAGCGACAGTTTCAACTGCGGGGGGACTTACGATTAAAGCCGGAGTGTAGGCGAGATTCCCACCAATCGCCGTGAAGTTGAATGGGGCAATGGCCGCAACGAACCCTTCCATGCCGCGATATCTCATGGAATTTTTGGTGACTTTCGGATTCTCCGAAATGGGTTGGTATTTCGTGGCCTCTTTCATGAAATACGCATTGAATCTGAAGAAATCGATCAGCTCAGCCGAAGAATCGATTTCGGCCTGAATTACAGTTTTCGACTGTCCCAACATGGTCGCGGCATTTAATTTCTGCCGGTAATCGTTCGCCATCAGGCAAGCGGCCGTGTCCCAAATTTTGAGCCTGTCGTTGATTGGAACTCTGTCCCATTGTTTTTGGGCATCGCAAGCGCATGTTATGGCCTTCTGGATCAGGTTTTCGTCGGCGTAGTAAAATTTGGCGATTTTGTGCTTGTGATTGTGGGGCATCACTTGGTATTGGGGCTCTGTGGTTCTGTACTCCTTGTCGCCGATGACGATGGGGACATCTTCGATGCAGCTGGAGGCCGCGGCTAGCTCCTCCTCGAGGTCTTTTCGTTCCTTGGACCCTTTCAGATATGTCAAAATTGGCTCATTTTTAATTCCAAAATCGCTGATTCTTTCCTGCTTGATTACCGATCCTAAGCATCTCAGTCCAATTCTATTGAAAAGATTTTTATTGGAAGTCAAGGTTGAATTAAAGTAATTGCAATTCGTTCAATCTCTGACCTGTGTCCTTGGCACTCTCTAAAAACCGAGGGGCTTCATTTTCGCCAAAGGGGCCAGATAAAATCAATTTAAATTTTCGAATTTCCCGCGAATACAGCCTTCTCGAATAATGTTGCGTATACATATTGATTTTCGCCAGTGGAAAATTCCGCTCCCGTTAATCGCAATTAGGAGACAAATTGGACCAATATTGTCGCCAAACAAGCGATTTGTTCGTTCCAGGTCAAAGATTGACAAATTGGCCTGTGATAAGGGTCTTATCGCCGGGAATTATTGAATTGAACTGACCTTTGAAAATGTGTTGTTTGTTTACAGATAGATAACATTTCGTTTATGTATTGTCGGCGTTTGGTTTTCAATCGAAGTAATTTTGAATTTTGCACACTGAGAGAGAGTAACACACAACTGTCAAATCTTCACCATCTGACTGACGTAACTACAGAATTTACGTAATGCCTCCTACTTCGTCCCAATTTATTGCACCGGTGGACCAATAAAACCGCGAACATTCAATGGAAACCTTCCACCCAACCAATTTAATTAATCCCAATAAAACCGCAATCTCTTTTGAGATAAACTCTTCAAGTCCTCGCCATATCTCGGTGACGTTTGTGCAAAGCCACCTTGACTTGGCAAGAAATTGGCGACGACTTTTCCGCCAATGGAAAGGGTTCGGACTGTTCAAAAAAACTTTCCACTGTATTTTCGCAGCCCTCGCCGATATTTTTAAAGAAATCGACTCTGCCAATACTTTGCAAAACAATGCATCATTTAATTATTTTAAAACCGGCCAGAAATAATTCAAATTCAATCAAATTTTCGGCATTTTCGCCGACTTTTAATGTAAATAAAATGAGTCACGAGCGGTTTTAATTATAGACGAATAGACATAAAAATAGACAATTAATTAAAAATAATTTTCGACGAGTACGCAACCCACCGTGCGCCGCACGAACGATGGGTTGCCTACATGATATTATGAATTAAAAGATATCCTGACGCTTGTGTTGCGTGTGACGTCAGCCTGTGACACGAACATTTCATGATATTATGGCGGTTTACAGCCAGATTCAACTTTGTTCTCTTATGGGGGTTCTAATGTAACGTATAGACAAAATAACTTCCTTATTTTAATAAGCTGCAAACTGATTCACAAATTAATCAAATTCTACAAATTGGCTTAAACAAAAAATTTAAAAAAATATTATTAAATAAATTGCAGGCAAACAAATAAACAGATCTTTGTACAAGATTATCTAACGACTATAAAATCTTAAAGAAAAATAAAATGTTGCAAATTCCAAAGCCATTTTGTACAGGGTGTCCCAACAGTTGTGACCACTCCCAAAATTGAACTTTAATTGAAAGCTATGTATTTGAAATTTGGTGCACGTATGACTTTGGTACGAGGCTAGAAATTTCTAGTTTTAAATGTTAATTGTCGGCGTTAGTTTTCGAGGAAAAAAGTAAAAATTGATTTTTGATTAAAATAATATCTCCCAATTTCGTCCAATTTCACTTTTCAGGAATCAGTATGATTGAGACAAAGATATCAAAAATTTAAAAAAATCCAAAAGCTGTAATTAGTCTAAAATTCCCTTATATTGATATCTCAAGAGTAATAGTATTGATTTATGACTGTAAATAGTCGTTAGTACTATCCGCAAAGGTAAATGCGATTTAAATTTATGGCATTGTAAAAATTTGTCATTGTAGAGTGAAAGCCGGTCGATATGAACAACAGGAGCTTACCTAAGTCGAGCCTTTTTACATTCTTGTACATTTCTAAAGTTTACGTAAATTGTAAGTTCTCTAATAAATTACGATTATGAGTACGAAGACACTTTAAACTGTGGATGTTGAATTAGTTTATTTAACTTGAAGACGACTTATTACATTTTTCGTTTGAAATATTTTCGGTGCGGTTATGGAAAAGGGACAGACCGTTCCAGGTACCAGTTGCCTACTTCCAGTTTCGGAGAAATTTTTACAATGCCATAAATTTAAATCGCACTTACTTCTGCAGATATATACTAACGACTATTTACAGTCATAAATCAATACTTCTACTCTTGAGATTTAAATATAAGAGAATTTTAGACTAATTGCAGCTTTTGGAATTTTTCTTTTACTTTGGATATCTTTGTCTCAATCATACTGATCCTGAAAAGTGAAATTTGATAAAATTGGGAGATACTATTTTTATAAAAAATCAGTTTTTACTTTTTTCTTGAAAACTAACGCCGACAATTAACATTTAAAACTGGAAATTTCTAGCCTTATACCAGAGCCATGAATGCACCAAATTTCAAATAAATAACTTTTAATTAAAGCTCAATTTTGAGGCTGGCCACAAGTGATGGGACACCCTATACATGCTACCGAAATTACAACGTTTTTAATTTAACTTCCCAAATTAGTTGATCCTGTCTCTCAATATAAGACAAATGTTTTTTCATATTTTAATGTTTCTGAATTTAGGGTGCTTCTTATAATGAATGGTATAATTATGTTTTTTTGTACTCAATGAGCGAAATAAAATATAGACTATACTTATTTATATTTATTTTGTTATAAATTATTTGTCTCATATTTTTATTACACAGCTTTCTGAGCTAAACCGAATAAACAAATATTGCTGCGAAACTCATTTAAGTATAGGGGCCATGCAATAAGGCCGAGAATCGCTTACTTGGTCACACAGTGACGTCATGCGCGAAATTACCTCATTTTCATCCACCGAATGATCATTATCTTGTTAAAGTTATAGTATCATGGGTTGCCTATCGAAATAAAAATAACTTGTTTATTTAATGGCGCAACTTTTTAAACAAATTTACAAAGTGATTTTTGAAACACAATGGATCATAAAATGAGTCGGAAAATTTTATTTACCAAATAAAATCGACATTAAATTCAGCAAATATTGCCCCATTACAACTGGAGTGGTCTCTAAGGGAAAGACGGTGAAAACGAGCCAGAGAAAATTACAGAAATTCGAAACCACCAACAGCACATACGGGAAAATGAACAACATCGACAGATTGATTATTTCTTGTTTAATCGAAAATGGGATACGAAGGATTTGGATTAAACTCGTCCCAAAACTGACCGATACATTTTGCAAAAGCACATACGAAATTAAAATCGGCCAGATTGGAAGTTGAGTCTCGAAAATGATGGCTGCAAGCCCCAAACACGACAGCAGTGTTGCCAATTTAATTTTGGCGAAATTTAACACTAAATTGTGGACGAAAATCGTACCAACTGCGACGTGAAAGATGGGAAAGTTGAAAGTTAGCCCAGCTAGAAAACTGAAGATTGGGACTGTTAAAAGTTCGTTGGGGCTTCTCCAAATGTTTTGCAAAAATAACACCGTTGTTGCGAATCGTAATAACAAGTTTTTCTTTGGCCATAATACCGTCTTTGCGAATGGTAGAGAGAAGTTTCTTTTGGGCCTGGACCAAATCATGAAGAGTAATAAGGAGATTAGTGGCGTTATCCACAAAGGGTTGGTGCGCTTGGCGCCGGCGATGGTGGCTTCCAAGCAGATGAACGCACCGATCGTCGGCCAAATTGGGACTCCCATGGTTTTGCTCAACGTCCAAATTAAGAGCACTCGCAGGTTTTCACTTGTTCTGATCATGGCGCCCTTAAAAAATTGGTGTTAGACAAGTGGCAGGATTGGCACTTATGTTTTTAAGTCTCACTTGCGGTGCTTTGGCTCCGCCCCTTGCGCTGTTCGCAGTTCTTCACTGACTGAATCCGCTCGGTCGTCTGGATCCGTTATCGCAAACGGATTAAGATAGTTGGTATGGCACGAAGTTTTGTTTTTTAATGACGTAATAGAAATTCGTCCAGGGAAAATAGTTTCACGAAAAAATTGTTCAAGATGAATTGGAAGTCAGTGAAATAAATTAAAATTATATTAGAGTATAATAATAATGGGAGTGTTGCGGCGACGCGAGTAACGTAAACACGTCTCCGTCACGCAGGGAAAAGAAAGTAAAGATTGTTAGAGTTGGTGATGTGGAATTAAAAAGACATTTGGTGAAGTGAGGAAATGAAGAACGTGTAAGTGAGGAATAATAGCGGTGTAACCAAGGAGCCCCAAATAACGAAGATTTTAATACGATGGACATCTAGAGCGTTGAATCCGTGACAAGTAAGCGATTGAAATAAGAAGAAATTTGATGAAGGGAGGAATTGAAAAACGGGGGAAGGAGGAACAGTAGTGGTGTAAGTGAGGAGCCCCAAATAACGAAGATTTTGGTACGGTCGTCATCTCGAGCGTTGAACTGTAAAACGAGTAGTTGAGATAGAGTTAGTGGTGTGAGAGAGAACGATAGTGCGTGGAATTTAACCGCGACGAGTAAGCGATTGTAATTGAATCCAAGCTAGAAGTGTGAGTGAGATAGAGAGTAAGCGGAAGTAGAGCGCTGCAAGTGCATTCTGTTGAAAGGTCGTTGTAATGTTCCGACAAAGTAATTAGAAAAAGGGAAAGAGAAGAAGAATTACGATCCTTTGAAAAGATCAAAATAGTAGTAAGGTCGCCAGAGTCCCAAAAGCAAATAGAGTTAGCAGAAATGGAAGAGCTAAAGAGCATGATAAAAAATTGGGCTGCAGAAATCAAGGAAGAAATAAAGACCAATAAGGATGAAATGGTAGAAGAGTTTCAAAAACTGAGGGAGGAATGGAAGGCAACGGAGGAGGAGTGGAAGCAGGAGGGAGTCAAATTAAAGGCATCTGAAAACGGAAGGTGTAAGAAGGAAAACGGACTAAGTGCAGTCAAAAAACTAAGTGAGGAAGATGAACGGGAAGGAAGTACGACGACACGGGCGGGATTAAGGTTAAATGAGACGGTGAATAAAACGAAAGTCATAAGGAAAAAAATAGAGAGAGAAGCAAGTGGGAAAAAGGAAAGTGAGAAAAGTAGCTGTGCAAAGCAGAATGTTAATCTACGAATAGGGTCAGGGAATGTAAGTGAGACGTTTGTGGAAGCAAAGCTAAAACAGATCGGCAGTGAAATCAAAAAGTATGAGTTTGATATAGTTGCACTACAAGAAACAAAGCAAACCGGGAATACTACAATGGAAATTGAGGATTATGAGTTTTTTAACAGTGGAAAAATGAGAAGAGGAAGACCCAAGTCGAGATGGAAGGACGAAGCGGGGCAGGTGATGAGGATGCAGAATAGTAGGGTTCCAAAGAAGATTTTGGAAAGTGAAGTAGGTGGAAAAATGAAAAGAGGAAGACCCAAGTCGGGATGGAAGGATGAAGTAATTAAGGACATAGGAGGCAGTAAAATCAGTAACTGGAAATTCAGAAAACACCAAATGTAAATCAGAAAGTATCAATTGTAATTCAGAAAGTATTAATTGTAGTTCAGATTATGTAATTGTAATTCAGAAAACATCAATTGTAAATCAGAAAGTATCAATGGTAATTCAAAAAGTATAATTGTAGTTCAGATTATTTAATCGTAATTCAGAAAAAACCAATTGTAAATCAAAAAGTATCAATTGTAATTCAGAAACCATTAATTGTAGTTCAGATTATTTAATTGTAATTCAGAAAGCATGAATTGTAATTGAGGTTCGTCAATTGTAAGTCAGAAAACACCAATTGTAAATCAGAAAGTATCAATGTAGTTCAGAAAGTATAATTGTAATTCAGAAAGCAACAATTGTATTCAAGCCATGAGCCTACAAGGCCTGACGTGCTAAAATATATATATAATAATAATTCTAGAATTCAAATTACGTCAAAACATAATAATAATTGCATGATTCCTTATTACATCTATAATAATAAAAGTGTACACTATGTAAATTAAAAGTTGTACGGGGCGAGTCAAGTTTTACCGCCGGTGGTAAAATAGCCCTTCAAAATAATATGTCAATTCTCATAAATTGCATGAGTAATTTTATACTAATAAGGAACATAGAAACAGGTAAAATTTTGGCTTTATCTCAATCACCAGTTGTTCAATTTATTAGTTTTTTTGATGTACAAACAGTAAAATATTTTTACACAATTTAGTGTAATTGAAATAATTTTACTAATTTACGATTATTAAATAAAACCATTTTCGTATTAGAATGTATTTTTTTAAATGATTTACCACAAGTAGACCAATTCACCGGACAATGGTATTGATTTAGGGTACTTGAAAGATTATTTATGACAGTCACTAAATTTAACTTAAAAATGCAGGCCTAACGGCAACAGTTTGATGGGTCGATCATAAACTATTGTTAGGGTGGTAAACCGCATTATCCACTGTTACAAAGTCATAAATAAAGGCATTTCTCATGTTTTTTTTTCAATTTTCAGATATTAATGCTACGAATAATTTGTCAAATTTTGAATTGAAAAACCAAACATCGACATTTTCCCCAAAACTCTGTTTTCCTTTTTTGGCTTCAAATAAAGATAATTTGGAAAATTTGTAGCACTATTCGAAAGGGTAAACTTCAACTGATGTAACATGTAAATTGCATACTTTCCCCTCAATGTTTAATAGGTATTATGGTCGCAGGGGTAAAACTTGACTCAGCCTGTATATCTCGGCGGCGAATTGTGAAATCAGTCGTTTCATAAAACGCATAGTCGTTTTCTAAATGACTGGGCAGATTGTAGAATAAAGAATGAACAGAGAATTTTTACAATTTGACTGGCAATTTTAGGCGCTTTACAAAACGCAGAATAGTTCTGTCTTATTAAAAAATGATTTTAAATTTTGCTTGTTTTAAAATATGACTGGTTCTATTCAGACTGGACAGTTGTATTCAGGTCAGGTTGGACGATTAAAACCCTATCAAACCTATCTCACCCAAGTTAAACCTTATAAAATCTGGTTAAAACTCTGAAAACCCACGTGGAAAGTATCTAACCCGACTCAAACCTTATAAAACCTGACCTGATCAACCTGTTGGTTAGATCAGGTTTGACTCGGGTGAGATAGGTTTGTTAGTGTATTAATACACTTACTATCTTATATTAATGACTGTATACACTTGCTACATGGTGTACACAGTTACTAGTCATAGTGTTACTCTCAATTATTATTTCATACTTCTACTGAAATCTTCCATAAGTGTATACATTTACTAGTTAGTGTATGCACTCACTAAAGTTCCATACTTCCATACAACCTTATATTCTTAATAATGTCCTTTGCGTTCAGCTGGCGCCAATTTATTTTATTACTTGAATTAAAATTACCTCTAAATTTTTATGACACCAATTAAAATTATGCTTTTAATTTTAATTCAAACATTTAAAATTATGATTTGAATTATTATTACACTTGCATTCATTTGACATATTAAAATTTTGAAAACAATCCCAATGTATACAAGGGGTTTATTTCTCTTAAAAAATAAAAATAATTCCTCGAATTTTTATTATTTATAGATATAATAAGGATTCATGCAATTATTATTATGTTTTGACGTAATTTGAATTCAAGAATTATTTTTATACTCCAATATAATTTTAATTTATTTCCCCGACTTCCAATTTATTTTGAACAATTTTTTCTTGCAACTTTTTTCTCCGAACGAATTTCAATTATGTCATTAAAAAGCAAAACGGTGTGCCAAGAGTTGGGGCGTTCATAAATCAAAATGAAGTCCTTGCAACATTTTTATTTGATAACACAAGTGCTAAATAGTACAACACACCATAAAATATGGTAATCATTAACAGTCTAATGTGTGTAAAGGCACTCACAAAAACTCTCGGAAAAATACCTAAAAAATTGACTCTGTAGGTGAAAGTACATTTCTCCACAAATCAGTGCAATGGTAACTAAAAGAAGAAAATTCCGTTTTAAAAACTAAAAAACTAATAATTCTAGCAGCAGCATTACGAGGCGTAAAGTACAAAAATTTGCTATCATTTACGAACACAGTGAGCAAATATTGCCCTTAAACAAGAACTTTCCGTCCGGGACCGTAAGGCAGATGGGCCGGACCGAAACGTTTCTCAAAAATACAATTCTCTTGAAAGGCCACGATTTATATTTTTCATTTAACTCTTAATACTGCTAACTGAGCGGTATCGTCCTAGCCGTCAACATGACCAGAGTAATCTATAAACTCTAAACGCAAAATTAACGAGGATCGGACCGAGACCGGGAAGTCAACCAGAAACCCAAAATGGTAACTATTGGTGTGAGTTGGGTTCCAGGTCGCAATTTTGATTTAGCACCGGATGTTGATGGCGGTCTCGGCCCGATCGCTTTAAACATTAAAAATACAACATTCAACAAGACTAAACTTTGTATAAAATATACATACTGACCTAACAGTTTGTACTTAAAAACTACAAAATAACGACTCGCAGAAAAATCCCAAAAACCCATCTCTGCGAGTCGGACAGCTGTGTTTCAGCCAGGTGAAACAAAACACTATTTACGCATTAGATTAAAAAAATGTACATCATAGGAACAGTTTAAACGGCGTGAGAATTACACTCCTTACCCTAATAAAATTGCCTATCTGGAATTTCGGAAACAATCACAAGAAGCGGAATGGAATCACAACCTAGATACCAGAAAACCGCGCCCCAATCAGCGTCCGCTGAATTTTAATGCGCATCAATTATTCGCGCATCAATTATTCACGTTGGGAACCTCACCACTCCATCATTTTGGCGCGCGCGTCGATGCTCGGCCGTCTTTCTATCCGCACGTAGGGCTGCATCCGGAACTCGCTGACGCGGCGCTTAATTATCAATTTCGGCAGGCCGACCCTGGATTTGCTCTGGTAAACCGAGTAGCCCTCGACGGCGTCGTCGTCCAGGCGGCCAGGAACCTTAAACTCGCCGTCCGATTCGGAATCGGCGTCGCTGTACAAATTCCGGAAGCGCTTGCGGCGCCTGCGCTCTGGCACTTTCTTCAGATGAATCTTGAAGTTCTCCTGAACCACGCAAGGTGGCGTCTCGTCGAGCGGGGACGATTTCTTGATTTCGTATTCCTGCTCGCCGAACTTGAGCTTGCCGTTGATTTGGCTCAGCAGGCGCTTGTAGGTTATGATGTCCTTCACTTTGTTCAGTTCTTCTTTTGTCAACTTTTCCCTATTTAAGAAGCGCTTCATCAACAGATCGTTCTCCGAAATCGGCTCGGTTCTCTCCTTCTTGGGAAGTTGGAGCTGAATCGTGAAGTCCGGCTTCGGTGGATCAGACTTCTTGTAAAAAACATTGAAGTACTCCTGGTTTGTGTTGGGGTGCCTCAAGTACGCCGAAGTGTGGAAAGTGTTGTGGTAATGGTTTATCTCGTCTTTTTTGATGAAATCCAGGAGGCCGAAGGGTTCCGAAAGATGGCTCTTTCTGTTGTTGTACTCTTGGAGGCTTAGTCTGCGTTTTTGGGGACTGGATGTGAGGTCTTCTTGATCCATCTCCCAGTCGTTGGAGAACTGCCTGACTTTCTTCACTTGAACTTTGATTCGGTCCGACGTCGAGCTGATGCATTTTTCTTGCACGTCATGGATATTCTTCTTGGCGGGGCGTTCCACCACATTGCAACACTTGGCCACCTTTGGGGCGGGTTCGACTTTAGGGGCGACTTCCTCCACTTTTTTCTCCGGTTTTTCAGCTTCTGGTTTGGTGCGCTTCTTGTTCCGATTGATCTCTTCTTTATTCAATTCGTCGATTTTCGATTTTTTGTTGTACATTTTGATCCGGACGTTCGCTTTTCGTTGGTTCTCCTCCTCGCGCTTGGGACAAACCTTGCCTTCTGGTTTCCTCGGCGGTTCTTGGCTGGAGACGTTGTTGTCCTGCACCCACTTCTCCCTCAACTTGTTCTTGGGCTTGTGGCTTTTCTTCTCGGCGTCCTTGTCGTCTTTTTTAGATTTTTCGGAAATTTTCCTCTTACGCTTTGGTTCGATCGGCGGAGGGGAGAACTGGTACCTCTTGAGAGCGGCCTTGGTTCTCATTGAGGTCCTCAAAACGGTCGGGTCAACTGGTACTGGCTCGGGGATTTTTTTTATGAAGTCATCTTCGTCCGAATTCCCCTTTCGGGTTATTATCCGCTTGTACTTTTTCAGCTTGTTTTCGATGAGTTTGTCTTTTGGTTTTGTTTCGCTCTCGTCACACTTGGGCTCGAAGATCTTTTCCAGTTCCGGTTCCAGTTTCGGTTCCGGTTTGTCCACGTCCACACACGAACTGGTCACTTCAGGTTTCTCCACAACTTCTTCGGTTTTTTCCTCTTGGACCTCGTTGGAACACACCACGACTTCATGCTCGATTTCGGCCATGCTGTCACACTCAATTTCCCCCTCCACACATATCCTCTCTTCAGGAATTAAATCTTCGAGAGGTGGTTCATTAACAATTGGAGCTTCTTCATCAACGATTTGAACTTCTTCATTAACGAGTGAAATTTCTTCATTATTCATTGGAACTTCTTCATTATTAATTAGAACTTCTTCATTTTGAATTGGAACTTCTTCATTATTCATTGTAACTTCTTCATTATCTGGAACTTCTTCATTATCGGTTGGAACTTCAGCATTACCGATTGCAGCTTCTTCATTATCACTTGAAGCTTCTTCATTGTCGATTGGAACTTCTTCATTCTCACTTGAAGCTTCTTCATTAATGCTTGTAGCTTCTTCATTGACAATAGGAGCATTGGAAAAGTTCTTTACGGTTATAATCTTCTGACCATCGTGGACCATCACATTAATTTCCAGCAATTCATCGGCGATTTGCAGGAGGATGTTGTTCTCATCGATTTTAATTGCGTTCCTCGTTTCGTACTGAACATTACTGACGTCTCTTTCCTCAACTTCTTCTTCGTCGCTTTTATCATCCTCAATTAAAAACTCCTCGACTTCTTCGACCGTTTCCACGATTTCTGTGTCCAGTTCTTCCGCCGATTCAAGAAGAGGCGTTTCGACCTCTTGTTCTGGTTCATCTTCAGGAGGTTCAGCTTCAGCAGTGCTTATGTCATTAACCTCCTCGGGTTCAGGAGGAAGTTTTGCGATTTTTCCAATTGGAACTTCCGGTAATAAATCAGGTGCGGTTTCGTGAATCTGCTGATTAACTTCTTCGACGTTCTTAGGCGACAAAGGCATCATTTCGTAATCGTCCTCTGGAATGTCGGTTTCTGAAGATTTGGTCTCTTCTGGAATGTTAGTTTCTTCTGTCAGTTTCGGTTCTTGTGGAATGGTGTTTGGGCTTTCCGTTTCTTCTGGAATTTTGGGTTCTTCAAGATTTGTTTCTTGTGGAATTTCATCTTCTTTGGGAGTTTTCGTTGATTCGTGGATTACTTCGGAAACTGTCTTCATCTCTGAAGTTTTATCTTCTTCGGGGATATGATTTTCTTCCTGAATTTGATAGTTTTGTTCTGAAATTGTAATTGTCTCTTCGGGAGGAGCGACGTCTTCTTGCGAAACAGCCTCTTTATTGCTGCTGTCGACGTTTTGGTCAATGGTATCTTCAGTCTTTTCGGAATCTTTGGCATTATTGTCTGTTTGAGTGCAGGTCTCCATTTGGTTAATCTTAGTTTCGCAAGAATTCTTTCGTTTTTCGGCTTCCATCTTGGCCTTATTGAAAATGACGCCGTGGATTTTCTCCATCTCCTTGTAAACAATGCACATCTCTTCGTCGGATGGGAAATTTTCAGTTTCCGACCTTTGGCCCACTTCCACGTCCACGTCTAAAATGGGCATGTTTTTTGGGCTAAAAGGCCGGTCGGTTTCTTCCACACTTTTTACCGCGTCCACGATCACACTGGTGGGTTCGTTCGATTCTTTGTCAACGTCTCCTTTCGTTGGGTTTTGAATAACATTTTCTCGCACCACCTCAATTGGTTCACTTTTTTTGGCGATTTCGGCCTCTGTGTTGGTGGTGGTTTTGTCATTTTTGGAATTGGTTTCAGTGGCTTTTTCGGAGACCTTGTCACCACTTGACTCAGTGGCCATTGGAGTTATTTGCACGGCCACTCCACTGTCTAAAACGAACCTGCCATTTTCAGATTCTGAACTTTCGGTATCAACAACGATCCTTTCAGGAACGGAAATGGCCGCCCCTTTCTCAACACTATGATAAAACCCCCGAATATCTTCAGGTAACTTATCAAACTGGGCCAAATGCATAAACTGAGGCAGGTTTTCGCTGGTGATTTCAGTCGAGTCCAAAACGTACAAATGTTGTCCCGAACCGTCATCGTCCTTAAGCCTAATTGGTCCCTTTAAAAACTGCAATTTCTCCGAATCCAACGCGTTACCCTGCACCACCATCTCCGACAAGTTTCCGATCATATCCTCGTCGACCCAAGTCTCCAGGAACTGCTTCAGGCTGTTCGATTTGGTGGATCTGGAGTCGCCGCTCATATCCGGAGATATTTGAGGATTGGGAATGTAAGAAGTCTTGTACCCTTGAGAGGAATAAAATTCCTGCGGCATGTGCGCCCTCCTGTGTTGGTAGTGCTGCGCGTACTCCAACTGGCTGCACTGGGGATAATTCGGAGACATTTTCGGCGGCATCGGGCCGTAATTAATTCCGCCCATGTTTTCAGTGTAAGTCCTACGAGGCGATATGTTCCTAGGAGGTTGTTCCATGTGATTGTTGATTTTACACTCTTGAGGAAACTTGGTCCCGTGTTGGTACGGATGCATCCTCGCGTAATGGTCGGGTTGCACGTTATGTTTTATATTACAATTATAAGAAGGGGAGTAATTGTAAGCTTGTGACACTGAAACGTTTCTAAGAGGGGGTTGGGAGTAGTTGGGGCCGTTATGCAAACCGTACACGCGTTGGGGTTGCGGGTAAGAGCGCTGCTCGAGTCCGTGATACATGGCCACTTGATGGTCGCGGATGTGGGGGTCATTTATAATGTTCTGCGCCATCCGAGGGTTGATTTTGTTGAGGTGCGCTAGGAAGTTGTTCGGCTCAGAAGGATACGACCTTTGGTATTGACTTTGCATACTGTACTTGTTGGACAGGTACTGTTGGTACTGGTGCTCCTTCTGCATGTACTGGTGCATCTGGGGCTCCTTGGTCACGTAAGAAGGCATCTGGGATTCTTTCTGGATGTACTGGTGGAGGTTCGAATTCAAATGGTCGGGATACTGTTTCATGTGGGACTGTGGCACGCTGCACATTTCAATGTACTCTTTACCTTTCGGCTTTTGGATATGTTCGATTCGTTGACTCGGTTGCGTCTCAACAATTTCGGAATACTTCACGGGCGCCGGGGGCTTGTACGAGACACTGGAGAAAAACTCATTAGCGATTTTCTCTCGTGAGTGCGAAGACCTACTTGTAATCGGCGTACTGGTGCGGATATCGATCCAATTCGTTCGTGGGTCGTGGATAGTGCGAATGCGGTGCAACACGAGCTATGTGGTTGTGGGTGGAACTTTCACCCACAGAGACTGCAGGCTGATCGGAAGAGATTGCTTGCTTTTCCAGACAGGAATCCTTTTTTCTCCATTGCCTAAGCGAGCTGGTGCTACTCCCATTCCCAGGCTTTGAAAAAGAAAACCCATTTAAAAAAATGACACTTTAACGACGGCGTCGTGGAACCGATAACAGGTGGACGTTAATTATTAACTAGTTTCGATACACTCGAGATTCCATTTACTTTTTTAAACGTTTGCGGAAGGTTTTTTTTTTCCTCAAAATAAAATTAGGCAACCAAACGTACACGAATTTTAATTTCAAAAACTGTTTCAATCAATTTTTTTTAGTTTTAATTAAAATAATGGGTGGAGTGGGTTCAAAATGTATTAAATGTTTGCACAAATTGTTTTCCTCAAAATTAAATTAGGCCACCAAACGAGCTCAATTTTCAAAATTCCGCAAAAATTGCCACCAAAAACAATTTGTTCACTTGTGTACTTCATTTAAATAATAGGCAAACAGGATTCAAATTTTCTCAAAATTAAATTAGACAATCTTCAAAATTACAGAAAAGTTTCAACAAAAAACAATTTATACTTCATTTAAATAATTGTCAAACAGGATTCAAATTGTTTTCTCAAAATGAAATTAGGCAATTTTCAAAATTACAGAAAAGTTGCCACGAGAAACAATTTGTTCATTTGTATACTTCATTTAAATAATTGTCAAACAGGATTCAAATTGTTTTCTTAAAATGAAATTAGGCAATTTTCAAAATTACAGAAAAGTTGCCACGAAAAACAATTTGTTCATTTGTTTTTATACTTCATTTAAGTAATTGTCAAACAGGATTCAAATTGTTTTCTCAAAATTAAATTAGGCAATTTTCAAAATTACAGAAAAGTTGCCACGAAAAACAATTTGTTCATTTGTTTTTATACTTCATTTAAGTAATTGTCAAACAGGATTCAAATTGTTTTCTCAAAATTAAATTAGGCAATTTTCAAAATTACAGAAATTTGCTACGAAAAATAATTTTTTCATTTGTTTTTGTACTTCATTTAAATAATAGGTAAACAGGATTCAAATTGTTTTCTCAAAATGAAATTAGGCAATTTTGAACATTAAAGGTTGCCACGAAAACCAATTTTTTCATTTGTTTTTGTATTTCATTTAAGTAATAGGCAAACAGGATTCAAATTTTCTCAAAATGAAATTAGGCAATTTTCAAAATTACAGAAAAGTTGCCACGAAAAACAATTTGTTCATTTGTTTTTATACTTCATTTAAGTAATTGTCAAACAGGATTCAAATTGTTTTCTCAAAATTAAATTAGGCAATTTTCAAAATTACAGAAATTTGCTACGAAAAATAATTTTTTCATTTGTTTTTATACTTCATTTAAATAATAGGTAAACAGGATTCAAATTGTTTTCTCAAAATGAAATTAGGCAATTTTGAACATTAAAGGTTGCCACGAAAACCAATTTTTTCATTTGTTTTTGTATTTCATTTAAGTAATAGGCAAACAGGATTCAAATTTTCTCAAAATGAAATTAGGCAATTTTCAAAATTACAGAAAAGTTGCCACGAAAAACAATTTGTTCATTTGTTTGTGTATTTAATTAAAATATTATATGAAAAAAATATTCAATGACATTGCAAAAAGGTCATTTACATAAACAAATTTCAGCATTTTTTTATTAATTAAATTAATATTCGATGTAAACAAATTATAGAAACAATACGCAACAGAATTTTGAGGCATTGCACGTTTGGTGGCCTAAGATCAGGCGCTAATTTTCCGAAAACGCAATCCGACCAGGAATTTAAGCAATCGTGGTGTAACGAAAGCCTCAAATTCGAATACCGCACAGGCGAGGTTATCTCGCACGTGGAACTAACTTAATAAAAAAAAATAATGAGCAATACCTTCCTGATAAAACGACACGTTTCGCAATTAACGACAACTTATCGAAAACTCGCGTTAAACGCGCCGAACGTCGCACCTGTAACTTTTCGTCGAACTCACCAAGACTTCTGGTGGGGCATACTGTGGGGGATGGTGGGAGGGCGCAGCTCCTTGGCTGTATTGGGACCCACCATACTGCATCAGGCACTGAAAAAACAAAACGAAAAATTCCTGAACGGTAACGTCGCCAAACGATAATTATTAATCGCTTTTGCTTCGTTTTCATCGAGCGAGCGATCGAAGTTTTCATTTAACCTTCCAGTAGTGGCACCTTTTTTGAGACATTAGAGTCGCTGCGGAGTGTGACTCCGCAAAAGAAAATTCTATATTTTTTTGAAATTTTAAGTTAAAATTGGTAATAAAGTATAGAATTTCCAAATGTATTATTAATTTGTTATGCCATAAACATTAAAAAAAAAGTTTTGAGCAGAAACATTTTCAAAAAACTTTAATGAATACTACCTACAACACAAAATTTTAATAATTTTACTAGATATTGTACAAAATAAATACTGAAAACTTTTTATTTTACTGGTTCTCTTGTGGACCATTGAACAAGCTAATTTTAACTTAAACTTTAACTCAAACTTTGGTGTACATGTCGCAGCCATATTGTAGAATACGCCGCAATATGAAGCGGATAGCCACTTTACAAAGCAGCTCTGTTTTGTAAAACGGCTGATTAACGTTTAGGCAGATTGTTTAGCCGAAATGTTAACTATGTGTAATGTAGGGCGACAATCAGCCATATTGTAGATGTCGGCGGCGAATTGTAAATTCAGTCGTTTTCTAAATGATTGGGGAGATTGTAAAATATAGAATGAACAGAGAATTTTTACAACTTGACTGAAAATTTTAGGTGTTTTATGAATCACTGAATAAGTCAGTCCGTTTGATAAAGGAAGAATTGTTAGACATTTTATAAAAAAAAACCTTTTATATCGAGTTAAACCTTTTTCTTATAGTTATGACTTCATATTTGTCATAGCTACAAGGAAAGGTTTTCTTTATATAAAGTCCCTTTTCGCGGTTTTATAAAACGGCGACCCGTCATTTTGTTGCATTGGAGAACGCCAAACGTCGTTACAGTAAGGCTGACCAACGTTTAGCCGTATTACAACCCGCCTAAACGTTAACCAGCCGATTTACAAAACCGAGCCGTTTTATAATGCGGCTAGCCGGTTTGTATTGTAGTGGATTCTACAATCCGTCTGCGACATCTATAATCCAATATTCCCAAAAAGTGGATATTGAACAAATCAATATTAACTTGACGATTTGTCAAACAACTTCAAAATTAACAATAAATTAATGGTTTCTTTTTAATATGAAAAAACGTACGCTGTCATTTTGCATACAAAGGTTTGTCTATGACGTCAATAGTCGCTGCGTTCGAAAGAATGGGAAATTCCTTGTAAAATCAAAAAAACATAATCGTGCGGAGCGAGACTCCGCATGCGACTACTGGAAGGTTAAGCTAATGGGAAATATTTCTCTAATTCTACGGGACTAAATAAAATCGGGCCTTGGGGGACTTTTTGTGTTTGAAATCCAGTTGTGATTGTCACAAGGCCGCGCGATATCTGTACGTGCATGATAATACCAGGAAAACAAAGCCGGTGAGGTCACTGCTTCTGGCGAAGAGGAAAAATTATTTAGTCAACTCGTCCCATTCGACATGAGGTGGAATCAGTTATCTTTGAGAAATTATCGGTCAATTAAGATATTCATATTTATTTTGGTGCGATAACCGAAAGTACAGTTGATAACAGAACGCTAGAATCGGTGAAGTTTGCTCCAGCATTTACGAGCAATTAGTGGGCAGGCTTGATAATTTAACGGAGCAGCTAAGTAGAAATACTGTTATGTACTTACGACATTTAAAAAGGAAAAAAACAGCTCTTATTTACTGCACACAAATACAAACGCAAGTTCAAGATTAGCTTTTATTTTTTTTCCCCAATGGAACGTTTGGATTTATGGAGGTATTGTAATGTAAAAATGAGGTAATTATTCTTAATATATTAATTGTTACAAATTGGTCGTTAAAACGAACTCTATGGCACGCCGTTTTGCTTTTGACACAATAGAAATTGTTCCAGAGAAAAAAGTTTCAAGAAAAAATTGTTCAAAATAAATTGGAAGTCAGTGAAATAGATTAAAATTATATTTGAGTATAATAATAATTCTTGAATTCAAATTATGTCAAAACATAATAATAATTGCATGAATTCTTATTATATCTATACAGGGTGAGTTACGGTTTACCGCCGGTGGTAAAATAGCCCTTCAAAATAATTCGTCAATTCTCATAAATTGCATGAGTAATTTTATATTATTAAGGAACAGAAACAGGTAAAATTTTGGCTTTATCTCAATTACTAGTTGTTCAATTTATTAGTATTTTTGATGTACAAACAGTAAAATATTTTTACACAATTTAGTGTAAGTAATTGAAATAATTTTACTAATTTACGATTATTAAATAAAACCATTTCCGTATTAGAAGGTATTTTTTTAAAAGATTTACGACAAGTAGACCAATTTACCGGACAATGGTATTGATTTAGGGTACTCGAAAGATTATTTATGACAGTCACTAAATTTAACTTAAGAATGCAGGCCTAACGTCAACTGAAAAGCTGCCTCGTCCAGTTTGATGGGTCGATCATAAACTATTGTTAGGGTGGTAAACCGCATTATCCACTGTTAGAAAGTCGCAAATAAAGGGATTTCTCGTGCTTTATCTTAAATTTGATTGAACTCAAAAAAGAAATAATTTTTTTACGAATGAAATTGCAGATATTAATGCTACGAATAATTTGTCAAATTTTGAATTAAAAAACCAAACATCGAAATTTTTCCCAAAACTGTTTTACTTTTTTGGCTTCAAATAAAAATAATTTGGAAAATTTGTAGCACTAATCGAAAGTGTAAACTTCAACTGATGTAACATGTAAATTGCATACTTTCCCCTCAATGCTTAATAGGTATTATGGCCGCAGGGGTAAAACTTTACTCAGCCTGTATATGTCGGCGGCGAATTGTAAAATCAGTCGTTTCATAAAAAGCCTAGTCGTTTTCGAAATGACTGGGCAGATTGAAGAATATAGAATAAACAGAGAATTTTTACAATTTGACTGGAAATTTTAGGCGTTTTACAAAACGCAGAATAGTTTTGTCTTATTAAAAATTATTTTAAATTTTGACTGGTTCTATTCAGACTGGACAGTTGTATTCAGGTCAGGTTGGACGATTAAAACACTAGCAAACCTATCTCCCTCGAGTCAAACCTTATAAAACCTGGTCAAAACTCTGCAAACCCACGTGGAAAGTATTTAACCCGACTCAAACCTTATAAAACCTGACCTGACTAACCTGTTGGTTAGGTCAGGTTTGACTCGGATGAGATAGGTTTGTTAGTATATTAATACACTTACTATCTTATATTAGTGACTGTATACAATTTTGCCAGATGGTGTATACAGTTACTGATTATAATGTTAATCTCAATTATTATTTCATACTTCTAGTGAAATCTTCCGTAAGTGTATACATTTACTAGTTAGTGTATGCACTCACTAAAGTTAACGCTTCCACTGTAGCATATACATAATAAAAATTCGAGGAATGTTTTAAAAGAAATAAACTGCTGGTATACATTGGGACGGTTTTCAAATTTTTAATATGTTCAGGTTTAACATTAATAATTTTAAATTAATTTGTTCAAGTGTTGGAATAAGAATTAATTGGTGTCATAAAAATTGAGATGTAATTTTAATTCAAGTAATAAAATTAATTGGCGCCATCTAAACTGCAAATGACATTATTAAGAATATAAGGATGCATGGAAGTTTTAAAGCGGCAACACAGAAATCTTCTGTACAACGTAAACCATCACGGGATTCCCAGTCTCGTTTTGGGAGTTTTGGCTGCGTTTTACTTTGCTAGATCAGAAGTGATTACTAATAAATGTTTAAATAATTAATGTTTAACGTTGTTGGAAGCGATTAGCAAAATAGAACGTATCAAAAACTACTTAAACGAGACGGGGAATCCCCTGATAGTTTACATCAGATATGTGGTGTCGCTTTAAAACTTCCATACAACCTTATATTCTTAATAACGTCCTCTGCGTTCAGATAGCGTCAATTAATTGTATTACTTGAATTAAAATTACATCTGATTTTTTTTGACCAATTAAAATTATGCTTTTATTTTAATTCCAACATTTAAAATTATGATTTGAATTATTGTTACAATTTAAAATTATTAATATTAAAAATTTGAAAACAGTCCCAATGTATACCAGCGGTTTATTTCTTCTAAAACATAAAAATAATTCCTCGAATTTTTATTATGTATAGATATATTAAGGATTCATGAAATTATAATTATGTTTTGACGCAATTTGAATTCAAGAATTATTATTATACTCCAATATAATTTTAATTTATTTCACCGACTTCCGATTTATGTTGAACAATTTTTTCGTGAAACTTTTTTCTCTGGACGAATTTCTATCATGTCATTAAAAAGCAAAACGGCGTGCCATACGGACATTTTTGGGACCCCTCTTAAACAACTCGTGGCATTAATTGCCGGAACCCGCTAATTTTAGGCCTCGCTTATCGGCCCCGATTCACACGGCTCGAAAACTAATCTAATCGAGGAAAAGTGGCGAGTTCGACCCCCGATAAGTTTAATGCTCCCTCGGGGAATCGATTTCGAGCGCCGTTAAAACGGCCGTATTGACATGCAGAGCGTGAAGGATGAGTCGTCGTTGCGAGGTAAGCGATTTCGAAATTGCCGCGCGAAACCGCAAATTCGGCACATTGTTTCCTCCAGGAAATGAATTTTTAATCGAGGGGGCGCGACGAAGCAATTTCGACTTGTGAATGATTAATGGCCGCCGCAACAGAAGTTTTGACTTTTGGAAATAATTTCAGCAATTTAATTAGTCGTAACGGCAACGTCGATAAATATTATGAAATAATGTGCTAATGTGTCATTTCGTAATTGGTTCATAAAGTATTCAGTATTTACGACAAACAGCCCGGGAAAAATTCAATAAGGCGCTTTTGTGTGTATCCACCGAGCGATAAATTTCGGGCGGCCCTAATTTCTCGTTTTCGAACTTATGTGCGGCAAATTTGACCTTAATTTCGCCAGTTTAACTGCAATTACGGTCCGCAAGTGGACGCAATAAAAACTCAATTTTCCGTTTCGCCGTTCGGGTCCGGAAAATAGCGCACAATGCGCCGTAAAGTCGCCGATTATTTTAAACATACGTCACGCGCTTGCCAGGTAAGCACAAGTAACCAAGAAACGTCAATAATCAATATAACGAGCGAAATGCGAGCAGCACAATTTGATAATTGAAAAAAATTGCGACGCGTGTCGGCCGGACGCCAGCGTCGAAAGCGCGAACGGCCGAAGCCAACGGCGCCGACGAGCGCCACCGATTTAAGTGCGATTTAGGGCCGAAAACGCCAAAAAAACAAGTATTTACCTGTGTGCTATTATCAGTGATAACACTAACACAGCCATCTTTACGTTCAATGTCAAATATCAAAATAGCGTGTTTACATTTTGACACGACGTCGCGTTCGCATGCGCGTATGTCAAATCGTGTGTGTTATACACCAACGCACTTCGTCTTATGCAACCCAACCAACCTCCCATTCGACTAGGTGTCTATTTGCCTGCTACTAGGCAACCACCTTACCCACAGATGTTTCCAATTTAATTTCAAATCAATCGATTTTATTATCAGAACTGTGAAAGTACGAAATCTGTAAGATGATAATTTTACGAAAACAATTTGTGTAAATATTTACAAACATTTTGAACCCGATATACCAATTATTTCAATAAGGTGACCAACTATTTTTTCTACAAAAGGAGTGCAAATGAATTTTCAATGGATATGGTGATTGAGTTTGAATAAAAACACTGAGTTTTCTCCATTCAATTATATGTTTTTTAAATAATTTCAAAATTCATTAGTTCAAAAAATTATGTGTATAAACACGTTAAAACAAACACACTGAAAGTTGCATGCTTTCACCTAGGCAAACCGACTGTTAAGAGTTAACCCTTGTTGTAATCATAATCATAAAAGTCGGTTTTCCTAGGTAAAACCATGCAAAAATAAAATGTGCTCAGGTAAAATTTTTTTCCATTTTCTTGTTTTCAAATGATTACAACAAGGGTTGAATCTTAAGATTCGGTTTTCCTAGGTAAAACAATGCAAATTGCAGTGCACATTTTCATAAAGTGTACCCGGGTTATGTTTTTTTAAATTTTTTTTTTACCGACTTATGATCTACATTTTCATAAAGTTTGCTAAGGTAAAAATGTTTTCCATTTTCTTGTTTTCAAATGATTACAACAAGGGTTGAATCTTAAGATTCGGTTTTCCTAGGTAAAACAATGCAAATTGCTGTGCACATTTTCATAAAATGTACCAGGGTTATTTTTTTAAAAATTTTTTTTTTACCGACTTATGTTAGGATCTACATTTTCATAAAGTTTGCTAAGGTAAAAATGTTTTCCATTTTCTTGTTTTCAAATGATTACAACAAGGGTTGAATCTTAAGATTCGGTTTTCCTAGGTAAAACAATGCAAATTGCAGTGCACATTTTCATAAAGTCTGCCCAGGTCAATTTTTTGTTTTTTTTTCCGACTTATGTTAGGATCCACATTTTCATAAAGTTTGCTAAGGTAAAAATGTTTTCCATTTTCTTGTTTTCAAATGATTACAACAAGGGTTTAATCTTAAAAGTCGGTTTTCCTAGGTAATAACATGAAAATATGCACTGCAAGTTGCATGCTTTCACCTAGGCAAACCGACTCTTAAGAGTCAACCCTTGCTGTAATCATTTGAAAACAAGAAAATGGAATACTTAATCAACCAATAATAGCAGTGATTATTTTTCTTTGAAATACTGTTTATTCCATCTTCATTTGGTCCAAAATTATCAGTTTTAAAAAATGTATTTAGTTTAGACGTTGAAGCCGCCGCATCAAGAGATGTTTTATGTTTATCAGTATCAATGTGCTTTGTTATTGCACTTCGTCCACCAATCGCAATAGAAAATTATCCTCTGCAGATTGGACATTTAACCATAGAATCATCATTTCCTTTATTTACTATAATAAATGGAAACTCTTTTTTTAAAGGTGAAAGGTCAAAGTTAAATGCCAAGTTTTTATATTTTTGGAAGTACAAAGGAGTACAAAAGAATGCAAAGCAGTACTTTTGGAGTACTCGTTTTAAAAGGAGTACGGTTCACAAAAAAGGAGTACGAAACTCCCTAAAGGAGTACGTTTGGTCACCTTATTCAATTAATTGCACAAGCCAATGAAGAAATTGTTTTTGGTGACAATTTTCTCTAAGATTTTAAAAATTGAGTATGTGTGGTGGCCTGATATTATTTTGAGAAAATAATTTGTCCATTTAAAAACATTTTGAATCCGATTTATCAATTATTTCAATTAATTGCAAAAGCAAATGAAGAAATTGTTTTGGTGACATTTTTTTCTAAAATTGTAAAAATTGAGTATGTTTGGTGGCCTGATATTATTTTGAAAAAATAATTTGTGCAAACATTTAAAAATATATTGAACTCGATTTACCAATTATTTCAATTAATTGCAAAAGCAAATGAAGAAATTGTTTTTGGAGACAATTTTTTTTAAAATTTTAAAAATTGAGTGTGTTTGGTGGCCTAATATTATTTTGAAAAAATAATTTGTGCAAACATTTATAAACATATTGAAACCGATTTACCAATTATTTCAATTAATTGCAAAAGCAAATGAAGAAATTGTTTTGGTGACATTTTTTTCTAAAATTGTAAAAATTGAGTATGTTTGGTGGCCTGATATTATTTTGAAAAAATAGTTTGTGCAAACATTTAAAAATATATTGAACCCGATTTACCAATTATTTCAATTAATTACAAAAACAAATGAAAAAATTGTTGTGACAATTTTTTCTAAAATTTTCAAAATTGGGTATGTTTGGTGGCCTGATATTATATTGAGAAAATAATTTGTGTAAACAGTTAAAAACAATTTGAACCCGATTTATCAATTATTTCAATTAATTGGAAAAGCAAATGAAGAAATTGTTTTTGTTTTTCTAAAATTTTAAGAACTGAGTATGTTTGGTGGCCTAATTTCATTTAGAAAAGCAATTTCTGTTTCAGTTCAATATAAAAACATATGAACAAATTGTTTTTGGGGGCAATTGTTTTTTTAAATTTTAAAAGTTGAGTACGTTTGGTGGCCTAATGTTATTTTGAGAAAGCAATCTGTGTGAACTTAACATTTTTTCGTTGTTGTTTGTGTTCTTACTCTTAAGTAATGAAAGTATCTTTTTTTAATTAAAATTAGTACATTGATGGACTAATTTAATCAGGAACAGGAAACAAACCCTAATGAAAATGATAACAAATCAATAACGAGATGTAATTTGCAAAACTGCATTTAATTGATGGCGGCACGCAACCCTTCTAACACCAATGTATTTTAATTTCTTCCTGGCCAGGGTCAGTCGAGCATTGCTTCTGGACACTGCAGCTACTTTGACTTATTGAGCTCAAAACACCACCGTATGAGAAGTTATTTATTTACTTAAAATTAATACATTTGCTTAAATTAGTCAGGAACAAGCATGGCCGCGATGCATGCGGTCATAAAGCATACAATCGCCCCAGAAACAAAGGCGCGAAATACGGAATCCGTGACGAGGTGGCGTTTGGAGGGCATTAAAGTGCTCAAGGCAGATATCATGATTCCGATCGAACCCGGATTCCCGAACCCGCAAATCGAATAAGTTGCGATTATTTTCGCCCTTGGCTGCAACAAAAATTTTCAAAATTATAGCTCCAACATCCCTTGAAACTCACTGTGAGAACCATGGTGCTCATCTCTTTAAAAGCGGCGAATTCATTGACCATCGTTTTGATTCCGATTAGTCTACCAACCAGCTCACACTCTTCCCAAGGCACTCCCATGATGAAGCTAATTGGGATGAAAACGAAACCCACTGCTTTGGTGGCCGACCATTTGTTGTACTCTTGGTCGAAACCGACCAAGATTCCGAACCATTCAAGCACGCCATTTATGAAGTAAATGCAGGCAATGAACGCAATCAAGTTCGATATTATTCCTAAAACTATGTCCATGGCTTGGGTGGCCCCTTTGCAAGCCGCGTCGAGTACGGAACTGTACTCCCTGAAAAGAACTGTCTAAATTTGAGTTCCGAAATTGATTTCAGCTTACGATTGAGATAGTTTGATGGACTCTTTCGTGGCCGCTGTTTTTTCCGTTTCCGGATAAATCAATTTGCTGAAGGACAACGCTGCTGGTGAGGACATGACGCTGGATGTGATGAGATGAGAAGCGCTGGCCCCGAAAGAGATGTAAGCGGCCAGGACCGTGCCGGAAACGGTGGCAAATCCGGACACCATAATCGAGTGAACCTCCGAAGGAGTCAAGTTCTCCAGATAGGGCCTCAACAGCAGCGGAGCTTCGCTCTTAAAGGAGACAATACACAAAAATAAATCGGTTTAATTTAATAGTACGTTTAATTCTAAGAAAAATGGTATACAACGTGTCCCGGAAATAATGTCATTAATTTTAACCCGTAGTAGAACTCCTCAAAACAAACATTTTTTTTATGTACTATTTTTTCCAAATCGCAATTTTGTTGGCATTTTACCCTCCCTGAAATTGACGAGCCGCCTTGATTTGATAAATCACTGACGGTGATCGTGAATATTAGTTTTTGCTGACTGCATAAAAAATTATCTTTCATTGGATATTCAAGGTATGTGCGTTTTATAATAAATAATTTTTTTACTCACTTATTTAAACCACCCGCCGCACATCTTTGTTATTGTGACTTGTAAATGCTTTTAACAATTATTTTGAACATACCATTTTTGGTAGTAAAACTTTGACAAGGACTCAAATTATTTCATTTATGTATTACCATAGCATTTTTCAATTTGCATTCCAGAACTTTACAATAACAGCAACGGTCAAATTAATGAGTTGCTGCGTCGATAGAACTAAAAAGCAGGGAATGTTTTCTTGCATTGGTTTTTTCTTCTACGCTTATCGGTGTTTAACATTCAGCATTATTATCCATAGGCGGGTAACGAAGTAAGAGTCAAATCTGTCAACAATTTTAACTTGTTAATCAAAACGTTTACACCAAAAAGTTATTTAAAAAAGTTCTTGGATTTGACGAGTTCTATCACTGGTTAAAATTAATGACATTATTTCTGCGACACGTTGTATGTGTTATGTTTCTACTCAGGTTATTTGATGAGTTATAATAAATTTAAAATAGGCGCGTGGCGTCACTGGTCCCTGCTCGTCGCAGCGGCCTATCTTACACGTGTAAAAAAGCTTCCTTCACACAGAAATAAATATTTTTTTCTCTATGTAAATCTAATATTTGTTAAATATATTTTAAACATATTTTAAAAATATTAAAATGATTCGAAAACATTCGAATAGTTTTTAAATATTTTATAAATATTAAGCAAATATTGTGTGCTACTAGGGTGGTCAAGTGTAATAATAGTTCAAATCATAATTTTAAATGTTGGAATAAAAATTAAAAGCATATTTTAATTGATGTAATAAAAATTCAGATGTAATTTCAATTCAAGTAATAAAACTAATTGGCGCCATCTAAACACACGGGACATTATTAAAGGAGCACAATACACAACAAATAAATTTAATTTAAAAGTACGTTTAATTCTAATGGTATATGTGTTATATTTCTATGCAGGTTATTTTATGCGTTACAATAAATTTAAAACAGGCGCGTGACGTCACTGGTCCCTGCTCATCGCGGCGGCCTACCTTACACGTGTAAGAAATGTTCCCTTCACACGATAATTTACCTACCTTTAAACTATATTTTCGAAATGTTACCAGTATTTAGACTGTTTTTTTGTACTGTGCAACCAAAATTTTAATATAGTGTCTAGTTTTTAAAAGAATATATTAAATGCGATGACGCGTCGCGGTGGTTCCTATCACTTATTTCTACCGCATTAGATAGTTTTTTTGAGTTACCTAAATGAACGACACTTTTCTTATGTACACGTTTATTAAGTTACCGAATGTAAATTGATGTATTGTCTCTTGAATTTGGTAGAAATTGTTTTCTTAGAAGAAACTATTCGTCAAAATCACTTTCTAAAAAATGTTTATTGCAAATTCTTGCACTTTGTTCTGGTCGAAATGATTTTTTTTTACAAAATCTGACCAAGATGCAAATCGTTTCGTCGATTTTTCTCTAATAGGAAACAATGTCCCGTTGGTTTATTGCACTTCGGCATTTTCGACACTGACCGGCGATGTTCTTGTGGCTACTGTTGCAAATTACTCTGAGTTATTCTGCATTTACCACTTTAAATCGCAATCAACTTTCGCAATCAGGGTTCACTGCAGGGTACGACAAACCTCGTTGCTTTAAAAAATATTTTCGTAGATACTTCAGAACTGCACGACGCGAATAAAAGTAATAGAAAATGCACTTATACAGAATTCATCAAGTACCTAAGTTAATCAATAACTCCACATATCTACCTAATTATTAGAAGAGGTTTAATGTTTAATCGTTTATATCATATTTATATCTAAGCATCAAGATAAAAATTTACCAAATACAGCCCTGGCCATTTTTGCTTATGTTGATTATTACGGCTTACCTGCTTTTATGGACGGATAACTTATAGTATCGTAAAAGGCACAGTCATAAACGCAGAATATCTTTAGCCAAACTTTACGCACAGTTAGATAAAATAGGAACGGAACGCTCAGTCGGCGCTGTTCTTGTTTAATACTTAAAAAATAAACTAAACCCTGTATCGAAATTTTGATTCCCTTATCGTCTTTAGCGCAAACATTCACACAGTCTCATATAAATTAAGCATTAGGTAGATAAATCATTGAGCGAAGCGAGTAGCTTTTACACCTAAAAGATAGGGTGGTTATTTGCATGGGGACCAGTGACGTCACACGGTAATTCTAAATGTCTTAATATCTTCAAAAACCATTTTTCTTTACATTGGATTTTTACCAAATAGGTTTTAATACTTCCGACTACCATAATTAAGATTAATAAGATTTTGTTTTGTGTATCGTACTCCTTTAAATTACCAAATTATGAATCTTGTAACGAATATGTAGAAACGAACAGGCAACACATCTTACGTGTAACATAAGTTGCCTATTTTACGAATTGATAATTGAGATCTCACCTGCCCCAGAAAAATATTGGCGGCACTGTTGACGCTCTCACAAATCGTCGTCCCCATGATGTTCTGCAGAAAACTGCCGATCGAAACGACCATGCTCTGCATCAAACCGTAATGGTAGAAGATGTTGATGATGAACCCCAAGAAAAAGATGGTAGAGATCGCTTGGAACGCAAAGACCTTTTCTTCGAACACAATAAAATCGCCGTAGACGAACGCGGAGCCGTTGTTGGAGTAACTCAAAAAAGTGGTGACCTTATCGCCCAAACATCCAAAGACGTTTCGACCGACCTCCCATCTGATTGTCAGCAGGCCAAAAAAGAACTGTAGGATCAGGCCCCAAATCACCGGCCTCCACTTGATCTGTAATTTTCTCCTGATACCCACAACTAGCAACAAATCTCATATTTACATGTTTGGGGTGTTTGCAGAAAACGAACCCGAAGAGTAAAAACGCCACGACACCGATCAATGGCACCAATCGCTGTCTGTTATCGGCCGTGTCGTAGACCAAATAGGCCAAGACGGCGACGAGCAGGAGCAAATACAGCCCAATTTGGACGTTCCTAAAACCAAATCTTTATTGAAATTCTTGGTGAAGGTTAATACCAACTCAATTGCTAAGATGGGACCCAAGAATCTCTTCAAAGGCTGCCAAATGGTCTTATTAATAGCAGGAACCACGTATGGTTTCAACAGCCAATAATACAAAATGCAGTAATTAACTATGATGAATAAGATCATGAGGAAGCCGAACCCTTGGCAGGTCGTGGCGTCCAAACTTAAAACTGGAAGAAAGTCATCAGTTGGTTCATCTACTATCAAGAAAAACTCACGCGAATTTTTTAGGAAATACTGGGTGGCCCAGGCGAAATATCCGATCAAAACTAGGTGCATTGAGATGTAGAGGCATCTTTCAAAAAATGCGCTCCGTTTTCCGAAAAACCCTTCGATGGCATCGTGGGACTTCTGCAAAAAATTGGCCAGGAAATTGTCCGAAGGTGGTAGGCTATTGTCCGTTTTTTCCGTCTCGAATAGCTCCAAAGTCGAGTGGTTCGGCTGGAAAGCGGTTTTGGTAAGGCGGTTAATGTGGGAAATTTGGCACTCACCGCTAAGACCTCACTCGATGAATTCATTGCGCTCATTTTGGCCTCCTGACTTACATTTTGCTCCGCAACGCACTGCAGAGATTCGGCCCAGGTAGGTAATTAATACTTATCAAAATCTGAGATTAGATTTTACGCCTCTAAAGTAGAGGCGTCATTTATGTACTGAGATCATTTAAAAAACGGATTTTTTTAATAATTAAGTCATTTCAGGTGACCAGGACTATTAAAAGATTGAGTCGTTGTATTTACCTTGAAACTGTTTGTTTGGTACAATGCGGCTCGTAAATTCTACTTATCACATTATATGAATTAAAAGTGTGGCACTGAAATTAATCGCCGCGTAACTACTCGAGTTGGAGTTTGAACGTTTTCACTGTTTAGAAAGTCACCTGGTAATATCAACCTCCCGGATGACGTCTCAAACGTGTGTTCAATAAAGTGGTCAACAAAACCGCATCAATCGATTTTTTATGACTAATCATCTCTTACAAATATTTACATAAACTCATCAGGTACCAATAAGCCAGCGGTTGAGGCTGTAAGGAAACAAACGATCGTTCCTGCAATGAACGCCCTGAACACTAGATCGGTCACCAACTGCTGCTTGTTGGGCATCAAGGTCGCAAACGACGAAATCGTAATTCCGATCGCGCCAGGATTTCCGAATCCACAAAGGGCGTAAGTGGCGATTATCTTCGACCTAGGCTGCAAAACAACCCAAAACTTGAATTTAGAGGAGTGTAAGTAGTGTACCTATGGGGTTTCGGGGACACTTTGATATCAAATTGATATCAGTTTAATCGATTCATGTGTAATTAGGTTAATGATGCCATTAGCCTAATGAGTAATTCGCTTAATGGGTTCTTAATGACCTTTTGGTTTCAAGCTCACAGGGCAACATGATGTCACTACGTCACTACGTCACTACGTCAGTAGAAGTTCATTCCTTCCGCAATTCAACTCGAATTTTCTGACTCAGAAAATTAAATTCTAACTCAGACAAATCATATTCGAACTCAAAAAATTAGATTCAGACACAGAACAATCATCTTCAGACTCAGATAATTAGATTCTGATTCAGAACAATAATATTCTGACTCACATAATTCATATTGTAACTCAGAAAATTAGATTCAGACTCGGAACAATCATATTCTGACTCAGAAAAGTAAATTCTGACTCAGACAAATCATATTCGAACGCAGAAAATTAGATTGTGACTCAGAGCAATCATATTCTGACTCAGACAAATCATATTGTAACTCAGAAAATTAGATACAGACTCAGAAAAATCATCTTCTGAGTAAAAAAATTAGATTCTGGCTCAGACAAATCTTTTTTTTTTGACTCAGAAAATTTTGGATTGCGGAAGGGATGAGCGTCTACTGAAGTATCTTGGTGGTCCATACAACTTTTTGTTTTTGTTTTTGTTTTTCTTTTTTAATAGTGCAATTGTTTATTTAGAACAGGTAAATAATCACAACATAACCTCAACAGTGAAAAATTCTAAAATATCCCCGAAAGAGAAACACGAAAAGATATACCCCGTTTGGTTATGTTAGGTTAGGTTTAAAATTTCTATCTCTGTCAATCTTAGAGCAAATAGATTTTTAATTGCACCATCGTGTTCGTCGCAAAAAAATACATAAGTTTTCATGTTTCATGTTAGGGGTTAGGGGTTAATTATCTGACTTCAGGGGTTAGCGGTTAGCTATCAGAGGTCAGCTATCAGGGGTCAGACTTCAGCATGTCATACTTCAGATGTTAAACATGTGATTTTAGAGTTCACACACCATCATTCGCCACATCCTAATCTTGCTACACAAATACGTCACGATTTTCATCTCATGGAGTGATTTTCATGCCACTATCTTGTTACGCAACTCACTAATCTTGTTACACACACACACACACACATATCATCCCAATTCAATTATCCATCGTCTTTCTAATTACATCACGGAATAATGCACCCGATGACCTTGAAGCCAAGAGGTCATTAATTACTCGTTAAGCTAATTACCTGGTGAAGTCATGTTATTCGGTGATCTTGAAACCGAAAGGTCATTAGGAACCCATTAAGATAATTACTCATTTTCCATAATTAATATCTTATCGCTGTGCCGTTGATATTTTTACTTGATGAAATCTATGTCAACAATATTTTATCTTGCAACAAACGCTTAATATATTTCAATATTGGCTTTATTCTTGAAAAATTTGACTGAAGACTTGATGAAAGATTTTATTTAACTAACTTTCCCCTGTCTGATTCAGTGCTATTTTCGATATAGTTGAAAACATAATATTGCCACTACCCCTTAGTTACCATAAAATATTTCTCGGATTGATTAATTTGAAAATTTTGCACCAGCCTGTTTAACCAATCAGAAGTCTTTCTTTTGAACCGCTACCAAGGCAACGCAAGTATTTTAGTGGAAATTTTTTGACGTCATAATTACTGTCACTAATAGTTACATTAAGTACATGTAACCAGAACAAACGATGCCATTTGATATTAAATGCCATTCAACGCTTCCCATAAACTGGCAATCAAAATATCGTATGATTTATTGCGTTGAGTGACGTTTATAGATAATACGTCAATACATAAATTAAATTGCAAAAAGGTGCAAAATTTTCTTACCGAATACCACTCGACGTTAAATTAAAATCAGGAAATTTTTTCTCGGCTATGAATATTTTAAGAAAATTATCCCTCGCCTGCGGCTCGGGTAATTTTCAAAATATTCATACCTTGGAAAAAATTTCCGAAAATAATTTAACCTCTAGTGGTATTACAAGTGATAACATTTATGCTTCCATTCACATTTTAAAATACTTCCAAAAGGAACAATTTATGACATCGTTAACCTAATTACACATGAATCACTGATCGATTAAGCTGATATAAATTTGATATGAAAGTGTCCCCGAAACCCCATTGCTATACTACTAGTGTATACTATTTTGTTTAACTACAAGTACTGAAAACGTACCAACAATTCAGTCTGCCCCATTTCCTTGTAAGCAGCGAACTCATTGACGATGATTTTGATCCCGATGAGCTTCCCCACTTTCCCGCAGTCCTCCCATGGAACCCCCATCACGTAGCTGATGGGCGTGAAGACGTACTCCACCACCTTGGTCACCGACCACAAGTTGTCCGGGTCCGTATATCCGACCAGAACGCCGAACCAGGCCAGCACCCCGTTTATAAAATAAATGCACGCTATGAACGCGATCAGATTGGAGGTTATCCCCAACACGATTTCCATGGCCTGCATGGCTCCTTTGCAGGCCGCGTCCAACACCGAGGTGTACTCCCTGCAAAAAGAGGTGTTTAATTTGCGCCGCGGAATGCGGATGCGGGTTTACGATTGAGACACTTTGATTGACTCTTTCGTGGCCATGATTTGCTCCGTTTCCGGGAAGACGAGCTTACTGTAGGCCAAAGCCGCCGGTGCTGACATGACACTGGCAATGATGAGGTGGGCCGCGTTTACCCCGAAGGAGATGTAAGCGGCCAGGGTCGTCCCGGCCACCGTTGCGAACCCCGAACACATGATCGTGTGCAGTTCGGAAGCTGTCAGGTTCTCCAGGTAGGGTTTTAACAGCAGCGGCACCTCACTCTTCATAAACAGGAGAATTTAATTATATTCGGTTCTGTTTTTAAATCAAGAAGAGCGTTGGAAGGTTGTGATTTGTTTTTTTAAGTGTATGTTGGCAGCAATATATTTAACATCTGACAGTTGGTAACGTCACTTAAAAATTAGAGAATGTAGCGCGAAATGCTTTTGTACACATAATTAAATTAGGTCATAATTTCATATCTTTCTAACGTTCCTTGTAATTTAAAAATGGACTACAAAAGTTCTGAAAATATATGTTTTTAATTTGTATTAAATATAAACTTAAACTGTCACTTCTATTGTCAACATAATTAATAAAACAATAATTTCATGGTCTTCTAACGCTTCTTCTGATTTAAAAATGGACTATAATTTATTAGAAGGCTTTAAAATTTTATGTTTTGAATTTTTGTTAAATATAACCTTAAACTGTCACTTCTATTGCCAACATGAATTAAATAAAAAAATAATTGTATGGTTTTCTAACGCTCCTCCCGATTTAAAAATGAACTACAGTTTACTAGAAGGCTTTAAAATTTTATGCTTATAATTTATGTTAAATATAATCTTAACTATTACTTTTACTGCCAATATAAATGAAATAAAACAATAATTTCATTGCCTTTTAACGCTCCTCCTGATTTAAAAATGGACTATAATTTATTAGAAGGCTTTAAAATTTTATGTTTAGAATTTGTGTTAAATATAACCTTAAACTGTCACTTCAATTTCCAACATGAATTAAATAAAAAAATAATTACATGGTTTTCTAACGCTCCTCTTGATTTAAAAATTAAGTAGTTTACTAAAAGTCTTTAAAAGTTTATGCTTATAATTTATGTTAAATATAACCTTCACTATCACTTTTACTGCCGACATAAATGAAATAAAACAATAATTTCATTGCCTTTTAATGCCCCTCCTGAATTAAAAATAGACTATAATTTATTAGAAGGCTTTAAAATTTTATGTTTTGAATTTGTGTTAAATATAACCTTAAACTGTCACTTCTATTGCCAATATGAATTAAGTAAAAAAATTATTATATGATTTTCTAACGCTCCTCCTGATTTAAAAATGAAGTACAGTTTACTAAAAGACTTTAAAATTTTATGCTTATAATTTATGTTAACTGTAACCTTAACTATCATTTTTACTGCCAACATAAGTTAAATAAAACAATAATTTCATTGACTTTTAACGCTCCTTCTGATTTAAAAATGAACTATAATTTATTAGAAGGCTTTAAAATTTTATGTTTTGAATTTGTGTTAAGTATAACCTTAAACTGTCACTTCTATTGCCAACATGAATTAAATTAAAAAATAATTGCATGGTTTTCTAACGCTCCTCCTGATTTAAAAATGAAGTACAGTTTACTAAAAGACTTTAAAATGCTTATGCTTATAATTTATGTTAACTGTAACCTTAACTATCATTTTTACTGCCAACATAAGTTAAATAAAACAATAATTTCATTGCCTTTTAACGCTCCTCCTGATTTAAAAATCGATTATAATTTATTAGAACGCTTTAAAATTTTATGTTTTGAATTTGTGTTAAATATAACCTTACACTGTCACTTCTATTGTCAACATGCATTAAATAAAAAAATAATTACATGGTTTTCTAACGCTCCTCCTGATTTAAGAATGAAGTACAGTTTACTAACAGACTTTAAAATTTTATACAACCTTAACTATCATTTTTACTGCCAACAAATTAAATAAAACAATAATTTCATTGCCTTTTAACGCTCCTCCTGATTTAAAAATTGACTATAGTTTATTAGAAGGCTTTAAATTTGTGTTAAATATAAACTTAAATTACTGCCAATATATATTTGGAAAAAGCAAATTTCATGACCTTCTAGAGAATAAAACTATTTGATCACATTGCACAAAATGACTCAGCTAATTTAATGGTTTTCCTAGTATTTCAAATATATCCAAAGGAAAACATCAATCAAAGCATTTTTATCAAACACATTCACAAAACAGATGACAATCTAATTCTGATATGATTTGATTTTAATCAAGATCACTTGAGAGTAACTTAAAATTCCAGTAGAGAGTGAATGTTACAATCAGAATTAGAAATCAGTTCGTGTTTTGAATAATATTTGTTAGTTATGGTTGTGCGCCACACGTAACTGTGCCACTTACATAAACAAACAGAAGATGCTTGTCATTTGTTGCATAATTGTTATGATGAAAGCGACAACTTGATAACAATGTTTTATTCTTATCAGCGACGTCGCAGCTGATATAACTTAGTTGGCATTGGACTAAAGTCCAATGTCATATGTTCGAAATAAAAAAACAACCGCATTTGTGAGTCACTCTGTACAATTTGCAAGTTTCAAGCTGACCGAAAATAAAAAAACTGGAGGACTTACAGGGCCCAAAAAAATGTTTGCTGCGCCGTTGACGCTCTCACAGATCGTGGTTCCCATGATCCTCTGCAGCCAGACTCCCATCGTGACTATGATCTTCTGCATGATGCCATAATGGTACAAGATGTTGATCATGAATCCCAAGAAGAAGATGGTCGCAATCGCCTAAATCAACTCGAATCAAGCGACGTTTTTCCTAGATCGGAGCTTACTTGAAACACGAAGACATGCAGCTCGTTGACGATGAAGTCCCCGTAGACAAAGGACGAACCGTTGTTGGCATAATTGAGGAAAATGGTGACCTTGTCACCCAAGCAGCCGAAAACGTTGCGGCCAACATCCCATCTTATGGTGAGGAGACCGAAAGAGATCTGCAAGATCAGCCCCCAAATCACGGGACGCCATTGGATCTGGAAAAATCAGTTTGCAAGGGGACAATCGCGTTTTGGGCCCCTTACGTGTTGGGGATGTTTGCAGAAGACGAATCCGAATAGTAAGAAGGCCGAAAGGCCGATCAGAGGGATCAATCGGTATCTGTTATTAGCGGTGTCGATTATGAGGTAGATTAGGAAGGCGACCAGGAGGGCCACGTAAAGGCCGGTTTGGACGTACCTAAAATAAAATTTTTTCGAAAACTGATAACAAATGTTGACATTTACATGACATAAATCGCTTGTCAAAGTGACTGAGTGACTGTCACAATTTGAGGGAATCTTTATTATTTAGGTGGTAAGGCTTTTGATGTCTTACAAGACTTAAAAACGATAATTTCCTAATTTAAGAAAATTGGTTTGATTTTTAATTTCAATAAATGCGAACTTTTCTTCCTTAATAATGTTTCGGAATTAGACAAGTCTTCAATTTTGGAGAGATTCGAATTATTAACTGTTTGTATTCACGTTTGTAATGTTGAAGACTTTTTTATTTTTGGTTGTCCTATTTTCGTTGCAGCAATTATTCCATTCATTTCGAAAAAAATTGATTCATTCTCTTTACTTTCTTCAAATCTATGTAAAATTAATCCTCATATTAGTTTATTTTTACTCCGCCATTGTTTTTGGGTACCTAATTTCACTTATAATCTTAGATGTTGTCCTTTTTGGAAATATAAAAATGAGTGTCTTGAATTAGATAATATTGTTATTTCTTCTTTGAAAAAAATTTTGAATATTAAATTTACATTAAGATCTTGGACTCGAGCCAAAAGAGCTTTCTATTCAAAGATATTGGGACTTACCTATCTGTGTGAAAATATTTCAAAATTTATTATCTTCCTCAAATATCACACAAAGCTATTTTATTAGCTGGATCTGGACTTGAATCTGGAGCTTGGCTTGAAGCTCTTCCATCTTGTAAATTAGGTACTCTTTTAGAAAAAAACTTTTTGCAAATTGCAATTTCACTTAGATTGGGCAATTTCTGTCATCCTCATATCTGCTCGTTCGGTTCCTTTGTAGACTCGATGGGTCATCATGGTTTATCGTGCATTAAAAGTGCTGGTAGACTCTCTCGTCACAGCTGTATTAATGACATTATTAAACGTGCTTTCTCTTCTGCCAACATCCCTTGTATTCTTGAACCTAGTATTCTGAGGGATGATGGCAAACGTCCAGATGGTATTACAGTTATTCCATGGAAAGTAGGCAAATCTTTAGTTTGGGATTTTACTTGTACGGATATACTTACCCCTTCTCATTTGACTGATTCTTCATTTTCTGCAAGATCTGCTGCACACTTGTCAGAAAATCTTAAGAAAAAAAAATATAAGGCAATTTCTGATGATTATTTTTTCATTGCCTTCGCTGTGGAAACTTTGGGTCCTTGGAGTGCTAATGCACTTTCTCTCCTTGAAGATTTGGGGAAGCGTATTGTTCAAGCAACGGGAATTCCTCAAGCCAAAAGATATTTGAAGCAACGAATAAGTTTGGTTATACAGATAGGCAACGTTGCTAGTGTTCTTGGTACAGCTTTCTTCTTCTCTTAATGAGTTATTTTATTTATTCTAGTTATTACTTATGTTATGTTATTTTATGTTATCGTTAAGCAAATGCACCTATTTTACACATTATACTTTATAAATTTGTTAGTCAGAGCATACCAGATTTAGCACCAAAGTAATTGTAGACATTGATCTCGATTAAATGTCAGCTTACTTTGAGTTTCCATTAATTTGGAGCTGCAGTTTTCGATGAAATGTTGTTTGATACCCGAATTGCGAAATTCAAATGTTTTTTTGCTCGCGATGCTCGCAAAAAACTCATTCTCGAATGCGAAACGAGCATTTCGCAATTTAGAATCAAAAATAACTCTCAACTCATCGAACAACAATGGTTAAGGAAGTTGATCCGATAACAGCGTGCTCGAGTTAATCTCCCTTGACACCATTGCACTGAAGTACGAATTTCAGTTTCTTATCGCGCTCAATTATTCGTTAATTAACACCGATAAGGTGATCGATGCGTTTAATGAGCGATACTAACCAGATCGTTAAAATTGGACCCAAACCGCCTTTTAGGGGGGTCCACAAGGATCGTTTCAACGCCGGGTAGACAAACGGCTTCAGGACCCAATAGTGACACACCCCGAAGTTCACGAAAATGAAGAGAATCATAAGAAATCCATATCCATCGCAAGTGGTGTCGTACAAGCTGATCGCTGAAAATCGGAAAGAATGCTATTAGTCACGCACTCAAAAGATAAGATTGAGCGGTGACGATTCCGAAAACCCTTACTCGAATTCGCGATGAAGTACTGGGTGGCCCAAGCGAAATAGGCTGCCAGAATCACATACAAGAAGATGTTCCAAGCCCCAGCGACCAATTTGCTGTGCTTGTCGAAAAATCCCCCGACGGCGTCGTGGTTGCTTTGGAGGAATTTTGTTAGGACGTTAGGTTTGGGGGGTAGTAATGTTGGCTTTTCCGGTTTTTCATCGGTGAGCAATTCGAGACTCGTGTGGTTTCCTCCTGGGAGCTACAAATTCCAAACGGTCAATTAATCTGTCGATGGTGTTATCTCGATAATTGATTAAAATTTGATAAGGATTTCGAAATTGTTTGTTAGAACCATGATACTAGAACTTTAACAAGATGTGATCGTTCGGTGGACGAAAATGAGGTAGTTTCGCGCTTGACGTCACTGTGTGACCAAGTAAGCGATTTTCGCCTTTATTACTTAAGAAAACTGCGTAATAAAAATATGAGACAAATAATTTAAAACAAAATAATATTGTATGTTTTATTTTGCTCAACCATCAGCATTGATTCCAAAAATAACATAATTATGCCATTCATTATAAAGAAGTACCCTAAATTCAGAAACATCAAAATAGGAAAAAACATTTGTTTTAAATCGAAGAAATACGGTATATTGAGAGACAGGATCAACTAATTTGGGAAGTTAAATTAAAACGTTGTAATGTACAAGGTGTTCCATCAATTGTGGTATCCCCCAAAATTGAGCTTTAATTGAAAGTTATTTATTTGAAATTAGGTGCACGCGTGCCTCTGGCATAAGGCTAGAAATTCCCAGTTTTAAATGTTAATTGTCGGCGTTAGTTTTCGAGAAAAAAATAAAAACTGATTTTTTATAAAAATAATATCTCCCCATTTCGTCAAATTTCATTTTTCAGGATCAGTATGATTGAGATAAAGATATCCAAAGTAAAAGAAAAAATCCAAAAGGTGCAATTAGTCTAAAATTCCCTTATATTCGAATCTTAACACTAAATGTAATGATTTATGCTGTAAAGATCGTCAGGAAATGTCCGAAAAGTTAAGTACGATTTAAATTTATGGCATTGTAAAAATTTGTCACCGTCGAGTGGAAGCCAGTCGAAGTGAACATCAGGAGCGTACCTATATCGAACCTTTTTACATTCTTGTAGATTTCTAAAATTTTTGTAAGTTCTCTAATGAATTACGATTATGAGAACTAATATGATTTAAAGTATGGATGTTGAGTTATTTTAGATCCTCACGGAGCTTTCCATTAGCCTATTGTGAAAATTTACGCGGCTAATTCCAGTGTTTTAACCGATTTCCCTAATGCTCAATTTGGGATTATTATCGGTGAGATTTAAAACTGCAGCTTGATTGACTTCATGCGTGACCGTGAAATGCACTATCATTTTTTCTTTGCCCTTTAAATTTTCATTTTGTTTCAAGGAATCAACAAGTCTTTGAAATATTTTTCTTTTCTGGCGGAATTCTTGGCGGAAAACGTTGGGCGTAAATTTGAGCAGCTTGAATCGAATTTTGCCGTGCTTCTCCATAAATTAATATCATATCAGTCTTTTCTTTGAAGGTAAAGGTAACCGGCATTATAAACGAAAACTAATTAAATCACACACAAATAAAACACACAAATAAAAACTTTTTGGACGAAGTTACTGTTCAAAAGCTGAAGTTGAACTGATAACAAAAGTAATACATCCACCGTACGTTTATAACTGACAGTCGATTTTTACAATACGTTTACTATTGAAAAATGTAATTCCGAAGCAACTTTAGCAATAAAGTGATTAAATATTTATTGACGAGACTTGCTTTTGAACAGGTTCTCACGAAAAACTCGAGCAGCACCCTACGACGCCAATAATCCGTGAAACTAATTTCCAAATTTATGGAGATGACAAAGTTGGTTTCGAACGAGTTCCGAAATTATTCAGTTCGATACTCATTATCAGCCAGTTATTCAAAATCATTCGCATTCATCTTTGAACTCAAACACTAATTCAAAATGTAATAAGTCCTCTTCGACTTAAAAAAATAATTCAACATCCATACTTTAAATCATGTTCGTTTTCATAATCGTAATTTATTAGAGGACTTACAAAATTTTTAGAAATGTACAAGAATGTAAAAAGGTTCGAGTTAGGTGCGCTCCTGATGTTCACTTCGACTGGCTTCCACTCAACAGTGACAAATTTTTACAATGCCATAAATTGAAATCGTACTTCACTTTTTGGATATTTCCTGACAATCTTTACAGTCATAAATCATTACATTTACTGTTAAGATTCGAATATAAGGGAATTTTAGGCTAATTACAGCTTTTGGATTTTTCTTTTTACTTTGGACATCTTTGTCTCAATAATACTGATCCTGAAAAGTGAAATTTGACGAAATTGGAAGATATTATTTTTATAAAAAATCAATTTTTACTTTTTCCTCGAGAACTAACGCCGACAATTAATATTTAAAACTGGAAATTTCTAGCCTCATACGAGAGTCAGACGTGCACCAAATTTCAAATACATAGCTTTCAATTAAAGCTCAATTTTGGGGGTGGTCACAACTTATAGGACACCCTGTACAAAATGGCTCTGGAGTTTTCTACATTTTATTTTTCTTTGAGATTTTATAGTGGTTGGAAAATCTTGTACAAAGATCTGCTTATTTGTTTGCCTGCAATTTGTTTAATAATAACTTTTTTAACTTATTGTTTAAGCCAATTTGTAGATTTTGATAAATTTGTGAAAATAACGAAGTTATTTTGCCTGTTCGTTACATTAGAACCCTCATAAGAGAATAACGTTGAATCTGACGTAAACCTCCATAATATCATGAAACGTTCATGTCACAGGCTGACGTGCATGAGCATATCTTTGAAATAGTCATAATATCATGGTTAGAACCTCAAATTTCAATTAAATCGCTTGAAACTCAAAAAATCGAAGATGCCCCTGAAATTCACGCATCCCATTTCGCGCTCGCGCGAAATTGGTTTCCTACCTTTTAGTTTACTATTCAAAATTCTTTTACAAGTTAATTTGTGTTGATTTCGTCGTAAATATTTGTTAAACGAAAAAAAAAGTTTTATCTGGGATTAACTGGGATTAAGATTGGAAAATAATCGAATAATGAGGTTTCAGGGTTTCAACTGGCGGATTTTGAATTTTTGAATTTGGACTCACCGTTTCTCGTTCTTTGTTCAGATCGTCACCCATCTTGAAAATCTTGCGGGCGAAATCACATTAAAGCTGCATTTCCCAAGTGCGCGTTCCAGCGATCCGCAACGCCTTTATACCTCTTATCTTCTATATCACTGATTAAAGGGGTTAATCGCACTGAAAAGGAAAAAACGCTTTAACACAATTTTTCTGCGTTCTACGTTCAATCGGAATTTTTTTCTGAACGTTGTGATCCAAATCCCTTTTAATCCCAAATCTAATCTTGGAGATAAACCGTTTGTGGATAGTCCGGGACGCAAGTCTCCCCCTCACTTTTTCGGCCGTACTGAAAACGGCGAGTGCCAAATCGCCGCAAGTGAAAAGATTAAGTTTCCACCACGATGCAACTAAAACCGGCTATGTGCAGTTAATCTCTAGATTAATATGCAAAGATTATTTATCGCTGTGACGATTTTAATCGAGGGGTACAATGATTATTGAAAATTGGCATGTTTCGTCTGCTCATTGGGAAAATAAACAGGCAGATCGTTACAGAAGCCAGATGGCGGGAAAAGGCATTTCGTAAAGCGGAGTCCAGACTTATCGGAAACAATGTTATTAACAAAGTTAATGAACATATTATCAAAATTTCGACGAAGAGCAAAGTTACTTTTACCTTAATACTTCCATCCTTTTAGTGCATCTCAGAACAGCTTTACAAGTTTAATAATAAATTGATTCATTCTCTTTAATTTCTTCAAATCTGTGTAAAAGTAATCCTCATGTTAGTTTATTTTTACTTTGCCATTGTTTTTGGGTACCTAATTTTACTTATAATCCTAGATGTTGTCCTTTTTAGAAATTTAAAAATGAGTGTCTTGAATTGGATAATATTGTTATTTCTTCTTTGAAAAAAATTTTGAATATTAAATTTACAATAAGATCTTGGATTAGGTATAAGGTTTATAATTGATATTTCCTCGCCTGCCTTTTTGTCTTCTATATTTTATAATTCTGAACTTATTATGTCCATTCTACCTTCTAGTTTTTCTAATTGAGGCTGTTGATTATTGGAAGGAAATTTCTAATTCGTCTTTACTTCCAAAAGAGCTTTCTATTCAAAGAAATTGGGATTTACCTACTTGTATTAATAATCAGTCTGATGCTGAGGTTTTTCTTAAAATCGATATTAAAAATGTTTTCAATTTTATCGAAAGAGACTCCCTTCTTTCTGTTGTTAACGCTGTTACTCCAGATATATATTCTTATCTCTGGTAATGTTATGCTTATCAACCAAATTTATTCTTTAATGGAAATGTTATTGAATCCTCGGTAGGTTGTCAACAAGGTGACCCTGTCGGTCCTGCAATTTTTAGTTTATCTATTCATCAAATTATTAAGAATTTGAATTCAGAATTAAATGTTTGGTACTTAGATAATGGTTCTTTAGGTGGTTGATGTCTTACAAGACTTAGAAACGATAATTTCAGAATTTAAGAAAATTGGTTTGGTTCTTAATTTCAATAAACGCGAACTTTTCTTTCTTAATAATATTTCGGAATTAGACAAGTCTTCAATTTTGAAGAGATTCGAATTATTAGCTCCTTGTATTCACGTTTGTAATGTTGAAGACCTTTTTATTCTTGGTTGTCCTATTTTCGATGCAACAATTCTTCCATTCATTTCTAAAAAAAATGATGTATTCTCTTTACTTTCTTCAAATCTATGTAAAATTAATCCTCATATTAGTTTACTTTTACTCCGCCATTATTTTTGGATACCTAATTTCACTTTTAATCTTAGATGTTGTCCTTTTTGGAAATTTAAAAATGAGTGTCTTGAATTAGATAATATTGTTATTTTTTCTTTGGAAAAAATTTTGAATATTAAATTTACAATAAGATCTTGGACTCGAAGCCAAATTACCAATCCATTTTGGTGGATTAGGTATAAGGTCTATAATTGAAATTTCCTCGCCTGCCTTTTTGTCTTCTATATTTTCTAATTCTGAACTTATTATGTCCATTCTACCTTCTAGTTCTTCTAATTTTGAAATTTGTTACCGGAACGGCCCTTCTCTACATGCAAGCGGCCGCCTAACTGAGCACGGTACATGGCAGTAGGCCATGTTTTGGTTGCCTTGGCAGAACTTAATAAATAAAAAAGTCACCTTTTTTACAAAGGGAATGACCAGACGTGTTTTACATTTTATTCCGTATTTTATTTGTGTTTACATGTGAGTTATTATTTTTAATGTTTCAATGAGTTTGTAACATTTGGCGCCCAACGTGGGGCCCGAGGGAAAGGATTTTTCCTCCGGACTTTCACCAACGACCCCGATGCCGCGATGCCGCGATGCCCTTCTGGAGGGGGGTCAAATCCTAACATTAGGAACCTCCAGTGGCGCCCGCAACCGATGATCGCTACACGATACGACAACAGCTGCAACAGGCGACTCCACTTCCCGGAGCTCTGACGCCCAGCGTCGAACTACAAGGGGATCGTCAGCGACCGAACAGCGCCGCGAAGAGCTGCATTCCGCCGCCTTCCCCGCTTTCGGCATGACACGAAAGATGCCTGCGTACTAGACCTGCGTCACTCCAAGGGACTATGGATGCCTGCAGCAAAGTCTGAACCATTAGCAAGCAACCACGCAACCGACCACCGCTGTACCGACCCGGTAACAGAGTGCAACTACGCAGCACTGCAACAGGCGACTCCACTTCCCGGAGCTCTGACGCCCAGCGTCGAACTACAAGGGGATCGTCAACGACCGAACAGCGCCGCGAAGAGCTGCATTCCGCCGCCTTCCCCGCTTTCGGCTTGACACGAAAGATGCCTGCGTACTAGACCCGCGTCACTCCAAGGAACTATGGATGCCTGCAGCAAAGTCTGAACCAGTAGCAAGCAACCACGCAACCGACCACCGCTGTACCGATCCGGTAACAGAGTGCAACTACGCAGCACTGCAAGAACCATTATGTCGCCAGGACCCGCTTTGAGAAGCTACGTTCTGACGTTTTGGTCAAACTGGAATTAGTACTTGAAAGCAAACACGTGCAATATCTCGGTGGGCATTTATCCCAAATTGATAAAAGGCCTCGCAAAATTGCACGAAACACTCTTGGACTGCTGTCAGTACCTCCGCTATTAATTTGTAACCTGGATGTTTCGGATGACGCCGAACCAGTTGAAACTGAGTCATTGATACCCGATTTCGGAACTATCCAATTAGAACCTGATTATAGTGTTATGGATAATCTTATTCTTTTGACGACCCTGCTTCCCTGAGTCCTGACGCACAGCGTCGAACTACAAAGGGATCGTCAGCGACCGAACAGCGTCGCGAAGAGCCGCATTCTGCCGCCTTCCCCGCTTTCGGCATGACACGAAAGATGCCGGCGTACTAGACCCGCGTCACTCCGAGGAACAGATAGTCAACTGCAGCTAAGAGCGAACCATAAACTGTATAATATAAATAACCCAAGGCAACAGCTACTTCCAACACCGTGCTCAGCCTTTAGGGGGGGCGTGTTACCGGAACGGCCCTTCTCTACATGCAAGCGGCCGCCTAACTGAGCACGGTACATGGCAGTAGGCCATGTTTTGGTTGCCTTGGCAGAACTTAATAAATAAAAAAGTCACCTTTTTTACAAAGGGAATGACCAGACGTGTTTTACATTTTATTCCGTATTTTATTTGTGTTTACATGTGAGTTATTATTTTTAATGTTTCAATGAGTTTGTAACAAATTACATCCCTCAACGAGGCTGTTGATTATTGGAAGGAAATTTCCAATTCGTCTTTACTTCCAAAAGAGCTTTCTATTCAAAGAAATTGGGACTTACCTATCTGTGCGAAAATATTTCAAAATTCATTATCTTCCTCAAATATCACACAAAAAGCTATCTTATTAGCTGGATCTGAACTTGAATCTGGAGCTTGGCGTGAAGCTCTTCCATCTTGTAAATTAGGTACTTTTTTAGAAAAAACTTTTTACAAATTGCAATTTCACTTAGATTGGGCATCAATTTCTGTCAACCTCATATCTGCTCGTGTGGTTCTTCTGCAGACTCGTTGGGTCATCATGGTTTATCACACAACAAGCTATCTTATTAGCTGGATCTGAACTTGAATCTGGAGCTTGGCTTGAAGGTCTTCCATCTTGTAAATTAGGTACTCTTTTAGAAAAAAAACTTTTACAAATTGCAATTTCACTTAGATTGGGCATCAATTTCTGTCATCCTCATATCTGCTTGTGCGGTTCTTCTGTAGACTCGTTGGGTCATCATGGTTTATCGTGCATTAAAAGTGCTGGTAGACTCTCTCGTCACAGCTGTATTAATGACATTATTAAACTTGCCTTCTCTTCTGCCAACATCCCTTGTATCCTTGAACCTAATGGTATTCTGAGGGATGATGGCAAACGTCCAGATGGTATAAAGTTATTCCTTGGAAAGTAGGTAAACCTTTAGTTTGGGATTTTACTTGTACGGATACACTTGCCCCTTCTCATTTGACTGATTCTTCATTTTCTGCAAGATCTGCTGCACACTTGGCAGAAAATGTTAAGAGAAAAAATATAAGGCAATTTCGTCGCCTTTGCTGTGAAAACTTTGGGTCCTTGGAGTGCTGATGTCCTTTCTCTCCTTGAAGATTTGGGGAGGCGTATTGTTCAAACAACGGGAACTCCTCAGGCCAAAACATATTTGAAGCAACGAATAAGTTTGGCTATACAGAGAGGCAACGTTGCTAGTGTTCTTGGTACAGCCTCGCTTTCCTGTTCTCTTAATGAGTTATTTTAGTTATTCTAGTTATTACTTATGTTATGGTATTTTATGTTATCTGTAAGGAGATTCAAATAAATCCCGCCAAAAGGTAGATGTGTGATTGGCTCTTGGAAAGCTTTTTTTACACTGATGAAATTATGGAAAATGGGCAGTCGCCATATTGCCGAAACAGCTGATTCTAGCTGTGTGCTTCATTAAATTAAAGAAGTTCTTATCAGAACTGAGTGGCTTCAGTTGTGTGTTTTTATTTCGTTTGGCTTCATTTATATTTTTTTCCATTTTTGGTTCTATTATAAACATATTATTGTTTGCACGTGTTGTGTCAACTTTACGAAAGTTTGTGCTGTCATTGAAATCGGGCCAGATGACGACACAAGCACAACAGAAAGTGACTGTGACGACAATGAATTTGAATTATTTGATTAATAAATGCAGTGGTGTAAAGTGTGAATGTTGTGTGCCACACTCTTTTTGTATTCGCTCTCCTTTATTGTTTTTCAAAAAAATCGCAAAAATTAACAATACAATGAATATAAATTATTTGTATGTAATTTTCCTAACTTTACCAACATGTGTTATATTTGAATTACAAATGTTGTTTTAATATAATCTACAATGTAATACAATTTTTTGAATTAAAAACACTAAAATTCAAATTTGCCGCCATGAAATATTTACCAGAAATGTTCCAGTGTAATTTGTTCTTTTTATTTTAATTCTCGAATTAATAAATGAACTATACCTACCTGCGACAGTTATATTCCAGATGTTTAAAATATCGTTTGATGTTTACCGACAACTATCCGGTAACAAAAATTTGTTGAAAAAGTATATAAATTGGTGCTTTTCGCCGAAATCTTGAAAATATTCTGAATAACTTTTTTTCTGTTCTTCTTGGATCAACGAGGAAGTCTATACACGTGAAAAAGTTTTCAGTGTTACAGAAAAAGAAGTTTTCAATAACTTATTAGTAAGTCTGGACGGGCCTTAAGAAATCCGAGTTAAAATAAAGAGACGCTATAAAAACAAATACTCCGGGTGTCGGGTCTCACTGCTGACCCGGTAAAGTCCGCAAACGCGAAAATCAGCATATCCTGTTTAACGGAAATTCCTCCGCGCTGAAAAATTAATCGCGGCAGGCCGAAATTTCAACTTCATTGACGAGGGTGCGAACTTTCCAGACGGTCGAGGGTAAAAAAAAATCCGCAAGTTTGGGAGCAAAAATTGACTGCGGTCGGCGAGAAATCGATGGACGGCGGCGTGAGAACCTTACTCTGATTACGGCGATTTGTAACACTTATTCAGCAGTGTCGGATTGTTATTGAAATTTTTCGCATTTCGTGCGGTCGGCGATTTCGGTGCAATTTGAGTGGCCTAAAATTTTGATTTTTAGTTTTTCCGAAATTTGAGTTAGCCGAGTTGGCTGAGTTTCAAATTTTTGGTTTAAGAATTGGTTAAATTTACACTTTTAATTTTGCTCAACTCCGAATTAGTTAAGTTTCAAATTGTTCCATTTTGGTCAAATTTGAGTTGGCCAAGTTCCCGTTCTTTAGTTTGACACTTGGTCACATTTTCATTTTGTTAAAATTCTAGTAAGCTAAGCTTCAAATTCTTGGTTTGCGACTTAGTTATATCTGCATTTACTTTTAGTTTCTAAAGGTCAAGTTTAACGTTTAGTTTCATTTTAATTTTGATTAGCTTTAAATTCATTAAGTTTGAAATTGTTAGTTCGATGATAAATAGTGTTTGACGACTCAAATTACAGTTCTATTGACACAATCAGAAAAAAAAATTTTTGTAGGTAAGAAAATTCGGGCTTAAATTTAAAATTTCGCGTTCTTAATTTTGGCCGAAGAATTGGCCATTCTTGAGTTTTAAGAATGTTCATTCTTGTTGTCAAATTTAAGATTGATTTCAAGAATGTTTATTCTATTTGTCAAATTTAAGAACGGGATATTCTAAATTTCAAGAACGTTGATTCTTCGTGACAAATTCAAGAAAGGGTCGCTTTAATTTTAAGAACTTTTATAAGTTTTACATTTAAGAATAGGTCAAGTTGATTTCAAGAACTTTTATTTAATTACTTAAGAATGTTCTTAATTAATGTGTTTTCCTATTTAAGAATTAAAGATGGCCTTCTTATTATATTAAATAAGTACTTAGAAATACAATAATTTTTTTCTAATTTTTATGAATTGTAGAGTGGAATGCTTGAATTGAAGGAATTTTAGAATATAAAGTTATTTCTCATACATATTTTTATTAGTAGGTGAAAATTTAACATCACATCACATCCTGTTTAAAAATACATTTTCAGTTTAAGAACCACATTATCATTTGGTAACAGATGTACCTATATGAAATGGAAGTTTGTCGAAGTCATTAGCCTTCTCAATGAATTTTCGCCGCCACACAAATAAATTCTTTTTCTCTCAAGAAATAATTGGCCAAAATCTACATCAATCTAAAAACAAAGAAACGAAATGTTTACTTTGTACCATGGATATATTATTATAAAAATTAACCAATATAGATGAGTTTGAATTCTGCAATAACGACCATTCCACTTTATGCAGATTTCCTTTCCGCAAATCTGCGTACTTCAGTCACGCTTGTGTTTTGTTAAATTCTTACAAAGAGCTCTACATCCGCTAAAAAGTAAAATTTGTTATAAGATAGATAAATAACACTAAATGTATAAAATAAAATCAAAATTATTTGTTTACCTTCGTCGTTACTATTAATTCTGTTATAGAAGCATCTGGTTTGCATGTCCCTTTTTTATCTCTTCTTACTTTTCGTTCCGACGGAAATAAACTAAAAAACAATTTGTTTAATAGCTGTTACATTAAAAACACTTGTAGAACTTTTACAAAATTCATTCGGTAAGCTAAAAGTGTGGGAAAAATTATAATTACAACAAATTTACTTACATGCGAATTTATCACACACAGAATCAGAAAATCCCCATAATTTCAGTACCATTTTTAGAAATTGTCTTTGAAACTGATTATTTTGTTGATCGACATTTATTAATGTTGCATTGAATTAACATGTTCATCTCGGCGCATTAAACCACTTGTAATATTTTTCATTTCCTCACAATTAAACATTCACTAATTATGTAAGTTACTAAAAATTCACTTTACAATAAAAATACAGAAAATGCACACCGTAATATGTATTTTCTTACTGCTAGCCGAGTTTGGTGTAACGTTTTTCAACTAAATTTGTAAGAAATTCTAAAGTAATTTATATATTGTCAGTAAACAGTCCTTTGCAGAAGGTCATAAAGCAATTTACAACATTCCGTACAATTGTATCCGCTCAGCTGAACCCAGCGCAAGGTTTCTAAACAATTGTATTATAGAACCCTTAAACCTAACGTTCATCTCGAACAAAACCTTCAGTGAGGTCACCATAAAATAAGAATCCCCGTGCTTACTACAATAATAATAATCGTGCTAAATTCAAGACTTTTATCAGTTCTTAATGTAAGAAGTGAGTTTTTAAAAAATTTTTAGGGAACATTTTTTTCAATATAGATTCATTTTCTTTTGGTAAAATTTTAGTTAGCTAAGTTCCCAAGTTTTAGTTTAACACTTGGTCACATTTTCACCCTGTTAAAATTCTAGTAAGCGAAATTAAAAATTTTTAGTTTGTGGCTAATTGTAAGTTAAATTTACGTTTACTTAGTTTTCAAAAGTTAAGTTTAATGCCTCGCCTGAATTTCGGTTAACTTTGAATTAGTTAACTTTCAAATTGTTAATAGGTTCATTTCAATTTTAGTAAAATTCGACTTAGCTAAGTTTCCAATTTTCTACTTTGCCATTTGATTACATTTAAAACTGAACATTTTTAGTTTGACAGTTGCCCGAATTGTAATTTTGAAGTCAACTAAGTTTAGTTTAGTTTTAATTCGACACTTCGCCACGTTTAGTCACATTTAATGAGATATACGAGTTGGTTAAGTTTCTAAGTTTTAGTTAGACAGTTGGCAATCCTGTAATTTTCATGAAATTTGAGTTGTCTAACTTTGGAAACTTAAGTTTGACGCACATTTCGGTGCGATTTGCGTTGTCGAGCGTACCAATTTTCGTCCGCACGCACAGACGGTCGGATTCTTCTGCGAAACGCAATGACTAAGCCTTTTCCGGTTCAGTTACCCGTCCAGGCGCGGGGCAAACCACCGCGAGCAGAAGAAAAAATGGGAAAACGGTCGACAACACGCGCGCTCTTGAATTTGATAAACTTGACCTTTGCAGATCGGCGTCGGCATCGTAAAATTTCCCAATTTGTCGCAATAAATTAAAAATAAAAAAATAAAAATAAACAAAATAGTACGCATTTTTTCGGAAAAACTAAGGAGCGAATAAAGTGGGTTTTCGATCTTATTGTTCGTGGTTCCCTTGATCATGCATTATGTAGATCGATTCCAGTCTGCGATCGCTGTGACGTCAAAGTCTCCGCAGATTTTGGCGCGCGGCTAATATTTTTGCATTTAATTCCCGAAAATGTATTCGCCCGCCCGGAGTTTCCCCGCGAGAGCGGCTCCGGTCGAGTGCGTTCCAAAAAAACACCGCGTCCGAATTCGACGTTGTTCATGACCTATTTGTAAATTTACAAGGGCAGACGTGTAAAAAATGGGCTGCAGGTAATTCGCATAAAATATGTAAAGCGAGCGGCCATCGGGGCAGCGCAATTGCCAAGATAGATGAAAACGATCGCTTTGACGCATTTCGAGGCGATTCGTCCCTGCCGGCCGCTGCGTCGACTAATTGGTTATTAAGTTGTTGACGGGCGACAAATAAGCCCAGATAAGTTGCAGTATAATCGAATACGAAAATTTATGAGCGACTAGATGAATTTTACATAATTTATAAAAAGGTCTAGACACGGGCTCTTAATGCCATAAGACAATACGGTGATTTCGAATTTATTTAAATAAATATTGTAGTACACTGTTACAAAAAATCACCGTCTCACCCCAATTCATTTTCACCCCTAGGTCAATCAACAAAGCAAAATAAATGCCATAATTTGCCACAAATACTACCCGGAAACCGACTGTGCGATTACATAAAGGACAGTTAGTAGATGAATTCTGCATAATTTCCCACTCGAGGACAATAATTTTTAATTTGTTTAAACAATTTACAAGAAAAGATCGTTTTTTGTTTAGTTCCTTGCTTGTAAAATGGAAACTAATGAAACAATCTTAATGTTGTCAATAGCCGAATTGTAGAGAATTAAATTACGAAGAGAATGAGAGGTCGAATTTCCCGATCGAATAATTAGAACCGGAGAAAACCCGGAAAACCCGGAAATTTCAGTGCTTTCTTAAAAAATTCACAATTCCCACATTTTTTAATTTTAAGAAATAAAACTTTGCACACAGATAGCTACTTATATGTACTTTAGGTGTGCAAAACTCCGATTCTGTCGGACTAACGGTTATTGCACAATCACCATTTCAATTTTTTTCTGCGATATTGTGGCGGAGGGTGCTTGATCCTGTGGTTGTCCGATTTAAATTTTAAAAATAGAATTGGAAACTAGACATGCACCGAAACAAAACGTGTATTTTCGATTTTCTATAAAATGCAGAGAAATAGGTGAAAAGCGGTCGTGAATATGAGTAAAAACGGCCGACCCCGCGAAAGCGGTCGAGTAGTGGGAGGTGACACACCGTGAGGGGAAGCGCAGCCCGGTTCTACTCCTATATAAAAAACTTCCCCTCAGCGGCCGGTCTTCCCCCACTACTCGACTACTTTCGCGGGGTCGGCCGTTTTTACTCATATTCACGACCGTTTTTCACCTATTTCGCTGCATTTTATGGAAAATAGAAAATGAACGTTTTGTTGATGTGTGCGTCTAGTTTCCAATTCTGTTTTTAAAATTGAAATCGGATAACCGCAGGAGCAAGCAGCCCTCCGCGAAAATTTCGCAGAAAGAAATTGAAATGGTGATTGTGCAATAACCGTTAGCCCGACAGTATCGAGGTTTTGCACACATAAAATACATATAAATAGCTATCTGTGTGCAAACTTTCAGTTCTTGAAATTAAAAAATGTGGGAATTGTGAATTTTTTAAGAAAGCACTGAAATTTTCGGGTTCTCCGGGTTTTCTCCGGTTCTAATTTTTAGATCGGGACATGCGACCTCTCGTTCTCTTCGTAATTTAATTATCTGCAATTCGTCCATTAACAACGTTAAGATTGCTTCATTAGTTTCCATTTTACAATCAAAAATCTAAAAAAAACGCGATTTTTTGTTGAAAATTGTTTATAACAAATTAAAAATTATGGTCCTCGAGTGGGAAATTATACAAAATTCATCTACTAACTGTCCTTTATGTAATTGCATAGTCGGTTTCCGAGTAATATTTATGTCATGAAAATATGCTTTATTGCTTGGCCTACCCTGACTTAACATAAAAATGCCATTTTTATTATCTCTTCAGCGCCCTCATTTATTGACATCGATAATTTTTACTTCCCCCACGATTTTCGACAATCTTTTGCGATATTAACATAAAAATTGCATTCTTTCCAGTCCCGCTTAAACAATTTGTTCCACTCTGTTACCAAAAATCGCTTTTATTGGTAATTTTACTGTTTTATTAACATTTAGTTGCAGTTTATTAAAACAGGGGTCGCATTATTGCAACCGATTCGACACAGTGCCTCCAGATGGATCAACTCTATTTTAAACTTTGCAGAAAACTATTTATAAAAATATAAAACTAATAATTTTCTGAACAAAATCTACTTTTTTTCTATTTTGTTGTTCTGGAACCCGCATGCGGGTCAAGTTGTGCATTTAGTGGCCAACATTGGTTGAAATAATCTTTGGCTCTTAAATTGTGTTGGCAGTAATGCGTAAAGGGATCTATTTAACAACATAACCTCTTAATTTTGACAGTCTATCATTTATTTTTTACAGAATGTTAAATTACAAACTTCACTTCGCAGAAATGTGTTTATAAAAGTTTTTTGCTTTTAAAAAGGAACTTTTTTTTCTATTTTGGTGTGGTAACGGAATTGTTATGACACTGTAAGGTTGGCAATGATTGTTAGGACGTTAAATTTACACTTTCAGTTTTCATATTTTTCTCTTTTGTTACACTTTTGATTAGAAAATCGTTAGTTCCTGAACAAATAAAAAGGTTTTCTTTTTGTTCAGTTCATCTTGGCTGCATTGTATAATTCGAAGGCTATGAAATTGTTTTTTTGCATTTAATTTATGTAAGCAGTAACTGAACAATTTCGCTCTAATTTCTGAAGTTAGAGGAGAAATACAACTTCGAGTTGTCAAACTTCACTTACTGTCAACTTAAAAAAAAATTTGACGAAACCTTTTCAGATTAAGCTGAATTTTTATTTTCGAGTGTCAAACCTTTTAAGAAATCAGTTTGCCCCTAGAAAATGGGGCGACTGCTTAATTTTGAATGTTTGGAATCGATAAAGTTGTAAAATGAACATAACAATTTCAAATGTCACTTACTGCCAACTTAAAAAAAGTTTCGTCGAAACCTTTTCAGATCAACCTGAATTTTTTATTTTCGAGTGTCAAATGTTTAAGGAATCAATTTGCCACTAGGAAATGGGGCGACTGCTTGTTTTTGAAAGTTTGGAATTGAGAAAATTGTAAAATGCACAGAACAGTTTCGTTATAATTTCTGAAATACAACTGTCAGTTGCCAAATGTCACTTATTGCCAACTTAAAAAGAAGTTTGACTTAAAATTTTCATTGGTGTTAAATGTTTAAGTAATCAATTTGACACTAGGAAATTGGCCGACTGCTTGATTTGGAAAATTTTGAATCGAGAAAATTGTAAAATGCACAGAACAGTTACGTTCTAATTTCTGAAATACAACTGTCAGTTGCCAAATGTCACTTATTGCCAACTTAAAAAGAAGTTTGACTTAAATTTTTCATTGGTGTTAAATGTTTAAGTAATCAATTTGACACTAGGAAATTGGCCGACTGCTTGATTTGGAAAATTTTGAATCGAGAAAATTGTAAAATGCACAGAACAGTTACGTTCTAATTTCTGAAATACAACTGTCAGTTTCCAAATGTCACTTATTGTCAACTTTTCAGATTCAAGTTGAATTTTTTATTTTCGAGTGTCAAATGAATGTCAAATGTTTAAGGAATCAATTTGCCACTTGGAAATGGGGCGACTGCTTGATTTTGATAGTTTGGAATCAAGAAAATTGTAAAATGCGCAGAACAGTTTTGGTATAATTTCTGAAAAACAACTGTCAGTTGCCAAATGTCACTTATTGCCAACTTAAAATGATGTTTCGACGAAACTTTTTCAGATTAAGTTGAATTTGTTATTTTCGAGTGTCAAATGTTTAAGGAATCAATTTGCCGCTAGGAAATGGGACGACTGCTTGATTTTGAAAATTTGGAATCAAGAAAATTGTAAAATGCGCAGAACAGTTTTGGTATAATTTCTGAAATACCACTGTCAGTTGCCAAATGTCACTTACTGCCAACTGAAAAAAAAATTCGACAAATTTTTTTCAGATTAAGCTGAATTTTTTATTTTCAAGTGGCAAACCTTTTAATAAATCAGCTTACCGTTAGAAAATGGGACGATTGCTTGATTTTGAAGGTTTGGAATCGATAAAGTTGTAAAATGCACAGAACAATTTTGCTCTAATTTCTGAAATACAACTGTCAGTTGCCAAATGTCACTTACTACCAACTTAAAAAAAAGTTTCGACGAAACTTTTTCAGTTCAAGCTGAATTTTTTATTTTTGAGTGCCAAATGAATGTCAAATGTTTAAGGAAGCAATTTGTCGGTAGAAAATAGGGCGACTGCTTGATTTTGAAAGTTTAAAATCAAGAAAATTGTAAAATGCACAGAACAGTTTTGTTATAATTTCTGGAATGCAACTGTTAGTTTTCAAATGTCACTTACTGCCAACTTAAAAAAAAGTTTCGACGAAACCTTTTCAGTTAACCTGAATTTTTAATTTTGAGTGCCAAATGAATGTCAAATGTTTAAAGAATCAATTTGCTTGAAGGAAATGTGGCAACCGCTTGATTTTGGAAATTTGTAATCTAGGTGGAAAACCCGGGTGGGACTTTTCGCGCGCGACGAAAAAAACAAGCGATATTTACAGTGTACGATCGGAGTGTAGTAAATACGTTATGTAAATTAGGGAATCGTGAATATATCGGCGGCTATATAAAGCCCGGGACCGTTTTTCCTTCCACGTTACTTTACGAAAGCCCATTCCCGAAATCGGCGACGAAGGTAAACTTTAAAACTTTTCTTATTTTTTTGTCGGCTTGGTTTCGCACAATTTAGCAGACAGTCCGGCACTCGAACGCCGTGCCGCAGAAGTAACGCGCCAGACAAAGATTGTGCCTTTCGTCCTCCTTCCACCCGTTCACTCATAGAACTCTATTATTGAACACCTTAGTTTATATTGTACGCTAGTTGAGACAACACACATATTCCAAGTCTCATCCCAGTGGGCTTTCCTTTTCGACCGATCGCGAAATGGACACATTTTAAAACGGTCGTGTGTGCGCGGGACATCACTCATTTTTTCGTTGCAGGGAAAATCAATTCACAACTCCGGACGGAAAAAAATGAACATTTGATTCCTCGCAACTATGATGAAGAACGCGGCCTTCTTGGTCCTCCTGATCAGTGCGTCGGCGGTGCCGCTCAACTCGAACGCCCGGAACGACCCGGAAAACTCGAACGCCGAGGCGACGCCGAGGGCCGCGCTGCCCAACCTCAAGGACCTGCAGAAACGCCTCGACGACTTCCTCGAGCAGTACTACCAGAGCTACGTCAAGAGCGAGTTCGAGGGCGGAAAAAACGGCGCGTCGGCCGAGGCCCACGACATCTACGACAGGATGCAGTCCGACCAACCCGTGGACAACGCGCAGAAGAACGGCATTCCCAATTCGCTGCTTTTGAATATGACCTCAGGGGTCAACATGACCAAGTACACCACTGATGGTAACTCTAGCGAGACTTCTTATTATAACAGGATGCTGAGGAATAGGTACGTTTTTAATTTTTTTTTGTTTTTTTTTGTTTTTATGTAGAGTAAAGCTTGAGGTTGAAATAAAAATTCTCTTGAGCTTTACTGTACGATTTTGGAAATTCGACGCGTAATTTGAAACAGTCTGCGTTTTGTAATCGTCGCGGCTTGTAAATATTTAAAATATGAAGCACGTGTCGAAAAACCTAAAAATAATTCTTCCTCGTACGACCAATCATTTTTTTTTCATTTAAGAGCGCGAGATAACGACCAAGATGACAGGTAAAATTACCCTTGGCATGAAATTTATTAACGCTTTTCGAAACGAAAAAATCTAGAGCTATAATGAAATCGAATATACCTACCTTGGTACCATTATTATAGTATTGGCGTAAAATGTTAAGAGTGATATAGCTAGGAAAAATTAAATCGGTTTTTAAAAATGAAAATTTAAAATTGCGCTTAGCGCTTGCGCTTAGCGAAGCTAGATTTTTTCGTTTTTTCGGAGAGCTTGCATGGCTTGGTGTGACATAAGTTCGTCATGCGCACAGCTGCGTTTTTTTTACACAAAGGATGAGTCGCAAACGCCAACTTTTATCAACGGAACGCGCTCGACCTGTTTTGCATAAATGTATAAACTATCCGCTGTTTGCACCTGTGAAATCGTGTGACAACATTAACAGGTGTTTTATTTTTTCGTTGTCTCGGTCGGAAATCGAATTCCTGCGGTGATCTCACCGGCTGCTAATTGGTGAATGAAACCCCGAGCGGATAAAGGAAAAACCGTCTTTCTTTGGGTTCAACCTGCACAGGTGATTGCGTGAGAACTGGACGCCTAATGACCACCGGTCGTGTATCTCTCCTCCGCGTGTTTACGCCGACGATCTTGAACTATTTACGTACACGGCGATGCACTCGCGCCTCGAATTGCAGATGCGGCGTTACTCGCGCGTTTTCTCTAATTTTAACGACGACTCCGCGCCAGAATGCAGGCCATAACTCGCGAGCGGCTCGAAACGTCGCAAAACATTCAGCACAATTATTGTGCAGCGCGTTGATATCAACAACTTTTGTTTGATCGTTTTTTTTCTAACTTGTTGTTTTTGACGTTTTTGCTCGAATGTACGGGGTCGCTGGAAAAGTATGGAAACGGTTGAATATTTTCGGAACGGTTTATCAGAACTTTTCGAAATTTGGAATGTAGTTGGAAGGATTTAAGTTCTATCAACTGAGATTTTTTCAATTTTACACCGTAATTTGTTTCTGAGATACAAGATTTTTTTTAAATGGCATGGTGGGTCAAGTTTATTATTGTTTAAAAGAGCATTATTTTCTGAATTCGGTGATATATGACATGCCTACCTGTATTTGAGTAAAAAACTTTAAAAAAAATCGAAAAAAATATTTTCTAAAGAAGTTATTTATTTATTATTACTTATTTACAATAATTTATAAATTTATGTATTTTTTTAAATTATTTTTTAAACTTGTAAAAGTTTTAGTTTCAATTAAATGTGTTACGTATTTCTACAATTAATTAAATAGCATTATTATAACTTTAAAATTTTTTTAAACCTTTGTTAAAAAAGAATGTTGTTTGTAGGAATAAGAATGCGTTACGTAGCCGAGTAAATTTTTCGCTAATATAAAAGTGACAAGCAGCTATTGACAGCATTTTTAAAGCTAACTGAATTTTACTTATTTAGAAAATAATTTTTTTCAAATTTTTTTTTTTTTTACTTTTTGACACAAATACAGGTAGACATGCCATAAATAGAATTTAAATACTTCTCACCATATTCAAAATTTCGAAGGGTTGTGCTAAACCGTTTTGAAAATATTCAACCCTGTATATAAACTGCTGGAGAAGCAAGTGGTCCACTCAAATAATTAATAATCACTTACTCACAATGCAACTAACTTAAATCTATTATCTTTGGCCACCGAGAGTTTGAACCACAGATAGACATATGTTTGGTATTTAATTTTATTTCTAGTTGGTGGATACTAAATAAAAAAATAAAAAACAAATCATTTGCTATTTTGCTATTTGCTATTTGCATTAATAGGTGGGCCGCTTCATTGTCCAGCAGTTTACCTATATTATCAAAAGTTCAGAATAGCAAAAATATTAATAACTTTAATATTGTTGAGTTCGTCAATATCAACAACTTTTATTTTATGACCTATTTTCCAACTAGTTCTCAGCATTTTTGTTTGAATTTACATAAATTTGGTGTAAACTGCTAGACATTGAAATGGTTCACTTAATTAATCTCAAATAACACAAATAAGAACAAATAGTCAGTTCATAGTAGCATATTTTAATAACAATTTACTTACAGTGCAACCAACTGAAACACAGATAGATAATATATTTTTAGTTGGTAATTACCAAATAAAAAAATAAAAGGCAAATCATTTGCTTTGCGCCAAGTAACTCTAATCCAATTGATAAAATTAATTCGTCGGTCGTTTCACCTGTCCAGCAGTTTACCTATCTGTATTGACAAAAGTTGAGAGTAACAAAAAATATTAATAACATTAACTGTAGGGTTTATTAATGTCTACAATTTTTGACTAATGATTTTTTTTCTAACTTGTCGCTTTTAGAAGTTTTGTTGGACATTGAAATGGTTTACTTAATTAATCTCAAATAACACAAATAACAACTAATAGTCAGTTCATAGTAGCATATTTTAATAACAACTTACTCACAATGCAACCAAGTGAAAACTATTATCTCTGAAACACAGATAGATAATATATTTTTGGTGTAACACTTCATTTTACTTTAGTTGGTAATTACCAAATAAAGAAATAAAAGGCAAATCATTTGCTTTGCGCCAAGTAACTCTAATCCAATTGATAAAATTAATTGATCGGTCGTTTCTCTGTCCAGCAGTTTACCTATCTATATTAACAAAAGTTGGGAGTACCAAAAATAGTAATAACATTAATTGTAGAGTTTATTAATGTCTACAACTTTTGTTTAATGAGTTTTTTTTTAACTTGTAGCTTTTAGAATTTTTGTTTGAATTTATATAAATTTGATGAAACCTGCTGGACAATTAAGCGGTCCACTTAAGAAATCTTATTTGGAAAATTAACTGTCACAGCATTAACAAATCCCAACTAATAATCACTTGAGAGCAAAAAAGTTTAATAAACTCGAAAAATTAGTTTTGAAATGACTAAATAAATACAACATATTTTAATAAAATGTGTTATCCATTTGATGTATTCAATTTCATTTTGAGGTGGTAATAAAAAGCAAACAATTCGTTTTGCGCCAATTAAATCTAACTTAATTGAAACAACTGAGCCACTTCATTGTCCAGCAGTCTACCTATTGTTATCACAAGTTCGGAATAGGAAAAAATGTTAATAACATTAGCTGTAAAGTTCGTTATTGTCTACAAATTTGCTTTGATGGCATTTTCTGTGATTTTAGTGGTTTGGATTGATTTGCGTTGCATGCGCTGGCCATCTAGAATTTTTTTGGCAAGTTTTTGCCCTGTAGTTTTCTGTGTTACCGTTGTCATGTTGATTTGTGTGGGAAATTTTTTGTCTCGGAAAGCCTTGAATCTGTTGCCAGGCTAATTAAAAATCGCCAGGCAATAAATTAGCCGAAATTTTTTGCATGTTTTCGAGCATCGCGCCCTGCAGGCACGTTTCCATAAATAAACTCGTTTTTTCCGATCCGAGGAGGGAAATGATTTTTCCGCACCGTTAATTAAGGCGAAGGCTGTCTAGAGCTGTTCAATTAATCTCTCGGCAGACAAATACCAGACGCAAGACAAGAGAAAGGTGCAATTAAACATCAATGATTAAAAATAGAAGAGTGGTCTTACGCAAGCATACGATACTCCTGTCTGGACAGTTTATGTTACCGTCTAGGAATGTTATATAAATAAAAAGTGTAAAAAAGCGTAGACAGAAGCCAGACGGGCTACGTGCGTATTGTGTGTGAAATAGGAACGGAAACGTATGGCACGCCGTTTTGATTTTTAATGACAAAAAATTTCCAGAAAAAATTGTTCAAAATAAATTGGAAATCAGTGAAATAAATTAAAATTATATTAGAGTATAATAATAATTGCATGAATCTTTATTATATCTATACATAATAAAAATTCGAGGAATTATTTTTATGTTTTAAAAGAAATAAAATAGCTGATATACTGTTTTCAAATTTTTAATATGTCCAAGTTTAATATTAATAATTTTAAATTAATTCAAGTGTAATAATAATTCAAATCATAATTTTAAATGTTGGAATTAAAATTAAAAGCATAATTTTAATTGGTCAAATAAATTCAGATGGAATTTTAATTCAAGTAATAAAATTAATTGGCGCCAACTAAACTACCAAAGGACATTATTAAGAATATAAGGATGTATGGAAGTTTTAAAGCGACAACACAGAAATCTTCTGTATAACGTAAACAATCAGGGGATTACCAGATTCAAATAGATCCCGCCAAAAGGTAGATGTGTGATTGGCTCTTAGAAAGCTTTTTTACACGGATGAAATTATGGAAAATGGGCAGTCGCCATATTGCCGAAACAGCTGATTGTAGCTGTGTGTTTCATTAAATTAAAGAAGTTCTTATCAGAACTGAGTGGCTTCAGTTGTGTGCTTTTATTTCGTTTGGCTTCATTTATATTTTTTCCATTTTTGGTTCTATTACAAACATATTATTGTTCGCACGTGTTCTGTCCACTTTACGAAAGTTTGTGCTGCCATTGCAATCGGTTTAGATGACGACACAAGCAGAACAGAAAGTGACTGTGACGACAATGAATTTGAATTATTTGATTAATAAATGCAGTGGTGTAAAGTGTGAATGTTGTGTGTCACACTCTTTTTGTATTCGTTCTTCTTTATTGTTTTTCAAAAAAATCGCAAAAACTAACAATACAATGAATATAAATTATTTGTATGTAATTTTCCTAACTTACCAACATGTGCTATATTTGAAATACAAATGTTGTTTTAATATAATCTACAATGTAATATAATTTTGTGAATTAAAAACACTAAAATTCAAATTTGCCGCCAAAAAATATTTACCAGAAGTGTTCCAGTGTAATTTGTTCTTTTCATTTTAATTCTCGAAATAATAAATGAACTATAAATCAGAAGTGATTACTAATAAATGTTTAAATAATAAATTTTTAACGTTGTTGAAAGCGATTAGCAAAATAAAACATATCAAAAACTCCCAAAACGAGACGGGAAATCCCCTGATAGTTTACATCAGGGTTTACGTGGTACAGAAGATATATGTGTTGTCGCTTTAGAACTTCCATACAACCTTATATTCTTAATAGTCCTCTGCGATCAGATGGCGTCAATTAATTTTATTATTTGAATTAAAATTACGTCTGAATTTTTATGACCAATTAAAATTATGCTTTTAATTTTAATTCCAACATTTAAAATTATGATTTGAATTATTATTACACTTGGACATACTATGAATTCATTAATATTAAATTTGGACATATTAAAATTTGAAAACAGTTTCAATGTATACCAGCGGTTTATTTTTTTTAAAACATAAAAATAATTCCTCGAATTTTTATTATGTATAAATACAACGTGTCCCGGAAATAATGTCATTAATTTTAACCCGTAGTAGAACTCCTCAAAACAAACATTTTTTCTATGTACCAGTTTTTTGAAATCGCAATTTTGTTTTGGTATTTTACCCTCCCTGAAATTGACGGGCCTTGATTTGATAAATCACTGACGGTGATCGTTAATATTAGTTTTTGCTGAGTGCATAAAAAAATATCTACGTTTTGTTAGTATGTTTCTTGTCCTGCTCCATATTGTTCTTTCTTTCATTGGATATTCAAGGTATGTGCGTTTTATAATAAATAATTTTTTTACTCACTTATTTAAACCACTCGCCGCACATCTAGTCTTTGTTATTGTGATTTGTAACTTGTAACAATTATTTTGAACATACCATTTTTGGTAGTAAAACTTTGACAAGGACTCAAATTATTTCATTTATGTATTACCATAGCATTTTTCAATTTGCATTCCAGAACTTTACAATAACAGTAATGGTCAAATTAATGAGTTGCTGCGTCGACAGAACTAAAAAGCAGAGAATGTTTTCTTGCATTGGTTTTTTCTTCTACGCTTATCGGTGTTTAACATTCAGCATTATTATCCATAGGCGGGTGACGAAATAAGAGTCAAATCTGTCAACAATTTTAACTTGTTAATCAAAACGTTTACACCAAAAAGTTATTTAAAAAAGTTCTTGGTTTTGACGAGTTCTATCACTGGTTAAAATTAATCACATTATTTCTCGAACACGTTGTATAATAAGGATTCGTGAATTTATTTTATTATTATATTTTGACGTAATTTGAATTAAGAATGATTATTATACTCTAATATAAATTTAATTTATTTCACTGACTTCCAATTTATTTTGAACAATTTTTTCTTGAAACTTTTTCTCTGGACGAATTTCTATTATGTCATTAAGAAGCAAAACGGCGTAGCATAGAAACGGCGGATATGGAGGAACGGCTGGCGCGGTTGTGCGAACGATTTAAAAAATTCCGAGATTCTCTCCGAAATCGGCGGCTTGATGTTTAGTCTTGCGGCGTTATTTTAGGGCGTCCGATTTTTTTCCGGTCGTGAATGAACCGAATCCAAGTCGTAAACATCCTGAACTTTGATGTTTATCGAAATAAACGGAAAAAGTGCCCGATGCACGGCGTGACATTATTTTGCTTTGATAAACGATCGTGTCAAATGATGGACTTCCATGAATTCTGGATGTCAGCTCATTTGTTGTACAAGCTTAATTAAAACTGCATAGAACATAGTCTAGCGACTGGTACTAAAAGGTCAATATACCTTTACAGTCTAGACGTTCGTATTAAAAACTATTTGTAAGTAATTTATTAGTAATAAACGATTTAAAAACACACAAAAAGCAGTCTGGCAGTCTGCTGGACGCGGAAGTGCTAAACGAGTCTCCGGCAAACTAGACCTAGACACCAGACTTTGCTTGGGTAAGGTCAAAGTTTAGGCCCCCGTTGACAGCGGCGCGTTTCTGACGACCGCTTCCTGATTGAAAATTTTCGATTCCAGTTCCTTGAACCCGCGCCGGTGTAATTCATTCACTCATTCAATTTTCGAGTTGTGTTTGCATGGCTTTGTTTGTTACGGCATGGCATGTCTTGGTCGCAGTGCCTACGAAAAAATAATTTTAGTTTTTTTCAAAAAATTAGGGCGCGCGAGATCTGGATCGACATGATCAAGGCCAACATCCTCAGGCAAGTCAACAGGATCAACGGGACCACGATCGCCCCCTCCGGCACCGAAATCCAGTTCAACTTCAACCAGTCGATGTTCAACATACGCCCCGGAAACACGACCGACGACGACCCCTACATCACCGAAAAAATCAGAAGCTACTATCCTTCCTGTGAGTACCCGCTACAACTTAAAGACCGACCGCCGTATCTAGACTTTTCAAGTATGTAGAGTTCATTAACATCCACGACTTTTGATTTAATTTTTTGTAATTTCAATATTAATGCCTTCGTCATCTACACTTTTCCAAGGCAAGTTTGACGTATACTTGTGCCACCTGCAGTTTTCAGGGAGAACTGTATTGACAGTTATGAAAAACAGTTTCGATTATTTATTCCAAAATTTATAACTTATAGATGGTTCAAGATATCAAAAAATTGTAAAAATAATAATTGCAGGTTTCATTAACATCTACAACTTTTGTTTGAATACTTTTTTTGTAATTTGAAAGATGAAGCACTTATGATCATTTTTGGAGTAATCAATATTAATGCCTTCGCCATCTACACTTTTCTAATACAAGTTTGACGTATACTTGTGCCACCTACAGCTTTCAGGGAGAACTGTATTGACAGTTATGAAAAACAGTTTCGATTATTTATTCCAAAATTCATAACTTATAGATGGTTCAAGATATCAAAAAATTATAAAAATAATAATTGCAGGCTTCATTAATATCTACAACTTTTGTTTGAACACTTTTTTACGATCATTTTTGACTCAATGTTTCAATATTAATGCCTTCGCCATCTACACTTTTCCAGTACAAATTTGACGTATACTTGTGCCATCTACAGCTTTCAGAGAGAATCGTATTGACAGTTCTTCATAGAACACGTTCGAATATTTATTCCAAAATTTATAACTTATAGATGGTTCAAGATATCAAAAAATAGTAACAATAATTATTGCAGGTTTCATTAATATCTACAACTTTTGTTTGAATACTTTTTTTATAATTTGAAAGGTGAAGCACTTACGAACATTTTTGGCTTAATCAATATTAATGCCTTCGCCATCTTCACTTTTCCAATACAAGTTTGACGTATACTTGTGCCATCTACAGTTTTCAGGGAAAACTGAATTGACAGTTATGAAGCACACATCCGATTATTTATTCCAAAATTTATAACTTATAGATGGTTCAAGATATCAAAAAATAGTTACAATAATAATTGCAGGTTTTATTAATATCTACAACTTTTATTTGAACACTTTTTTTGTAATTTGAAAGATGAAGCACTTACGAACATTTTTGGCCATCTACACTTTTCCAATACAAGTTTGACGTAAACTTGTGCCATCTATAATTTTCAGGGACAACTGTATTGACAGTTATAAAAAACACGTTCTATTATTTATTCCAAAATTTATAACTTATAGATGGTTCAAGATATCAAAAAATGGTAAAAGTACTAATTACAATCTACAACTTATGTTTGAACACTTTTATTGTAATTTGAAAGATGAAGACGTTCATTTTTGGCTTAATCAACATTAATGCCTTCGCCGTCTACACTTTTTATAACTTATAGATGGTTCAAGATATCAAAAAATAGTAAAAATAATGTTTGCAGGTTTCATTAATATCTGCAACTTTTGTTTGAACCTTTTTTTTTAATTTGAAAGATGAAGCACTTACGATCATTTTTCTCTTAATGTTTTAATATTAATGCCTTTGCCATCTACACTTTTCCAATATAAGTGTGACGTATACTTGTGCCATCTACAGTGTTTTAGAAAAAACTGTATTGGCAGTTAAGAAAAACACGCTTAATTTATTTCAAACAATGTTTATAATTTAAAATTGGCTCAAAATATCAAGGAATAATAAGAATAATACTTTCAGGATTTATTAAAACCTACAATTTTTGTAATTTGAACGCTGAAGCGTATTACACTAATTTTTGTTTCAATATTTTATTATTGATGCCTTTCTAAGACAAGTCTGACGAATTCTTGTGCCATTTACAGTTTTTTAGGAAAGACTGTATTGGTAATTATGCAAAACACTCTTGATTATTTATTACAGAGTGTATAACTTCAAGTGGGTTGGAGATATCAAAAAATAGTAAGAATAATACTTGCAGGATTAATTAACACCTACAATTTTTATTTGAACCCTTTTTTTGTAATATGAACGCTGAAGGAGTTACATTAATTTTTGTCTCGATGCTTCAATATTGATGCCTTCGCCATCTATACTTTTCAGGAAGAACTCGCACATCAAACTTTTAATAAAATAATTAAATTCAAGGCGAAATTCCGAGGAATACGGACCAGGAGGTTTGGAAAGACGAGAACACGATGAATCTGTATTTCAACGTCGATTACATCCCGGAAGAGAACGGAATCAGCATCGCGACCGCAACTCTGCGGTTGTACCGATTGCGGCAAGAGAATTCCTCAACTGTGGACCCTTTGGCAGAAGTCACGTGCGAGGACGCTTCTTCGACCGACGACGACAAACTGATGAGGATTTCGATCTACTGGTACACGAAATCGCTGAAAAAGCACAGAGGTGGGTGGTTGACGGCGAGTTAGGCCGCCCAAATTGCAATCACTTCTCGTTACAGTCAAACGTCGATTGTGCGACAGCAAAGTGATCGGGGAGAGCACGCCTTACGTGGAGCTGAGCGTGCGGCCGGCGACTCGCACCTGGATTCGGGGGAAAAACTTGGGACTGGCGGTGTTGGTCGAGGACCAGGATGGGACGGCCCTTCGGGCCGACAGATATTTCAAGGGCGCTTCATGCACGGTCGGCGCGTGTGAGTGTGCAATTAACAACTAAAAAAATTAATTTTGCCTGATTTGATTTTTTCTTAACAAATTTAATTCTTTAATTGCTTGAGCCGCATGGGTTTTGCGCTTCTTCTTTTTAAGGTCCGGGAACTGCTAAGTAATGCACAATTCTTCCGCTCAGGGGGCACCAATTTTGCCCCTTAAAATATAAAATGTTTAGGCAACCAAAGAGGTGTCCTAACTGATAAGGTTTGAAACTTAAGTATTGAACAGAGAAAGAACAAAAAAAGAGTTGCGCGTTTTTTATACGCTCGTAACTTGATAAATATTATTTATATTATGGTCTGCGGCGATAACGACGGTAAACTCAGTCGGAAAAAAATTAGTCTGTAATTTTTTGCTAATTCTTTGCCAATTTTGTGTTTTCATAGATGTACCTGCTATAATTAATCCAGTAACAGGCTGCAAACACATTTTCAATTATGCAAAGAGTAATCTTTATCCCCATTTTTATACGCTCATAATTTGATAAATATTATTTATATTATTGTCTGCGGCGATAACGGCGCTAAAATCAGTTAATACGATTGCTGCATTATTTACTGTTTTTTTTTGTTGTAATTCTTTGTGAATAGATGCTTTGAACAATTTTTCCTACGATGCTATTCGAAACTAATATATATTGTACAATTCAGTAGGCTCGAAAATGTTTCATATCCTTAGGCGTACGAACTTGGATATTTTGCATTATCAAGTGTGCATTTTTATAAATTTTTAGAGTTTTATATCCTTACGTGTGCGAATATGGTTATATCCTAACAATTTGCACTATATCAAGTGTGCATTTTAATACAAATTATTCTATCCATGCCGTCAATCCAAAAGGTACAGATTTGACAGGACATCTGTGTGTAAAAGGACAACTATTTCACTAAAATCTTATGGGAAAACAACTTTTCCCCGAAAATGTAAAATTTAGACATTTATCCAATTTGGTTTACGGAAACTATTTCTTAGGTGCTAAAGTAACATTTTTAGGTAATTTGTTGACGATGTTGTGTTCGGAAAGCAATAAAAAACGCTATCAAATAATACTGTATTTCGTACCACAACTTTTAGATTTTTTTTCATAGATATTCACCATGTTATCATAAAAAAAAAACATGTCATATTATACTACTATATGTTTAGTATAAGTACCCCGAAGGAATTTCTACAAAATAACTTACTTCTTGAGCTGAACTGAGTTTACTGGCACACTAAATTTTCAAAAAAATATTGTCGCCAATTTTTTTCTTCTTAAGTTATCAACTTTCTCGCAATAAAAAAAATATTTTCTTACAAGGCAATATATTCTCTATAAGTGCTGTAAAGTGCATTAGAAAATATTTCGTAACTCTAAAGATTTCAGTAAAAAATCCTCACCACTACATTTTTGCGAGAATTGCACTTTCGGAGGTTAATTTTTGAAAACTAGGCAATTCTTCGCCAAAGCAAATATATCATTAGATGCGGTAACATTATGTTTACAACTGTTTGTTTGCAAATTATATATTGATAAGTACTTTCTAAGCTTAACTGAGTTTCTTAAAACTGTGCATTTTTTGAGGTTGGGTTCCCCAGTCTTAATTTGGGTGTTTGCGGCCATGTTGACTAGATTTGTTCGTTGCAGCTACTCCCAAACCTATACCGACGGTCATCATCGACGCGGCAAGAGAACTTGAACACGCTAATCGAATTTATGGACCAACCGTCCTTACGAATGCACCAATGCTACCGACCATAGACATCTGCACGCTCGAAATACCCCAGAACTGCACGCCGCCCCTAAATTTGAGAATAAACGCTTGCAATCTGAAAAAGGAGGGGCAGCAGCTGTTCCGGCGCGAATTCTTGGAAAAACACGCGATGGTGCAAAACATGATGCAGAAACCGAGGCACATCCGGCACCAGAAGCAGCACCAGCTGCAGCAGCACCAGCACGGGGGTATAGACTTCGACGATCTGCGATCGAAAATCGTCGGCCAGGAGCTGATATTCACGAACGAGCAGTACCGCAACCTGAGCACGCAGCTACAAAGCAACAATTTCACGACGGTCAAAAGATAATTCGGTTTCGATTTTTTCGATCGACCCTTTTTCGGAAAACAATTTTTTGTCGCGCTTTAGATTTTTCTGTTTAAGATTAGAATTCAAGAAGACTGCCGTTCCTGTTTTCGTTTCGCACCCATCTTTTATTCGTAAATTATTGAAGACATGATAAATTATTTTCGTTAGTTTAATAGACGAGTACTTAAATGTTTCTCTGAGTGTAGAAATTATTTATGCTGAATGTATACGCGTAGTTGTAGCCTTGCTAATAATAACTATTTACCACAAAAAATATTAATTGATAAATGTAAATATTGTAAATTTAAAATTTATTTAATAAATGTGTTTTTTTTAATCGCCAGTTTATTTTTTTCTATTATGCACCGTGACTCACGTAACTTTCCGAGGGCTACGCCCAATGCACGCAACCCAATATTCAAAAATCACAACATGCTATGATACAAAAATCATATACAGTAAAACTCCAGTAAAGCGACCACTCGTGATTTCCTTAAAAAATGGTCTCTTGGAGGAGTGGTCGCATTAAAGAACTTTTTCTTAAATTAATAGAAAATAAAGGCCATATTAACTTTAAAACGTTTTATTATCAATAATGACGACACGCGAAGGTTCCAATATTTTCATAAAAATACAAAGCGCCAATTTAGAATAATAATAATAGAATGTTTAAAAACTAAAGTAAATAAAAAAAAAATCACGATATAAAAAATAGCCAAGACCAAGAAATAAAGATATAAATGCTTAAGGCTTACTACCAAAATATTGTTCTAAAACAGTTTGCTTACAATTTTTAAATTTTTTAATTAGAGACAATTTCTTTTTCGCATTTTTTAAAATCTCCTGAATTTTGGTTTTGCCACATTTGTATTTAGAAGCTAGCTTTCGTTGGGATAAACCTCTTTCGCTGTCTTTACTAACATTTATGCAAGCTTCCAAATTTAAAATCTCGTGATGGTAACCCCGTTTAGCCATCATTTTCTAAGCCATTCCAAGAAGCACAGTGACAAAGATTTCTCAACGACTGGCATACAACTGATACGAATTTTTTGCCTTCATAGTATGCATCATTTTAAAAATCCACACAAGCCCACAAATATCGCATAAAAAAGTTGGAACCGAAGTTGAAGAACTGATTTATAATCGTAACAAATTTATTACCGAAAGATAGGGCATGCGTCAAGCACTTGACGGCGAAAAGTTCTTAATAAATTCTACAGTGTATAATTGACATTTTAAGTTTTACAAACCCGATCTCATAGTGAGACAACTCATAAATCAACAAAAACAAAAATTAAAAGGATTTTCACAAAGGATCTAAACTCAGTCCTCAGGCAATAAAATTATACTTCTCTACCTTAGTGTATAATAATTATGCTGTTCTTGAAGTAAATGATTATTTCTTAATAATACGGCTCTATGACGACTCATAAGAATAATATTGATAAGAACATTCGTAAAACAGACACAAGTTGCCAAACTGCATATCGAGCGTTTTCCCAAATCACAGTTGTGTTAATCGGGTTGCGTATTCGTTCGGCGATGAAATTATCTAATGACTAGGCGCAAAACTACCAGTTACTTTAAAAATTAGTGACAAAATTGTGCTTTTTCTTCAAACCTCGTTTATTATTTCGACATCAGTGTATTACAATCCAAGACAAAATGATTTACCCGGGGAAAGTAAAAGTAGTAGCATTTAGTGGATTCCCGATACAGATCGTTGGTAGGGTAGGAAATCCTGGAAGTGTGATTTCTGGTAGGCACATAACTTGACGAGCTTCTCGAACAGGTGTACCACTCACAGAGAGAAGTCCAACCATAACAATAAAAATCTATCTATTATTCAAAGTAAAAAATGTTCAATAAAGCAAAACTCACCAGAAATTTACCCATTTTCTAGAACTACCAAAATTAACTGTTACCTTTCAATAATTTAGCAACCTTTTTATACAAAAATGCCTTCATTACTTTGGCAATTACGCAATTTGTCCTTTCCGTTTTCGAAATCAAGTAAACAGGACCGAACGCATCGAAATTTAATGTTAAAATTCCTCAATATTAGCCCATTTTTTAATTCAGAGGGGCGATTGTACATTTTGGAAAATAGGCCAAACTACTGGTTAGACTGGGTTAGACTTTTTTTGGTTCTAATACAAACGGTTAAAAATGCTGGAATTCAAATTTGCCGCCAACAACTGCTTGATAGAATTTTCCAGCGTAATTTGGCCGTTCAATTTCGTACCTCCTAATTAAAAAATTAACTAAGGTTTATTTAAAATCTTGCCACTTTTCAACTGATTTGCGAAAAACGAATCTTATGTTTTGCATATACTGGAAATACGGCCCTGGAAGACATCCGCGATATTTATATTTAAATGTCATATTTAAATTTTAATCAGCCATTATGGCAACTCATTAAGAATATTATTGATAACAACATCCATAAAATTAATATGTAACAGGAACAGGCACGTGAATTAAGGAAAAAGTATTTAAATAATGGATTATGTAAAATTGCATGTGGGCGTTTTCTCAACCAACAGACGCGTTAGTCGGGTTGCCTGTAGGTTTGGGTGTATCGATAACTTTATAACCAATTATTTTAAAATTAATGATAAAATTGCGTTTTATTGATTACTAGCTGAATTACTGTAATGACCCAAACTTGCCGCCAAATATTTGAAAAACCCGAACGCTCCGAAGTAAACCGCGAAATTGAAATTTGGCCATAAACGCGTGATCGTCAAACGAAGGTAGGACCCGTCGTTGTGTTTAAGCACACCGAGAGTTTTTATAGTTTAATTATTATTGAAAAATATTATTTTATGTTAAATCTAAATTTATAGTATATTGAAAACTACAACAAAAACAACTGGATTTAATATAACATTATTTTTATTACAGTGGGTATTCCAGTGATATGGAAATTATGTCACTTTTTGGAACACCGTTAGACTTTCTTGCCAAAATAAATTTAGGGCTAAGTTTCAACATAATAAGCTATTAAACAAAATGAAAAGAAATAAATAAAAAGTTTTTGCCCCTCGCAATCCGCTGACATCAAAAATATAACTCTGACATTGATGCTATTTTTGAATTTATATGAATGCTTTAGGAAAGCATACGAAACAAAAGATATTCATTATTTTAAGCGACAAATGGGCAAATGTTCAGTCAGATGCGTATTTTATTTTTTTTTGCAAAAACACGATCATTAAATCTAAACTACTCGTCGAAATAATGTTGTGTAAAAGACAATTTTTATTTACATAAAATTTCCCGGACGATAAGCAAATTTATTTTGATAAGAATTTAAGGTTATCTACCTAAATTACCCCCGACATGTTAAAATTTATTTTAAATATATCTTTTAGTTATATTTTATCAATTTGAGAATTAACCTTAACATATAGATGTATGTCGTCGCAGACTTTTTTACAGGTCTTTTTAAGCTCTATAACTTTTCTATAGAAAGCATTCATATATCTCTTACCGTTAAGGAAGCGTTCGTAAGAAACGCATTCGCTCGACCGTTTTTTCATCGTTTGACGGTGGAAATGTTTTTAATTTTCAGGCCGATCGGCACCAAACTTCACAGGAACACCCTCCAGACTACGCTAGAGTTTCCCTGAAAATTTCATCAAAATCCTTTCAGCGGTGTCAGAGTTAATAGGGAACATACACACATACATACATCTAGTTTTATGTATATAGATTTTTCAAACCTCGTTTATTATTTCGATATTAGTGCAATACAATCCAAGACAAACTAGTTACCCGGATGTGAAAGTCACAGTCTCCAGTGGTGGAATGGAAAACTGTGGAAAAGTCCCATTCCACGGTATTGCAGGAAACTTTACATTCCCTGGAAACGAAACGGGAAACTCCGGCAAAGTTCCATTTCCCGGAAACGACACGGGAAATTCCGGTAGGGAAATGGGAAACTCCGGCAAGGTTCCATTTCCCGGAAACGAAACGGGAAATTCTGGTAGAGAAATTGGAAACTCCGGCAAGGTTCCATTCCCCGGAAACGAGACGGGAAATGGTGGAAAACTTCCACTCCCTGGCAGTGGAAACTCCGGCAAAGTTGCATTCGCGGGTATCGGAAGGCATAAATTTCCCAGGTAAGGAAATCCTGGCCACGTTGGCATGCATATAGTTTCCGGCGAGCTTGTGGTTGGCGATTCTTCTTGCCGAACTCGCCGAACAGGTGTACCACTCACGGAGAGCAGTCCAACAGTAACTACAAAAAACTGTCGATTATTCAAAGTCAAAAATGTCCAATACAGCAAAACTCACCTCAAATTTTCCCATTTTCCAGAACTGACAAAATCGTGAATGCGTTTGGGCTAATTTTGCAACCTTTTTATAAGAAAATGCATCCATTAGTTTGATAATTATGCAATGCAGGTCCGAACGCACCAAAATTTAATTTTAAAATTCCCCAACATTATTAATTTAATTTAATCCTTGCCACTTTTAATTAATGGAAAATATTTTGAATCAGCAAAAGAATTTTTTTTTGAAAATGAGGCTGGACTTATTGATAAGAACATCCGTGAAATTAATATGTAAAAAGAACATACGCATACAATGCATTTTTAAATTAATTTTTAAATGCATTTTTCATACATGCGCAAGTTGGGCTGCCTATACGTTTCGGCGCCCATTTGTAAAAATTGTTGCTAAAAGTGTGTCACGCAAAGAAAGTTGATTCGTATTTTTCTTTCTCTCAGGAACTGGTTGTATTATTAAAAAAAACACAAAAAGAACAAAAAAAATTACTGAAATTTTAATTCTTTAGTTAGAAAGCTTGATTGCTAAACGCATTAGTTCGAAGTTCGTGGAAAGTGCTTAATCTTCATGTCGAGTGAAACGTCCGTAAAATCGCTGATTTCAAGTAGATTGAGCAGCACTTGAACACTTTTCATTTCTAAATACCACTCCGGCGATTTATTAATTGGTACGAACGCACGTTCTAACCAATCTAGCCAGTGATAGCCGCGCCTCAGACTCTGCCAGGCCTTTCGAGAGTAAATCTGGCCGAAAGTGGTTCTTCCTAATTTCTGCGGAAATGACGTAACGCGAGAAAGCGCGAGAAAGCCGGAATAGAGTGAAAAAATCGCCTTTGAAATTTCTCGAAAACAATGTTTTAAATTTCGATCGAAGCGTTGTGAAATATTTGTTCGAGGTAAGACCTGTTGTGTTTTTATATTAGTCTGTTTACCCAATCGATTAGAAAAACTGCAGTTGCACAAGGAAACCATTATCAGGTAATTTCTCTTTTGCGACCTACTTGTTTAATTACTGAAATCATTTCAAGAAAATAACAAAAGCGTTTCAAAACAAACTAAACTGTTTTTGTTTTTCTGGAAAGATGACATTTTTTAATTAATGGCCACCCTTAAGCAAATTTGAAATTCAATTACTCGCCCTAAACAACCACTCCTGTATCAGACCATAATTTCTAGGAACGAAAGATTTATACGGTATCAGTAATGCATTGTTGCTCCTTTAAAGCGACTCTCCCCTAATACGATCGTGACCGAAAATTTACGGTTAAAGCGACCACTTCTTTGCGAAAATTCTTTTAATTTTTGTATTTGTTGATTTATAAGTTGTCTCTCTATGAGATCGAGTTTGTAAAACTTAAAATGTCAATTATACGCTGTAGAATTTATTAAGAACCTTTCTCCGTCAAGTACTTGACACATGCCCTATCTTTCGGTAATAAATTTGTTACGATTATAAATCAGTTCTTCAACTTCGGTTCCAAATTTTTTATGTGATATTTGTGGGCTCGTGTGGATATTTAAAATGGTATGATGGCAAAAAATTCGTATCACATGTATGCCAGTCGTTGAGAAATCGTTGTCACTGTGCTTCTGGAATAGCTTAGAAAATGATGGCTAAACGGAGTTACCATCACGAGATTTTAAATTTGGAAACTCGCATAAATGTTATTAAAGACAGGCAAAGAGGTTTATCGCAACGAAAGCTACCTTCTAAATACAAATGTGGCAAAACCCAATTTCAGGAGATTTTAAAAAATGCAAAAAAGAAATTGTCTCTAATTAAAAAATTACAAAATTGTAAGCAAATTGTTTTAGAACAATATTTTGGTAGTAGGCCTTAAGCATGTATATTTTTATTTCTTGGTCTTGGTTATTTCTCATATCGTGAATTTTTTTTATTTGCATTAATTTTTAAACATTCTATTATTTAATATTATTAATTTGTCTTGTGTGCGCCTAAATTGACGTTTTGTATTTTTATGAAAATATAGCATCCTTCGCGTGTCTTCATTATTGATAATAAAACGTTTTAAAGTTAATTTAAGTTAAGTTGTTTTATAAGTTGCCTCAATACGAGATCGGGTTTGTAAAACTTAAAATGTCAATCATACACTGCAGAATTTATTAAGAATCTTTCTCCGTCAAGTGCTTAACACATGCCCTATCTTTCGGTAATAAATTTGTTACGGTTATAAATCAGTTCTTCAACTTGATTTAATTTAATTTAAAATGGCATGAGAGCAAAAAATTCGTATCAGTTGTATACCAGTCGTTGAGAAATCGTTGTCACTCTGCTTCTGGAATAGCTTAGAAAATGATGGCTAAATTTAAATTTGGAAGCTCGCATAAATGTTATTAAAGACAGCGAAAGAGGTTTATGGCAAGGAAAGCTAGCTTCTAAATACAAAGGTGGCAAAACCCAAATTCAGGAGATTTTAAAAAATGCGAAAAAGAAATTGTTTCTAATTAAAAAATTAAAAAATTTTGAGCAAACTGTTTTAGAACAACATTTTGGTAATAAGCCTTAAGCATGTATATCTTTATTTTTTGGTCTTGGTTTTTTTTTATATCGTGAATTTTTTGTATTTGCATTAATTTTTAAACATTCTATTATTTAATATTATTAATTTGTCTTGTGTGCGTCTAAATTGACGCATTGTATTTTTATGAAAATATGTCAGCCTTCGCGTGTCTTCATTATTGATAATAAAACGTTTTAAAGTTAATATGGTGGTTGTTTTATATTAATTTAAGAAAAAGTTCTCTAAAGCGACCACTCCTCCAAGAGACCATTTTTTAAGGGAACCACGAGTGGTCGCTTTACAGAAATTTTACTGTACTTGCAGAAAAAAAATGTCGCCAAACGACGTCGAATTGCGAAAATGGCAAAATATGGTGTCCCAACAGGCCGTGTGCATCCGAGGAGCGCACAAACGCTACGGTTCCAACAAGAACCCGCTGATAGTCTTGAACAACTTGAACATGACCGTCCCCAAAGGCACCATGTGAGTCGCTCAATACAAAGTAACGCCTTAAAATTCAAATTTAGGTACGGTTTGCTAGGAGCGAGCGGATGCGGAAAAACCACCCTGCTGGGTTGCATCGGCGGGGTGAAAAGGCTCAACTCGGGCGACATCTGGGTTCTGAGTGGAAAGCCCTGCCCGGGCACGCGAATCGGCTACATGCCGCAGGATATCGCCCTTTACGGCGAATTCACAATAAGGGAGACGATGAAGTACTTCGGGTTGATCGTAGGGATGGATTTGGACGCGATTGAAAGCAACCTGCAGTTCTTGACGACTTTTTTGATGCTTCCCGACGCGGACCAACAGGTCAAGAATTTGAGCGGGGGCCAGCAGAGGCGGGTGTCCTTCGGGGCCGCCTTGTTGCACCAACCTGAGCTGTTGATTTTGGATGAGCCGACTGTGGGGGTCGATCCGATCCTGCGGCAGAATATCTGGGATTATTTGGTCCAATTGACGAAGGACGGGAAAACGACCATCATAATCACGACCCATTACATCGAAGAAGCGCGACAGGCTCACTTTGTAAGTAACACAAACCACAGGCTGATTCTTTTTCAAGAATTATTAGTAGTATAGCAATGGGGTTTCAGGGACACTTTGCTATCAAATTGATATCAGTTTAATCGATCAGTGATTTATGCGTAATTAGCTTAATGGGTTCCTAATGACTTTTTGGTTTCAAGGCCATCAGGTCATTCAAGATCATCAGTTGAGATGATGATGTAACAAGATGATTTAATAAGATTAAGCTGTTGCATAAGAAGATGATTCAATTGAGATGATGCCAACAATATGGTTGATGGGCGAGAAATTAAAAAAAATTGTTTATCCAATTGTCAAGAATTGGCGTTAGTGTAGTAGGATTAGGGTTAAATTTAAAAATATAGTTGTTTCACTTGTTATGAGATGGTGTTAGTTGGGATTGGTAAAATAGACAATTATATTGTGGTAGGATTAACGCTAAATTTAAAAAAGGAAAAATATTTAAAGCTTAGTTAGGCAACTGATAGGTGTGCGAAATCTACGACTGCATGTTTGACATTTAACATCAAACAGCTGAAGTCTTACCCCCGAAGTCTGACCCCTGAAGTCAGATAGCTGACCTCTGATAGCTAGGCCCTCAGCCCTAATCCTTGACCTCCTCTGACAGCTGATTTTATGTTCTCTAGAAAGTTGTCACTAATATACCGGGTGAAAATATCTTAAACAATTCATTGGTTTCATAGTGCATCCCAGCTATGTTGATCACAATATACAACGTGTCCCGGAAATAATGTCATTAATTTTAACCTGTAGTAGAACTTCTCAAAACAAACATTTTTTCTACGTACCATTTTTTCGAAATTGCAATTTTGTTTTGGAATTTTACCCTTCCTGACGGTGATTTTGAATTTAGTTTTTGTTGACTGCATAAAAAAATATCTACATTCTTTCTTTCAGTGGATATTCAAGGTATGTGCGTTTTATAATAAATAATTTTGTTCCTCACTTATTTAAACCACCCGCCGCACATCTAGTCTTTGTTATTGTGACTTGTAAATGCTGGTAACAATTATTTTGAACATACCATTTTTGGTAGTAAAACTTTAACAAGGACACAAATTATTTCATTTATGTATTACCATAGCATTTTTTAATTTGCATTCCAGAACTTTACCATAACAGCAACGGTCAAATTAATGAGTTGCTGCGTCGACAGAAGTAAAAAGCAGGGAATGTTTTCTTGTATTAGTTTTTTGTTCTACGTTTATCGGTGTTTAACATTCAGCATTATTATCCATAGGCGGGTAACGAAATAAGAGTCAAATCTGTCAACAATTTTAACTTGTTAATCAAAACGTTTACACGAAAAAGTTATTTAAAAAAGTTCTTGGATTTGATGAGTTCTATCACTGGTTAAAATTAATGACATTATTTCTGGGACATGTTGTATATTGTAGTAGAGTAGGTAACAAATTTGGTGAAGAATTCTAATGAATACAACATGGTATAACGAACACAATAATTGTAATAGCCAAAATGTATTTACAAATGAGGTTAAACAAACACGCGGATGTCACCACTTATAGGAGACAGTTTACAGGGATCGGATTAACCACCCAAGCGTGATTCTGAGGCAGAATCTAATTGTCTGACTCAGAATTCAATTTTTCTGAGTCAGAATTCGATTTTTCTGAGTCAGAAACTGTTTTTCTGAGCCAAAATCTAATTTTCTGAGTCATAATATGCTTCGTCTGAGTCAGAATATGACTTCCCTGAGTTAGAATCTAATTGTCCGAGTCAGAATATAATTTTTTATATAATTTAATAACAAATGATTTATATGCTTTTCATGTATTTATTCAAAGTTATCTTTTTTGCATATGTATTCGAAATAGATATTGTGTTGTGAAATAATTTAAATCCATTATTATACTCTTGTAAATGTAGTTAGCTTTACGTAATTTATCGATAATCGATTGGATATCACTCGAATGACTTGAATTTCCAGCAGCCTGTGTTGCAAAGAGCAAGAACGTCATGCGACCTGGTGGCCTTGAAACCGAAAGGTCATAATAACCCACTAAGCGAATTACTCATTAGGCTAATCTTTTTTTTTTTAAAGAGGTGTTTAAATTCCTTGAGAAAGACCTAGTACCTAGGTACTCGGTACTGTGGGGTTCCCCTGAATGGGTCGCTACCCACTAAACGCACCCCTTCATAGCTCCATATCATTAACCTAATTACACATGAATCACTGATCGATTAAACTCATATAAATTTGATATGAAAGTGTCCCCGAAACCCCATTGGTACACTACCTTTATTAACGAATTTAAAAATTAGGTTGGATTGATGCGCGGCGGTTACCTCCTCGCCGAAGAGCCTCCAGAAAAACTGATGGCGCGTTACGGCGCCGCGACCCTCGAAGACGTCTTCCTCAAGTTGAGCATCATGCAGAACAAGCAGACGGGAAACGGGGTCGTCAACGAGGGCGCGGTCATCGAAGAGGACATCAGCCCTCCGGCCGAAAAGTTCCAGGAGCACAAACCGGCCCAAATCGAATTTCCCAAGGGCCAGAAATCGACCAACAGCATCTTGAACGCCAACCACATGAAGGCGCTGATTTGGAAGAACTTCCTGTGGATGTGGCGCAACATCCCCATCATGGTCTTCGCGTTCGGCCTTCCCATTTGCCAAATAATAATGTTCTGTTTGTCGATCGGGCGCGATCCGCAAGACTTGCACATTTCCGTCGTGAATTACGAACTGAAGAAGGGGGAAAGTTGCGTGGACTCGTTGATGTGCAACAGCACCCAACTGGGATGTTCGTACCTGCAATACCTGACCAAGTTGGACCTGGATTTGGTAAGAATCCGTTTTGGCCAAATGGCGAAATTCATGGCGATTTTCAGATCTATTTCGACAACGAGGAGGACGCGAAGGAGTCGGTTCGGAAAGGGGACTCCTGGGTCACGCTGGTGATTATGTCGAACTACTCAGACGCGCTGAGGAATCGGATTGACGACGGCCGCGACGCCGGTTATTTAGAATTCAGCGACATCAATGTTTATCAAGATATATCCAGTAAGAACTTTGTTTTAAAGGTTTTTGAATAAAAGTTTATTTTTTAATTGAGAGGAGTGAAATTAAAAGAACAAATTACACTGAAATGGTTTTAGAAAGTCGCTTTTGGTAACAAATTTGAATTTTACTATTTTTAATGTTTGCACAACTGTTTATACAGGGTGGCCACTTAGTACGTGGACGGTCCATATCTCTGTTGTTAAAAGAAACATGGAAAAATATTATATACAAAAGTTGTAGGATCTGTGGAGATTCTTAAAATATTTTCTAGTAGCAGAGTGTCCCGAAACAGCGGGGAGCCAGAAAGGTACTTTTTTTTAAATGGCAACCCCCATTTTTTTTACAGAATGGAATTCCGCATAAAATTCTACGTATAGTACAGTATTTTAATGTAAGGTTCGTTGCGGTGTTGTCAAGTTATATGTAATTTACAAAAAAATGTAGAAAAAACAACCTATCCAAAAAGTCGTTAAAAAATCACTAGTTTAAATGTAATAATACGGTGTTACGCTTTTATAAACAGAAATGTCGGATTAATTCTGCAAAAGAAAACTGGTTATAACTTATACAGGGCATTTTTTACGGCGGTGCCAATATTGAAATTTTGAAAGTACCAAAACTTAATTTTTTTAAGTGGATCACTATGTATTTTAATCCGGAATGTTATGCAGTATGTTATGCTCTATAAATTTGCAATTACTAATGTTCTGAAATGAGCCGATTTACCACAATTTTAGGTTCTATTTGAAAATGCAATAAAATATCGCTGTTTTTTGTTGTTTTATTCTCGTGGTATGACTTGAGCAAAAACGGCCATTATCAGACGTTAAAAGTGTGCTTTTAATTGCATTTCTATTACTTCGTGTTTATAATATTATTAAAATATATCTTCCTAAAAAACGGACTAACGGAAATGAAAAACTTGCTCATAGAAGAATGAACAAGACTTCGTGTTACAAACTAGAAATAAATACGATATGTTAACTTTTTACGTATAAAGAATTTTTGAAGAAAAAGGTATAAAAATTTGACGTCTAAATAGAAATGTTTAGTTTTTGTAAGAAAAACAGTCATTCGTAGTAAGAAAGAAATAATATTAAACTGGAAATAACCTTTGAAACAATGCTTCAAGGGAAACAAAACAAAAGTAAATAGGTACTTGTCAGTTTTACTGTTACTATTGTGACTTATAATTTAGTGAGTTTAGTTATTTTTTAATTTAAAATGCAATTTCCAAGGGAAGAGTTAGTAGATATGGTTTTTATTTTGGGAGGGTGTAATAAAAATGGGATCCTATAATTTTTATATATAATATTTTTCCATGTTTCTTTTAACAACAGAGATATGGACCGTCCACGTACTAAGTGGCCACCCTGTATAAATGTAATTTATCCAAATCTAATCAGCTGTATTGACAATAGGGCAACTGGTCATTTTTCATAACTTAATCAGTGTAAAACCGGCCTGCTGGCAGCCAATGATAGATCTGTCTTTTGCCGCGATATTTTTGAATCCCTCTCCTGAATTAAAAAATAAACTCGTTGATTTCAGACGAAAACATTGGAAGTTTCCTCAAGCGACAAATGTATTCGAGCTTCCAGGATTTCTTGCAGGATTTCTTGGATTCTTGTGAGATCAACAGAAAATTGGGCATTTTACCGATAAGAGTAATTTCGTTCAAACTTTCTAAACTCAATTTTTAATCTTTTTGTTTTTTTAGTACAACGATCCTGTCTATGGTTCGAAGAGCCCCAAATTCATCGATTTCGCAGCGCCCGGATTAATTCTCAAGTAAATACCATACGATCGAAAACTTTTATACCCTAACCCCAAATTAACCTTCTAAATCATTTAATTTTGTTAAACGACGCGGGATAAAAGTTTTCGGTCGCACCGTACCAACCCAAAAGCGACAATTTAGTGACAATTAAATTTCAGCATCATTTTTTCGCTGACGGTCGCCTCGACCTCGGTCACCATCCTGACGGAACGCAACGAAGGGATTTTGGAGCGTTCTTTGGTGAACGGCGTGACCAACATAGAATCCCTTTTGGCCCATCTGGTTACGCAATTTTTCGTAATGTCAGGCCAAACGGTCCTCCTGCTGACTTTCGCCTTCGCCATTTTTAACCTAACGATCAACGGCGACATAGTCTTGGTCGCCATTATTACTTTACTGACAGGATTTTGCGGAATGTGTTTCGGTATGTATTTAAATTAATTGATACTAAGATTCGCGGATTCACTTGCATCCGCGAATCAGAAGTTGGCCCGAACCGGCCTAGCCAATCTACTTAAATGGATTTGATTTAAATTTGTGCTTTTAGGTTGTGTGATCTCCTGCGCATGTGATAGTGAAATTTCGGCTACCTACATGTCTTTGGGTAGTTTCTTGCCGATCACACTCTTATCGGGGATATTGTGGCCGATCGAGGCGCTGCACTACATCTTGCAACCTGTTGGTTATATCTTGCCTTTAACTAAGTCGACCGAGAGCTTGAGGAGCATCACCCAAAGGGGGTGGGGAATGTCGATGCCTGCTGTTTACATAGGGTTTATTTCCACGATATTATGGATAGTTTTTTATTTAACATTAAGTGTGTTGTTACTTAAATTTAAGAAACGTTGATTTGTAAATTTAAATTGTTAAAGTAAACTAAACTAAACTAAACTAAAAGTTTTAAACGCAGAATACTTTCAGATAGACACATACGTCATAATCAATTTAGTGACGTCACAGTAGATAAGCAATGGGGTTCTCGGGACACGGTTATATCGAAGTTATTCGCGGTTTTATTCGCGGGTTGATAGTGGATTTTGCGGTTTTTTGTAATTTCGCAATTTTTTTCGCGGATTCGGGAAATTTTCGCGGATTATTAAGTTAATCCTGCAGATTATTGGCGCGGATTATTCAGCGGATTAATATAATTTATCCAATTCATTAGCGTTTTTATCGCGGATTCTCGGAATTCATCGTCCAAATTGTTCTCATTAGGGTAATCAATCAAAAAATGGCGCGAAATTCCGCAAATCCGCGTTAAATTCGAGAATTCGAAGAAAATCAGATCAATTAGCGGTAATTAGATTACGCAATCAATCAATCAATCGCGCGAAATACCGAGAATCCGTGATAAATATCGCTAATAAATTGAATGAATTAAATTAATCCGCTGAATGATTCGCGGGATTAACTTTATTGACGCAATAATCCGCGAAAAATTCCCCGAATCTGAGAAAAAATCGCAAAATTACAAGAACTCCTTGAAAAATTTGCGAATAAAACCGCGAATAAATTTGATATGGCCGTGTCCCGAAAACCTCATTGCTTATCTACTCGTCACTTGAGACGCATGGTTCCATCTAGCAGCATTCGAAATTTACATACAGACTAAACGTCGGTGATTTTCAGCACCCAAACCCAATTGGTCGTGACGGTGGCCTTACCTGGCAGGTCAATACTGACTACGACTGAATCAAAGCTCCACTAAAAATAAATTGGTAAAATAAAAAAAAAATCAAACAATCAGTACCGTTAATTCGCTTGGATGTCCTAATAAAGTTACCACGGCTGTACCATTAAGGAAAAGACTACCAGCCGAGCCCAATCGTAAAATATTGGTCGTGGGCCAATCGAAAGTGAATGCATAAATTGTAGTGTTTTTGGAAGTGTACCAAGTTTCACCGATGGTATCATTTTGAACTATCCAAGGTCGGGTGCCGTAAATAGCTTCCCCATTAACCGACATCCAATTGCCAACCTCGCGCAATCTGTCTTGGAAAATCGGCAAGATTGTACCTTCCTTCGTTGGACCAACGTTCATTAAAATATTTCCTACAATTGGCAAAATTTAAAATTTAACTGCAGAAAACCGAACGGACATTACCCCGACAACTAACAGTCACTACCATTTCTTTAAGCAGTTCTAGCGTGGACATGTAGTCCTCGAGCTTGGCATTTCTGCGATAACCCCACGATTTCCTGTCCACGGTCATCGCATTTTCCCATTTGTGCGGTTGAAGAACCCCTGTTTTAATTTTTTAATGAAAATTGAGCGTTTATTGGAGTAGTATACCAATGGGGTTTCGGGGACACTTTCATATCAAATTGATATCAGTTTTAAATAAACACTCGGATCAACTTTATTACCCCAACCACTTGACAGAAGACAGTTTACAAGGATCAGAGTAATCAACCCAAGTGTGCAGCAGATCTTGCAGAAAATAAAGAATCAGTCAAATGAGAAGGGGCAAGTGTATCCGTACAAGTAAAATCCCAAACTAAAGATTTACCTACTTTCCATGGAATAACTGTAATACCATATGGACGTTTGCCATCATCCCTCAGAATACCATTAGGTTCAAGGATACAAGGGATATTGTCAGAAGAGAAAGCACGTTTAATAATGTCATTAATACAGCTGTGACGAGAGACTCTACCAGCACTTTTAATGCACGATAAACCATGATGACCCAACGAGTCTGCAGAAGAACCGCACAAGCAGATATGAGGATGACAGAAATTGCCCAATCTAAGTGAAATTGCAATTTGTAAAAGGTTTTTTTCTAAAAGAGTACCCAATTTACAAGATGGAAGAGCTTCAAGCCTATCTACAGATTCAAGTTCAGATCCAGCTAATAAGATAGCTTTTTGTGTGATATTTGAGGAAGATAATAAATTTTGAAATATTTTCTCACAGATAGGTAAGTCCCAATTTCTTTGAATAGAAAGCTCTTTTGGAAGTAAAGACGAATTAGAAATTTCCTTCCAATAATCAACAGCCTCGTTAAGGGATGTAATTTCAAAATTAGAAAAACTAGAAGGTAGAGTGGACATAATAAGTTCAGAATTAGAAAATATAGAAGACAAAAAGGCAGGCGAGGAAATATCAATTATAGACCTTATACCCAATCCACCAAAACGGATTGGTAATTTGGCTTCGAGTCCAAGATCTTATTGTAAATTTAATTAAGAAATAACTATGTTATCCAATTCAAGACACTCATTTTTAAATTTCCAAATAGGACAACATCTAAGATTATAAGTGAAATTAGGTATCAAAAACAATGGCGGAGTAAAAATAAACTAATATGAGGACTAATTTTACAGATTTCAAGAAAGTTAAGAGAATGAATCATTTTTTTTAGAATTGAATGGAAGAATTGTTGCATCGAAAATAGGACAACCAAGAATAAAAAGGTCTTCAACATTACAAACGTGAATACAACGAGCTAATAATTCGAGTCTCTCCAAAATTGAAGACTTGTCTAATTCCGAAACATTATTAAGGAAGAAAAGTTTGCATTTATTGAAATTAAGAACCAAACCAATTTACTTAGATTCTGAAATTATCGTTTCTAAGTCTTGTAAGACATCAAAAGCTTTACCACCTAAAGAACCATCATCTAAGTACCAAATATTTAATTCTGAATTCAAATTCTTAATAATTTGATGAAAAGATAAACTAAAAATTGCAGGACCGAGAGGGTCACCTTGTTGACAACCTACCGAGGATTCAATAACATTTCCATTAAAAAATAGATTTGATTGATAAGCATAACATTGCCAGAGATATATATATATATATATATATATATATATCTGGAGTAACAGCCTTGACACCAGAAAGAAGGGAGTCTCTTTCGATAGAATTGAAAGCATTTTTAACATCGATTTTAAGAAAAACCTCAGCATCAGACTGATTATTAATATAAGTTCTAATGGAATGAACAGCTCCCTCACAACCACCCTTAATTCCAAATCCTAATTGAATAGGATGAGAAAAGGAAGATAACGAATCTTTAACTGATATTAACTGATATTAACTGATATTAATTTGATATCAAAGTGTCCCAGAAACCCCATTGGTACACTACTTATTGGATTGCTGAAATGCAACAAGATCAAACTCTCAAACAATCATTTGATAAAAATTAGAATTTGTAAACAGAATGTTTTGTGGGAGATAAGAGCTTGATTGACGACATTACTCGAAACACAATAGAAAATTTAAATATGTTCATTTCGTATGCAATCAGGCCAAATATGATTTATTATCGCTTTGTAAAGAGACAAAGCCAATCAATCTATAAACAAGGTTTAGACGACCCATCATACACTTCCTGGTTAAGGTTTTGTATAATGGGTTGCCTAGCAAACAAAATTGCTCACCGGGATTGTATCGGTCAGCGCAAGTGTAAAAATCTCCATGTTTGCACGGAATTCCAATTCCCCACCGATCGTTGGTCACAATTGTATCCTTCACAGGACTACTGTTATACAACCAAGCCAACAAATTCGGCGCGTCCCAATAAGTATCGTAAGTTTCCCAGTCACCATCCGACCACAGAACATCGGGCAGATAATTATTGATTATCTCCTGAATTTCCGGAAGGACTTTATTCCGGTAAAATACATCCGTGGTAAAATTGGCCTTCTTATCGGCAAGGTACATCGGATTGAACCACTCATAAAGCGAATGATACAGCCCGAAATGCAACCCCCTCGCTCGGACGGCCTGCGCCAATTCGCTCACTAAATCGCGTCCTGGGCCAATATCCATCGCGTTCCAACTGTACGAATAATTTGAGGGCCACATGGTGTACCCTTCGTGGTGCTTGCTGGTCAAAACGACGTATTGGGCGCCCGATTGCGCGAAAATTTCCGCCCATTCGATCGCGTTGAAAAATTCGGCCTTGAACTCCTTGGCGAACTCTTGATAAGTCGTCCCGGGGGCGTAATTTTTGGCCATGAATTCGACGTAAGCGGGGCTGTTGGCTAAAAGATTATTTCTAAATTACCGCAAGAAACAGGACAATTTGTTACTTTTCCAGTTGATCCAGAACCATTCTGAACCGAAACTAGGGACGGAATAAACGCCCCAATGGAGGAAAATTCCGAATTTTGCGTCGTCGTACCACTGTGGCAGAGGCCTGGTGTCTAAGCTCTCCCAGGTGGGGTCGTACCGAACGTCCGATTCCACTTCATTTGTAAAATAATCTCCTGCAGATGAAACACAAGTAATTAACCCGGCGATTAAGAGGAACCGTTTGAACTGTAAGGTCATCTTAACAGAACTGCGCGTAACGAGTGTTGAAGCGATAATAAGAGATGAGTGTCAACGATACTGCAATCAACTTGAAAATATTGAATTTCACAAATAAATACAGACTAAACTTGTTTTGAGAAAGTGACTTGTTTACAAGATAACAAAACAATTGTTTGATATTAACTGGACCCTTTGTTATAAAGCTAACTAATTGATCTGGCAATAAATATCAACAACTCAATTCAAATTGATGGCGTACTAAAAATAAATAATAATCTGTGTATAACGGATTGCCTGCATCACGGCGCTGAAAATAAAGAAATAGTATACGGGGTGAGTTAAGTTTTACCGCCCCGGCCATAATACCTAGTAAAAATTGAGGGGAAAGTATGCAATTTACATGTTACATCAGTTGAAGTTTACACTTTCGATTAGCGCTACAAGTTTTCCAAATCGTTTTTATTTGAAGCCAAAAAAGTAAAACAAAGAGTTTCGGGTAAAATTTCCATGTTTGGTTTTTTATTTCAAAATTTGTCAAATTATTCGTAGCATTGTTAATTGCAATTTGATTCGTTAAAAAATTATTACTTTTTGAGTTAAATCAAATTTAACGTAAAGCACGAAAAATACTTTTATTTATGACTTTCCAACAATGGATAATACGGTCTGCCACGTAACAATACCTGATGATCGACCCATAAAACTGAAGGGAACGGCGTTTTAGTTGTTGCCAGACTCGTATTCTGGAATTTGTGAGAAAAATAAAATAAGTTTTTAATAGATAAATATTAAGTTTATTTTATAAAAGATGCTCAAAGTGATTACCCATAAATTAAAAGCATTTCAAGCTTCTCCTCGACTGAGTATTGAAATGGCATGATTATACCTGAACTAAACACAAATGTTCACTATTCCACAAAACAAAGTTTTAATTTTCACTTTCTACCAACGATGTTTAAGTGTTGGAAGATTTGTTGCGAATGTGAATGTTTCTTTATTCACAATGTGGCCTAGGGTTGTGACCTGGGTTTTTAAACTTTGGGTGAATTAAGCAATTTATTTTATGGGAAGGTTCAATAACCGATAGGTATATTGACTTTGCAGACGGCAAAATTAAAACACAAAATTGTAGACAGATATACTAACGAAAATTAAAAGCTGGTAAGCGATTTTCTTATCAAGTTTAAAATCTAATATTGCAAAAATGATTTTTTATTATGATTTTAATTACCGTGTAGCTGTTAGTTACGAAGTTGTGAACTTCTAAAGAAATAGCGAAGACCCTTATTTCGGTCCTGTAAAATGTAACGTCGCACTTTTTAACTTAACTTTATGACTGTCATAAATAATCAGCCAAGTACCCAAAACCAATACCATTGTTTGGTGAATTGGTCAGCTGATGTCGTAAATCATTTAAAAAAATACCCTCTAATACGGAAATGGCTTTATTTAATGAACCCAAATTAGTAAAATTATATCAATTACAGTAAATTGTGCAAAAATATTTTACTATTCGTACATAGAAAAAAAATAAAAAAATTGAACAATTAGTAATTGAAAAAAGCCAAAATTTTACCTGATTAAAAAAAAAAGATTTTTTCTTGGTTTCTATGTACCTTAATAATATAAAATTACTCATGCAATTTATGAGAATTGACAAATTATTTTAAAGGCCTTTTTTGTCTCGGGCAGTAAAACTTAACTCGATTTATATGGAACAAAAACTGGAATAAATCGTTTTATAAACACTGCATGTGTACCATAGTTTAAAATTGTTCAAAGTAAATTCAAGGTCAGATGATAATCAATTTTATTTTCTCAAATCAATAGGTATATTTTTCTATTTTCATTTCGAAGGAGTTTTTTTTACTGAATCCAACTGTGTGTCACATAAAATTTAAATTGTTAAAGTAAACTAAAGTAACTAAAAGTTATAAACGCCAAATGCTTTCAGATAGACACATACATCATAATCAATTTAGTGACGTCACAGTAGATAAGCAATGGGGTTCTCGGGACACGATTATATCCAAGTTATTCGCGGATTTATCGTGGATTTCGCGAATTTTTAACGTGTTTTTTTAATTTAGCAATTTTTTTCGCTGATTTGAGGAATTTTTGCGGATTATTGCGTCAATAAAGTTAATCCTGCGCATTATTGGCACGGATTATTTAGCAGATTAATTTAATTCATCCAATTTATTAGCGTTTTTATCGTGGATTCTCGGAATTTATCGTCCAAATTGTTTTCATTTGGGTAATCCATCAATAAATCGCGCGAAATTCCGCGAGAAATTCCCCGAATCTGAGAAAAAATTCGCGAAATTACAAGAAATCCGCGAAAAATTCGCGATTAAAGCCGCGAATACATTTGATATAGCCGTGTCCCGAAAACCCCATTGCTTATCTACTCGTCACTTGAGACTCATGGCTCCATCTAGCATCATTCGAAGTTTACATAGAGACTAATGGTTTGTGATTTTCAGCACCCAAACCCAATTGGTGGTAACGGTGGCCTTATCTGGCAAGTCAACACTGACTACGGCTGAATCAATGCTCCACTAAAAAAAAATTGGTAAAATAAAAAAATAATAATCAAACAATCATTACCGTTAATTTGCTTGGATGTCCTAATAAAGTTACCACGGTTTTACCATTATGGAAAAGACTACCAGCCGAGCCCAATTTTAAAATATTGGTCGTGGGCCAATCGAAAGTGAATGCATAAATTGTAGTGGTTTTGGAAGTGTACCAAGTTTCACCGATGGTATCATTTTGAACGGTCCAAGGTCGACTGCCGTAAATAGCCTCCCCATTAACCGACATCCAATTGCCAACCTCGCGCAATCTGTCTTGGAAAATCGGAGAGATTGTACCTTCCTTTGTTGGACCAACGTTCATTAAAATATTTCCTACAATTGGCAAAGTTTAAAATTTAATTGCAGAAAACCGAGCGGACATTACCCCGACAACTAACAGTCACCACCATTTCTTGAAGCAGTTCTTTCGTGGACATGAAGTCCTCGAGCTTGGCATTTCTGCGGTAACCCCACGATTTCCTGTCCACGGTCATCGCATTTTCCCATTTGTGCGATTGAAGAACCCCTGTTTTAATTTTTTTAATAAAAATTGAGCGTATATTGGAGTAGTATACCAATGGGGTTTCGGGGACACTTTGATATCAAATTGATATCAGTTTTAAATAAACACTCGGATCAACTTTATCACACCAACCACTTGATAGGCGACAGTTTACAAGGATCGGAGTAAACAACCCAGCGTGATTCTGAAGCAGAATCTAATTGCCTGACTCAGAATATGATTTTTCTGAGTCAGAATCTAATTTTCTGGGTCAGAATCTAATTTTCAGAGTCGTAATATGCTTTTTCTGAGTCAGAACATGACTTTCCTGAGTCAGAATCTAATTGTCTAAGTCAGAATATGATTTTTTCTGAGTTAGAATCTAATTTTCTGAGTCATAATATGATTTTGATAAGCTAGCAAATCAATAAATTTTTGGGACAAATTGTTTTTAATTTTCCCAAACCCTTTACGCATTTACAAGTCAAAAACGAGGTTTTGGAAGCATGCAAGAACATAAATTGGACCTAGGGGCGTGGTATGTCTGAGACACTTTAGTCGATCAGTAACAAAAATATGACTTTCCTGAGTCAGAATCTAATTGCCTGAGTTAGAATATGATTTTCCTGCGTCAACATCTAATTATCTCAGTTAGAAAATTAGATTCCGACTTAGATCAATTATATTCTGACTCAGACAATTAGAATCTCAGAATCACACTTGGGTTGTTGAGTGGTTGGGGGGGGGGGGATGAGAAACTTGGTGTGAATAATCTTATTACATCATCGCCATTTTGTTACGTCATCTCAATTAAATCATCTACCATCTTATTACGACATCATCTCAATTAATTCATCTTGTTATGTAACATCCCAATCTTATTATGCTATCATCTCAATTAAATCATCTGCGTCATCTCATAGCACCAGTTAAATCATCTGCTATCTTGTAATGCAACATGATAATTACATCATCGTCTCAATGAAATTATCAGCGCCACCTCATGGTATCAATTAAATTACCCGCCATCTTGTTATGCAACACGCAACTGGTGACCTTCAATTACGTCATGTGACCTGGTGGCCTTGAAACCGAAAGGTCATTAGGAACTTATTAAGCTAATTGCTCATTAACCTAATGCCATAATTAACCTAATTACACATTAATCACTGATCGATTAAACTGATATCAATTTGATATCAAAGTGGCCCCGAACCCGTATAGGTATACTACTTATTGGATTGCTCAAATGCAGCAAGATAAAACTCTCGAGCAATGATTTGATAAAAATTAGAATTTATAAGAATGTTTTGTGGGAGATAAGAATTTGATTGACGCCATTACTCGAAACACAATAGAAAATTTAAATAAACTGAATTGTTGTTCATTTCGTATGCAATCACGCCAAAGATGATTTATTATCGCATTGTAAAGAGACAATGCCAATCAATCTATAAACAAGTTTTAGACGACCCATTTTGTATAATGGGTTGCCTATAATAAACAAAATTGCTTACTGGGATTGTATCGGTCATGGCAAGTGTAAAAGTCTCCATGTCTGCACGGAATTCCAATTCCCCACCGATCGTTGGTCACAATTGTGTCCTTCACAGGACTACTGTTATATAACCAAGCCAACAAATCTCGCGAATGCCAATAAGTTTCGTGAGCTTCACCGTCACCATCCGACCACAAAACATCCGGCAGATAATTATTGATTATCTCCTGAATTGCCGGAAGAACTTTATTTCGATAATAAACATCCGTGGTAAATTTGGCCTTCTTATCGGCAAGGTACAACGGATTGAACCACTCAAAAAGCGAATGATACAGTCCGAAATGCAACCCCCTCGCTCGGACGGCCTGCGCCAATTCCTTCACCAAATCGCGTCCCGGGCCAATATCCATCGTGTTCCAACTGTACGAGTAGTTGGAGGGCCACATGGTGTACCCCTCGTGGTGCTTGCTGGTCAAAACGACATACTTGGCGCCTGATTTCGCAAAAATTTCGGCCCATTCTTTCGCGTTGAAAAATTCGGCCTTGAACTCCTTGGCGAACTCTTGATAAGTCGTACCGGGGGCGTAATTTTCCTCCATGAATTTGACGTAAGAGGGGGTCTTCCCTGAAAGATTATTTTTAAATTACCCCAAGAAACCGGGCGATTTGTTACTTTTCCAGTTCATCCAGAACCATTCTGAACCGAAACTAGGGACGCAAAAGACGCCCCAATGGAGGAAAATTCCGAACTTTGCGTCGTCGTACCACTGTGGCAGAGGCCTGGAGTCTAAGCTCTTCCAGGTGGGTTCGTACCGAACGTCCGATTTTACTTCATTTGTAAAATTATCTCCTGCAGATGAAACACAAGTAATTAACCCGGCGATTAAGAGGAACCGTTTGAACTGTAGGGTCATCTTAACAAAACTGCTCGTAACGACTGTTGAAGCGATAATAAGAAATGAGTGTCAACGATACTGCAATCAATTTGGAAATATTGAATTTTACAAACAAATACAGACTAAACTTATTTTAAGAAAGTGACTTGTTTACAAAATAACAAAACAATTGTTTGATATTAACTGGACTCTTTGTTATAAAGTTGGCTAATGGATCTTTTGGGCGTCTGGCAATATATATATAAACAACTCAATTCAAATTGATGGCGTACTAAAAATAAATAATAATCTGGGTATAACGGGTTTCGTGCAGTCACGACGCTGAAAATGAAGAAATATTATATTATGCAACGAGCATTTAATGATAGCTATTAAAATTGGCGTTTTACTCGGTTGCGCTAAACGATAAAGAAGCTCACGATTTTTTGATAAGAAATGAAAAGTCGTGATTCAATTCTTTTAAAAAGTACAAATTTACGTTCACGAAACTTGATTCGAGGTCGTAGGGGGTTTTAAATGCTAAGTTAGATTGTCTCGACACTATATACTGTGTTTAAAACACCCCTTTTATAGGTAACAATATATATTTTTGATCTGCAAGTTTGAAATATGGTATAGAATTCTTGCACCCCCTGCGACCTAAAAAAATTGTTTTGCATTGCAACAAAAAATACTGCGACAAAAATTAAATCTTCCTCTGTAAATGATATCAAAAAAATGATTGACTGGTATTAAGGTTAGAATTCAGTAAGTGTGGAAATAAACCCGGTCATGGACTCACACTAAACACGGAATTCTAACAGAATTAGTGTAGCTTCTAAACTTCACGAGTATGAGAATTACGACACGAGCCGTAGGTGACTGTCGTATTGAATGCGAGTGTCTTAATAGCCATTAAATGTGAGCTGCATGCATTATTTTTTCTGCGACCAGTCATAATATTAAAAACAAATCACTTTATTTTCAAAATGTATTAAACTTGTAATGAAACCAATTTCTCAAAATTTTCAATTTGTAAATCTGTTGAGAACAAAATTGCAGATGGTGATATTAAGGGTGCAGTTCGCATTTGCCAACAATGATGCTGGTACTTTTGAATCATTGAAATCTAAACATCCAATTCCTTCAAGATTACTCCAGTTTCGTAATCCACTTGAAGAAATGGTAGAACATCTCACTGTCTCTGAAGATCAAGTTTATAAAGCGATTATGTCATTCCCTAATGGTTCTGCTGCTGGAATGGATGGAATAAGACCACATCTCAAAGATTTAGTAGGTAATGGTACAGGTGACTCTGGTCGTCACTCATTGAAAGCCATCTCTAGTCTTATTTATTTATTTAGTCTTAGTCTGTTTATTCAATTAGAATTTATATTAATAATCAGTCTGATGCGGAAGTTTTTTTAAAAATCGATGTTAAAAATGCTTTCAATTCTATCGAAAGAGACTCCCTTCTTTCTGTTGTTAAGGCTGTTACTCCAGATATATGTCCTTATCTCTGGCAATGTTATGCTTATCTATCAAATTTATTCTTTAATGGAAATGTTATTGAATCCTCGGTGGGTTGTTAAAAAGGTGACCCTTTCGGTCCTGCAATTTTTAGTTTATCTATTCATCAAATTATTAAGAATTTGAATTCAGAATTAAATGTTTGGTACTTAGATGATGGTTCTTTAGGTGGTAAGACTTTTGATGTCTTACAAGACTTAGAAACGATAATTTCCGAATTTAAGAAAATTGGTTTGGTTCTTAATTTCAATAAATGAGAACTTTTCTTCCTTAATAATGTTTCGGAATTAGACAAGTCTTCAATTTTGGAGAGATTCGAATTATTAGCTCCTTGTATTCACGTTTGTAATGTTGAAGACCTTTTTATTCTTGGTGGTCCTATTTTCGATGCAGCAATTCCTCCTTTTATTTCTAAAAAAATTAATTCATTCTCTTTACTTTCTTCAAATCTGTATAAAATTAATCCTCATATTAGTTTATTTTTACTCCGCCATTGTTCTTGGATACCTAATTTCACTTATAATCTTAGATGTTATCCTTTTTGGAAATTTAAAAATGAGTGTCTTGAATTAGATAATATTGTTATTTCTTCTTTGGAAAAAATTTTGAATATTAAATTTACAATAAGATCTTGGACTCGAAGCCAAATTTCCAATCCGTTTTGGTGGATTGGGTATAAGGTCTATAATTGATATTTCCTCGCCTGCCTTTTTGTCTTCTATATTTTCTAATTCTGAACTTATTATGTCCATTCTACCTTCTAGTTTTTCTAATTTAGAAATTACATCCCTTAACGATGCTGTTGATTATTGGAAGGAAATTTCTAATTCGCCTTTACTTCCAAAAGAGCTTTCTATTCAAAGAAATTGGGACTTACCTATCTGTGAGAAAATATTTCAAAATTTATTATCTTCCTCAAATATCACATAAAAAGCTATCTTATTAGCTGAATCTGAACTTGAATCTGGAGCTTGGCTTGAAGCTCTTCCATCTTATAAATTAAGTACTCTTTCAGAAAAAAACTTTTTACAAATTGCAATTTCACTTAGATTGGGCATCAATTTCTGTCATCCTCATATCTGTTCGTGCGGTTCTTCCGTAGACTCGTTGGGTCATCATGGTTTATGGTGCATTAAAAGTGCTGGTAGACTCTCTCGTCACAACTGTATTAATGACATTATTAAACGTGCTTTCTCTTCTGCCAACATTCCTTGTATCCTTGAACCTAGTATTCTGAGGGATGATGGCAAACGTCCAGATGGTATTACAGTTATTCCATGGAAAGTAGGTAAATCTTTAGTTTGAGATTTTACTTGTACGGTTACACTTGCCCCTTCTCATTTGACTGATGCTTCATTTTCTGCAAGATCTGCTGCACACTTGGCAGAAAATCTTAAGAAAAAAAATATAAGGCAATTTCTGATGATTATTTTTTCGTCGCCTTCGCTGTGGAAACTTTGTCCTTGGAGTCCTGATGCCCTTTCTCTCCTTGAAGATTTCAGGAGGCGTATTGTTCAAACAACGGGAATTCCTCAAGCCAAAACATATTTGAAGCAACGAATAAGTTTGGCTATACAGAGAGGCAACGTTGCTAGTGTCTTTGGTACAGCCCCGCTTTCTTCTTCTCATAATGAGTTATTTTATTTATTCTAGTTATTATTTAAGCAAATGTACCTATATCGAACAATATGTTTACATGTTATAAGGATTTGTACTAGGCAACCCATCGTACGGGGCCGTTTAAATGGCGACGCAGGATCGAAATTAATCCATCACAACATTCAAAACCTAGTTATTTTATTTAGCCAACATAACTTTTACATTTTAAATTTTCACAAAGAAATGCCGAATTGGATTATTTAAATTTATTTAAATAAAATGTACTTACAGAATTACAAGAATTTTCCCTTAATGTAAAATGTTCTACCAAGTAAGAACACAATCTGTTAGACAATACTCAGTTTGCAAGTTGCCATTATTAACGGACCTTCCGCGGATGCCCAGAAACAGTCACCGAAAAATTAAATTTTTTCATCGACACTCACGCGCTCGGAAAGCCCTACAACCAAAAAACACACCAATCGATCCGGAGATCGACCGATCGCCAAAACGCGCGGGCAACCGCCCGGAAAGTCCTAACAATATAAACATTCATCGATTGCAAGGAAAATAATAAACTTTAAATTAATCTAATCGAAAAAAAAGAATCGTTAAAAGCGGCCCGAGGTTGAAGGGCTGAAATTTTACATAACTAGCGCAAAGGGCAATTTCAGCCGCTCAGTGGGGCCCGGTCCGGAAAATCGACACAAAAGAGAACCTAATGGAAGTGACGTATGCTTGTATTATTAAAAAAATCATCGTAAAGTTAATTAAATCAATCACAAAGAATTTCTTACAAATTAGACCATCCTACTAACACTCCTCCTGTGATTTTCGCACGCACCGTGCGACCTTTCGCTTAAATTCCGAGTAAGATTCTCTCCATTCTTTCTAAACACAAGCCAACAGTTTCAAATGTAAAAACAACCCCCGGTACTTACTGCAGCGTCTACATTCGCTGGCGACTCGTCATTAGGATCTGCTAACATTGAAATAACGGATATTAAGATAGTTTCTACAGTGTGCACGGGTAACCACCGTTCCGAAGCTTTTTCATAGCCAAATTTATCATCTCCCGGCTCGTGCAGGATCGATATGCAAACATCTCCGTTTTTGTCGACTGAAAAAGCGAGGTTAGAATTGGGGAAAGTGACAGCTCCGGCGCTTACTGTTCGGATGCCAGATTTCCGTCACGAATCGCATCTTGGGCGGCCTAAGGGGGTACTCTTTTGGAAAATGCAAGTGGCATTTAAAAAATCCGCCTTCACTGCAATGAAAGGGTCAGATTTTGGGGTTAGGCGAGTGGGACTTACTATAACGTGTCTGGTGGGCCGATGATCAACACTTCCCATCGATAAATGTCATTGTCGTCTATTAATCCGGCAGAGAAGCCCTCGACGGGGTTCTTGTTTAGTTCTGCAAGGACAAAAGAAATTAAGTTGGATTGAATTGCAAAACGGTTAGAAAGTCGGTGAGTATTGATTTTCGCGTCGGTCGGGAAAAAATAACGTGCGAGCCGGTTTTTTCGACCTGCGGGTTATTTATAGCGAGGCAAAAATCGTCCCTTTTGTGCGAGAGGTCGCACGGCCCCCAGAAAAAGGCGATTTTCGCGAGGATCGCGGCCTTCTATCGCGACACAGGACGTCAGATCTGGGTTTTCGATTGTAACTGACCTGCAAGTTGCTTCCTTAGTAAAAGTGCTGACTGTGGTTCTGACATTAATTACAAATAAATTTTGATGAAAAATCTAAAAAACAAACACTACACGGCAAAAAGATGGCTGATACACCTTGTAAACGCAAAACCGCATTGACTGGAGATCAAACATATGTTATTTCCGGATAGGTTCGGCGCTCAACTGACAGCAAGGCTGTTTTATCGACCCGGCACTGCAGACAACCCAAAACGCACCGGCGGCCATTCCACGCCTCCTACGACAGATGTCGCCGAAACCGATTCAAATTCAAATTGAGCCATTAAGTACCGGCGTCATATTTATAGGACTGTAACATTTTTTTTAAGTATTAAAATTTGTTCAAATTGTACACAACTTTTACAGTAATTAGTTAATACATCACTATACTGTAGTGTATTTTTTTCGTGTCAGTTTTGTTATAGTTTATGAACAAAAAAATAATTTTCTTTGATGCGCATCAATGTAATCATTTACGAATATTTGTTGCAAGCGGACAGTCTTTTTTCAATTTATGACATTATATTTGTTGAAAAAGGTTTATCTCATCTATTAGTAAAGTGTTTAGACTATGCATGTTTAAAACATATCTTGTTGTTTGTTTTACCAGTTACAATCAGTGGCGGCTCGTGGTAGAATAAAACAGGTGTTCTGCAATTTGCACCTCATATAATCAGGGTCGTGTTTTTATTTACTTATCTTTTATCATTATTTAACCCACGCAATATACCTGGATTTTGAGAAGTTTCGGTTTCATCATGTCCGCGCAACGCCAACTCAAAGGCTTCACCAAATTTTATACAGTTTATAATTTTTGATAGAACGTATCTATATTTTGTCACATTATCATTATGCTGCTGTATGTGTTTCCAATATGCCGAATTTAACTGAGATTGGATGTTAATTGTTCGTGATGTTCCTAACTCCATTGAATTGTGAAGATGGCTCTTGGAGTTTTCAAGCTTTTTTATTATTTTACTCAAGCGTACTAAATCAGTCACTCCTACCTGTGTCCATGCTTTATCTCCACCAAAAAGTAAACATGGAAAGCAAAAAAAAAACATTTCCTTGTTACAGCCACAAATCCAGTTATTGCTTGCATTAATTTGTTTGTTGAACTGACGTTTATATGGTTTCCACGACTAATACCGCTTGTTTCAATAATAATGTCCGGAAGCGGTCGACCATTATTTTTTAAATCTATTTTTTCTTCCTAATTATACTTCACAAATCGCTTAAACTTAATCAAATTGTCCACAACATCCATTGTCAAAAAAACACTAATACAATACACGAACAGGAAAGTATAGAATTAAAGTTTACAACGACAAAGCTACAAAGCGAAAAACCGCACTTAACATAACATCCGAAATCTGGAACAGAACTGCACAGATAATAAAACATAAAATAATAACTGACGAAAATTAAAATCCAGGCAGTTGAAGATAAGTTTCTGCGAACCTTGCAAATTTTCTGCCGAAGTTCGAAATCCGGGAATTCTCGATTGTTTTCGGGACCGTTGAAAGCGCCATCATACAATTGTTGCTTACAATACATTTAATCAAGGACATTAATTTGGGTGACTGGATGACAGAATTGCTTGAAATGCAGCACAGAAAGAGCATTAAGTTTTTTTTTTTTTTGAAAGAGGGTTGGTATGTGCAGGACGCGAGGGGGATAGTGGGGTTGTCTCAAGCAGTTCTGTGCACTGCCTCGAATGGCCCAGTATAAAAACAATGGTCCGCTCCGCTGAAACCACGACAAAACTTAACTGGTTTGTTGGAATTTTGGATCCTGCGACGAAATTCAATTTTTACAATATTACGTTTTATAAATACAAACGAAGTTAAGTTTTTTTGGCGTTAATTGTTTGGCAGTTCTGCAGTTCTGCAGCTCTGCAGCACTTATGTACGAGCCGCCACTGGTTACAATGGGATATTATTTACGGTAAGTAACTATATAATTTACACTGTTTTTTTTTCTGTAAATATTTTCGAATATTTGTTACAAGCGGTTACCTTTTTTTTCAATTTATGACATGATTTTTGTTGGAAAACGTGTGTTTTACCTATTGGTACCATGTTTATACTATAAAAATCTTTAAAAACTGTGGCTTTTGCTACGATTGTATATTATTTACCTAAGAGGAGGACGTTGGTGTAAATATTATTACTGTATACTAAGAAATGAATATCTAAAAATAAAACGTTTCAAATGTAGACCTTTGATTCAAATGGTCAATAATGAATTTAAAAAATACGGAGTTTTTGATGAAATGAAAATATTTATGGACACCACGGACTACAGCAATTTATATGCGCAAAATCTATTCGTTTCGTGTATAAATTTGTTATTATTTTTATTGTATTTGTTATTGTAATTATTGTTTATTATTAATTTAGCATTGCTTTGCTTTCAATTTTTCACTTTTATATAAATATTACGAGATTTGTTATTAATTTTATAAATGTATTAGTTTGATATTACTTACTTCATATTATTTATAAACAAATATTAATTCTTTTTGATATTTATGCGCATATCCCAGTGTCCTATTTATATGACGGGTCATAACTCATAAATTAAAAAAAACAAAAATTTGTTTTTGACATTTTTAGGCTCAACTATGTATGTTTAAAACAAATTTATGAAAAAAGTTAAAAATTTTCAGATACTTAACGCGTTAAACAAAACTCATTTATTATTTTTTCTGTACAAAGGTTCTCGTTACACATTATTTTTAATCCTCACACACATTTTCTTATCAACTAGCCTTCTCCTAATGGGGGTCGATAAATTAATTTACGAGGGTGTTTCAAAAAGTTTTGATTCGTGCCTTAAACTAATCTCACACGCTACGATTCTTTTTAAATTATGGACTAGTTGCAACATTACATTAATCACATTTTTATTTACAACAACGCTTACATTAATAAAAAATTACATTTCGGTGTTGCTCTCCTCCTCCAGTTCCGGTTCTTCAGGCAAGGTATAAACGCCCATGACCGGCGCTTCTTCCGTCAATTCGTGGCCCAACTCAACTATCGACGTTGGCGTTCCGGTGCTTAACAAGGTTTCTTCAGTCAAATTTCTATGGTAGATGGCGTTTTTCGTTTGTCCGAATTGTCATGAGGGTAGGTTGTACGGATCGGTCGCGTTCAGCTCATCTGGAAAACTGGCCGAGTTCAACTTGGCGTTTTTGTCTTGATGCTTCAGCCTGTGGATGATCTCATCGTGGACCACGTTGAAGCACATCGCGGTCAAAGCCATCCCGGACATGATGTACAACGAACAGAACCAAATCGTCGTGTCGGACGATTCTTGGTAACTCCTCATGTCAAATCCTGGAACCATGTCGCCAAACCCAATCGTGGTCAGACTCATGAAGCAAAAATAGAACCCATCCAGGAGGTTCCAATTTTCTAGTTTGTATAACACAAACGCCCCCAAACAAATATAGATAAACATGATGACCAAGCATAGGAGAACCGGTGCTAGGATGCTCCAACCATGCATCGAAGCTTTAGATTCATTATCCGTACAGCTCAAGCTGTCGGATTCCTTGACACCATCTCTTGCTGGAGAATGTAAACTATTGTGAGTCGAACTAAACGCTGAGTTCGATCGGACGTAAAAAGGTTCTTGGAGGGCCAACTGTTGCTGCATTTCCAGCTGTTGGCGCTTCTTCTTCATCTTCCTCTCCTTTTCGGCCATTCGTTTTTCGTCGTAACAACAATATCCGCAGTTGGAACACAGACAGCAACACAAGGCGCGCGAAAAAACTCCCCTTGCCACTCTGCTTAAAATGGAACCTACTGAAGATAGATAGAGGAGGGTCAAAGGTATGCCCAAAATCGCATAACCCATGGTCACGGTTTTTCCTAAAGTCGTGCGAGGCGCAATGCTGCCATAACCTGCAACAAAAATCAACGATTAATTACACCGATAAGGCACGGAGCTGCAATGAAAATTATAGTGAACGGAACCGCCAGCTAGAAATGTTGCTATTAATTTTGCTAATCCTCCGGGTAAGTGAAAAAATAACCCTCCAACATTTTCTTAAAGGTAGTTTTAGGACGCGCAAGGAATGAACGGCGACGATCCTGCCTACCCAATTTACCAATTGTTGAAAATGGGCGTCACTTTTCGCAATAATGTAATCGCGACCTTTGGAACCATATTGTACCACCCCAATGTCCCAATATCAGAAGAATCGTACACATCTCTCTATTTTTTATTGAGGACCTTTCAACGCAACCAACTGGACGTAATTAAATTAATCCAGGGAACGCCCAAATCAGAATTCGGACTGGAATTGTTATTTTTAAATTTAGAAAAAAAACTACCCAGCCACTTGGCTTGTATGGCATCACATTGGTACCAACTGATCAAGTCGAAACAGTTCTCATGGCCAAATCGCTTCGTCATTGAAAAAACAATCGACCAAACAAACATGGCCGAAATTTTGACCACCATAACAGAAAAACGTTACAAAGTCGGCCCAAAAATCCTAGCGGCCTTACTACACTACCTGCCACGCGCCCAAATCCGCCCAAATTTCGAGGAATCAATCCTGGAACTATCAGAATACCTCGAGAAAACCTCCACCGATTGGAACGATTTTAATCGAGTCGCTTGGAGTCAGGCCAAAAATCTAACTGTGCTGGTTAGGTCTGGATTGGAATACATTTTGGGCAACAAACTGTTCGGTAAAGATATTAAAAAATGCGCCGAAATTATCCTTCAAAATTTGGACGAAGACCCTACAACGGCTTTGAATCCCCATTACGGCTCCATGAGCAAATACGTCTCGCCCAAAAAGCTTGCGTTGCACCAAATGCTCCAATATGTAAACGTGGGTGAGTACCCTTTGGAAATAATCATGGCGGCCGTGGGGATTCGTTTCTCCAAGCCATGGGAAAGTGGCCAAATGGGCGATTTTAATCCTTACGTTTTCCAAACGTCCACCGAAGTCCTATTGGTCGCGTTAATTCAAATGGCCGATGCGTCAAATTCGACCGAATTAATCAAGTCGATACTTGGAGTGTACAGTTACGTTTTGTTTAAATACCGGATGGGCGCCATGCCGTTAGAGAAGCCAACTGAATTGGACTTGAAGGTTTTATTTGCATCGTTACAAGTTCCGGGACTCAGCGAAATAATCCAAGGCGAGTCCAGTAATTTACAAAGTTACTGTAATAATATCGTGGAAGAAAAAATTCCAATCCACGATTGTCCAAATCCAGTAATGTGTTTATTGGCCATCTTGAAGAAAACCCAGATGAAGAACCTTGGGCAGCAATTCAACACTAGCATTTCGGTGTTGCTGTCGACTTGTAGTTGGGGCCAATGCCCACTGCAGAAAAGAACAAGTAACTGGAGGATGAAGACCCGGACGGAGGAAAACAAGCCCCCCTTGTCCCAAATGCTGAGGAGAGTTCTGCACTTCCGCGAACTGTCGGATGAGAATAAAGAAGCGTTTTCGACAGTCATTGAGTTCGCTCAAAACAATCCAAAAGTCTATAAATTGTGGTTGGAGTCGGTTACGGACATCAGACCAGCCGAGTTCGTGAGCAATTTCCTCATGTTCCTGAGGGAGTTCGGAAACATTGAAGAAGATGTGCACGAGGCCGCGCGGTCGCTATTTCCCCACATCGATCCTATCGAGAACTTCAAACAAACAACCTAAACAAGCCATAAAATTTAATTTCCCGTTTTGTGTAACGAAATAAAATTTTAACCACCGTTTTGCTCATTAATCTTACGGAATTCATCGCAGTTGTACCAAATGAAGTGCGCGTTATTATTCCTCCAGGTGAGCTGAAATTCGAATTGAATTCTTAAAACAAATTGAGTTTCTAGTTCGTGGGGGTCATTTCGGCCATCGTCAATGACCCATCAAAAAACGACCCCAGTTATCAAATGTACCAACTGTTGAAAACCGGTTATGAATTCAGGAATAATATTATCGCGACGCTTGGTGCTATCCTGCAGACTGCGCCAATTAAAATCGACCAAGACGCTTACAATTCCCTGTATTTTATTCTAACCGCGTTTCAATACAACCAAATCGATGTGTTGAAAATCTATCAAGTTCGAAGCAAATTTGCAGAAAATTTCCCCCGGCACTTAACCTGCGCCGCTTCTTATTTACCCAAAACTGTTAATTTGACCCTTTTGGATTTGAAGAGAACCAATTTCGACCAACAACTCGAGTTGATGTCCAGGAATGATTACAAGATGACTCAGAGGCTTCTAGGGGCTCTTTTGCATTACATCCCCATCCGGAGGATCCAACCGGATATAAACCGCGCCATTGAGAGGTTATGTGAAGATCTGCACGCCAAACCCATTAAAAATTGGGACGAACTTAACTTGCTGATTCCAAAAAGTACGAAAAAAAACTTGACCGCCATGTTGTCGATTGGGTTGCGCTTCATTGGGAACCACCAGGAGGTCAGTGGCGCGATGAAGTACCGCGCTGAAATAATTTTGCGAAATTTAGCCCCTAGGGATGCAACCGCGATCAATCCCTTTCACTCCTCAATGGCCGCTTACGTCACGCCTACAAAAATCCTAACCTCCAACTTGCTGGAAACCATCAACTTTGGAGAATACCCAAAAGAAATAGTTCTTGCGGCGGTTCGCTTAAGATACTACCTGAAAACTGGAGTCCTAACCGACAGGGACGTTTTGAAAAATTACAACCCCTACATCTATCGGAAGCCAGTCGAAGTTCTCCTTTAGATCCTTTACCGGTTAATCAAACGCAAGAAATCATTGGCGGGTGAAATTTTAAATTCCTTGGGGGCAGTTTACAGTTACGTCTTATTTAAATACCGCGTTTCGGCCATGGTTGGGGTAATCCCGGACGATTTGCTCGACATCGACGTTATGTTAATGGGGTTAGCAGCGGTCGACATCCATCCGAAAATAAGATCCGCAGGCGCGCGCCTAGGCATCTTGCTTCAAAATGAACTGGTAAACTACAAAAATTTTATGAAAGAGAAAATCGTTCCGCAATTTTGTCTAACCCCAGTGGTGTGCTATATTCAACTGCTCAAAGTCGTTGATAAGGCGAAATTAATTTTGCAACCTGAATTTACAGCTAGTTTACCAATCGTTACCGAATCTGATTGCAAAACAGGCCATTGCCCTTTGGTCGACGAACCTGAAGACGGAATTTTTCCCAAACGCTACGTCAAGCAGTTCATTAATGGTACTTATCAATTTTGATAAACTAGCAAATCAATAAAGTTTTGGGCGAAATTGTTTTTAATTTTCCCAAACCCTTTACGCATTTACAAGTCAAAAACGAGGTTTTGGAAGCATGCAAGAACATAAATTGGACCTAGGGGCGTGGTATGTGAGTAGTATACCAAAGACAGTTCTGGGACACTTTGGTATCAAATTGATATCAAATTTATATCAGTTTAGTCAATCTGTTATAATAATATGACTTTTCTGAGTCAGAATCTAATTGTCTGAGTCAGAATATGACGTTTCTGAGTCAGAATCTAATTGTATGAGTCATAATATGCTTTTCTGAGTCATAATATGAATCTGCTGAGTCACAATCTAATTGTCTGAGTCACAATATGATTTATCTGAGTTAGAATCTAATTTTCTGAGTCAGAATCTAATTTTGTGAGTCATAATATGCTTTTTCTGAATCATAATATGACTTTCCTGAATCAGAATCTAATTGTCTGAGTCAGAATATGATTTTTCTGAGTTAAAATCTAATTTTTTGAGTCATAATATAATTTTGTATATAATTTGTTAATAAATGAATTATGTTTACTTAAAGTTATGCTTGTTGTACACGTATTCGAAATTATATAATGTAAAATATTTAACTCAGTAATTCATGTGTAATTAGTGCATAATCAGGTTAATAAGGTCATTAGCTTCATGGGTTCCTAATAATCTTTCGGTTTCAAGGTCACCAGATCACATGACGCCATTCAAAGTCACCAGTTGCATAACAAGATGATTTAATGGACGTTTTCAAAATTTCAAGTCTCTCTCGCACCGTGACGTCATTGCGATAAAGACCAATGCGCAGTGCAGATTTACTTGGTGTAGTTTGTGATTTTAAAGTTTTTAAATATTTGTAACGATTCGTGTCACATAATTTCAAAATTTAAATTAGTCATCAATTTGACAGTGCAACTGCGCATGATTCTGTTTCTTACTTTTGAAAAGGTTCATTGAGATGATGACGTAATAAGATGGTAGATGATTTAATTGAGATGACGTAATAAAATGGCGAATGATTTAATTGAGATGATGATGTAACAAGATGATTTAATAAGATTACTAACACCAAGTTTCTCATCAGTCCCTCACCACCCAACACAAGCGTGATTCTGAGGTAGAATTAAATTGTCTGAGTAAGAATATGATTGTTCTGACTCAGAATTTGATATCTATTTGATATGAAAGTGTCCCAGAACCGTCTTTGGTATACTACTTGTGTGTGCTATCTTTTTAACTAATTCAACAAAATCGCTTGTTAATGTTCTTTTCTTATCTTGTTTTGACCATAAATATTACCTTAACGATAGACCAGTTGAAATAAAATTTTAGTCGCAAAAAACATGTCCAAGGCGACGCTTAAAATTTGCATCCTTTTGGCGTTAATTACGGTAAGTTTTATTACAACTTGACCATGTGAAAACAATTTGTTCCAGCTTAATGAGTCGTTGAATAAAATAAATGTGTTGCGCACGTCGATGACCCAAACGAATGATCCCAATTTCCAAGCACTACTTTCGATGACGGGCCAAAATCAAAATTACGACAAACGACACCAAAACATCACTTTGAGCATAATATTCGATGTGAGTGTGGATGCCGTGTCCAAGGTCGACCGGAACTACAAGGTGGTCGCCGAAAAGGCCACGAACTACTATTTCGCGAACGGCCATCGTCTGCACGCCATCGTGCTAGAGGCCAGCCAAAAATTCAGATCCAACCTGATTGCGGCCTTCCACTATCTCCTAACCCCGGAGAATTTCAACAATTTCAGCGCGGATCATTACACGGCGCTTTATTACATCCTGGCGTCGCTCAAGAGGAACCAGGTGGATCTGATCAACATCTTAGGCAGCCTCCATAAGATCCTCCATGAAAGCGAGCAAAGCTACTTCACCAAGTTTTTCCAGTATTTCGAGCGGCACCTCCCGGAACATCTGCGAACGGCCGCGGAGATGTGGAGGAAGGGCCTGGAGGAGGGGACCATCGACGTGGGACGGATCATAAAGGCAGATGGTGTGCTGAAAGTTGATATTTTTGAAGCATTATCCGAGAAAATCGAAGTTCTGGACGGGTGGACCGTGCCTGAAGTGATCCAATTAAATGAAGACGAGAAGGTGATCGAGTGCGACTTCAACATCTACGTGGTTTGGTTGGTGAGGCAGCTGAGGGAGTACAAGATCAAACTGAGCGATGAGATAGTGAGAGGACTATTAAGTTCAATCCCTCGCCCTGCGATTATCCCCGAATTGGAAGAAGCAATCTACCAATTGACATATTACTTCGAAGACAACTCCAGGAATAGTCGTCAGTGTCGTTTAACAAAAAACGTTAAACCCAACTTGTTGAAATCACCCTATGCGATTTTGCGCGTTGTCCACCACAACATTCTCAATGGGTTCTGCAAAACTGAGGACAATGAAAAATTAGCCGCATCCATCGTCATCCAATATTTAAAACCAAGGTGCAACAATGTCGTCAATCCGTTCTTTTTACCGTACACGCATTACGTTTCCCCCAATTACGTTAAAGTGAGCGATATGTTATTAACCGTAACCTTCGGAAACTACCCAAAAGAGATCGTTTTGGCCACCACGAGAGTTAGATACTATTTTGATCATGGCCACATTAAAATGAAAAAATTAATGACGAACTTCAATCCCTATATTTACAGCAGCCCCGTTGAGGTTCTCCTAGCGCTGCTTTTTAAGGTTTCAAAAACCGTTCCAAAATACCCGGTTGAAATCGTCGATTCGGTTGGGGCGTTATACAGCCACCTTCTGTTTAATTTCAGAACCAGTTCGATCCCCCCCAGTATCCCTAAAGATATGAGCAACCTCAATAATATTATTAATTGAATTTCGGCCGTTGACATTCACCCTAAAATAAGGAACGTTGTGAAGAAGTTCGAAATCCTATTGGAACCAATAAGGAACAAAACGAAACATGTTCCAATTAAATTATGCACGACTCCTACGTTGTGCTTCCTGGCGATTGCTAAAATGGTAAAACTTCCTATCGAAGCAGATGAGATTGCTACTATTTCTAATTCGTTGTGCAAAATCGGCGAGTGCCCGCTAAATGATTCACCTGGTACGGGACAAATTTTTCCGGTTAGTAACATTCCGATTGTTTTGGAAAAATGCCTAGTTATGATTTGGCCCACGACTGCGCTTCCGACAACCACCACAACAACTCCTACCACAACCACAACTCCCACGACTACTACAACTCCTAGAACCACCACAACCACAACTCGAACAACTACAATTCCAACGACCACAACTACCACGACCACTACAACTCCTAGAACGACCACAACCACAACTCGAACAGCTACAACTCCAACGACCACAACTCCCACGACCACTACAACTCCTAGAACTACCACAACCACAACTCGAACAACTACAACTCCAACGACCACAACTACCACAACCACTGAAATCCCAAGCAGACGTGACGCGAGCTCCTTGGACTCCAAAGCGGTCTTGCCCTGGTGGGACGAAGAAGTTACTGTCCCCATTAGCTGGATACCCAAGGAAGATTTGCAAAGCGTCCAAATGAAAGAAGTGATACTTATATTGTCACAAACAAGGTTTCAGAAATTTTTCGTAAATCGCCGCAAGGACTACGTTTGGGCCATCAGCCTCTTCAGGGCGATGCTCGAGGCGCTTGTGCTGAAGCAATACGACACTTCTCTTTCGAAAGAGTTGTACGCGTACATATTAAAATATCTTGCGCAGGTCATCGTTTGGGAAGAATATCTTCGTAACAATATGCCGAATGCGGTTCCAACCATTCCTAACTTACTAGCGTTGCTGGTCGAGTTCCCACAACCGGAGACCGAGGAAGATATGGAAAATTTGAAGATAATTACAGCGGTCTTGGAACGTCCAGAGTACTTCTTCATCGTGGTGAAGTACGTCGGCAAGCCGAGCCTGTCAAGTACCGTAAGATTGTTGGAAGCTTTGCTAAATTCTGAGTTGAAACTGAGCATAAGGGAAAAAGAAGCTATATTGTACTACTTGAAGAAAATCAGGGATTATGGCATTTCTGAAGAGTCGGATACGCCGTACAAAACGCGGCACATTGAAATCGCCATCCACACCGCCATGGACAACGCGTTGAATTTCAAACGTTTAACAGTCCGCGACAAAATTTATTTCAATGCAATCACAAAGTTCATAAAAACACATTATTATTCAATTTTGAAAGATTGGACGCATTGGTACGCGCATACCGAATCGGCCGAGTTTACCAACGAGCTGTTGAAATATCTTTATGGGCTGAAGAACCTTCCGTTTAGAGTGAGAGAGGCGATAGCGACGTTATTGCCGAGGATTAATTACACGGGGAAAGGATTGTTGCCGGCTTACCCGTTAAAAATTCTTTGAGAAAATTGTAAAGATGTGGAAAATTACAGTCGTTTGTAATGACCCGATTTTTATTACTTTATTTCCTAAACTAAAAACTAAAATGACCGTAACAATCCGGAAAATACCTGCCATTCCAATAAAAATGTTCAGGTGCGCACTGATACTCGCCTGTGCGATTCAAGTAAGATTGCAAATGTTAAAACCACCCCAATTAAAAAATAATAGTCTCAGGTCACCGTTGGACAAGTGGGAAGTGATCCAGATTCAGTTTACACAATCATCCACGCCACTAGCAAGTTTCACGATAATTTGATCAAGGCTTTCGGTTACATCCTCCACCAAGACAAGCACCAACTTGATTTAGATCTGTACACCTCGCTCTACAACCTCCTAAAATCGTTGAGGTACCATCAAATCGATCTGACTCCTCTGGTAAGCCATCTGCACCATTTACGGCAAAAACCAACCAATAAACTTTTCGTACAAATTTTTGGCTTACTGGCCAAAATCGTCCCTTATTATCTAAGCGGCGCGGCCTTGTATTGGGAAAAAGCGCTCAAAACAACCAAAATCAACATCGAGCAAATTTTGACTCCTCACGCAATCGACATCTTCGCAGGGCTGGATGGAATCAATTTGGACAGGTTAACTTGGCGTATGCCTACTTTCGTCCCTGAAAAAAAATCTGATTGGGACAACTTAAACAACTACAACGGTTTCATAGCCCAATTGATGAAGGATTTTCGATCGGGAAGAATCAACCTCAACCAGAAATTGATCGCGGCTTTGGTCAACTTCCTGCCTCGTGGAGAAGTCCAACCGGACTTTGAAGAGTCCATCCGGATTTTGAGCGACTATTTCAGGGAACAACGTGGAGATTGGAAACGCTTGAGTGCCCAAATTGAGACTTTGGACAACGCCAATGAATTGATAGGCAGAATTTTAACGAATTTAATAGAGGAAGAAGGGCCTTTGGATGTGAAGGAAGCTGCTAGGATCATTTTGGGTTCTCTGGGAGATCGTTCAAAGACCATAGTCAATCCGAATCATGTTGGTTTTGTCAGTTATTTTACTACAGCTTCGACCAAATTGTTGGAAATGCTTGAGGTCTTCAACGTTGGGTCCTATCCTAAGGATATAGTCCTGGCCGCAGTTAGAATCAGATCGGGGATTGCAAGAAACGAATTTGAAGTGTTGACTTACAACAAAGACTCTCTCAATCTGTATTTGTACGACTCTCCCACGGAAGCGCTTTTGGCCATATTATTACGATACATTGTCAATGAACGTGGTTCCGGCAACAAGGACTTGTTTAAATCGGCTGGGGCGCTTTACAGTCACCTGTTGTATCGGTACCGATTCTCAGTGATCCCCCACCAACTTTCCAACGACTTGCTCAATATTAACACCATGCTCATGGCCTTCCAGCCCTTGGAGATTTCGGAAAACATCAATGAAACTGTTTCGGCCCAAATAGAACGATTTGCCAAAGCTCCATTCAACCTCCCGGATGAAATCAAGAAGGAAATTTTGCTGCACCAGTGCACCAATCCCGTGATGTGCTTCACCTCCATAATTTCGACCCATAAAATTTTTGGAAACGCGTACAAAAATTTTGATCTATCCGCAATTTCTTCTTGTAGATGTGGACGTTGTCCACTCATCCACAACCTTCCAGAGGAACCCAAATATTTGGTCGGAACGATCACAAAATTAATCTTCAACAACACCTGGGACGGTGGCCAAATCGACTCGGCCCTTCCAATCGATCTTCTGAACAAAACTAAACATTTTGAAATCCCCGATTCGATGCTTCCTGACGACGTGAAGAATTCTTCGTTTAAGGTTCCCTTAATATCGATCTTGGAGTCGGAGGATTTCTACAATAAGTACGGGGACGACCGAGATTTCTCGTTCGAGAAATTGCTCCAGTTTTTAATCACATCGTACCACAATGACAAGGTTTCGGACGAATTGGCTGCATTTGTGGAGCGTTGGCTGCGACTTACTGAAGTCGTATTGGTTCCAATAATGGAAAAGCGAAATTTACTCTTGAAGCTCCCATGTAGCACCAAAGATGAGGAGAAAAAGGTCCAGTTGATTGACAATATCCTCACCAATGACACCATGGAGGCTATTATGGACAAAACCCAACTGCACGAGCACAACACACGCTAAAATTGCTCAAGTTGCTCCTGAAGATGGGAGACGAAAAATCGATAAAAATTTCAGTTGAGCAGCTCGAGGCGCTGAAATACTACATAAATATCTTGGTCAGCGGCAGTACTTTCGGCTTTAAGGTCATCAAGGAAGTGAGCGGGACGATTACAATCGAAGTTGGGAAGACCTTCAACAAAGCCTTGAATTTCGGAAAGTTGACCTAACAGCAAAAATTGATGTTCAATTCGATTCAGAAGTACATGGCCGCGACCAATTTCATATCTAAAAATTTGGAGAAACTCAGGTCGCTCACGAGTTGCGCCGATTTCACGCGAAAAGTGCTTGAATTGCTGCTGCAACAGTCGCAAGATTCGGACATAAAAAAAGCTGCGAAAACCTTGAAACCTCTGATTAATGTCACGGGATCAGGAGCTGAAGCGATTATAACACACTGATTAACAAATAAATTCTTTTGTGCCAGGCCTCGTTTTATTGACCTTTTTACAATCAGTTTAGTCGAAGCTCCCCAGGTAACACAGGGCATCCAATGTTGGTCCATTTTTTACCCATTTATGGACGATCCACAAAAGCAGTTTTGTTAAAGTGCTTTAACTTTTGTATAAACGCAGCACCTGGACAGTTGAAGGTTACTCTTCTGAATATATATTCCGTAACCTTGCAATTTTATTGAAGTTTGGAATGTCATTCATTGTCACGCCGGTTTGGGCAAGGAACCCTCTTTGCAGTAACTGGTTTACAGGTGTATCTGCTGGACATTTCTTTTTGTCGCAAACGAATTTTAATGTACAACACGGAAATTTCATGACTGCCGTAAGTAAAATTGACAATGTATTTAAGGTGTTTTCTTTAATATTTTTTACATGTTTTAGGCAACTCATTTTGCCTCGATTGGGAGAAATAGCTTATTATGGATTTACAAAACAAATCCCAAGTCCGTTTGATAATATCTACATGAATTTGATGTAAATCCTATTATGCAAGGTTGGAGAGAAAAAGTGGGTTTTGTAATTGCAGCTTTGAATATTGGAAAGTTGAAATGAATTTAAAAAAAGTGTGCGTAATATTTTCTTTTTTTAGAAAATGTTAAGCTAAGTAAATTTAGTTCCGCTGAATAGGGCATTAAAGCTGCAATGGGAAAATGGTGGCAAAGGACCGTTGTTGTTTTGAAATAACTATTTTCAAAGTTTCTAGTTGTTTACTTTGTTAATAATTAGTTAAATTCTGTATGCAAATTATTTTTGAATATGCATATTTTTTAAGGTTAAGTTTATAGTTATTTAGTTTGTTAATAGTTAAGTTAAATAGGTAAAGTTGTTCACTGCAAATTATTTTTGAATTTACATATTTCTTTGTACGTATTTTTAAGAATAAGTTTCATGTTATTTAATTTGTTAGGTTAGTTTTTTGTTAGTTTTTGTAAGAATTCGCTGCGCTTTGTTCCTCAACATTAACTCTTTTCAGTAATGGTCGTAGGAAAAGAAAGTAACTATATTTCTACTGATTTTCTATCCTGCGGGTGTCCTACCGACTGCGCCAAAATCTGGCCAGGGTCGGGATGACATCACAAATGACCCCTTCCGGCGGTCCGATGGTTAACCGATAAATTTGCTATCTGAATTTCTGAAAGGCAGTCACCGTTCGTTAAAACGCCCCATTAAACTTTTATTAGGCAATTTCTGCATTAATTACAACGCGATAAAAATTCAGTGCGCATTTGACAATTAACAATGTGGATCGAACTCCTAATCGCAATTTTGACCGTCCATGTAAGCAGCCGCTATAAAAATTTCCGTTTCAAAACGACCCTTTCAGGAAAATTCGGCCAAATCGCCATCTCCGAGCAAAATCGCATTCGACCCAACGCGTTTGAACGGATTGGTCTACGTCGCCAAAAGCGGCAGCCCCGAACCTATCGTCGGGTTCTTCCACAAGGTCGAAGCATTACTACAAACCCAAATCAAAATCACACACGGAGGCTACGATATGTTTCCTTTGGCAAGCTTCCTGGAAGCTCTGAAATCAGATCAGAAGTGGAGAAAAATGACCGACTGTGATTTCGCCGGTTTCCAGAAGTATTTCACCGCGTTCAACATGTTGCTCAACAGGGTTGACGTCTTAAAGGTGGCGGAAAGGAGCATAATTCCGGATGTGAACGAAACGGAACTGGCCAAACCGCCGAATTTGGAAACGCTTTCCAACGTGATTTCCAACCCCGAACGGAATTCTTACAACTTCGAAGAAATGTCCAAATTCCTGGCGACTTTCAAAAAGGCCGTCGCCACTTTGGACAAATTTCCGATCGGTAACTTCCCTTCGCAAACGGAACTCTTCGATGGCGTCGCTTGGGAGCTGACCAAAACTCCGGAAATCTTCGATTCGTTCACTTTGAGCGGTTTGGACATCCTCTCGAGGTTTTGGACGATGATCAGGAGCGCCTCCTGGGAGGACGGAAATTCCGTCGACAAAAGCACGTTGTCCAAACGGAAAATCACGCTTTTGATTGACAACGACGAAGCGGTTTACAACGTGACCAGTTTGGTCGACTTGATCTTTGTCCTGCCAGAACCGGATCTCATCAATGCTTACTACAAACAGATCATGAGCTTCTTGAAGAAGCTGAAGTTCTGCCTGAAGAACCAGGAGTTGGAGAAACGCATGAACACATCGATGGAGCATCCAGGGCAGATTTTCCTCCTTGAGCACGTTCTGGAAACCCTCTTGAACAACCCCGAAATGCGGTCGAACTTCAACCCGAGCGACGTAGACATAATGCAGAGGTACCTCCTGCAGATCCAGCTGCTCATCAAAATGTGGCTGAAGGAAAACGCCAAACCAACTCCTGAAGAACTCGACCAGCTGGACATTGAGGTTGCCATCAACGAAAAGGAGGCCAAACGACCGACGACCGGTTTCGGCGAAGCCATGTTTTTGTTTCCCAAACCTAGTGACGACAATCCCAACAAGGAACCGATTGTCCACTTCTTGAGGAAGTTGTCCAAGAAGTTCCAGCCGAAAGTTTTGAGGCGCCTCATCAACATCAGGCAATTTTCGCGACAGATTGACCTAATGGCCAGCACTTTGAGACTGTTCTTAAATTTTCCCATGTACCGAGGCGATTTCAATCGGTACGACGTTGTTATCCTGAAGAGGTACTCCAAAGCGGTCGATGCGCTCAAGGAGAAGCTCGACACGCCTGTGAACCGGCGACGCGAGGAGCCCCTTTTGGCCTATCTGATGGTCGCACTTCCGGTCGCGACCAATAAAAACGAAAGTTGGAAATTGGGCCTAATCAAAGTCTTCCTATCGCATCAAGAGAACTACAACAAACTGGAGATAAAACGGCCGAAAAATTTCAACACCACCGGGCTGTTGCTGGAAGAAGTCTTCCACAAGTCGTCCGCATTGGAGCTGGAAAAGGAGTTGCGCGAGGCGATCGTTTATTATTTACCGCGGATTTTGCACAAGGGCCCCGGGGCCTCCAAATTCAAATGGGCCGTTTTGACTGTTACCTTTCAGAAGCATCTGCACGTCAGCGACATATTGAACGCAGCCCTCGACTTCGCCTCCCTCGCCAACGACGACAAATTGGCGTTCAACGGGATTATTGACTACCTCAGCGTCCACGAGACGCTGTTGCAGGACTTCCTAACTCGAAATTCGACTTATAAAACGAACGCCCAATTCGCGTCCGGATTGTTCGGATTTCTGAAAGGGCGCGGGGAAACTCCGGAGAAAATTAAGAATTCGGTCGAGTGGCTCGAAATTCAGATAAAAAATTTCGGAAAGGCCGTGGAGGGCCTTGAATAACAATAAAATAAACGTAAAACTTGTTTTATTCACCAACGACTCAATTAAGCGTAAATCGGCCATTGTTAATAATTGCCGATTGAATTAAAAGCATAATATTAATAACTTTATGCCCTAGTAGCAAAAGATATTTTTTAAATATTTTCCTTGAATATTAAAAAAATATTTTTATTACATGTTTGTTAATATTTTAGGAATATTTCTAAAAAACATTTAAAAAACATTTCTTCACAACATTTAATAAATATTTCTTAAAAAATTAAAGAAATATTATTTAAGATTTTTATTTTTTGATTTTGATTTTTTTTTTTTTGATAGAAAATGTAATATTCTTTGAACATAAAGAATTTTTATTTACGTAAACCTAATATTTTATGAATATGCAGAAACAAATATTTTTTCTCGATATAAATCTAATATTTCTTGAATGTACAAAAATAAATATTTTTTTGTTTATGTAAATCTAATATTTTTTGTATGTGGAAAAATAAAAATATTTTCCTTGATATAAATCTAATATTTTTTGAATGTACAGAAATAAATATTTTTGTCTTCATGTAAATCTAATATTTCTTAAATATATTTTAAACATATTTTAAAAATATTAAAAACATTCGAAAACATTCTAAAACAATTTTTTTACATTGGATTTTTATCAAACAATTTTTAATAGCTCCGACTTCAATAATTTAACATTAAATAATAATTTGAAAAGATTTTTTTTGTGTATCGTGCTCCTTTAATCAACGACTCAATTAAGCGTAAATTGGCAATTATTAATAATTGCACAATTATAATGAAGTGGCTCGCCTTAATCTCGCTAGTGATGCAAGTGAGTTTCCCTTCTTGATTTCGTGTTTGTGTTATTATTTAAGCCATTACTCACGAGGATGTTGTTTAGAACATGGGCAAAGTCGAGTGTGATAATAATCTGAGAGTTTTTTTTCGAGGTTAATTTGGAGCAATTAACGTCGACGTTCAACGTGGCCGAAATGATAAATGCCACAGTTTACGATGAGGCGGAGATGGACGTGGAAGTGCAAGCGACCAGAAACATAATCGATTACTGCAACAACAATGATACCCAGGTGGTGATAAACGAATTCAGTAATTGGGACGAACAAACCCTTGTGGTCGATTTAGTAAAACGGTTGTTTGATTTCATCTCAAAGTTCACAGTAACGAAGGAAATAAGAGACTCAATTACAATCTGCAAACCGCTCATCCCGTTCTCAAAGGCAAAATTGAGACGCGTTTGCGAATTTGTAAATTGAACCAAGCGCGGATTGGATTTTTGTACACTTGATTCTTTCAGAAATTCGACGATCCCTGCCACCCGGATTTCGGCCGCTCCTCGAAACTCCGCTCGAGCCTCGCCAATCTGACGACAGAGGTCAGGTGCGCGCCGGATCCGCACTGCGAGTACTTACGCAGGAGAATCCGCTAGCGGAATTCCGCGCCGCGAATTTAATAAAATCCAACCGGACGTCAATATTTGCACGAGTTTTATTCAAGCAACATTGTTAAGCAAACAATTTCGACCGAAGAAAAAAATAACCCCAACAAGATAAATACAAGGGCGCGGAACTTTTAACGGCGTTCCACCCTAAGATTGTCAATAAATGTAAAACACGATTCGATTTTAAGCCTTCATTTTTAATTTTTAATAGGAGGTCGATACTTCTTCTTACAGAGAATACCAATCTACTTGGGGATAACACCAAGCCGTAATTAAATAATCATAATTGACCAAGTTATTAATTAAAACATCAAATTCCGACTTTCCTTTTTTTGGCTTCAGTTATCAAAATTTTGTATTAAACATTTTTGGACTCGTTGAATAGACTTTTTTATTTTGAGCTGACCCCTAGCTGCTTTAAACAACGCATTAGTTTTTGATTTATTCAATGTTCTTTAGATCAAGAACCGAAATTGAAGTAGCTAATTTTTGCCGATTTCCGAGCTACGTCAAAAAGATTTACAACGTCGCAGCAGGTAATTATGGTTTCCCAGCAGGGATACTTCAACAGCAATAATATCCGAAATACCTTTAAAACCAGGTTTTGTTTTCAATCAGTATATTTGAAATAGCTTATAGTAAAGACTTTTTTTTTAAACAAGCTTTTATTAAGACGTAGTAAAAATTTTAAACTAATTTTGATATTGACCTAAATGATTAAAAATAGAGACACATTTTAATAAAAGGTTGTTTTATTGAAAAAGTTTTTTTACTATAAATTATTTTTTAATCTTGGACAATTTTAATCTTTATTATCTACATTAACTTAATAGGATATAAATTCAACTCTAAGATCATATTAATTTTAAAAATCGCTCGTGAAGACCCCTTTAAATAATTGAATGAGAATAAGCTTAAATTATAATTTCTTTCGAAAAAAATTGTTTGGCTTTTTTATCCCACATTAATTAAAAAAAAATAAGCTGCAGTGGTAATAACTTATAATAAACTAAAACTACAATTTTCTGTAAAAACAAAACTGTGCGTTAAGGGGTTATGTCAAATAAATTTGAAATTGAATTTAAAAATTAAGCTTCAATTGTAATTTCTTAATTAATTAAGCTGTAGGGTTAATGACTTATAATGTTATTGTCAATGGACTCTAATTGGCTTGTTAGCAAGAAATAGATTTTACCCCAATTTAATTTTTTTGTACTTAGATAGCATCATTATACGTTAGATGGAAAGCTAATTTCCAAAGTATCAATTTGGACCTTGGTCAAGTCGTGCATAACGCGGTCCAATTTTCTGTAAACAAGAACTGAAATTGAAGTAGCTAATTTTTGCCAATTTTCGAGCTACGTTAAAAAGATTTACAACGTCACAGCAGGTAATTATGGTTTCCCAGCAGGGATACTTTAACAGCAATAATATCCGAAATACTTTTAAAACCAGGTTTCGTTTTCAAACAGTATATTGGAAATAATTTATAGTAAAGACTTTTTTTAAAAACAAGCTTTTATTAAGACGTAGTAAAAATTTAAAACTAATTTTGATATTGACCTAAATGATTAAAAATAAAGACACATTTTAGTAGAAGGTTGTTTTATTGAAAAAGTTTTTTTACTATAAATTATTTTTTAATCGTGGACAATTTTAATCTTTCTTATCTACATTAACTTAATAGGATATAAATTCAACTCTAAGATCATATTAATTTTAAAAATCGCTCGTGAAGACCCCTTTAAATAATTGAATGAGAATAAACTTAATTTATAATTTCTTTCCAAAAAAATTGTTTGGCTTTTTATCCCACATTAGTTAAAAAAAATAAGCTGTAGTGGTAATAATTTATAAATGAGCTAAAACTGCAATTTTCTGTAAAAAACACTGCTCGTTAAGGAGTTATGTCAAGAAAATTTGAATTTAAAAATTAAGCTTAAATTGTAATTTTTTAATTAATTAAGCTGTAGGGTTAACGACTTATAATGTTATTGTCAATGGGATCTAATTGTTGGCTTGTAGTAAGAAATAGATTTTTACGGCAACTTGATTTTTTTGCAGGTAGCATCATTATACGTTAGATGGAGAGCTAATTTCCAAAATATCAATTTGGCGCTTGGTCAAGTCGTACATAACGCGGTCCAATTTTCTGTAAACAAAAACTGTGCCTAAAAAGGGTTAATCTTTTACTCATTATGATTTAATTTATTAATAAATATTAGTCCTTTCGAATACGAAATTCAACATCTGTTCCGAGTTCTGAACAGAATTTTCCAGAATAAGTAATAAAATTTTATGACGTTCGACAATACAACCTTTCTTCAGACAGGTTATTTGGCCTAAAATTTTAACTAGTCAGCTGCATTCCATTATCTGTTTGTTCGCATATTGTAACAAATTGACAAAAAATACAGTAGCCGCAAAATCATTAAAAGAACGCGTACATTTCAAAATAAAGATTCTGATTATGGTGATATGGAGATAGATGATATTCCGGATATGTCATTAATAGAATTTAAAACGGCTAAAAATCAATTTTTATAAACGATTTACGATATAAATATAAATTCCGTTGAAAAAAATACCCGGAATCAACATACTAACTCATTTTGGCGTAAATTAAGGATTTGCAGAGTAATTCAGTAATAATAAAACTTCTTTACTAACAATAAGTAAATAAAATTGTTAAATTGAACAAATTCTTCTTGCATATTATTATTTTACTTTAAATTATATCGTTCTAAATTTATTGAAGATACAAAAATTTTCGCATCTGTTGAACAAGTATCTTGGAATGCAACCCCTCGAAAGCCGTTTTCATTATTACACGTAGACCTATAATCCACTGCACTTTACCGTAATTATGGTGGCATCTGGATTATAAAGAAGTCTGATGTGTTGCCTGTATTTAGGCGTACGCTCAAGCAATAAAATCTTTAGGGTGGAGCGGCCTTAAGCCCAAGTTTGCGTATCGATTTGCGTTTTTGAAAATTTAATAAGGTCGCAAATTTTTTCCCGGCCGCAGTATAAACTAACCGAAAGATATTCCTCCCTGCAGCGTTGTCACTGTTAGATGGCTTCAATTTACATATTTCCCTTTTCTCGTCGTTCCTCGCCGAATTTAGCCGTCGTGTGTTTTAGCTTAGCTTAGCGATTCCGTCATCCGAAGAACACTCGAGAGCACTTAAAAGAAAACCCCTCTCGAGCGACGTTTCACGCAATTTTTCCTTCGCGATTCTTGGCGGGGGAATCGCGGCCGCCCGCGATTCGATCAGACCAACGAACTAATTACCGAGGGTAATTAATAGGGACGAACTCTGCTCTCGGGTAATGAGCACTAACAAAACCATAAATGAGCTTGATATCCAATACACTGACCAAATGAGGCCATCGATTGCTTTAATTACGCCGGTTGCAGCCAATTTTTCTTTAATTAATCCATTCTCTTTTAGTAATTAATTATTTCAATCAACTAATAGCAAATAATCTCATTATTACAGTAAATAAATTTGTGGCATCCGCAAGATGTATAAACCATTGTAATGAGCTTAGTTCACAATGGGTTTCACACACACAGACACACACTAAAAAAAAAAGTCAACTAAGAATTTATGAAGAATGCGTGTCTTGAGATCGGATGAATGTGCTTAATATTAGCAGGTTTAATATTAAACCAAGCAAATTACCGTTTTGGTTTAAGAACGGGGATTTTTATTTTGTGGTGAAAAAAAAAATAAGTGCGCGCCATATTGTTCGCACCATATAGGAAAAACGTTCATTTTCGATTTCTTTAAAAATCTAAATCTGCCAAAAGTTTGTGCATGTTGAAAAACCCAAAAAGGACTACTCCGATTCTGCAAGCGATTTTTCGTTTCAGAGAAAATGGAATTTATCAAAACTTCTAAAACTGAAAAAAATCATAATTTAAATTTTTTAAAATTTTAAATTTTTTAAATTTTAAAAATTTTTTAATTAATTTTTTTTCCTAAAACATTCTTTTATTTAATAGTATAACATTAACTATTGAAAATTATTTTTGATGGAATTTGGGTAACATTAGTTAGATATTCAGTAGATGCGATGCCTATTATGAAATCAAATGAGTTTCTTCAACCGATGTTCAAAAAAATTGTTAATTTTCAAATTTCAACTTTCTCTTAGAATTTCACGTGTAATTTTGAATTTTAATTATTTCAAATCTAAGTATAGTTGATTTGTTTATTTTTGTCTTAAAAAAAGGAACTAAACTGGTGCAATCTAATATTACAAATTAAATTTTTAATTTCAAAAGAAATTTTGTCATGTTATTTTACATTTTTGGTGCAAGGCCTTTTTGTCACGAGAAAACACATTTTAAGTTCCAGCTTGTTTCCTAATTTACTCAAAATACATGTAACTTAACAATTTATGTGAATAAGTACAAAAAAAAATGTATTTTTCAGTTAAACGCACTAGAAAATTATAATAATAAGATCATCGTCATATTTTATACAAATTTGTGGATAGCCATGTATACTTGACAGTATCAGTTAATCCTAGATTAATTTCATTGTAACAATTGTTGTAGTTATAACTACGATTGTTTTAAATTTAAATTATTGCTAAGTGTGGTGAAAATATTTGGTTATTAAAGATTCCACACCACACATTCGTATTGATTCCGTGCTTCTATTTGAAAATCTGAATTTTCATCTGCCCATCAACGGCCATTCTGCGAGTTTACAACTCCATTGGAAGAAACTGTTCGCAAAATTTGCAGGTGGTGTTCTTCGTCAGTGATCCAATGACCATGTGGATGTTTAAATTTATTTGCAATGGTTCCCGCACTTTTAAATTTTGAATAAATTTGTCCAACTGTTGTATGAGAGATATTTTTACCAGGATGTCGGTGATTAAAAATTAGATAGCTCTGTCTCTCTCAACGTTCGATAATTGTCACCTATAATTAAAACACTTTCAATTTTCTCACTTTTACTTAATTTACGTTCCATTGTGAAAATGCTAATGATACTGTCAAACATAAAACAGTTATTCGCGTATTGAAAAAGTATCCATAAAATATGACGATGATCTTATTATTATAATTTTCTAGTGCGTTTAACGGAAAAATACCCTTTTTTGCATTTATTCACATTAATTGTCAAGTTACATGTATTTTGAGTAAATTAGAAAATAAGCTGAAACTTAAAATGTGGTTTTTCGTGATAAAAGGCTTTGCACCAAAAATGTAAAATAACATGATAGAATTTCTTTTGAAATTAAAAATTTCATTTGTAATTTAGATTGTACTAGTTTAGTTATTTTTTTAATACAAAATTAAACAAATCAACTATACTTAGATTTGAAATAATTAAAATTCAAGATTAAACTTGGAAATTGTAATAGAAATTTGAAATTTTTAAAAATAACAATTTTTTTGGACATCGGTTGAAGAAACTCGTTTGGTTTCATAATTGGCATCGCATCTACTCAATATCTTACCCAAATTCCATCGACAATAATTTTTATTTTAAAATTATAATTTTTTTTCAGTTTTTGAAGTTTCGATAAATTCCATTTTATGTATTAATACAATATAATGCAAAATACATATACACCTATCCCCCGATTTACACGGAAGATTGTTTTTTTATAGGCAAAACCGTGTGAATCGAAAACAACGTCATTTATTTAACGTAATTTTTTTTAATAAGATACTTTGAAAAATTAAAATAACAGTTCATTCATAAAATAACAAATATACAGCGCGAACCAGTCAAATGGAATAAATTCAGTATCTCAATTATTGTGCATATTTATAAAAAATCCCGTTTATGACATGATATCCTGCAAAGTAAAAATTTCATCCCTAACCTCAACTCCCTTCGAGTGACAGTTTCAACCCCCAAATTTTTAAATAGGAAATAGGGGCCTGTGATACCTCATTTGAAAGGTCTCTTCATGCTCTATTAAAAACTGCTATGGTTTAAAATTTTATTGCGAAAAAAATTGTAAAAATGCTACAAAAAATAATTGTTTGTCGCTTACCAGTAAATATGAAGTTTAAAAAATTCTGATTAGTAAAAACACAATGATGTACACTTTTCTACTGGCAAAAATTTACTGCAGTAATTTACGTGAATACGTAGGAAGTTTTATTGTGCATACAAAACGGGGAATCACCAATATGTATAACCAAGTGAACGGAGTTTAAAAATGATTGTAGAAATATGTACTCATCTGAAATATTCATTTTTACCATTTCATTTTGAATTCGTTATTTTAAAAATCGTGTAAAAGCGAAATCGTGTAAAAAAGTATCGTGTAAATCGGGGGATAGATGTACTATAAATTTAATTTTTAAAATGTATTTTAAGATAAAATGAAGTGAAATGTTTTTATTCAAAAATATTAACAATAACAAATGAAATTTCAAAGTTTCGGATCTCTTACATTTTTTGGAAAAAAGAATTCACAACGTCGCGGCTCAACACTGAAACGAAAATCAGTCTAACATAGGAAGAATCGGTGAATTACCCAATTATGTACACGGCGAAACAGTGAATTCCACAGCGGCGTTATTGTGAATCGGCGTAAATTGAACCGGCGTAAATCGGGGGCTACCTGTATTCTAAAATTCCTTCAATTCAAACGATTCCACTCTACAATTCATAAAAATTAGAAAATAATGATTGTATTTGCAAGTGCTTATTTAATATAATAAGAAGGCCATCTTCATTTCTTAAATAAGAAAACACCTATTCCTAAATGTAAAACTTATAAGACTTCTTAAACTTAGAGCGACCCATTCTTGAATTTGTTACGAAGAATCAACGTTCTTGAAATTGAGGATGTCTCGTTCTTAAATTTGATAAATAGAATAAACATTCTTGAAATCAAGCATGACTCACTCTTAGTTTGACAACAAGAATGACCAATTCTTGGGCCAAAATTAAGATCGCGCAATTTTCAATTTAAGGCCGAATTTTCTTACCTGTAAGAATTTTTTTTCCGAGTGCACACATCTCTATTCGATCCCTTAAACGACTCATCCCCGTAAGGGATAACCGCCCCTCGAAATGAGGTCCGAATTTTTCGCGCCAACTCTTCCAAGAAATTTCGGATGTGTGTGCGCAACGCAAACGGAATTCATGTAAATTTGTTTTGGTAAATTTCTGTTTGTTCAGCGCAAATATTATGCGAGCGAATTTATACCTCGCGTATTTATTAAGCGAAATTTTTTTCGCCATCTTCCGAAAGGAATCCCCGTAAATATGAACGAATCGACTGTCTCATAAAAGTTTCCCTCGCCGTGTTTTTGCCTCATTTACATCTTCTCCCGATTGTTATCGTAAGTTATTTTCGACAATAACGGCCATTATTATTATTGCGCCAATTCAATTTCGCCAAGCGAACAACGCGTAGCCGGTTCGCTTTACGGCCTGGAAAAATCGGGACAAACTTGATTATTAAGAGAGCCCTCGAGTCCGGTTCGGCCTACAATCGAATTACTTCCTCGTGACCTCATCCGATGACTTTTATTTAACGATGTGTCGCGAGCGATTTGGTTCGGTGAACTGTAATTGTTGTCTTCGCGGTTTAAATGTCGGCGAGGTATGAGTGGGGAATTTAGTTGTGAATTTTGTTGGTTGTTGAAGGAATCGGTCTATTGGTATCTGTTCGTTGAACGATACGGATCAGTTAAGGTGGAAATGCACTGGATAAAACAAATTCCTAAATGCAAAAAATCCTAAAAAATATCACATGTCACAAAAACCATATCTACTAACTCTTCTCTTGGAAATTGCATCTTCTATATATATAAAATTGGATGTATGTGTGTGTGTGTGTGTGTATGTAGCTTATAGACTCGGAAACCGCTGAACCCATTTTGATGAAATTTTCAGGAATACTCTAACATTACCTGGAGAGTGTTTCTGTGAAGTTTGGTGCCGATCGGGGGGGGGGGCGAAGTGTCATAAAGTCACCAAATTTTGTACACAAGTGTATCTTAGTAGGGGGGACTTAATTTAATGCCGATCGGGGGGGGGTCCAAACAAAAATCGCACGGGGGGGTCAAACAAAAATCGCACGGGGGGATCACTAAAACTTATTTTCGCATAGAAAGAAGTGTCCTACAACCAACAAATTACGTACACAAGTGCATCTTCGTAGGGGGAACTTCGTTTGATACCGATCGTGGGGGGTAGGGCAAACAAAAATCGCACGGGGTGATCAATGGAACTTATTTTCGCATAGCAACAAGTGTCCTAAAGCCAGCAAATGTTGTACCCAAGTGCATCTTAGTGGGGGGGGGTAATAACCGAAACATATTTTCGCATAGAAGGACGTGTCCTGCAGCTACGAAATTTTGTACACAAGTGCATTTTAGTAAGAGGGACTTAATGTAATGTCGATCGGGGGGGGGGTCCAAACAAAAATCGCACGGGGGATCACTGAAACTTATTTTCGCATAGCAACAAGTGTCCTAAAGCCAGCAAATTTTGTACCCAAGTGCACCTTAGTGTGAGGGGGGGGAGAAGGGGGGATCACCGAAACATATTTTCGCATAGAAAGACGTGTCCTGCAGCTACGAAATTTTGTACACAAGTGCATTTTAGTAAGGGGGACTTAATGTAATGTCGATCGGGGGGGGGGTCCAAACAAAAATCGCACGGGGATCACTGAAACTTATTTTCGCATAGAAAGAAGTGTCCTACAGCCAACAAATTTTGTACACAAGTGCATCTTCGTAGCGGGGACTTAGTTTGATGCCGATCGTGAGGGGGGGGGGCAAACAAAAATCGCACGGGGTGATCACTGAAACTTATTTTCGCATAGAAACAAGTGTCCTAAAACCACCAAATTTTGTACCCAAGTGCACCTTAGTGTTAGGGGGGGGAGAAGGGGGGATCACCGAAACATATTTTCGCATAGAAAGACGTGTCCTGCAGCTACGAAATTTTGTACACAAGTGCATTTTAGTGGGGGGGGGGAATCACCCAAGCATATTTTCGCATAGAAAAAAATGTCTTACAGCTATCAAATTTTGAATACAAGTGAATCTTATGAGTGGGGGGGATCGTTCAAACAGATTTTTGCGTAGAAAGAAGTGTTTTACAGCCACCAAATTTTGTACACAACGGTATCTTAGTAGTAGGGGGGGGGCTATGACTGTTTTTCTTATAAAAAACTAAACATTTCTATTTAGACGTCAAATTTTTATACCTTTTCTTCAAAAATTCTTTATACGTAAAAAGTTAACGTATCGTATTTATTTCTAGTTTGTAACACGAAGTCTTGTTCATTCTTCTACGAGCAAGTTTTCCATTTCCGTTAGTCCGTTTTTTAGGAAGAAAAATTTTAATAATATTATAAACACGAAGTAATAGAAATGCAATTAAAAGCACACTTTTAACGTCTGATAATGGCCGTTTTTGCTCAAGTCATACCACGAGAATAAAACAACAAAAAACAGCGATATTTTAGTGCATTTTCAAATAAAACCTAAAATTGTGGTAAATCGGCCCATTTCAGAATATTAGTTGTAATTGCAAATTTATAGAGCATAACATACTGCATAACAATCCGGATTAAAATACATAGTAATCCACTTAAAAAATTAAGTTTTGCTACTTTAAAAATTTCAATATTGCACGCCGTAAAAAATGCCCTGTATAAGTTATAACCAGTTTTCTTTTGCGGAATTATTCAGACATTTTTGATGTTTATAAAAGCGTAACACCGTATTATTACATTTAAACTAGTAATTTTTTTAACGACTTTTTGGATAGGTTGTTTTTTCCACATTTTTTTGTAAATTACATATAACTTGGCAACACCGCAACGAACCTTACATTAAAATACTGTACTATACGTAGAATTTTACGCTGAATTCTATTCTGTAAAAAATGGGGGTTGCCATTTAAAAAAAGTGCCTTTCTGGCGTCCCGTTTTATAGAGACATTCTGTATACTAGAAAATATTTTAAGAATGTGCATCTCCACGGATCCTATAACTTTTGCATATAATATTGCATATTATAACAGAGATATGGACCGTCCACTTACTAAGTGGTCAGCCTGTATATATATTTTTCCGAAATCGGGCAATAAATAACTGAGTTAGAGCGTGAGACGTTTTTTAGGAATCGCCCTGTATAAGGAGGAGATCTCATCCCTATCGGCTTACGGAGTGCCGGCTTTTGGTAACTTTTCTAACATGCAATTTTGTCCTCTTTATTCTAAAATGCGAAGATGTAAATGAGTTTTTAAATAACCAAAGAAGTCCTTTCTGTGATATTTAATTTCTGCGAATCTAAAAATACACGACTTGTAATTAAACTGGTTTCCATGGCGCGGTCCGCTCGAAAGGGAACGTTAAAAATTAATCAAGAAGAAAAATGTTGACAAAACCAATCGGATTAATAACGACGATTATACACGTCGGATAATTAAAGCGCAAAACCAGAGCCTTCTTCAAAGGGAATGCACTTACGGCGGCGAGAAAAAGAGCGCCAGATGAGGGTTTGAGTGCGTGCGAGCGAGACGCTCGTGCAAAACTTTAAATTGATATTAATTAAATTGGACTTTGACAGGAGAGTCCTATAATTTGAATTAATTCCTTTCGGGTTGGTTGGTGTAAATTACTTCTATCCTCCGGATTATATTACTTTCAATTTATATTCGTTATCAATTATCCGATTTTAATTGCAGGTTGTTTGCAGGGGACGCCCTAGTAGCAACGAAATGTTTTTTCAATATTTTCCTTGAATCTTTGAAAAATATATTTATGACATGTTCGTTAATATTTTAGAAAACTTCCAAAAAACATTTAAAAAAAATAATATTTCTTCAAAATATTTAAATAATTTTCTTAAAAAGATTAAAGAAATATTATTTCAGATTTTTATTTTTTGAATTTTTTTTTTACACAAAATGTAATATCCTTTGAATAGGTATGCAAAAAAAAATTTTTTTTCTTGATATTAACCTAATATTTCTTGAATGTACAAAAATAAATATTTTTTTCATTATGTAAATCTAATATTTCTTGAATAGGTATGCAAAAATAAATATTTTTTCTTGATATAAACCTAATATTTCTTGAATGTACAAAAACAAATATTTTTTTCTTTATGTAAATCTAATATTTCTTGAATGCAGAAAATTTTTTTTTTTCTTGATATAAACCTAATATTTCTTGAATGTACAAAAATAAATATATTTTTTTTATATAAACCTAATGTTTCTTGAATGTACAAAAATAAATATTTTTTTCTCATTATGTAAATCTAATAGTTTTTGAATAGGTATGCAAAAATAAATATTTTTTTCTTGATATAAACCTAATATTTCTTGAATGTACAAAAACAAATATTTTTTTCTTTATGTAAATCTAATATTTCTTGAATGCAGAAATTTTTTTTTTTTCTTGATATAAACCTAATATTTCTTGAATGTACAAAAATAAATATATTTTTTTTATATAAACCTAATATTTCTTGAATGCACAGAAATAAATATTTTTTTCTTTATCTAAATCTAATATTTTAAATATGCAAATATCTAGGAATGGTTTTTGATAGTAATCTAAAACGGGACAAACACATCCAATATATTATTATTATCATTAAAAAAACAAATTTGTCTATATTTTTCATAAAATTTCTAGCTCAATGTCAACTGATACACTAAGGATGGTATACTACTACAATACCTGGAATCTTACAGTGTCACTAGAAATAAAACCTAATTTTGCCAAGAAATAAAAAGAGAGGTGAGTGATAAGAATAGTTATATTAAAGCTGTCGCAACGTTCAATGATGTGCCGAATGAACTAAAAGTTCTAGATTTAGTCAAAGTCAGTCAGCTAAAAATTATTAAGAAATGGATAAGATTTAATTGTTGGAAATGGAAAATTAAAATTAAAATTTTGTAAATTATAAACTGAATGTAAGTATGTAATTTAGGCTAGGGTATAATTTTAAGTTTTCCTTTTTCTTGTTTTTTTTTTAAATATTTTTATGTTATTATTTGTTTTTTCTTCTCTTTTATATTTTTATATTCTTATCTTTATATGTAATGCCAGACTTGCGAACAGATAATTGTAGTATTTCTGCAGGGTATTTTGGGGTGTATTTTTATGCGTCCTATGAAATTCTTTTCTGGTAAATAAATAAATAAATAAATAAATAAATAAATAAATAAATAAAAATATTTTTTAACTGTATTTTAAAAATATTTAAAAATATTAAAAATATTAGAAAACATTCGAATATTTTTTAAATATTTTACAAATACAGTCGAACTTCTCTATAGTGAACTCCTCTATAATGATTTTTTCTCTATAATGATGTTTTTGTCAGGAACGTGCATTCTTGCACGTTTTGCATATAAAAATACCTCCGTATTATGATGTTAAGCATCTATATAGTGATTATTCTTTGAGAAATATTTACCAACATTCTCGGGGAACGAAATTTTCGGTAATAAAAAATACAATGGATGTATTGAACATCTGTTTTTTTTCTCAAATTCCGACAACCTACCTGAAAAATTCTTAGAACAATTTATTGCAAATCCCTTATTTATGGAAATTTCTACCCTCACCAAATGCATTGGCTACATTTGCATTTATACTTTTGCACTTTAGTTTCGCTTCAATTTTTGTACCACACGCATTTTAGAACGTGAAATGGCGAAACGAAAGTGTTTGAGTATCCAAGACAAATTAAAGGTGTTGGAAGACGTTGATAATGGTGTAAAGCAAAAAGACGTTGCCGCAAAATTTGGTATGCAAATAGCGTATCCGTAATTGTGAAAAATCGTGAAAAACTTAGAAAAGAAGTTAATTCGGGACGAAACAAAATGAGGCTGTGTACATATGAAGATTTAGATGAAGCGATGTTAAAGTGGCTACAGGTGATTTGCGCCCAAAATGTTCCGGAGTCCGGGCCATTAGTAAAAGAAAAAGCGCTGGTTTACGCAGAAGCCTTGGGATACTCAAATTCTCAAGCAAGTAACGGATGGTTAGACAAGTTTAAACAGAGACATAAAATTTCCGAAAAAGTAATTAGCGGCGAAAGTGCTATAATTAGTGACCATACCTGTAACCAATGGTTAAAGTAGGTTTTAAAAAAAATTTTGGACACATATCATCCTAAAGACGTCTTTAATGCTGACGAAACTGGGTTATTTTTTAAGTGTACGCCAAATAGAACTGTAACGTTTAAAAACGATAAGTGCTTTGGAGGTAAAAACAGCAAGGAGCGAATAACTGTCATGATTGGTGCCAATATGACTGGAAGTGAAAAAATGAAGCTTCTTGTAATAGGTCGCAGTAGTTGTTTTAAGGGCGTCAAATCGTTAGAAGTGGATTATGACTTCAATAAAAAGGCGTGGATGACCAGTCAGATTTTTGAAAAGTGGTTGCTAAAGTTTGACAATCAAATGGGCAGAGAAAAACGAAAAGTTGCGTTAATTATAGATAACTGCCCAGCCCATCCTGCGCTTATAAAATCAAAATGTAAAAACGTCGAATTGATTTTCTTACCACCAAATCTAACGCCAAAATTGCAACCGATGAGTCAAGGAATCATAAAAAATTTCAAATTCCATTATCGGAAAAGGATATTAAAGAAAATTATGACCGCCATTGAAGAAAATCAACCTGCACATAATATCATAAATCTTCGGACGTCCATATCTGAAATAGCAAAAGTATGGCAATTTGAAGTGACGGAGATTACAATAAAAAATTGTTTTGGCAAGGCAGGGTTTATTAATTTAAATTTGACTAATTGGGAGGAAGAAGATAATCTTCAATTGTCAGAATTGAAGAAATCTTGGGAACAGGATCTTGTGATGAGGATTTTTTAAACATTGATAAAGATGTGTTAATTACTGAATATCCTGAAGACAACGAATTGTCTAATTTGGAAGAAGAGGATGAAGAAGATTCTATCGAAAATCCTTCCAAAGCCGAGATGGTCATGGCATTTGAGACTATTCGCCAAGGTTTGCAATGCCAAGAAAATGTTCCAGAAAGAATATTCAACGCATTAAACAAGTGCGAAACGTTCTACGAAAATAAAATAATTTTTAAGAGTACTGTGCAATCAACTTTAGATGGATTTTTTCTTCAATAAGTACATGTTGTGTAATATAAATCTGTATGTATTTCTAAATACGGAAATATCATTTCAAACAATAAATAAAATTTAATTTTAATTTTTTGTTTCATTTTGAATATCGATTGTTTTTTAAAGTGACTGCCAAAACTGTAAAATTATATGTGAATTCTCTATAGTGAAGTTTCTCTATAGTGATGTTTTTTCAGGACTTTTCGAACATCACTATAGAGAAGTTCGACTGTATTAAGTTTTTTAGTTTTATTTTGTATCTTGTAATTTAATTTATAATAAGTTATAATTTTCATAAGTAATATCACAAGAGAGTGAGAATAAATTGAAAATAATTCGACAGATTTTTGAAAACTTGTTGCCAGGGAATAGACACGAGAGCCCGTAGGGCTCGAGTGGCTATTCCCAAATGGCAACAAGTTTGAAAAAATAACTGGAGAATTATTTTCTAATTAATTCGCACTCTCGAGTGGTATTCGGAAGATTATTTTTTAACGTTTAAATAAAAAATACAGCATAAAAATACAGTTTAATTCATTATAAACTAAAATCAAACTGGCGACAGATGTCAAAACTAGAAAATGTGCTGTCAAGTTACATATGTAAACAAAATACTAGAAATTATGCTCGCGGGAATTTTCTACAGTAGAAAATTCTCACTATAATAATGTTGTGATTGGACAGAATTAAACACGTGTGCCCAAATACTGCTAAACGATTGGTGAATGAAATCATTAAAAAATAATCGATGTAATTAAGCTGTACTATAAGACTATCTCAATATAAAAAAATTAAGAAAAATAATAATAATTAAGTGAAGAAATTAAACCAGTACCTACTGTAAATTTTAAAAATATCTCGCCAGTAGGAATAAATTTGGTAAACGTCTCATTTAAAATATTGTATAAAAAAGTAAATATTGTGTGCTACTAGGGCGGGGTCCATCGGACCCGATCGATCGCGTCCGATAACAAATTCAAAACACCTCCGACGATACAAAAGAGCACTTAGCGGTTACTCGAAAAATTTATTCACGCTGTCAACCTGCCCACTTACCTATCGTTGTGAGTACGGTTAAAGAGTAGAGGAACGCTTTGGCGAACGTCCATTCGAAATTTTCGTGCGATATCTTCCCACTCAGCTTCTGTTCCTGTTGTTGATAGCTGAGCACCATCTCCTCCGTCAGCGATTTCAGCAGCTCGTCCTGGAACCGCGTAATCTCCTGCGCGGCCAGCCGGGTCCAATTGTCCCTGTACAGTATGTTCAAGCTGACCGTGATGTCCCAGATGTTCTCCACAGTTTTGGCCCTGGCCTCATCCGTCTTCAGCTTCAGCTCGCTGCTGTTGTACAGCTTGATCGACTGGGTCGGATTGGTGGACTTGGAAGTCGCGGCCAAAATCTGGTGCTGAAAACTGGTTCCACCCTCGATGGCCAGAAAAACGACGGAACCAATCAAAGTGTACCCAAACAGGAGGACGCAAATGCCCAAATTGGTGGCCAAGCCGGTGAAGAAGGCTTTTTGTTTGGACTGCTTCGTCCAGCACTTGCAGGACGCCTTCTGGGCCTTCGGGTCCTTTTTGGCCGCCGGCTTGGCGGTCGGGTACGCCTCGTACCTGTAGTGTCCGGAATCCTTGTCCATTTTAGATCCTAAGAGTTACGATATGTTTTCATCGCCGGCGGAGGGTTAAAAATTGAAGAACCTCAATTTTTTGTCCTCGCAGATCAGACGTGCCATCGCTGCAGCGTTTTTCAGCGATCCATCCTGAAAAAAGGCAAAAACTTGCATCAATCATTTAATTCCGGCTGCATTTGGAAATATCGGCGAAACGAATTAGTTTAACTCTTGAGACGCGATCGGATAAGCCATCCTGCTAAAAGCAAATCCTGGTGAAGGCTGATATACGTAACAGCATTTCACGGGCGCCTAAACTGAAATTCGACGCTGACCAGAGACCGATTTTATCGCCGGCTTTCAGCGCCTGAATTCCGAGGCGCTGCCCGGATTTTTCCGGATCGACTCTGCGCATTTGTTTTCATTAACCCGCCGATCGGATTTAATTAGTTTTGTTTTGTAAAACCGACTTTCGTTTCAGATGATGTTTTCTTATAACTTGGGTTTTCTTTCATTTCAAACTTGGGATAAAAAGCGGTCGCGATGGAGACGGCGGCGTCTGAGATGCCTTTCGGATTAATTAAAAAGGAAATCGCTCGAGCGATCGAATTGAAATTTACTATTATTACCATACAGGGTCGCCCAACACAAAACCTTAATTTTGAAGATGCTACTGTGAAAATTCGGTTATGTATTCAGTTGTACACTCAGAAACAAAAATTCTTGTGGGTAAGAAATTTTTTTCTTAAATTTAAAATTGCAGGTTCTTAATTTTGGCCCAAGAATTGGTAATTTTGAGTTTTAAGAATATTCATTCTTGTTGTCAAATTTAAGAGTGGATCATGCTTGATTTTAAGAATATTTATTCTATTTGTCAAATTTAAGAACGGAATTTCAAGAACGTTGATTCTTTGTGACAAATTCAAGAACGGGTTTGCTATAATTTTAAGAAATTTTATACGTTTCACATTTAAGAATAGGTCATGTTGATTTCAAGAACTTTTATTTAATTACTTAAGAATGTTTTTAATTAATGTGTTTTCTCATTTAAGAATTAAAGATGGTCTTCTTATTATCTTAAATAAGCACTTGGAAATACAATCATTTCTTTATAATTTTTATGAATTGTAAAGTGGAATGCTTCAATTGGAAGAATTTTAGAATATAAAGTTATTTCTCATACATATTTTTATTAGTAGGTGAAAATTTAACATCACATCACATCCTGTTTAAAAATACATTTTCAGTTTAAGAACCACATTATCATTTGGTAACAGATGTACGTATATGAAATGGAAGTTCGTCGAAGTCATTAGCCTTCTCAATGAATTTTGGCCGCCACACAAATAAATTGTTTTTCTCTCAAGAAATAATTGGCCAAAATCTACATCAATCTGAAAACAAAGAAACAAAATGCTTACATTGTACCATGTATATATTATTATAAAAATTTACCAATATAGACCAGTTTGAATGCTTCAATAATGACCATTCCACTTTATGCAGATTTCCTTTCCGCAAATCCGCGTACTTCAGTCACGCTTGTTTTCTGTTACATTCTTACAAAGAGCTCTACATTAGCTAAAAAGTCAAATTTGTTACAAGATAGATAAATAACACTAAATTAATAAAAGAAAATCAAAATTATTACTTTACCTTTGTCGTTACTATTAATTCTGTTATAGAAATAACTGGTTTGCATGTTTCTTTCTTTTTATCTCTTCTTACTTTTCGTTCCTACGGAAATAAACTAAAAAACAATTTGTTTGTTTAAAAAACTTGTAGAACTTTTACAAAATCATTCGGTAAGCTAAAAGTGTAGGAAAAATTATAATTACAACAAATTTACTTACATGTGAATTTATCACAAACAGAATCAGAAAATCCCCATAATTTCAGTACCATTTTTAGAAATGGTCTTTGAAGCTGATCAATTTGTTGATCGACATTTATTAATATTGCATTGAATTAACATCTTCATCTCGGCACATTAAACCAATTGTAATATTTCCCATTTCTTCACAATTAAACATTCACTAATTTTGTAAGTTACTAAAAATTCACTTTACAATAAAAATACAGAAAAGCACACCGTAATATGTATTTTCTTACTGCAAGCCGAGTTTGGTGTAACGTTTTTCAACTAAATTTGTAAAAAATTCTAAAGTAATTTGTCTATTGTCAGTAAACAGCCATTTGCAGAAAAAATGTCGGTCATAAAGCAATTTACAACATTCCGTACAATTCTATTCGCCCAGCTGGACCCAGCGCAAGGTTTCTAAACAGTTGTATTATAGAACCCTTGGACCTAACGTTAATCTTGAACATAACCTTCAGTGAGGTCACCACAAATTGAGAATCCCCGTGCTTACTCCAATAATAGCAAGCGAGCAGAATCGTGCTAAATAGAAGACCTTTATCAGTTCTTAATGTAAGAAGTGAATTTTTAAAAAATTCTTAAGTAGCATGTTTTTCAGTGTACGATCTGATTATAATACCGTTGTTATCATCTTGCCTCAATATTTTATGAATTTCTGAGCCTTTTTTGTAGGAAAACTTTTATCTATAAATTCTTTAATATAAAAATATCAGAAATTGCCCTTTATTTCGATTAGCGCTTATTTTTAGCCCAAACCTAATAACCCCAGGTTACAGTGGAGTCTGATTTACAACTCTCCCTATATATCAATTCTTGGCAATAAATATTAAGTACATCAAGTTGTTATTGCAAACTTAATCAGCACAATTCCCCCAGACAACAAAAAATCGTAAACTTGCCATACAGTTTCTTCTGCCGCCGTTTAATTTCCAATTTAAAAAAATCCCCGAAATGAATGGCCGAGATTTAAAAGTCCTTCCACTTCATTGCCGCCATTCGTCCGCAATAAAATTGGTAAAAATGCCTGTTGAACACTTACGTTCGCTTTAAAAATTGATTACCTTCGGAAAGCCCGAATTTCACAAACTGCAGCTTTTAACGAAAAAAGGGAGCAAATTGTATTTTCCGGCGACGCTTCACGCGGCACTTTATTTCGTTATTCAGGCCCACGTTTCTTGTCTTTTTTGTGTAAAATCCGCTTATTTAATCTCGAAATGAATTTCAAGCGGTCCGGCTCTGTAATTGATTGCACGCGTCAATGATTTATACAAACAGCGACCGCCGTATATCAAACGAGATGCACTTGGGGAATAACGTATCGCCTCTCACACATCAAAACGCGAATCCCTGTTTATTCTGTCAAGATGGGATTATGGTTTTTTCGAGGACAGGTCACCGAGCGGTAAAAACAGCGCTGGTTACTAATGACGTGTCAGAGAATTAAACGATTTAATTGTAACTGCGGAGGAAGTACGGCGTCCTAAAGTTAAACTCGAACCTTTGTTTCCATATCCCTTCAACTTTTAGTTGAATTCGTCTTTATGCCGCAAGACAATAAGCTACAGAGTTTCGAGAGCCGGAGACTCAGGGGTGAAATGGACCGGCGACAATTTTGGTGAAATGAATTTCCACTCCTGCAACGGCTACATCCATAATAGAAGCGTTTCTCTGATAGTAATTCGAGTTTAATACGTACGTTCCTAGTGTAGTTCCACTGTTAATTTTACAATGGAATTGCACGTTCCAACTTTTGAATGGACGCTCCGGCTCAAGCAAAAAGACTCAATTTAACACCCGGTATAAAAAGTAATCTTAATTACAGGACTTTCTATTTATTTAGTTTCTTTTTCTACGTTTGTTCGTTTAATTTCATTAATAAAACCAAATTTGAACCTGGAAAAGTCGGAAATTTTTTCATTCCATTCGGCGTCGGTACTTGGTTCAGTCACCACTCAATTTAATCACCCGGTATAAAAAGTATTCCTAATTACAGGACTTTCTATTTATTTAGTTTCTTTTCCTACTCCCGTTTGTTTAATTTTTTTAATAAAACCAAATTCGAATTCGGAAAGGTCGAAAATTTTTTCGTTTCGGTCGGCGTTGGTACTCGGTTCAGTCACCACTCAATTTAATCACCCGGTATAAAAAGTAATCTTAATTACAGGACTTTCTATTTATTTAGCTTCTTTTCCTACTTAATTTCTTTAATAAAGCCAAATTTGAAGCTGGAAAGGTCGGATATTTTTTCATTCCATTCGGCGTCGGTACTTGGTTCAGTCACCACTCAATTTAATCACCCGGTATAACAAGTTAACTTAATTACAGGACTTTCTATTTATTTCGTTTCTTTTCCTGCTCCTATTCGTTTAATTTCTTTGATAAAATCAAATTCGAACCCGGAAAGGTCGGAAATTTTTTCGTTTCGTTCGGCGTCGGTACTTGGTTCAGTCACCACTCAATTTAATCACCCGGTATGAAAAGTTATCTTAATTACAGGACTTTCTATTTATTTCTTTTCTTTTCCTGCTCCTATTCGTTTAATTTCTTTGATAAAACCAAATTCGAACCCGGAAAGGTCGGAAATTTTTTCGTTTCGTTCGGCGTCGGTACGTGGTTCAGTCACCACTCAATTTAATCACCCGATATAAAAAATAATCTTAATTACAAGACTTTCTATTTATTTAGTTTCTTTTTCTACTCCCGTTCGTTAAATTTCTTTGATAAAACCAAATTCGAACCCGGAAAGGTCGGAAATTTTTCGTTTCGTTCAGCGTCGGTACTTGGTTCAGTTACCATTCGAAATATCTGGACGATTAGGGAAGTAACAACTCCTTCCTGTACGCTACGCTTACACGCAACATTTGTAACCCGCATGCCGGTCAAGTTGTGCATTTAAAGACAAGCACTGGCTGCATATGCAGTGTCCGCCATGTTGTTCGCACTATATGAGAAAAACTTTTATCTTCGATTTCTTTAAAAATCTAAATCTGCCAAAAGTTTCTGCATGTTTGAAAACCCAAAAAGGACTGCTCGGATTCTGCAGGCGATTTTTGGTTTGAGAGAAAATGGAATTTATCCAAACTTCAAAAACTGAAAAAAATCATCATTTTAAAATGAGTAGGTGTATATTTATTTATTTTTATTTTGAAGGAAACTTTTTATTGAATCCAACAGTGTGTCACACATTAGAAGTTATTTAACTGCAACTTCAAAAATAAGTAAATACAATATTTGGAAATTTCTCCTTCCAAAAAAATCAGGTATGTTACAGAAAACAGTATAATGTATGCCTATTAAAAATCGCATTTTGGGAGAAGTGATCGTCAAGTTCTGAAGTTTGTAGAGATCCAAAGTCAGAAGAATAAGTTTCGGGGACAGCCGCTAATAAGCATCATTACGAAAGCGGACGGAAGCGCTGTGTCCTCTCGAAAAACTTTCTTAACGCCGGCCATAAATTACGGCCTTCGTCGCAAAAAGGAGCGCGCCTTCAAAAATTTCTCGCAAAAGAATTTATTGGGAATTTTATTGTGAGCGCATTCTAGTCGGGATTTGCTCTGCAAATATTTACGTTTCGGCGAGGATTGCTTTAATTTGCAGGAGACGCGGAGCAAACAGCCGAACCGAAAATTAAACCGGCGCTCGTTTCGGCTAATTTCGATTTCGGTTAATTTTTGCTTAATTTTTCAGCCCTGTTAAATGCGGCTCATTAATCTTTCAGGAGGCACTCGGAACTTAGTGAGCTCTGTAAATTTTAATTCGATCCTGTCCCAATTTCTTCGAATGTTCCATTAACCTTCCCGAGTTAATAAAACTTATTGAGAGTCGTTGTGAGGTTTGTAGAGCCGTATTCAGAGTTGTTTCTTAAGTTTCAATTTAAGTGCTTTATTAAAAATCTGTTGTGTCGATTTTGAAAAAACCGTTAATAATATATTATGCAATGAGCATTTAATGATAACTATTAAGACACGGGTATGAGAAATACGACACGAGCCATAGGTTAGTGTCGTAATGAATGCGAGTGTCTTAATAGCCATTAAATGTGACTTGCATACATTATTGTTTCTGCGACCAGTCATAATATTAAAAACGAACCACTTTATTTTCAAAATGTATTAAACTTGTAATGAAATTATAAGTGATAACTAAAGAAGTGTTATGAAAACTTTATTACCAAGAAAACACAGAAAACAATTAAGATATTTTCTGAAACGTTTTGAAATTAAGTTTTTTTCTAAAAGAGTACTTAATTTACAAGATGGAAGAACTTCAAGCCAAGCTCCAGATTCAAGTTCAGATCCAGCTAATAAGATAGCTGTTTGTGTGATATTTGAGGAAGATAATAAATTTTGAAATATTTTCTCACAGATAGGTAAGTCCCAATTTCTTTGAATAGAAAGTTCTTTTGTAAGTAAAAACGAATTAGAAATTTCCTTCTAATAATCAACAGCCTCGTTAAGGGATGTAATTTCAAAATTAGAAAAACTAGAAGGTAGAATGGACATAATAAGTTCAGAATTAGAAAATATAGAAGACAAAAAGGCAGGCGAGGAAATATCAATTATAGATCTTATACCTAATCCACCAAAACGGATTGGTAATTTGGCTTCGAGTCCAAGATCTTATTGTAAATTTAATATTCAAAATTTTTTCCAAAGAAGAAATAACAATATTATCTAATTCAAGACTCATTTTTAAATTTCCAAAAAGGACAACATCTAAGATTATAAGTGAAATTAGGTATCCAAAAACAATGGCGGAGTAAAAATAAACTAATATGAGGATTAATTTTACACAGATTTGAGGAAAGTAAAGAGAATGAATCAATTTTTTTAAAAATGAATGGAGGAATTGCTTCATCGAAAAAAGAACAACCAAGAATAAAAAGGTCTTCATTACAAACGTGAGTACAAGGAGCTAATAATTCGAATCGCTCCAAAATTGAAGACTTGTCTAATTCCGAAACATTATTAAGGAAGAAAAGTTCGCATTTATTGAAATTAAGAACCAAACAAATTTTCAGTTTTTGTTTCATTTAAATCGAACCATAAATAACGTAGTTTGTGGCGTTTTTTAGGCCGTACCTTGTATACAATTTTTTCTGCTACTAGTAATATTTGAACTTACAATATTTTTTTACTAAAAACCAGAGCTAATTTAGTCTAAAAGTGGGGAAATACGCTTCAAAATTTTCTTGTTTTGTTATAGTTTGTTGTATTGACGGTTTTGTCTCCCAAATAAAAATTTGCAAGTTGAAAAGTGAATTGAGAGAAATGACAATGATTGATGATAAATTAGTAGCAATGACGCGCTTGTAAAGAGGGGAAAGTCAACCCTGAACATGGCTAATCGAAATTAGAATTAAAATTAGAATCTGGGCCCATAACCTGGCGAGCCAAATTACAACAATTTTTGCTTGTTTGTATCTTCAGACCGTCGACGCAAAAAATTGGATAGATTACACAAATTGCCGGAGAAATGTGATCAAACTTTTAATGACGCGGAAAACTTTAATGCAACGTTCCCAGGAAGCACCGAGAAATAACTTGCACGATTTTTCAAATTTTTTCGCCGACATACAGCCAACTTTTATTGAGTGTAACTTCCTGGCGAAGAAACTTAATTTGATGTTCACTTTTCTATTGAATCGGAGAAAAGCTCGAATCCTTTTGTCGCTGTTTACTTACAGATTTTTTCCTGCGGAATTTAAAATTCAAATCCGCGACAAAAATCGTTTCGGTCGAAATTCGAGCCGCGCAAATGAAATTATAACCCTGTTAGCGAAATTCGAGCGCTAAAACGGTTTAATCGCACCGAAAAGCGCTGCGTTGGAATCGTCTCGGTATGCAACGTGCAACAGAAATAAATTCGGTGCAATATTAACTGTCGAAAAAAAAACTATTAAACACTCCATTTATATACACTAAAATCATTCGTTATACGGCTAACGGCTCCAATACGGTCACGTATTATCGGTATAAAATTCCCATAAAAATCAATGACTAGGATTTCCAATATTGGAAATACGAGTTTCGCATTCGGAATTTGTTTTCGCACATGCTGATTTACGCGCTGCAAAATCATGTATGGTACAACGAGCAGTGGCGGCTCGTGGTACATTAAAACAGGTCTTCTGCAATTTGCATCTGATATAATCAGGGTCGTATTTTTATTTATTTATCATTTATCATTTATCAACCCACGAAATATACCCGGATTTTGAGAAGTCTCTGTTTCATCATATCCGTGCAATGCCAACTCAAAGGCTCCACAAAATTGTATACAGTTTATAATTTTTGATAGAACGTGTCTATTTTTTGTCACATTTTCATTATGCTGCTGTATGTGTTTCCAATATGCCGAATTTAACTGAGATTGGATGTTGATTGTTCCTTATATTGCTAACTCCATTGAATTGTGAAGATGACTTTTGGAGTTTTCATGCTTTTTTATTTTTTCACTCAAGTGTACTAAATCAGTCACTCCTGTGTCCATGCTTTATCGCCACCAAAAAGCAAACATGGAAAGCAAAAAAGAGCATTTTTCTTGTTGCAGCCCCAAACCCAGTTATTCCTTGCATAAATTTCTTTGTTCAACTGACGTTTATACGGTTTTCCACGACTAATACCGCTTGTTTCAATAATAATGTCCGGAAGCGGTCGACCTTTATTTTTCAAATCTATTTTTTCTTCGTAACTATACTTCACAAGTCGCTTAAAGTTATTCAAATTGTCCACAACATCCATTGTCAAAAAAACACTAATATAATACACGAACAGGAAAGTATAAAATCAAAGTTTACAACGAGAAAGCCACAAAGTGAAAAACCGCACGTAACATAACATCCAAAATCTGGAACAGAATTGCACAGATAATAAAACATAAAATAGTAACTGTCGAAAATTAAAACCCACGCACTTGAAGATAAGTTTCTGCGAACCTTGCAAATTTTCTGCCGAAATTCGAAATACGGGAATTCTCGATTGTTTTCGGGACCGTTAAAAGCGTCATCATACAATTGTTGCTTACAATACATTTAATCAAGGACATTATATTTGAGTGACTAGGGTATGACAGAACTGCGTGAAATGCAGCACATAAAGAGCATTAAACTAGCGAAAGAGTTTGGGTATGTGCAGGACGCGAGGGGGATAGTGGAGGTGTCTCAAGCAGTTCTGTGCACTGCCTTGAATAGCCTAGTATAAAAACAATGGTCCGCTCCGCTGAAACCACGACAAAACTTAACTGGTTTGTTGGAATGTTGGATCCTCGATTTAATGAAGACATGTAGTTACAAGATGGTGCGAGTTGTTGCGATTAAGAAAATGAAATTCTTGTGACAAAATTCAATTTTTTCAATATTACGTTTTATAAATTAAATACAAACGAAGTTAATTTTTTTGGCGTTCATTTTTTGGCAATTCTGCAGCTCTGCAGCACTTATGTACGAGCCGCCACTGACAACGAGCGACTCTGTTTTCTTTGCCCGAAAAAAAGGGCCGCACGTAGCGCTCGCGACGCTACGATTTATGCGCATTAAAATATCTTGCAAATTGCTGTACGAGTAATTTGTAAATGAAATTGTAACGAGATTAAACGTCTATTTGTTTTATTTATTTGACTCTAGGAATCTTAATAACCCGTCTCACGTGTGAATTAAATTAATGCTGCGCCCCGAAAAGTCCGCTCGTAATACCCCCCCCCCACTCAATTACATCCGGAGTTGGATTTTTTCGTTTTCGTTTTCTTTTAATTCGGATCGCGCTGGAATAACATTTCTAATTGGCTTCTTTAAGAAACATCGAGTTAACTAATTATAAAAAAATAACGAGGGGCGGCGCCGCCAGGGGGCTGCGACTACCGCTCGGAGCGAAAGAATTTAATTTTCCGGCTTTAGTTTTATTTGAAAACCGGAGTTAATAAAATAAACGCAACAGTTTCCGACATTCCTCGATCTGGCTGTTTTAAATTTGATTTCGTGAACTTCTCATTGAGATAAAAGGTTGCAATTTTGAATACCACGAAGCATTCATGTGATATTCAATGTTAGTCGCAAATATTGAATTACAACTGAATATTCAATGTTAGTTGAGAATATTTAATTGCAACTGAATATTCAATGTTAGTTGTCAATCTTCAATTACAACTGAAAACTGAATGTTAGTTACAAATTTAACTACAACAGAATATTTAATGTCAGTTGAGAATGTTTAATTACATTTGCATATTTAAGGTTAGTTACAAATAAATATTAATAGCAAATATTGAATTGCAATTGAATATTCATTGTTAGTTACCAATCTTCAAGTACAACTGAATACCGAATGTTAGTTACAAATTCAACTACAACTGAATATCCAATGTCAGTTGAGAATATTTAATTGCAACTGAATATTCAATGTTAATTACCAATCTTCAATTACAACTGAAAACTGAATGTTAGTTACAAACTCACCTACAACTGAATATTCAATGTCAGTTGAGAATATTTAATTACATCTGAATATTTAAGGTTAGTTACAAATAAATATTAATAGCAAATATTGAATTGCAATTGAATATTCATTGTTAGTTACCAATCTTCAAATACAACTGAATACCGAATGTTAGTTACAAATTCAACTACAACTGAATATTCAATGTCAGTTGAGAATATTTAATTGCAACTGAATATTCAATGTTAATTACCAATCTTCAATTACAACTGAAAACTGAATGTTAGTTACAAACTCACCTACAACTGAATATTCAATGTCAGTTGAGAATATTTAATTACATCTGAATATTTAAGGTTAGTTACAAATAAATATTAGTAGCAAATATTGAATTGCAATTGAATATTCATTGTTAGTTACCAATCTTCAAGTACAACTGAATACCGAATGTTAGTTACAAATTCAACTACAACTGAATATTCAATGTCAGTTGAGAATATTTAATTGCAACTGAATATTCAATGTTAGGTACCAATCTTCAATTACAACTGAAAATTGAATGTTAGTTACAAACTCACCTACAACTGAATATTCAATGTCAGTTGAGAATATTTAATTTCATCTGAATATTTAAGGTTAGTTACAAATGAATATTAGTAGCAAATATTGAATTACAATTGAATATTCATTGTTAGTTACCAATCTTCAAGTACAACTGAAAACTGAATGTTAGTTACAAACTCACCTACAACTGAATATTCAATGTCAGTTGAGAATATTTAATTGCAACTGAATATTCAATGTTAGGTACCAATCTTCAATTACAACTGAAAACTGAATGTTAGTTACAAACTCACCTACAACTGAATATTCAATGTCAGTTGAGAATATTTAATTACATCTGAATATTTAAGGTTAGTTACAAATAAATATTAGTAGCAAATATTGAATTGCAATTGAATATTCATTGTTAGTTACCAATCTTCAAGTACAACTGAATACCGAATGTTAGTTACAAATTCAACTACAACTGAATATTCAATGTCAGTTGAGAATATTTAATTGCAACTGAATATTCAATGTTGGGTACCAATCTTCAATTACAACTGAAAATTGAATGTTAGTTACAAACTCACCTACAACTGAATATTCAATGTCAGTTGAGAATATTTAATTTCATCTGAATATTTAAGGTTAGTTACAAAAGAATATTAGTAGCAAATATTGAATTACAATTGAATATTCATTGTTAGTTACCAATCTTCAAGTACAACTGAAAACTGAATGTTAGTTACAAACTCACCTACAACTGAATATTCAATGTCAGTTGAGAATATTTAATTGCAACTGAATATTCAATGTTAGGTACCAATCTTCAATTACAACTGAAAACTGAATGTTAGTTACAAACTCACCTACAACTGAATATTCAATGTCAGTTGAGAATATTTAATTACATCTGAATATTTAAGGTTAGTTACAAATAAATATTAGTAGCAAATATTGAATTGCAATTGAATATTCATTGTTAGTTACCAATCTTCAAGTACAACTGAATACCGAATGTTAGTTACAAATTCAACTACAACTGAATATTCAATGTCAGTTGAGAATATTTAATTGCAACTGAATATTCAATGTTGGGTACCAATCTTCAATTACAACTGAAAATTGAATGTTAGTTACAAACTCACCTACAACTGAATATTCAATGTCAGTTGAGAATATTTAATTTCATCTGAATATTTAAGGTTAGTTACAAAAGAATATTAGTAGCAAATATTGAATTACAATTGAATATTCATTGTTAGTTACCAATCTTCAAGTACAACTGAAAACTGAATGTTAGTTACAAACTCACCTACAACTGAATATTCAATGTCAGTTGAGAATATTTAATTACATCTGAATATTTAATGTTAGTTACAAATGAATATTAGTAGCAAATTTTGAATTGCAATTGAATATTTATTGCTATTTACCAATCATCAAGTACAAGTGAATACTGAATGTTAGTTACAAATTCAACTACAACTGAATATTCAATGTTAGTTACCAATCTTGAATTACAACTGAATATTTATTGTTAGTTACAAGGAAAATATTTTTCTCAATTTCTGGGCGCTTCACCTGTTGGAGCTAATGGAATAACATAATTAATCTCGACGAGACGTACATTTTAACTTATGTGGAAAGTAGAATTTTTTTACAGACTTCCTTTTTAGCTACAAAGCTAAAATTAAATGTAGAAAAAATTACCGACTGAAACTTTCATCTCCAACTTGTAAAATAATTCGTACCTAATTAATTTGTTAACTCGAGTTATCTCAATTTACAATTTTTACATTTGCGAAAAACTGGAAGCCTCCGCGGGGGTGGGGTTAAATCCCCCGGCTCTCCAAACGAAGCGAAAGAATTTAATTTCCCGACTTTATTTTCGTTTTAAAGCCTCGTAAATTAATAAAAAAAAATATTATTAGCGTCAAACTTAATTTTTTCGCTACTTAGAACAGTATAAGGCTCTTACCCGGGCAGACTTTGTTAATTATAAAGTTTGTGCCGGGCACGTGTTGCCAAAAGCGATATACGCGGACGTTATTAAAGAAACATCAAAACGGCAAAAAAACAACACCGCCGCCGCCGCCACCCCGCCCCAATTTATTCACACGCGCGCGCTCCAACAAAACAGAAAAATCGCGCCGATTTTTCACATTTCCACATATTGCATCCGAACAACAAACTTTTCTTATAACATCCAGCGAAACAACCGATTGCCTTGTATAAAAGTTTCGCGAGCAAGACGTCGCGTTCATATTTTCGAGTGGCACCGTTGGGGAAAACTTTATTGCTCGAGTGCCAATAACGGAATTTTTCCCATAAAGACGATTTTATTAAATCCGCCAAATTAAATCCAATTAATTCGAAAAGATTACGACCTCGTACCGAATTCAAATGGGGCAACTGAATCTCCAAGCTTAGCTGCGAATATTCAATTACAACTAAAAATATTCAATATTAGTTATAAATATTCAATTGCAACCGAATATTTAACTTACAAATATTGAATTTCAACTGAATATTCAGTTATTTATAACTGAATATTTAATGTTAGTTACAATTATTGAATTTACAGCTGAATATTCAGTTATTTACAAATATTCAATTACAACAGCATATTTAATGTTAGATACAAAATATTAAATTACAACTGAATATTCAGTTATTTACAAATTACAACAAATTACAAATGAATATTCAGTTATTTACAAATATTCTATTACAACTGAATATTCAGTTATTTACAAATATTCAATTACAACTGAATATTTAATGTTAGTTACAATTATTGTATTTACAGCTGAATATTCGGTTATTTACAAATATTCAATTACAACAGAATATTTAATGTTAGTTACAATTATTGTATTTACAGCTGGATATTCAGTTATTTACAAATATTCAATTACAACTGCATATTTAATGTTAGATACAAAATATTAAATTACAACTGAATATTCAGTTATTTACAAATTACAACAAATTGCAAATGAATATTCAGTTATTTACAAATATTCTATTACAACTGAATATCCAGTTATTTACAAATATTCCATTACAACTGAATATTTAATGTTAGCTACAATTATTGAATTTACAGCTGAATATTCAGTAATTTACAAATATTCAATTACAACTGCATATTTAATGTTAGATACAAAATATTAAATTACAACTGAATATTTAGTTTTCTACAAATTACAACAATTTACAAATGAATATTCAGTTATTTACAAATTTTCTTTACAACTGAATATTCAGTTAGTTGCAACTGAATATTTAATGTTAGTTACAATTATTGAATTTACAGCTGAATATTCAGTTATTTAAAAATATTCAATTACAACTGCATATTTAATGTTGGATACAAAATATTAAATTACAACTGAATATTCAGTTATCTACAAATTACAACAAATTACACATGAATATTCAGTTATTTACAAATATTCAATTACAACTGCATATTTAATGTTGGATACAAAATATTAAATTACAACTGAATATTCAGTTATCTACAAATTACAACAAATTACAAATAAATATTCAGTTATTTACAAATATTCTATTACAACTGAATATTCAGTTATTTAGAAATATTCAATTACAATTGAATATTTAATGTTAGTTACAATTATTGTATTTACAGCTGAATATTCGGTTATTTACAAATATTCAATTACAACTGAATATTTAATGTTAGTTACAATTATTGAATTTACAGCTGAGTATTCAGTTATTCACAAATATTCAATTACAACTGCATATTTAATGTTGGATACAAAATATTAAATTACAACTGAATATTCAGTTATCTACAAATTACAACAAATTACGAATGAATATTCAGTGATTTACAAATTTTCTATTAAACTGAATATTCAGTTATTCGCAACTGAATATTTAATGTTAGTTACAATTGAGGAGCGTCCATGCAAAATTGCACATGTCCATTAAAGGTAGTTTTGTGTTATATGACAATAACCTCCCATGACGTGCCATTGACTTTAATTTGTGAAAACTGTAAATAAACGTAATCATGTTAGCACTACTTCCTAAGATGTTTACAAATTGTTTTTTTTTTGGTAAGGGACTGAAAATACAACCAGAATCCATAATTAACTCACTTTGCACATGTGGACATGTGTAGTTTTGCATGGACGCTCCTCAATTATTGAATTTACACCTGAATATTTAGTTATTTACAAATATTCAATTACAACTGCATATTTAATGTTAGATACAAAATATTAAATTACAACTGAATATTCAGTTATCTAAAAATTACAACAAATTACAAATAAATATTCAGTTATTTATAAATGCGTATTTAATGTTAGTTGCAATTATTGAATTTACAACGAAAGATTAAGTTTTTTACAAATATTCAATATACAATTCAATATTCAGTTATTTACAACTGAATATTTAGTGTTAGATACAAAATATTGAATTACAACTAAATATTCAATGTTAGATACAAAATATTGAATTACAACTGAATATTCAGTTATTTACAAATATTCTATTATAACTGAATATTCAGTCATCTACAAATATTCAATTACAACTTAATATTAAGTTATTTACACATATTCAATTACAACTGAATATTCAGTTATTTATAAATGCATATTTAATGTTAGTTGCAATTATTGAATTTACAACGAAATATTAAGTTTTTTACAAATATTCAATATACAATTCAATATTCAGTTATTTACAACTGAATATTTAGTGTTAGATACAAAATATTGAATTACAACTGAATATTCAATGTTAGATACGAAATATTCAATTACAATTGAATATTCAGTTATTTACAAATATTTAATTACAACTGAATATTCAATGTTAGATACACAATATTGAACTACAACTGAATATTCAATGTTAGTCAGTGCATATTTTCGACTGCCAATAACGCAATTTTTCCCATAGAGACGATTTTATTAAATCCGGCGAATTACCCGCAATTAATTCGCAAAGATTACGACCGGCGACCGAATTTAAATTAACGACACGAAAATTCCCAATGGTTCGAAGTGCGAATACATTACTAGTCGACGAGTTGTTGGGGCCACCGGAACTGGTTGGAATAGCTTGTTAAAGTGATCCATTAAAGACAAGTCGCTGCTGCCTGGAGGGCGCCGAACAATTCGAGGGCGTTTCCGGAAATCATCGAATTCATTATCGAGCCTTAATTCCATTATTAAAGAAAGAACTGAATTATTGGGCCCGCAAAAAATGTCGATTTGTAAAAGCGCCGATTAGAGTTACGGCCGCATGCGTTTCCCTTTTTTTCTAAACGGTAATTTATTTTCCTTACATTGAAAACAAACGTACGTACGTGATCGATATCGCTTCGTACTAAAGCCCCAATATGTTTGCTTATAGCGACCGTATATATTTCTGCTGACAGGTAATATGTTGCTGTATTTAATACCCATTTTTATGGGGTACATTTGAATTTCCCTTTGTTGAGGGGATATCATACCGTAAAGTTCGCTCCAACAAAAATGACTATTTCATCGCTGGAAAAATAGCTAACTGAACAATTCTTACAAGTCAATTTTTGACGTTGTTGCTAGCATAAATTAATTTAAGTTTTTTCACAAAATGCTAATAAATAAGGAATTGATTTATGAAGTTTTCAAGCGGGATTAGTAACTCTAGTAACTTGTGATCCAAGGAAATAAGCAATTTTTGTTTGGGCGAACTTTAAGGTAGGATATACCCTTAAGTTACAAATATGACTCAATAAATAACAAATAAATTTTGGTGCCAACGCAGGGCTCATTAAACTTTATAAAATAAAAATTATAGATTGAACAACTAAACTAAACCACGTAACACATGTACATCCAATGGACGTACACTCTGCCGCAAATTAAATGTCACACGACGTTCGGGCGCTTGCAGGCCATGTTACAAGTATGTTTGCATGGTTGTATAAAAAAAATAGCATAACTTCATAACACTGATCCATAATATCAAATCTGGCATACGGACCTGATAATTTGTAGACAGCCATGCAAACATCCTTGTAACATGGCCTGCACGCGCCTGAACGTCGTATTTTTCTCTAAAAGCCTCCGACGTTTAGAAAACACAACATTTGGGGGCTTTAGATTTAAATAGATGAAATCGTCGTAAGTAACACTTCTTATGTCTTTTATTGTTAAATTTACTGTTAAAGCTGTCGAATGATGAACGTTTTCTTTATTAATTTTACTATTCTTCAAACCTGAAAATAATTTTCTTCTCTAAATATTAACACCAATGTTCTTAGTTGGTCATTAAGCGCTCCCGAACATGTCACGACCCTCGCACTAATTACGCCTTTAAAGTTAAATTGTTACTGACGCCTCATTTGTACAGAGTGAATTGTAAAAACGGGAAAAAGGGTTAATCCGTCGCAATAAAACAAACGAGGATATGTTGCGATAAATTATACTTTTTTAAATTTACTACACTTCCACCGACTTGAGGAATTGTCAAAAGGAGCAAAAAAGGCGCGGACCTTTATGGTTGCGGATGAATTTTTTTGCTCCGTAGTGCAGAATATGTGATCTAACTTCTTGTCTCTCTATGCGCTCTAGTTTATGTGGATGTAGCGTGGTGAATTTATTACTTTTGTATGTTCGTGCACAGAAGATGAAATTACATCTTCATCTTTATATCGCTTGCGCCCTTTTTCCCGCGTCCCGCATTAATTTTTTTCCGTCTCAGATTTTTTCTCCCCATACGTGCTTTTCATTATTTGGGAGAGGCGCCGACATGAAAATTCAAAGCTACACACAACCGGTTTATTTGAAACATTTAATGGCGCAATAAAAACCGGCAGTTAATTTAAGTAATTACATTAAATTTGTCATATCTGAAAAATTGCAACTGCGAAGCGGCTAATCGCGTTTTTATTTTACTTTTTCGGCGTCGGTTTTTTGCCACCGCGCTGCTTGTGTCTCCTCAAAGAGAATTCCGCTTCTTACATTTGCAATTCCGCAAAATGATTAATGCAGAAGTTTCCTCCTCCGAGCTGATGCACACCGAAAAAATAAAAAACATATCGGGTACTCTGTGCTCTTTATGAAATTTTAATTTCCCATCGCATTACACTCTGATGCAGTATTTAATCAGCTTAATGAAAGGCGATTTTAATGCACTTTAGTAATTTATTGCTAATAAAATGAAATAATCGCCGCGCGTGGATGCTTTTTAGTTATAATTGAGTGAAGTATCGAAACGGTCAAAAATTCGATTTTTAAACCAATTTCGCTTCCATCAGAATTTTAGTTAAAAGGCTCCTACTTGCCAGAATCCGACTGTCAATTTCTTTCTTTTTTTTAGTTTAGTTTTTAGTTAGTAGTTTAAGTTTAGTTTAGTTTTAGTTTAGTTTTTATTGTTAGATTTTAGTTAGTTTAGTTGTAGTTTTAGTTTTTTCTTTTAGTTTAGTTAGTTTAGCTTCCCAGGTACCACAGAACGTCCAATGGAAGAAAGACCCAAGGGCGTGCCGAAAATTCTGAATGCCACACAGCCTCAAATTAAACTAGTTTTATCATAGTATATTATTTTTAGCAAAATTTATTTGTTATTTTAGCCATATTTTACAACAAAGAACCGTTCAATGAATGCTTCATTTCTCTCTGCGAGAATCGCCTTAACTTCATAACACAAGCGATTACCGAAGTTGCAAAATCAAATGACGCGAGACGTTCGTCGAGCGCAATTAAAAAAGAATCCCCCTATTTCCGTGCCTCCATCAACCAGTCCATTAAGGGGGTGATATGCACATGGCTTAATGTATTCATTGCTCCATGTCATAGTGCTTTATATAAAAGACAGAAATTAAACTCCTTTATTGGACGCGGTTCATTTTACAACCCGTCCCTGAAAGGCGCGCACACCGGCCTATGATGAATAAGCGTCGCGACGCTCAACCGCCTTAATGAGAACAGGGCAACGCATTGCGACACGGGTCCCAAAATTTTTCGGCACCAGATCGCCCTTATCGCGTCCCTCGTTACCGACAAAATGGTATGACGAGAGGAAACATCAACCAACCCCGACTGTGTATGGAAGAGATAAATAAGACAGATAACGTCTGTGCATTAAGTCTCACGGTGGAGTTTAACAATTTTATGGTTTTATCAAAGTTGTCGCTTTTAACCCATATTAGCTTCTGCGGTTTATTATACATTGTGTTCGGAGGTATCTACATCTCGTTGAACCCCAACTAATACCCGGTTATAGTTTAATTTCGTTGCCGTGCAGTTAAGGCTGGGGCACCCAACCTCAAAAAATGCAGAGTTTTAAGAAACTCAGTTTAGCTTAGAAAGTACTTATCAATATATAATTTGCGAAGCAACAGTTGTAAACATAATGTTACCGCATCTAATGATATATTTGCTTTGGTGAAGAAGTGCCTAGTTTTCAAAAATTAACCTTCGAAAGTGCAATTCTCGCAAAAATGTAGTAGTGAGGGTTTTTTATTGAAATCTTTAGAGTTACGAAATATTTTGCAATGCACTTTACAGCACTTATAGAGAATATATTGCCTTGTAAGAAAATATTTTTTTTATTGCGAGAAAGTTGATAACTTAAGAAGAAAAAAATTGGCAACAATATTTTTTTGAAAATTTACTGTGCCAGTAAACTCAGTTCAGCTCAAGAAGTAAGTTATATTGTAGAAATTCCTTCGGGGTACTTATACTAAACATATAGTAGTATAATATGACATGTTTTTTTTATGATAACATGGTGAATATCTTTGAAAAAAAAATATAAAAGTTGTGGTACGAAATACAGTATTATTTGATCGCGTTTTTTATTGCTTTCCGAACACAACATCGTCAACAAATTATTAAAAATGTTCCTTTAGCACCTAAGAAATAGTTTCCGTAAACCAAACTGGATAAATGTCTAAATTTTACATTTTCGGGGAAAAGTTGTTTTCCAATAAGATTTTAGCCAAATAGTTCGTCCTTTTACTCACCGATGTCCTGTCAAATCTGTACCTTTTTGATTGACGGCATGGATAGAATAATTTGTATTAAAATGCACACTTGATATAGTGCAAATTGTTAGGATATTACCATATTCGCACACGTAAGGATATAAAACTCTAAAAATTTATAAACATACACACTTGATAATGCAAAATATCCATGTTCGCACGCGTAAGGATATGAAACATTTTCGAGCCTACTAAATTGTACAATATACAAGGTGTAAACGAAATAAGTACATTAATTTTTACCAGTAGTAGAACTCGTCGAGATAAACCCTTTTTTTATGTACCATTTTTTCGAAATCGCATTTTTAAAAATCATTTTTCCTCCCCACAAATTGACGAGCCTTCTATGAAATGCTCCAATAAAGAAAAATAATGACTTTTTATTATTGAAAATTAATTTGTCACATCTGTCAAGTGAAATCTGAAAAAATGTCTAGATTTATCAATAACGAATTTACTGATATTGTGTTAACCTATGATGAGAGCCAAGGGAATGCAGCCTTAGCTCGACGAATTTGCATGGACCGATTTCCGAACCGTCCGTCTTCCGAATGTTCGCATATTTGTAAATGTGGTGCAGCATCTTCGAGATCACGGATCTTTTCAGCCTGCAGCTTACGATCGTGGTCGGCAGCGTCCAGCTCAAGTAGCAAACATTGAGGAGGCTGTTCTGAACAGTGTCGAGGTTCGACCTGGGCTCAGCACAAGAAGGCTAGCACTGCCACATGGAGTATCGCATGCTACAATTTGGAAAATACTAAAAGAACAGCAATTGTATCCTTATCATGTTCGAAAAGTGCTCGTTGGATAGGACGAAGTGGTCCTGTAGCCTGGCCTGCCCGAACGCCGGACTTGAACCCTTGCGACTTCTTTTTGTGGGGGTACATGAAGGATTTAGTATACTCTGTATCAATTGATACCATCGAAATGTTGCAAGAACGGGTGGAACTTGGTGCTGCAATGATTCGTAACAACAGAGCCATGTTACAAAGGGTAGAAGAATCACTTCGTCGGCGTCTTCAAGCATGTGTACAAAACAACGGTGGACACTTTGAACAATTTTTATGATCGTTTTTCTTTATTTTCGTTAGCGCAATTCTCGCGTCAATGTTTAAAAGTAAATTTGAAATAAAACTTTTTTTTCCACGACCGGGAGTAGACGTCCATTTCTATGACACCAATATCGTAACAAAAGTAACAAATTATTCCCTAGATATATAATGTTTCAAAATTCTCCCTGGGGAGTTTTTATTATGACCTACAAATTAAAACACATAATTTTTTGTATTTCATTTAAAAAACTATTGGAAAAAATAATACAATAATAAGTTTTAATAACTTATTTATTAACTGTAACATTAAACTTTATATTTTCACAATTAGTAAAATTAATAGCAGGTAGTACACCTGCAATGCAATGCAATGAATAATTTTCGTTTGAAGTTAAATTTATTGTTTTATTCGAAGTATTTGTACCACTCGTATCTTGCAGTACTTGATTTGCAATGGTCGTTTTGTTTTCAACTGAATTTTCACGCTTGTCAAGGATTGTTTAAATTTCACCAAAGACTACTAGTTTTCAAATTAATAAATGTCAGTTAAGGTGTCAATAAATTAGGTTTCAAACTTATTTTTTTATTTTGATCTTACTTTGGTCGTGGAAAAAATAGTATATACATCTAAGGAGAGAATGCTATTTTTCCCGCGGTGCTATATAGCCCTCGGGCTTCGCCCTCTGGCTACAAATTACACCTAAGGAAAAATCTTGCATTTCTCTCCCGCGATGTATAATGTACTATTTTGGTGTTTATTGGTTTATTGTTTAAAATCGACAATAATAATCGCAACTAATGGTAACCGTTTCATAAGGTAATCTTGTTGATTAGGTAACTTTGCTTCCAGTGGCGTGTAAGAAAATTGTGTAAGATTTTATAGTTATTTAACCAACAAGTGCGTTAATGAGAGCGATTAATAATCGAGACAGTTTAACGTGTGAGCGTAGCGAGCACGTTAATTGTTGTCGAGATTATTAATCGCCGATTAACGCAAAAGTTGGTTACACTATTTTTCCGGTGATCGAAAGTTATGAAATTGAAGAGAATGTAATTTTTTCCGTGTAAAAAATTTCAATAGATATTGAAATCAAGCATGCCACGCAGTTTAAATTAACAAATCAAATTAATCAAATCAACGGTGCCATGACTTACAAAAATGTCAAAGCTGTGACATTCCAACTGAACTTTTTATAAAGTTTACTTATTTTATTGTTGCTAACTTTTATATAAATAGTATTACCAAACATAAAGTAAGTAATTAATTCAATTTGTAGTGCTTATTGGTATATTTTATTTTCATTTTGTCATACAATGCAATTTTAAATTGACAGATATTTGAATCAAGCATGCCATGAATTTTAAATTAATATTCAAATGCCAATTCTGAATGTCAACCGAAAAAAATAAAATTAACAATTCAAAAGATATAAACATTTAATGCCTATCACATAGAACTTGAAGTTAATTGAGGATTGAATTTTGCATTTTATTTGTGAAGGCAAACTCTTTACGTTGATACTTGTTAGAATAAAGGTTTGTTTTCACTTAACAGTAAAAGTCAAGACTTTTATTGCTGCAACAGTGTGACTTTTTATTTGGACGTTAATTTGAAATATAAATATTTAACGATATGGAATTGACTCCCCCCGAAATAGTAGAGACGGCGAAGACTGCAAGTCTGAGTTTGCTTCCCGCAAAAAGCAGAACAATTTACGAGAAGACCTATGATGAATTTGTTTCATGGTGTAAAGAAAAGCGGGCAGTGCACTATTCAGAAACGGTTCTGTTGGCATATTTCTGCAGTATAGTAGAAAGAGGCTTAATAGGCAGCTTATGGCCAAAATTTTCAATGCTGAAAGCCACATTAAACGTCAAAGAAAACATCGACATTGGCAAATATACTAAACTAATCCTGTATATCAAACGGCAAAAAGAAGGTTACGTGCCAAAAAAGTCACGGGTAATTGAAAAAAAACAAGTGCAAAAATTTATTTCCGATGCACCTAACAGCCTCTTTTTAATGATCAAGGTAGGTAAATCTACAAGTTAAAACTATTAAACATAATAAATTATATTTGTATTCCCAAGGTTGCTCTAATTTTTGGAGTGGCTGGCGCAATAAGAAAGAATGAATTATTAACATTAGAAATTAACGATGTACAAGATTTAAATTCAAAATTTTTAATCACAATTAGGGCATCAAAAACAAAAACTAATCGACGCTTTTAAAATTGATTAGAGCCTACATCTCATTGAGACCATCACATACACCACACAAACGATTTTTTGTTTTTTTCAAAAATAATAAGTGTTCAACACAGCCTGTTGGAGTTAATACATTTTCCAAATTACCATCGCAAATAGCAGTCTTTTTAAAACTAGAACAACCGCATCTCTACACTGGGCATTGCTTTCGACGTTCTTCTGCTTCAATACTTTCCGATGCTGGTGCAGACTTTGCAGCCATTAAACGACATGGTGGTTGGAAATCCACTGCTGTGGCAGAAGGATACATAGAAAATTCAATCCAAAATAAGGTTAATATAGCTGAAAAAATCCTTTCAAACAACTTCATACAAACTCCCCAATCCTCAACCAATTCAGATGCACACAATTTAATATCTAATGATGTAAATTTAAATTTAAATTCAGAATATCATCGAACTGATAATCAATCTGCACCTACGATCAATTTTACTAGCTGCACTATTACGAACTTAAACATAAATAATATTACTAAGCACAATGCAAATAATTAGTTATTAATTAAATGTGTTGTATTTTTATGTTGTTTTCAGCTATATTAACTTTATTTTGGACATTACATCTTGTTTAATGGAAGTTACATTAATTTGACCTTGTAAATATATAACTTGTTCTGTTTTTTTGTTAAATTTTTTATAAAATGTATCAAATATTTTGTTCCGATCTTCTAATAAAAGTTTCTCGTAATAGTTCATATTGCACCTACAAGTAAATGAAAGCAATGTCTACCTCATATTTACGAAGGAAAATGTTTACTTACCTGCAAACCGGTCCTATTGTTTTTGCAACAACTTTTTTGGATTATCAATATAAAAAAGTGAGGTTAAGAACCAGTAAATGCAATCACAATTTTATTGTTGCAAGGCGTCATCTCAGTGACTTATCCGCTTTCAACACTAAATAGTATGTAACAGTTGATTAAAAATCATCAGGAGCTAATCGGAGAAGATCCCTTTTTTGACATCAAGCTTCGTGTTTACATTGAAATATTAGAAATACCTTAAAATATTTTTGGTTGCCTAGTTACCGGAATCGTGCATTAATGAAAAATCATTCATTAATGAGGGTCATTAATGCACGATTTCCTATTCACTAAACCGGTCCGTAAATCAACGATCATCGGAAAAAATAATTTTAACTCAAAAACAAAAACGTTTTAAAACAAAAGTTATTAGGAAAAGTTGTTGGTCTTGAAGAGTTCTATTACCAGCTAAAATTAATGTACTTATTTCGTTTACACCTTGTATATTAGTTTCGAATAGCATCGTAGGAAAAATTGTTTGAAGCATCTATTCACAAAAAATTACAAAAAAAAGAAGTAAATAATGCAGCAACCGCATTGACTGATTTTACCGCCGTTACCGCCGCAGACAATAATATAAATAATATTTGTCAAATTATGAGCGTATAAAAATAGGGATAAAGATTACTCTTTGCATAATTGAAAATGTGTTTGCAGCCTGTTACGGGATTAATTATAGCAGGTACATCTATGAAAACACAAAATTGGTAAAGAATTAGCAAAAAATTATAGACTAATTTTTTTCCGAATGAGTTTACCGTCGTTATCGCCGCAGACCATAATATAAATAATAAAAACGCGCAACTCTTTTTTTTTGTTCTTTCTCTGTTCAATACTTAAGTTTCAAACCTTATTAGTTAAGATACTTCTTTGGTTGCCTAAACATTTTTTATTTTAAGGGGCAAAATTGGAGGCCCCTGAGCGGAAGAATTGTGTATTACTTATCAGTTCCCGGACCTTAATTATTTTTCAGGGGTCGATCTGACCCTACCTGATGAAAATATCGCTGAAACGAAAAATAAGAGCACAATAGGTCGTGAGGTGTATCGCGCGCAGCGCAGGCAGCTTTCAGAAAATTAATTTTCATATCTCTTTGAGGGAACACAAAACTTTAATCCAGAACATTAATTAGGAAACCTCAGACTTATCTTTAGAGCTTCCTAAGTTTTTGTTAAAGGCGGGCGCTTTGCACTCTTCGCATTTTAATTTTTTGCGCAGGCAAAAGTAATTTGTGGGTCACATCAGAAACGGCATTATTTGGTGCTCGCGCGACCGTGCGATATTTAAATTAACAAAAAACAACAAATTACAATCGATATCCGCAGCAAAACGTGGCGTTGTTGCGCCGGCAAAAACTCGGCTTATCTCCGTCCAATCCCAGACGAGCGGACGGAGAAAACCGTAGCCACCTCGCGGGATTGGTAATTGTTAAATGGAACGTGCATTACTCGAGATGTACAAATTTACGTTTTTCCCACTGCAGCGGTAATTATTCGCGTTTCTTCAACTCGTGCAGCAAAAAACTGCAATGCGGGCCCTAAATTTAGGTCGCCTAAACCACCTAAGGGTAATTTTACTTGGAAACCCTCGCACGATGTGCCATCATCCTTGCTGTGCGTGTGCGTGCGTGTGTGTGTGTGTGTGTGAGAGTGCGAATTGCTAGTTCAAGGGAAAACATTTTTGTTTTCGGCCGACCCTCAAGCAGACAATTTGAATTCCCAAATTAGGGGTTAACTTTATCGCTTGTTTTTATTCCCTTTTCACAATTTCAACGATTGAATATTTGCTTGCATTGAAATTTTCAAACTTCACAATTGATTTTTTGTTTGTGGAATGTGAAACTTTCATCTACTTTTTAAAGTCCAGTTTTGCTTCAATTCATTCCGGGTACAATTGTATAATGAATATTATTTCATTGTAAGAATTTTTTACTCCCACTTGGCGCTGTTGGCCCTGCATAATACCACACTGAAAAAATGCTACTTAATATTTTTCTAAAAACCCACTTCTTAATTTAAGAACTGATAAACGTCTTGTATTTAGCACGATTCTGCTTGCTTGCTATTATTTGAGTAAGCACGGGGATTCTTAATTTGTGGTGACTTCACTGAAGGCTTTGTTCGAGCTGAACGTTAAGTCCAAGGTTTCTTTATTACAATTGTTGTAAATTGCTTTATAACCGACATTTTTTCTGCAAAGGACTGTTTACTGACAATAGATAAATTACTTTAGAATTTCTTACAAATTTAGTTGAAGAACGTTACACCAAACTCGGCTTGCAGTAAGAAAATACATATTACGGTGTGCATTTTCTGCATTTTTATTGTAAAGTGAATTTTTAGTAACATACATAATTAATGAATGTTTAATTGTGAAGAAATGGGAAATATTACAAGTGGTTTAATGTGCCGAGATGAAGATGTTAATTCAATGCAATATTAATAAATATTTATCAACAAAATGATCAGTTTCAAAGACCATTTCTAAAAATGGCACTTAAATTATGGGGATTTTCTGATTATGTGTGTGATAAATTCACATGTAAGTAAATTTGTTGTAATTATAATTTTTCCCACACTTTTAGCTTACCGAATGAATTTTGTAAAAGTTCTACAAGTTTTTTCAATGTAACAGCTATTAAACAAATTGTTTTTTAGTTTATTTCCGTCGGAACGAAAAGTAAGAAGAGATAAAAAGCAATGGACATAGAAACCAGTTGTTTATATAACAGAATTACTAGTATCGACGAAGGTAAAGAAATAATTTTGATTTTCGTTTATACATTTAGTGTTATTTATCTATCTTATAACAAATTTTACTTTTTAGCGGATGTAGAGCTCTTTGTAAGAAATTAACAAAATCAAATGTGACTGAAGTACGCGGATTTGCGGAAAGGAAATCTGCATAAAGTGGAATGATCATTATTAAAGCATTCAAACTGGTCCATATTGGTAAATTTTTATAATAATAAATCCATGGTACAAAGAAAGCATTCTGTTTCTTTGTTTTTAGATTGATGTAGATTTTGGCCAATTATTTCTTGAGAGAAAAACAATTTATCTGTGTGGCGACCAAAATTCATTGAGAAGGCTAATGACTTCGACGAACTCATATACATACATCTATTACCAAATGATAATGTGGTTCTTAAACTGAAAATGTATTTTTAAACAGGATGTGATGTGATGTTAAATTTTCACCTACTAATAAAAATATGTATGAGAAATAACTTTATATTCCAAAATTCCTTCAGTTCAAGCATTCCAGTCTACAATTCATAAAAATTAGAAAAAAATTATTGTATTTACAAGTGCTTATTTAATATAATAAGAAGGCCATCTTCAATTCTTAAATAAGAAAACACATTAATTAAGAACATTCTTAAGTAATTAAATAAAAGTTCTTGAAATCAAGATGACCTATTCTTAAATGTAAAACTTATAAATTTCTTAAAATTAGAGCGACCCTTTCTTGAATTTGTCAGAAGAATCAACGTTCTTGGAATTGAGAATGTCCCGTTCTTAAATTTGACAAATAGAATAAACATTCTTGAAATCAAGCATGAGCCACTCTTAAATTTGACAACAAGAATGAGCATTCTTAAAACTCAAGAATGGCCAATTCTTGGACCAAAACTAATCAATGTAAGTCCGAATTTTCTTACCTATAAGATTTTTTTTCTTCCACGTTTTGGTTGGCGTATTGACTACGATTTTTACCTTAAGATATACCCAACCTAAAACGCAGGCATAAATAGTATTACCAACCTTTTTATGGGGACGTTATAATCAATTTAGAAAGCAATTGAAATCAAAAGTTCAAATTTGCTTTTTGCCACCAGCGCAATCAGATTACCGCTTGATGTATTATATTAGGTCAGCTGCGCAAACATTTGCCAACTTTGACGGCTGATTAGTTACTATAGTTTCAAATTATTGATACAATTGTTTCCATGCCAATTAAACCGCCGCCAAACTTGATCTATGTCTGCGGTGGCGCAAACTGGCCGATAATGCCTCTCCCAAATGATTACCGCGACTTAATTTTTTTCGCCGAGCCCATAATTTTCGAAACGGATGTGATAAATCAAGCGTTGATAACGAATTCCGGCGGCGCGAGCTTCATGAAAAACTAATAATATTGTCGAGTTAAAAATGTAAATTCTACACAGAGCGAAAAGAAGTGAAAAATTTGTTAATAACAAGGCAACTTCGTTCACTATTAACAAATATTGATTGATATTTGGCCCACCAAATGTTTATTTACGATTAACTGACAGTTTATTAATACGATTTCAATTAGCTTCATTTACTTCTAACACATTGTTATTTATAATAAGGTAAGCAATTATTAAAAACAAAAAAGAATTTGGTAATAGTTAACACACGTTTATTTACACCAAATAAATGTATTATTCAGTCTTAACACCTTAACGGCGGGCACAGCGCTAGTGCGAAAAATTGGGCCAACCTCGTACGCCGGGAACAGCAGTAGTGCTTTTTCTGTTCCCATCGTTTTAAAACGGGTACAACACTAATGCTTTTCAACGATATTCAATAATAGTCAAATGATATGTATAAGTAGTGTCATCTCTCATTTAAATTCATTAGTTTTCGACAGAAAACTATAACCAACACACACATAAGAATTTTTTTATTTGCGCACCGATATCTTTCCGTATCGTTTAAATATAAAGTATTAGTGACCGATTGGAAAGTTTTTTATAACAAATTAGTTACTAAAATGTCATGTGAAATGAACTTGTAACGTTTTTGCATTTTTATGTTCCCACAAAAAAAATTCTTTTTGGGTTTAAAAAAAACCACTCGTCTTTAAATGTTTACCCTTGTAGTTTAAAGTGGTTTCTAAAAATTGTAGGATCCCGTAATCGTTGGTTGACACCTGACACGAACTGCCGTTCATATCTTTTTGAGTTTTAAATGCTTTGATGAAGTTTTTACGGTTATTGCAATATTTGCTTTTATCTAATTATATTTTTAACCTTGTGAAGTAGTGTAACCAAACAATTTGAAAATGTTTGGAACGTAATAGAAATGCATAATTCGAAACTGTTTATCAAAATACTGCTTTATTATGACTCTTATGGGGAAAACAAACACAATAATTCGATAATCATTATAAACAAGCATCTGTGTTATGTAACAGTAGGGCCTAGGCTAACTGGACTAAATTTAACTATTTTTTTTTAAATTTTGATGACATGTGGTCAATATAATGCTTTTTTAAATTTATTACTTGATCATCTGGAGATTATTTGGAGTGGCTCATAAACTCGATATTTCGATTGTGGAATTTTTAATGCACTTTCTTCGATTATTGATTTGTTTGATTAATTAATTGATTTATGTGTTAGATAAGCACATTTTTATGTAGGTATAAATTAAATTATCATCGTAAAGGACAATATAACAAGATTGACTAATTTAACTTTAATTACTTATTATTATTTCCGTGGTACGCGTTCACTTCGGATACATGCGAAAAGTCTGCATTTCATCTTCCACACTAGATAGCAATAATTATGTCAAAGTTGAGTGTTGCGTCTCTTGTAACCAGTACTGCTTGTAACCTACACATTATATCATCGAAGATTTACAATTACAAAGTTGTTGTAAATGATTTGTGCAAGTATTTATCTGAGAAATTTCTTAAGGGTTGTTTCTCACGAAGTTCTTGTACTTAACGCGATAAGAAATACATGCGAAAAGTCTGTGTACCATCTTTGACACTAGATAGCAATAATTAAGTGTTGTGAATGATTTGTGCAAGTATTCGTCTGCGAAATTTCTTAAGGGTTGCTTCTCACGAAGTTCTTGTACTTAACGCGATAAGAAATACATGCGAAAAGTCTGTGTTCCATCTTCGACACTAGATAGCAATAATTAAGTGTTGTGAATGATTTGTGTAAGTATTCATATGCGAAATCTCTTAAGCGTTGTTTCTCACGAAGTTCTTTTACTATCATCCCTACCCTGATTACTGGTAGCAATCAGGGTAGGAAAACCTCAACGAGGAAGCCACAGAGTTCTCATCTCCACGTCAAACGCGACACATGAAGAAGAAAACGTTACAGTGTGAAAATGGAATTCGAAGACGAAAATTTATTTGAAACTTACAACGATGAGTTATCTGAAGAGGGAAGCGTTATCAACGAAAGTGATTATGAAGATTTCGAAGACGACGAAGATTCCGACTCCGACTCCGACATCGCAATGCCTAGAACCGGAGGTCGTCCTCGCGTTATGCGTATTTCTTCGTCCAGTGATTCTAATGTGGACCTAGACTTGGATTGGTCAGAGTCGGACCCGCGAAGAAATAATGAAAATTTTCTTGGGGACGCAGGAGTTAGAATTTTTCCCGAAAACTGTGAAGAGTGTTGTTTCATTGTTCCTATCTGATGAGTTTTTTGAAATGGTGACGAGGGAAACAAACAGATATTACCTACAGAATAAACAAAAATATAGGGAAGGAAAGAAATCGGCCAAATGGAAAGATGTCGACATCCAGGAAATGAAGATATTTTACGCGCTAACAATATTGATGGGGATATTAAATAAACCAACCATTGAAGAATATTGGTCTACCAGACCAATAATCCGAACATCAATGTTTTCAAAAGCAATGCCGAGGGATCGATTTAAACAAATTCTCCAATTTCTGCATTTCAACAATAACGATGAAATGCCCGTTAATAATACAGATCGATTAGTGAAAGTGCGGTGGTTAGTCGATTTTTTTACGGAAAAGTTTAATACTGTGTACGCGCCGAAGCAAAATTTAGCTTTAGATGAGGCCATGATTCCGTGGAAAGGCCGATTATTATTTAAGACTTATAATCCCAGTAAAATTGTTAAATATGGCATCCTCTGCAGAATGGTGTGCGAATCGGACACTGCGTATATCAGTAATTTTAATATTTATACGGGAACTGCAGGGCCACTTTTAAACACCGTTACGTCGCTTTTAAGCCCTTTTAGGGACTTGTGGCACCACGTGTATATGGACAACTTTTATAATTCTGTGAACTTGGCCGAAACATTATTATTAGATAAATTTAGAATATGCGGTACCATACGTGTAAATAGAGGGTTACCGGATATATTAAAAAAAGTTAAATTACAATATAAACAATCGACATATCGTCGAAAAGGTGAAGTGTTGGTGCAAATTTGGAAAGACAAAAAAAAGGGTGATGTTCGCATGATTTCTACAATACATAACAGACATTTTTCAACTACCACCAAACGAGACAGAAGCACCAATATGTTTGTCAAGAAACCAAACTGCGTCATCAAGTACAACAAGTACATGAAACGGGTAGATCGTGCCGATCAGTATTTGGCTTTTTACTCAATCATGCGAAAAACAAGGAAGTGGACGAAGCGAGTGTCCTTCTTTTTATCAAATTGTGCACTTTTGAATGCATTTATTGTATTTCAAAAATTAAATCCCGGCAGTAGATTAAAATATTACAATTTTTTAATGACCATTGCCGAAGAATGGTTGACCGCTGAATTACCGGAAATTACTGGAAGTCCTTCTAGTGGCCAAGTAACGCCAACCCCAGGAGTAGTGTATTTCGATCCACCTGGTCGATTATCGGGCACTCTGCGACAGCACGTGCTAATAAAAATTTTCAGTGAAAAAAAGAAAAAAAATGTGCGTAGAGGATGTCGTGTGTGTCGTGTAAATAAAAAAAAAGGAGATACCTCTTTTATGTGCAAATTTTGTGGCGTTCCGTTACATAGAGGAAAGTGTTTTGACATTTACCATACCAAAAAAAGGTACAAAAATTAAGAATTTTTTTAATATGTATAGTTTATAGTTTATTTTATAATTATTGTTTTTGTGTAGGCCACAATTCCTTGTTTCTCTTTGCGCGTTCAGTTCTCCCAAATGAGACACCTTGATTTGTATTTTAATTTATTGATAGTAACTATTTACACAATAAACATAACTAAATGTCTACTGCATTGATTTTACCATATTGTATTGTGAGCTTGTAAAACTAATTGTAAAACTAAAGTGTTTATACTGAAGCTGTGAGCTTTCGTGAAAGAAGGGACATTTGCAGGTACTACCTAGTTTCCCAGTGACCCAGATATGCGGGTTCAGTTTTTAAGAATTGTGCCACTATCTACACCCCCGAAACCTAAGGGGCAATGACCTGCTGAAATTCTTTGCGCATTTGTAGAAGGTCGCTGCGTTAACAAATTCATCTTCTCAAGGAGAGTGCGTGAACTTAAAAATTGTTATTTTTTCGAAACTCCAATTATAGTTTTATGTCTTCTATGTTATATGTTTATCTCTAATATAATTATCATGTCATGTTTCGTCTCTTATCGTAATAAAAGGAATATTAATTATTTCTTTTATTATTCACAATTAAAATTTAATTCATATTATGTTCAACGATGGAATGATAATTTATTTTCGGTTATTATACTCTTTATTTTTTGTATAAACAATTGTGTACATGTTGTAAAAGTTTCATCGAAATACATTAATTATTAAACAAGTTGTAATGATTTTACTGCACATATGCAAAAACCGCGCGAATCATTAACTCGCCCCGTTTTTCGCGGTTGACTCGCAGAATCGTGCCCCGCCGGTAAGGTGTTAATTTGCTTTATTTTGGAGGAATAGTTGTTTATTAATAAAAAATAAATGTTTATTAAAATCAAATAAATATTTGTTATTAATAAATATTCTCTCATAAATATTTGTTAACATTAAATATACGTTTAATAATAGTAAATAATAATACAACCAATATTTATTAATTATTTAAATCATTTTAATATAAATTGTTTTTTACTAATGAATTTCAGTTAACAATTAAATTAGCATATTAATAATAACAAAGAATATGCGGGAAATATTTACTATAAACCCTTCATTATTTATTAATAAATATTTTATAAATTGGATTTTTAATAATAATCTCATATTAAACTGAAATTTTTTATTTAAAATGAATAAAAATATTTAAAATACAATAAAATAAAATAAACAAACAAAACTTATACCTATAAATAATAAAAAAAATATTAGAGGATCATTCAATGTGAAATGTATTAGAAATATTTGTAAAATGTCTAAATAATACAGTTGCTGTCGTTATAGAAACCTATTAATATTCTTGGTTCATGGAGGAAATAAATTTACGTCCATCGCTGATTAAATGAATATGTGTGGGAAAAGTGCAACAAATATTTTTAATGTCAATGATTTGTTTAGAAGTGGAAAAATCATCATCAGTCACTTCATATGCTTCAAAATCTTTATCAATACCATAACAAACAATTGTTTTATATATTAAATACATTTGTTTGTCACCAGTGTACAATATATTAACAACCTTTCCAAAAACTGGTTCACCCTATATAGGTCCCGATTTACTTGAACGATTATACCTTTTTTTAAAATGATGGCGTGTTTCATATTATTATTTTAATGAACTTCTCAAAACTACCGAATAACGCAAAGAAATGATTTGGCTGTTAATGCAAACATCCGGTTAAATTGTAAAATAAGAATTTTTTATCTTAGACAACTTACCTTTTCAACAAATGAGTATTTATTTTTGATAAAAATGTACAAATGTATTTTCTTTCACTAACAATGAATTAGTACCAAATAGTATGCATTACACATAAAAAAATTTAATTATTATAAACAAATACCTATTGTTATACTTAATAAATTTTTGTTTTCATGAATTAAGAACATATTTGTTTTCAAATAATATGTCAACATATCTCAAACAAAGTCGAAAGTAATAGATAGTTTATTTCTAAAAAAAAATTGATTTATAAGAATTGGTAGTAGTTAATAAAGTGTACTTTTTGACAAAATAAATCAGCTGTAAATACGCGTTTTTTTACTTTAGACTGACTATTTCTTTCAGTGTAGCGCGCAATTAAATTACCCCGAATTTCCAGACGGAGCTTAAGTATTGCGGAAAATTATATGAAGTAATAGGCTTTTGTTCTTGAAGAGCTCTAAACTTAACATAATGAAAGTTTAATAGTGTTCGTTTAAAATTACCTTGCGGCGGCATAAATATCGCGATTACGCCGACTGATCCCCCTTATTTTACGGCGACGGTTCGGCAAAATTGTCAGGAAGCAATTGTACTAAAAAATAATCCGACCGTTGGCGCATTCGGCGCGCATAAACACCCCCTGAAAAATGGGGCATATTTTTAAAACTTTGCATCAAGAATCCAATTACCGGGCGAAAAAATTCGATCCGACCACTTTGAAGTGTTCGAAATTAATTAAATTTAATTGGAAAGTCACTTGAAAAGACTTTTGATAAACGGCACTATTGAGTGGGTCATGGACTCCCCCTTCTTCATGCATATAAATTACCCATTAATTCACTGGCCCGAACGCCAATAGCGCCAGTTTTATTGACCGAATGTTGCCGTGCGAAAACTAATCTGCCAAACTATGAAAACAAAAATTAAATCAATCTGGAGGTAGATGACGCTTAACTCCACTAAGTGACAGATGCTAGAGCGCATTGATTTTTGAAGTTCAACGTCCGACCGGCCCTTAAATTTAAGTGTTGCGAATTCTCTACTTAAAGTGGCTTAAAGTGATAGTTAAAATGAAACTGCTACAATTTTAGTTAAGTGACAATTTATCGGGCTTTTAAGGTTCATTTTATAGTAAGTGTTACTTAACTAAGAACATAATTACAACATGATTAAATATTAACATTTCATAACTTTTGATTTGCATTTAAGGTCAAATTTCTTAAGTAACAATTCTTCAGGTGTTTAAGGTTTATTTTAAAGTAAGCGATACTTAACTAAGAACTTTTTTCAGTAAGTTTAAATATGAACATTTCAAAAGTTTTGATTTCTATTTAGGGTTAAATTTCTTAAGTGACAATTCGTCTCGTAATTAAAGTTCATCTTAAAGTAAGTGGCACTTAATTAAGAACACCATTTAGAACACTTTTTTTAGTAAGATTAAATATGAACATTTCAAAAGTTTTGATTTATATTTAGGGTCAAATTTCTTAAGTGACAATTCGTCGCGTAATTAAGGTTCATCTTAAAATAAGTGACACTTAACTAAGAATACAATTTAGAACACTTTTTCCAGAGAGATTAAATATGAACATTTTAAAAGTTTTGATTTATATTTAGATTCAAATTTCTTAAGTGACAATTCGTCTCGTAAATAAGGTTCATCTTAAAGTAAGTGGCACTTAACTGAGAACACAATTTAAAACACTTTTATTCTAACGATTAAATACCAACATTTTAAAAGTTTTGATTTATATTTACGGTCAAATTTCTTAAGTAACAATTCGTCGCGTAATTAAGGTTCATCAGTAAGTGTAACTTAACTAAGAACACAATTTAAAACACTTTTTCCAGTAAAATTAAATATGAACATTTCAAAAGTTTTGATTTATATTTGGGGTCAAATTTCCTAAGTGACAATTTGTCGTGTAATTAAGGTTCCTCTTAAAGTAAGTCGCACTTAACTAAGAACATAATTTAGAACACTTTTCCATTGAGATTAAATATGAACATTTTAAAAGTTTTGATTTATATTTAGGGTCAAATTTCTTAAGTGACAATTCGTCGCGAAATTAAGGTTCATCTTAAAGTAAGTAGCACTTAACTAAGAACACAATTTAAAACACTTTTTCCAGTGAGATTAAATATGAACATTTTAAAAGTTTCGATTTGTATTTAGGGTCGAATTTCTTAAAGGAAACTTAATAAAATTTAACTGACAAAAAAGGTTTGCTCGCTGGTCACATATTTCGAGGGGTGAAATCTGTTAAAAGTGACCACATTTTGTTAAGGCGATTTAATTAAATCCAACTGAAAAATCACCTGTACCCTTTGATAAACGACATTATTAAGTGGGTCAGGATTCGTCGTCGTCCCTCCTTCATGCATATAAATTACTTTTAATTCGTCCTCTAAAATATTAACGGCACGGCCGATTTTATTGTCAGAAAATAAAAACGGGCCCGTTAGACCCTCATGTAATACAGTTCTCCGCCTGTACTGTTTCACCGGCTGAATAATTTAAACGGAATCTAGGACGGAACGTAATTTGGTTTCAGTAGATTTGATTCGCCTTCTGTTTCATACTTTCTGAATAATGTACGGGGAGGGGGGCGGTTTAATAAGTCTAATCACGCGCGCGGTTTTATTCAAAACGTCAACCGGTGAAAAACGTCGAAATGTGTCAGCCGGGTTATAAGGAAAAGAAAACATTTTCTCGTGTTGATTCCCCGTGGCTAAGAACGAATAAACAAGATTGAAGTATGCCGGGGGATTTGTACGAATCGTTCGATTTCACGGCGGAAGAAAAACACACCCCTTACCTCATGAATGTGTAATGTGCGTTTCAATCCGGGCAGAATCTGATTCTGAAAATTTCAATTAACCGCAAAAGGCGAAATTAGGGTTCGTGAAGTTGACACCTGAAAAAATTTATACTAATCGTTTGTACTTCGTTTGTACCCGTTTGTACCCTCAATAATTTTTCAATTGAATCCACAGTTTCGCAGATATTCGCTAAAAACGTGTTTCGGGTGAAGTTCACGTTAGCACCGGACTTGAAAGATTTCGAAAAACTAATTACGCCAATCGTTTGTACTTCGTTTGTACCCGTTTGTGCCCTCAATAAGTTTTTCCTAATACAAACCCTTGCAGAATAATTGCGAAAAAACTTTTACGTAGCGTGAAGTTGACACCGAACATATGAGTAAGCAGTTAGATTTTAACACCAATCGATAGATTTTCGTTAGTACCTGTTTGTACCTCAAATTAAATTTCTTCGAGTTCATCCCTCTAAATATAGGAACTGAAAAACGTCGCATCAATGTTACAGTCAAGGGTTTATCGCACTACGCTCTCGCTGTGTTGAAACTACGTCAGCATAGTCTTGTTGATGTGTTTAAATTTAGTGAACAGTTTAAATCAGAAACCAAAGCTGCCAAAATAATTTTATCTCCGTTCAATTGTACTGTTAAGGCTAGGGAACCCAACCTCAAAAAATGCAGAGTTTTAAGAAACTCAATATCGCTTACAAAGTACTTATCAATATATAATTTGCGAAGCAACAGTTGTAAACATAATGTTACCGCATCAAATGATATATTTGCTTTGGCGAAGAAGTGCCTAGTTTTCAAAAATTAACCTCCGAAAGTGCAATTCCCGCAAAAATGTAGTAGTGAGGGTTTTTTACTGAAATCTTTAGAGTTACGAAATATTTTGCAATGCACTTTACAGCACTTATAGAGAATATATTGCCTTGTAAGAAAATATTTTTTTTATTGCGAGAAAGTTGATAACTTAAGAAGAAAAAAATTGGCGACAATATTTTTTTGAAAATTTAGTGTGCCAGTAAACTAAGTTCAGCTCAAGAAGTAAGTTATATTGTAGAAATTCCTTCGGGGTACTTATACTAAACATATAGTAGTATAATATGACATGTTTTTTTTATGATAACATGGTGAATATCTTTGAAAAAAAATCTAAAAGTTGTGGTACGAAATACAGTATTATTTGATCGCGTTTTTTATTGCTTTCCGAACACAACATCGTCAACAAATTATTAAAATGTTCCTTTAGCACCTAAGAAATAGTTTCTGTAAACCAAATTGGATAAATGTCTAAATTTTACATTTTCGGGAAAAAGTTGTTTTCCCATAAGATTTTAGTCAAATAGTTCGTCCTTTTACTCACAGATGCCCTGTCAAATCTGTACCTTTTTGATTGACGGCATGGATAGAAAAATTTGTATTAAAATGCACACTTGATATAGTGCAAATTGTTAGGATATAACGATATTCGCACAGGTAAGGATATAAAACTCTAAAAACTTATAAAAATACAAACTTGATAATGCAAAATATCCATATTCGCACGCGTAAGGATATGAAACATTTTCGAGCCTACTAAATTGTACAATATATATTAGTTTCGAATAGCATCGTAGGAAAAATTGTTTGAAGCATCTATTCACAAAAAATTACAAAAAAAGAACCAGTAAATAATTCATCAATCGCATTGACTGATTTTACCGCCGTTATCGCCGCAGACAATAATATAAATAATATTTATGAAATTATGAGCGTATAAAAATGGGAATAAAGATTACTCTTTGCATAATTGAAAATGTGTTTGCAGCCTGTTACTGGATTAATTATAGCAGGTACATCTATGAAAACACAAAATTGGCAAAGAATTAGCAAAAAATTATAGACTAATTTTTTTCCGAATGAGTTTACCGTCGTTATCGCCGCAGACCATAATATAAATAATATTTATCAAGTTTCGAGCGTATGAAAAACGCGCAACTCTTTTTTTGGTTCTTTCTCTGTTCAATACTTAAGTTTCAAACCTTATTAGTTAGGATACCTCTTTGGTTGCCTAAACATTTTTTATTTGAAGGGGCAAAATTGGTGCCCCCTGAGCGGAAGAATTGTGTATTACTTAGCAGTTCCCGGACCTTAATGAAATACAATAATATTATTGATGTCAATGAAATAATACAGAGTTTATTGATTGTTTGCAATAGTTAATATACTGGAGTCGATAATCTTGGATTTGCAACTGCAGCTGATATTAAAAAAAAATTGGTTTCTGATTTAAACTGGTACAAACGGACCTGCGAAATTAATATCTTCAAGGCAAAAAAATCGAACAAAACAAATTGCGACAACTTCATTGCTTTTTATTAAATTTCATCCTTAAATTAACTTTGAATCCCGGGCGAATTTTTTTCCGCTACGTGCGCAACATACAGACGTTCACACGTGAAAGGGTTTTCTAATTCTCCCCGGAAAAGAAATCTTCGCGAAAATCCTTATTTTCTAATTGCGTCCAGAGATGTGTTAATGCGAAATAAAATTAACTGAGCGAAGCAATTACCCAAAGGGAGAAAGGCGCAAAAAAAATGAGATCAAATGGAAAAGGGGTTTCGTCCTGTGCAAATAACGCGAAATTGCTTTGTACTTTTTTAAATGGGCCTCGATTTTTTAAAGTGTTGCGCCGTTTAATTGCGCGCGCCCCCGTTTTGCATTAAAGCGGTCAAAACCCTCCGCTTAATTAAATCTAAGCCACCCACCATCTGCAAGATGTATGGCGTTTAATACCGTATGAAGGTGCGTTGATCCGGACGATAGAATTTCCAACTAATCAAAATTGAGTCCGTTTGAGCTTAATCTTAATGGGGTCCGTACGGCCCGACGCAGACCCACAAAGGCCTGCTTAATTAATTTTTGCCTCTTTTTTTTAGGCGCCTTTAAAACTGATAAGATCGGGGAGGAAATTAGGTGGGGCGCGTTTGGGATTAATTAAATTACGGCAAAAATTTCTCGGGTTAATTTGGGTTAAAGTGAAGAAAAGTGATCATAAAGATTATTATTTTCAGTTAAAAAAAACGTGGCCTCTGGAGATTGCGTTCTTTATCAAATTTTCGAACAAACTGAAAATTAGAAGAATTTCAGGCCGAAGGTGTTCCTCAGTAATTAAAAAAACTGAAAGTTTGACAAACTGAAGGTAAAAAGTGTTCATACGGAACTGAAAAAATCTGAAATTACAAAGAATTGTATATTTTCAGATATTATATTCCTTTGTTTTATAACGAACTGAAAATTAGAAAAATTGTTTCTCAATAACTGAAAAAATCTGATTTACAAAGAATTGTATACTTTTCAGATATTATATTTTTTTGTTTTATAACAAACTAAAAATTAGAGGAATTTCAGGCCGAAGATGTTCCTCAATAACTGAGAAAACTGAAAGTTTGAAGAACTGAGGGTAAAAAGCTTTCATAAAGAACTGAAAAAATCTGAAATTACAAAGAATTGTATATTTTTCAGATATTATATTCTTTTGTTTTATAGCAAACTGAAAATTAAAAGAATTCAAGACTAAATGTGTTAATGAATAACTGAAAAAATCTACAATTATAAAAATGTGTGTATTTTGTAGAATACATATTTTTTGTTTTACAACAAACTGAACATTTAAAGAATTCGAAATTAAAAGTGTTCATGAATAACTGAAAAAAATTACAATTACAAAAATGTGTATATTTTGTAGAATACATATTCTTTGTTTTACAACAAACTGAAAATTTGAAGAATTCAAGATTAAAAGTGTTTATAAATAACTGAAAAAATATACAATTATAAAAATGTGTGTATTTTGTAGAATACATATTTTTTGTTTTACAACAAACTGAAAATTTACAGAATTCGAGATTAAAAGTGTTTATGATTAACTGAAAAAATCTACAATTATAAAAATGTGTGTATTTTATAGAATACATATTTTTTGTTTTACAACAAACTGAAAATTTGACGAATTCGAGATTAAAAGTGTTCATGAATAACTGAAAAAATCTACAATTATAAAAATGTGTGTATTTTGTAGAATACATATTTTTTGTTTTACAACAAACTGAAAATTTGACGAATTCGAAATTAAAAGTGTTCATGAATAACTGAAAAAATCTACAATTACAAAAATGTGTGTATTTTGTAGAATGCATATTCTTTGTTTTACAACAAACTGAAAATTTGACGAATTCGAGATTAAAAGTGTTCATGAATAACTGAAAAAATCTACAATTATAAAAATGTGTGTATTTTGTAGAATACATATTTTTTGTTTTACAACAAACTGAAAATTTGACGAATTCGAGATTAAAAGTGTTCATGAATAACTGAAAAAATCTACAATTATAAAAATGTGTGTATTTTGTAGAATACATATTTTTTGTTTTACAACAAACTGAAAATTTGACGAATTCGAGATTAAAAGTGTTCATGAATAACTGAAAAAATCTACAATTATAAAAATGTGTGTATTTTGTAGAATGCATATTTTTTGTTTTACAACAAACTGAAAATTTGACGAATTCGAGATTAAAAGTGTTCATGAATAACTGAAAAAATCTACAATTATAAAAATGTGTGTATTTTGTAGAATACATATTTTTTGTTTTACAACAAACTGAAAATTTGACGAATTCGAGATTAAAAGTGTTCATGAATAACTGAAAAAATCTACAATTACAAAAATGTGTGTATTTTGTAGAATGCATATTCTTTGTTTTACAACAAACTGAAAATTTGACGAATTCGAGATTAAAAGTGTTCATGAATAACTGAAAAAATCTACAATTATAAAAATGTGTGTATTTTGTAGAATACATATTTTTTGTTTTACAACAAACTGAAAATTTGACGAATTCGAGATTAAAAGTGTTCATGAATAACTGAAAAAATCTACAATTATAAAAATGTGTGTATTTTGTAGAATACATATTTTTTGTTTTACAACAAACTGAAAATTTGACGAATTCGAAATTAAAAGTGTTCATGAATAACTGAAAAAATCTACAATTACAAAAATGTGTGTATTTTGTAGAATGCATATTCTTTGTTTTACAACAAACTGAAAATTTGCAGAATTCGAGATTAAAAGTGTTTATGAATAGCTGAAAAAATCTACAATTACAAAAATGTGTATTTTGCACAATACATATCTTCTATTTTATAACAAACCGAAAATTTGAAAAATTGGCAATAACTGAAAAAGTCTACAATTACAAATAATTGCAAATTTGAATTTAACAACGTACCGAAACCGAAAAATCGCAGTCAAAAAGTGGTTGGAGACATGAAAAAAATTGCGCTCTTAATTGCGAACTGGAATTTAAAAATTCCATCATAATTAATTTTCCCCGATCCAGGAGGGATTCCTATGAAGTTTCACCACAAACATTTACTAATTAGTGCCCCTTTGAAACTTGCGAGATATGCACTAACTGCGGACCAAACCGCGGAATAATCTAATCGACAACTTGCGCTGCAGCTAAATTAAACCCATAAAAAGCGAACAAGGGATGATCGTGAGAGTTATCGCACGCGGGGCCGGCGATCGCAACTTAAAGAAAGTCAGTAAAAGCAGAGGATATATGCGAGGGCTTAAATAATTCAATGTTCTCTTCCTCGGCCGGTGCGTGAATCATAGATGGGACGGTAGCGGCCGACTAAAATACTGCGCTGATTGTTAATACATCCGGTCAGAGATAACCCTTATTTCCTCCGCGAAATAGACCCCTCCAGCGATTTATAGCGAAAGCATAGAAATTGCATATGAATTGAATTTGTGTTAGTTTAGATATGCAAACTGAAATATCGGGGCCCGAGTTCTTTCCGACAAATGTTTGAAATTCTATTCAAAGTCGATTCCGGTGTGTACACATTACATAAAAGCATAACCGGAAGACGATTTGATTTAAATGTTGAAACTTTCAGGCGACGGTAAATTATCGCGTAATCGCTTTTCAAGCAAAAAACACACATTTTCAATTCTCCTATCTCGCAGACGCTTGTAAGCTAGCTACCGTTTCATTTGCCGGACATACTGAATAATTTTTTAAAAAGCCACTTCTTGCATTAAAAACTGATAAAAGTCTTGTATTTAGCATGATTCTCTTTGCTTGCTATTATTGGAGTAAGTACGGGGATTCTCAATTTGTGGTGACCTCACTGGACGTTAGGTCCAAGGTTTCTATATTACAATTGTTGTAAATTGCTTTATAACCGACATTTTTTCTGCAAAGGACTGTTTACTGACAATAGATAAATTACTTTAGAATTTCTTACAAATTTAGTTGAAAAACGTTACACTAAACTCGGCTTGCAGTAAGAAAATACATATTACGGTGTGCATTTTTAAAATTTTTATTGTAGAGTGAATTTTCAGTAACTTACATAATTAGTGAATGTTTAATTGTGAAGAAATGGGAAATATTACAAGTGGTTTAATGTGCCGAGATGAAGATGTTAATTCAATGCAATATTAATAAATGTCGATCAACAAAATGATCAGCTTCAAAGACCATTTCTAAAAATGGTACTGAAATTATGGGGATTTTCTGATTCTGTGTGTGATAAATTCGCATGTAAGTAAATTTGTTGCAATTATAATTTTTCCCACACTTTTCGCTTACGGAATGAATTTTGTAAAAGTTCTACAAGCTTTTTCAATGTAACAGCTATTAAACAAATTGCTTTTTAGTTTATTTCCATCAGAACGAAAAGTAAGAAGAGATAAAAAAGGGACATGCAAACCAATTGCTTCGATAACAGAATTAATAGTAACGATGAAAGTAAAGAAATAATTTTGATTTTCTTTTATACATTTAGTGTTATTTATCTATCTTATAACAAATTTTACTTTTTAGCCGATGTAGAGCTCTTTGTAAGAATTTAACAAACCACAAGCGTGACTGAAGTACGAGGATTTGCTGAAAGGAATTCTGCATAAAGTGGAATGGTCATTATTGAAGCATTCAAACTAGTCTATATTGGTAAATTTTTATAATAATATATCCATGACACAATGTAAACATTTTGTTTTTTTGTTTTTAAATTGATGTAGATTTTGGCCAATTATTACTTGAAAGAAAAACAATTTATTTGTGTGGCGGCCAAAATTCGTTGAGAAGGCTAATAACTTCGACGAACTTTCATTTCATATACGTGCGTCTGTTACCAAATGATAATGTGGTTCTTAAACTGAAAATGTATTTTTAAACAGGATATGATGTGATGTTAAATTTTCACCTACTAATAAAAATATGTATGAGAAGTAACTTTATATTCTAAAATTCCTTCAATTTAAGCATTTCACTCCACAATTCATAAAATTTTTTAAAAAATGATTGTATTTACAAGTGCTTATTTAACATAATAAGAAGGCTATCTTTAATTCTTAAATAAGAAAACACATTAATTAAGAACATTCTTAAGTAATTAACTAAAAGTTCTTGAAATCAACATGACTTATTCTTAAATGTAAAACTTATAAAAGTTCTTAAAATTAGAGCGACCCTTTCTTGAATTTGTCAGAAGAATCAACGTTCTTGGAATTGAGAATGTCCCGTTCTTAAATTTGACAAATAGAATAAACATTCTTGAAATCAAGCATGACCCACTCTTAAAGTTGACAACAAGAATGAGCATTCTTAAAACTCAAGAATGGCCCAAATATCAAAGTCGATTCCGGTGTGCACACATTACATAAAAGCATAACCGGAAGTCGATTTGATTTAAATGTCGAAACTTTCAGGCGACGGTAAATTATCGCTTAATCGCTTTTCAAGCAAAAAACGCACATTTTCAATTCTCCTATCTCGCAGACGCTTGCTAGCTGCTACCGTTTCATTTGCCGGACCGTCAATTTCAGCCGGATTTATTTGACATTATCCTTTCGATAAATTTCTGCACGTACTGAAATTAAAAATAAAAAATAATATGATTCGATGCATCCCACCGATTGCCGCCCGGAAATAAGTGCTTTGATGAACCAAACAGAAAGGAGCAATAATGAACTGCACGAAACAACTTCCCGGGGTAATTTTTATTCTGAACCTCCCTTTCAGCCCATTTTCATTAAAAACAAAACTCGAATGGAATTAATCCCCCCCGGAGGTTCATAGATAAATTCCCCTTAAATAAATAAAAGGAAACGTTTAATGCGCTGCAAACTATCGATTCACTTGCAGTTTGAAAATTCATAACTTTATAACCAATCAAGATTTTTATGTTCTGTAGCTTTCGAAATTTAAAGCGAAGCAAATTCATCAATTCTTAAAAGATTTTTATTAATAATTACCTTTCCAATGTCGAATTAATCCTCGAGAAGTACTGTCCAAAACTGCAACAAAGAAAGCGTTGATTTTTTTTTTCAATTTGTAAGTAAATATATTAAAGTATTGTTCGATTTAGGTACATTTGCTTAACGATAACATAAAATAACATAACATAAGTAATCACTAGAATAAATAAAATAACTCATTAAGAGAAAAAAAAAAGCGAGGCTGTACCAAGAACACTAGCAACGTTGCCTCTCTGTATAGCCAAACTTATTCGTTGCTTCAAATATGTTTTGGCTTGAGGAATTCCCGTTGTTTGAACAATACGCCTCCCCAAATCTTCAAGGAGAGAAAGGGCATCAGCACTCCAAGGACCCAAAGTTTCCACAGCGAAGGCGATGAAAAAATAATCATCAGAAATTGACTTATATTTTTTTTCTTAACATTTTCTGCCAAGTGTGCAGCAGATCTTGCAGAAAATGAAGAATCAGTCAAATGAGAAGGGACAAGTGTAACCGTACAAGTAAAATCCCAAACTAAAGATTTACCTACTTTCCATAGAATAACTGTAATACCATCTGGACGTTTGCCATCATCTCTCAGAATACTAGGTTCAAGAATACAAGGGATGTTGGCAGAAGAGAAAGCACGTTTAATAATGTCATTAATACAGCTGTGACGAGAGAGTCTACCAGCACTTTTAATGACCCAACGAGTCGACAGAAGAACCGCACGAGCAGATATGACGATAACAGAAATTGCCCAATCTAAGTGAAATTGCAATTTGTAAAAAGTTTTTTTCTAAAAGAGTACCTAATTTACAAGATGGAAGAGCTTCAAGCCAAGCTCCAGATTCAAGTTCAGATCCAGCTAATAAGATAGCTTTTTGTAATATTTGAGGAAGATAATAAATTTTGAAATATTTTCTCACAGATAGGTAAGTCCCAATTTCTTTGAATAGAAAGCTCTTTTGGAAGTAAAGACGAATTAGAAATTTTCTTCCAATAATCAACAGCCTCGTTAAGGGATGTAATTTCAAAATTAGAAAAACTAGAAGGTAGAATGGACATAATAAGTTCAGAATTAGAAAATATAGAAGACAAAAAGGCAGGCGAGGTAATATCAATTATAGACATTATACCTAATCCACCAAAACGGATTAGTAATTCGAATTGAGTCCAAGATGATATTGCAAATTTAATATTCAAAATTTTTTCCAAAGAAGAAATAACAATATTATCCAATTCAAGGCTCTCATTTTTAAATTTCCAAAAAGAACAACATCTAAGATTATAAGTAAAATTAGGTATCCAAAAACAATGGCGGAGTAAAAATAAACTAATATGAGGATTAATTTTACATAAATTTGAAGAAAGTAAAGAGAATGAATCAATTTTTTTAGAAATGAATGGAGGAATTGTTGCATCGAAAATAAGACAACCAAAAATAAAAAGGTCTTCAACATTACAAACGTGAATACAAGGAGCTAATAATTCGAATCTTTCCAAAATTGAAGACTTGTCTAATTCCGAAACATTATTAAGGAAGAAAAGTTCGCATTTATTGAAATTAAGAACCAAACCAATTTTCTTAAATTCGGAAATTATCGTTTCTAAGTCTTGTGAGACATCCAAAGCCTTACCACCTAAAGAACCATCATCTAAGTACCAAACATTTAATTCTGAATTCAAATTCTTAATAATTTGATGAATAGATAAACTAAAAATTGCAGGACCGAAAGGGTCACCTTTTTAACAACCTACGGAGGATTCAATAACATTTCTATTAATGAATAAATTTGATTGATAAGCATAACATTGCCAGAGATAAGGATATATATTAGGAGTAACAGCCTTGACAACAGAAAGAAGGGAGTCTCTTTCGATTATAAGTGAAATTAGGTATCCAAAAACAATGGCGGAGTAAAAATAAACTAATATGAGGATTAATTTTACATAGATTGATTGATTGATTATTTTATTTTTATATTGATTATTATTGATTTACCTTAAAGAACTTGAAGTGCACCGTTACATAAAACAACGAGCCATGTGAGTAGGTTTTTTTGGTTTGAATTGCCCCGTAGATAAATCCCGATTAAATAAATAAAAGCGACCTTTAATGCACAATAAAACCCCGTCGATTTTCTCCGTCCTGATCGATATCGCCCCGTTCAAGGTGCGCCCCTAAACAATACAACCGAGGAGAGATCATTCCGGCAACAATAACTCACTTGTTCGGAATAAATTTATCTCCACAATTTCAGGGCCCGTCGGAGATTCACTCCACGTCCCGCGCGCGTCCTTAATTTTTCCGCAAGTGACACCGAGGGCGGTCGTTTGCCTATTCTGAAAAATTTAATCGAACCGAACCAATTTGCCAGTTTGGGTCTGCACTTGGCAGTCCTAATCGCAGAAAATGAATTTTTTTCGCCGCAAAAACTCGGGGGTCGGTTTTTTTATTATATTTCAAGTCTCGCTCTTTAGCGATGATCGATTGGGATATTAATAAGAAGAACGGATTTTTTCTCTTGTGCCGGCGAAGTTTAATATAACGCGAATTTTCCGACGGGTGATTTATTAAGGCGTAATTCGACCTACACCTGTTTGATTTCACGGTACATGAACCGCCCAGAAAAATGATAAAAATTAAATTCACCGCTTGTCTATACAAACGCGATTTTATTTCATCCGCGTGGCGGCCTCGTTTTTTCGCTGTCTCAGGACTATGAAATATTTACGCGGAAATACATAAGTCTACGTCGTGCGTTCGAGAATTGCTACGCAGAAAAATCACCCTCTTAAAACAGCTGCATTTTTCCAGACAAAAATCATAGTCAAATACGCCAACCAAAACGTGGAAGCACGAAAAGATTTTTCTTTGTTTAGGAGTACGTCATTGCAATCATTGTCATTTCTCTCTGTCACTATATGACACTAATTCGTTTCTCTTTCCAACTTACATATTTTTGTTTGGCAGACAAAACCGTTGTTGCGCCATGTAATTTTTGGAAAAACTATTATAAAACAAATTGGAAAACTGTGAAGTCTGTTTTGTAAAATGAAACACAGCTGTAGATGGTACTTACCAGTTACAGAAAAATCCACGATGGCGTCACGTTCACCGTTCACCTGACACCATCAGAATTCAAAATAAAAATCTGGTTCCATAACGTTCAGTTACTTTTTGACCTAATTCATGCATGATTTACTAAGTTTATTTTAATTTTTTATTAAAACTGTTATTTCAAGTGTTAAAAGAGGAGTACTGCCAACAGAGCATTGCAATTCGAATAAGGGTACAAAATTTAAAAACCATGGGTTGGCTCAATCAGAAAAACAGTTAGGGGAGAGTAACCATAGTCGGGCACTATCCTAAGATGGGACATGCCAATTTTACTTATTGCGCTGAAAATAAGAAGATTTAGTGCGCAAACAAGTGTTGTTTTTCCATTTTAGGTAAACAATCATTATATTTATGTGCAGCACATATAATTATGACTAAATTGGCTAATTGTGTCCAATATTTTACCTTTGGGATCGTTTCAATTTTTTACAATTCACATGTAAACAAAGAACGCAAGTGAACACAAGATTGAGAGAGAAGGAAAAAAAATGGTCTATTTTTTATAGAAAGTTTCGGCGGCTAGTTTAAACCGCAATTTTTCCGTTTGATCCTATCCCATCTGAGGGGACGCAGGTGTAATCCTTAAAACGCGACGCGGGGGCAAAACTAGCTTATAAAGAAATCCCATCTAAATGATAGGGGCCCGGCTCGCACGGAAATAGTAAATAATGGTTTTCCTTTTTGTTTCGATCGTCAAAACGGTGGTTTACTTAATTTTTTCTTTTAAGAGATGTGCGAAATTCCCCGCCGTTTCCCGTGATTTCCTGTCAATCTCGCCGCGCCGGTTGTTTTTATTAGAGCGTCGGTCTGATCCAGACGTTCGCTTTTAATGTCTCGGTAAACGAAACGCAATTTGAAGGGATTTGAAGTGCACTGATGGAGTGATTTCATTAATAGTTTGTTAACTAGTTTGCGAATTTCGTGCAACTAGTTTTTGATGGTTACGTAATGGAAATTGCCGAATGGATTCAAATTTAATCGTTTATCATCTTTTGTAGGTCTGGAGGAATACAAAGCACATTGAATTGCAGAAGTTTTTATAATAACGTTGTAAATATTACATTCTATGACTTCAAACTGGTAAATTTAAGATAATTTCTAAACAAATTCTTGAAATACTTGCAGGTGCAACTGTCTAATTCTACGAGTAATCGGCGGATAAAATATTGTACACTGATTCGGTAGCTTTGCAAGTTTCGTGCAACTAGTTTTTGATAGTTACATAATGGAAATTGCCGAATGGATTCAAATTTAATCGTTTATCATCTTTTGTAGATCTGGAGGAATACAAAGCACATTGAATTGCAGAAGTTTTTATAATAACGTTGTAAATATTACATTTTATGACTTCAAAATGGTAAATTTAAGATAATTTTTCAACAAATCCTTGAAATACTTGAATGTGCAACTGTCTAATGCCACGAGTAATCGGCGGATAAAATATTGTACACTGATTCGGTAGCTTTCCGAGTTTCGTGCAACTATTTTTTGATAGTTACATAATGGAAATTGCCGAATAGATTCAAATTTAATCGTTTATCATCTTTTGTAGGTCTGGAGGAATACAAAGCACATTGAATTGCAGAAGTTTTTATAATAACGTTGTAAATATTACATTTTATGACTTCAAAATGGTAAATTTAAGATAATTTTTCAACAAATCCTTGAAATACTTGAATGTGCAACTGTCTAATGCCACGAGTAATCGTCGGATAAAATATTGTACACTGATTCGGTAGCTTTGCGAGTTTCGTGCAACTATTTTTTGATAGTTACATAATGGAAATTGCCGAATGGATTCAAATTTAATCGTTTATCATCTTTTGTAGGTCTGGAGGAATACAAAGCACATTAAATTGCAGAAGTTTTTATAATAACGTTGTAAATATTACATTTTATGACTTCAAAATGGTAAATTTAAGATAATTTTTCAACAAATCCTTGATATACTTGAAGGTGCAACTGTCTAATTCTACGAGTAATCGGCGGATAAAATATTGTACACTGATTCGGTAGCTTTGCGAGTTTTGTGCAACTAATTTTTGATAGTTACATAATGGAAATTGCCGAATAGATTCAAATTTAATCGTTTATCATCTTTTGTAGGCCTGGAGGAATACAAAGCACATTGAATTGCAGAAGTTTTTATAATAACGTTGTAAATATTACATTCTATGACTTCAAACTGGTAAATTTAAGATAATTTCTAAACAAATTCTTGAAATACTTGCAGGTGCAACTGTCTAATTCTACGAGTAATCGGCGGATAAAATATTGTACACTGATTCGGTAGCTTTGCAAGTTTCGTGCAACTAGTTTTTGATAGTTACATAATGGAAATTGCCGAATGGATTCAAATTTAATCGTTTATCATCTTTTGTAGATCTGGAGGAATACAAAGCACATTGAATTGCAGAAGTTTTTATAATAACGTTGTAAATATTACATTCTATGACTTCAAACTGGTAAGTTTAAGATAATTTCTAAACAAATTCTTGAAATACTTGCAGGTGCAACTGTCTAATTCTACGAGTAATCGTCGGATAAAATATTGTACACTGATTCGGTAGCTTTCCGAGTTTCGTGCAACTATTTTTTGATAGTTACATAATGGAAATTGCCGAATAGATTCAAATTTAATCGTTTATCATCTTTTGTAGGTCTGGAGGAATACAAAGCACATTGAATTGCAGAAGTTTTTATAATAACGTTGTAAATATTACATTTTATGACTTCAAAATGGTAAATTTAAGATAATTTTTCAACAAATCCTTGAAATACTTGAATGTGCAACTGTCTAATGCCACGAGTAATCGGCGGATAAAATATTGTACACTGATTCGGTAGCTTTGCGAGTTTCGTGCAACTATTTTTTGATAGTTACATAATGGAAATTGCCGAATAGATTCAAATTTAATCGTTTATCATCTTTTGTAGGCCTGGAGGAATACAAAGCACATTGAATTGCAGAAGTTTTTATAATAACGTTGTAAATATTACATTCTATGACTTCAAACTGGTAAATTTAAGATAATTTCTAAACAAATTCTTGAAATACTTGCAGGTGCAACTGTCTAATTCTACGAGTAATCGGCGGATAAAATATTGTACACTGATTCGGTAGCTTTGCAAGTTTCGTGCAACTAGTTTTTGATAGTTACATAATGGAAATTGCCGAATGGATTCAAATTTAATCGTTTATCATCTTTTGTAGATCTGGAGGAATACAAAGCACATTGAATTGCAGAAGTTTTTATAATAACGTTGTAAATATTACATTTTATGACTTCAAAATGGTAAATTTAAGATAATTTCTAAACAAATTCTTGAAATACTTGCAGGTGCAACTGTCTAATTCTACGAGTAATCGTCGGATAAAATATTGTACACTGATTCGGTAGCTTTCCGAGTTTCGTGCAACTATTTTTTGATAGTTACATAATGGAAATTGCCGAATAGATTCAAATTTAATCGTTTATCATCTTTTGTAGGTCTGGAGGAATACAAAGCACATTGAATTGCAGAAGTTTTTATAATAACGTTGTAAATATTACATTTTATGACTTCAAAATGGTAAATTTAAGATAATTTTTCAACAAATCCTTGAAATACTTGAATGTGCAACTGTCTAATGCCACGAGTAATCGGCGGATAAAATATTGTACACTGATTCGGTAGCTTTGCGAGTTTCGTGCAACTATTTTTTGATAGTTACATAATGGAAATTGCCGAATGGATTCAAATTTAATCGTTTATCATCTTTTGTAGGTCTGGAGGAATACAAAGCACATTGAATTGCAGAAGTTTTTATAATAACGTTGTAAATATTACATTTTATGACTTCAAAATGGTAAATTTAAGATAATTTTTCAACAAATCCTTGAAATACTTGAATGTGCAACTGTCTAATGCCACGAGTAATCGGCGGATAAAATATTGTACACTGATTCGGTAGCTTTCCGAGTTTCGTGCAACTATTTTTTGATAGTTACATAATGGAAATTGCCGAATAGATTCAAATTTAATCGTTTATCATCTTTTGTAGGTCTGGAGGAATACAAAGCACATTGAATTGCAGAAGTTTTTATAATAACGTTGTAAATATTACATTTTATGACTTCAAAATGGTAAATTTAAGATAATTTTTCAACAAATCCTTGAAATACTTGAATGTGCAACTGTCTAATGCCACGAGTAATCGGCGGATAAAATATTGTACACTGATTCGGTAGCTTTCCGAGTTTCGTGCAACTATTTTTTGATAGTTACATAATGGAAATTGCCGAATAGATTCAAATTTAATCGTTTATCATCTTTTGTAGGTCTGGAGGAATACAAAGCACATTGAATTGCAGAAGTTTTTATAATAACGTTGTAAATATTACATTTTATGACTTCAAAATGGTAAATTTAAGATAATTTTTCAACAAATCCTTGAAATACTTGAATGTGCAACTGTCTAATGCCACGAGTAATCGGCGGATAAAATATTGTACACTGATTCGGTAGCTTTCCGAGTTTCGTGCAACTATTTTTTGATAGTTACATAATGGAAATTGCCGAATAGATTCAAATTTAATCGTTTATCATCTTTTGTAGGTCTGGAGGAATACAAAGCACATTGAATTGCAGAAGTTTTTATAATAACGTTGTAAATATTACATTTTATGACTTCAAAATGGTAAATTTAAGATAATTTTTCAACAAATCCTTGAAATACTTGAATGTGCAACTGTCTAATGCCACGAGTAATCGGCGGATAAAATATTGTACACTGATTCGGTAGCTTTCCGAGTTTCGTGCAACTATTTTTTGATAGTTACATAATGGAAATTGCCGAATAGATTCAAATTTAATCGTTTATCATCTTTTGTAGGTCTGGAGGAATACAAAGCACATTGAATTGCAGAAGTTTTTATAATAACGTTGTAAATATTACATTTTATGACTTCAAAATGGTAAATTTAAGATAATTTTTCAACAAATCCTTGAAATACTTGAATGTGCAACTGTCTAATGCCACGAGTAATCGGCGGATAAAATATTGTACACTGATTCGGTAGCTTTCCGAGTTTCGTGCAACTATTTTTTGATAGTTACATAATGGAAATTGCCGAATAGATTCAAATTTAATCGTTTATCATCTTTTGTAGATCTGGAGGAATACAAAGCACATTGAATTGCAGAAGTTTTTATAATAACGTTGTAAATATTACATTTTATGACTTCAAAATGGTAAATTTAAGATAATTTTTCAACAAATCCTTGAAATACTTGAATGTGCAACTGTCTAATGCCACGAGTAATCGGCGGATAAAATATTGTACACTGATTCGGTAGCTTTCCGAGTTTCGTGCAACTATTTTTTGATAGTTACATAATGGAAATTGCCGAATAGATTCAAATTTAATCGTTTATCATCTTTTGTAGGTCTGGAGGAATACAAAGCACATTGAATTGCAGAAGTTTTTATAATAACGTTGTAAATATTACATTTTATGACTTCAAAATGGTAAATTTAAGATAATTTTTCAACAAATCCTTGAAATACTTGAATGTGCAACTGTCTAATGCCACGAGTAATCGGCGGATAAAATATTGTACACTGATTCGGTAGCTTTCCGAGTTTCGTGCAACTATTTTTTGATAGTTACATAATGGAAATTGCCGAATAGATTCAAATTTAATCGTTTATCATCTTTTGTAGGTCTGGAGGAATACAAAGCACATTGAATTGCAGAAGTTTTTATAATAACGTTGTAAATATTACATTTTATGACTTCAAAATGGTAAATTTAAGATAATTTTTCAACAAATCCTTGAAATACTTGAATGTGCAACTGTCTAATGCCACGAGTAATCGGCGGATAAAATATTGTACACTGATTCGGTAGCTTTGCGAGTTTCGTGCAACTATTTTTTGATAGTTACATAATGGAAATTGCCGAATAGATTCAAATTTAATCGTTTATCATCTTTTGTAGGTCTGGAGGAATACAAAGCACATTGAATTGCAGAAGTTTTTATAATAACGTTGTAAATATTACATTTTATGACTTCAAAATGGTAAATTTAAGATAATTTTTCAACAAATCCTTGAAATACTTGAATGTGCAACTGTCTAATGCCACGAGTAATCGGCGGATAAAATATTGTACACTGATTCGGTAGCTTTCCGAGTTTCGTGCAACTATTTTTTGATAGTTACATAATGGAAATTGCCGAATAGATTCAAATTTAATCGTTTATCATCTTTTGTAGGTCTGGAGGAATACAAAGCACATTGAATTGCAGAAGTTTTTATAATAACGTTGTAAATATTACATTTTATGACTTCAAAATGGTAAATTTAAGATAATTTTTCAACAAATCCTTGAAATACTTGAATGTGCAACTGTCTAATGCCACGAGTAATCGGCGGATAAAATATTGTACACTGATTCGGTAGCTTTCCGAGTTTCGTGCAACTATTTTTTGATAGTTACATAATGGAAATTGCCGAATAGATTCAAATTTAATCGTTTATCATCTTTTGTAGGTCTGGAGGAATACAAAGCACATTGAATTGCAGAAGTTTTTATAATAACGTTGTAAATATTACATTTTATGACTTCAAAATGGTAAATTTAAGATAATTTTTCAACAAATCCTTGAAATACTTGAATGTGCAACTGTCTAATGCCACGAGTAATCGGCGGATAAAATATTGTACACTGATTCGGTAGCTTTGCGAGTTTCGTGCAACTATTTTTTGATAGTTACATAATGGAAATTGCCGAATAGATTCAAATTTAATCGTTTATCATCTTTTGTAGGTCTGGAGGAATACAAAGCACATTGAATTGCAGAAGTTTTTATAATAACGTTGTAAATATTACATTTTATGACTTCAAAATGGTAAATTTAAGATAATTTTTCAACAAATCCTTGAAATACTTGAATGTGCAACTGTCTAATGCCACGAGTAATCGGCGGATAAAATATTGTACACTGATTCGGTAGCTTTCCGAGTTTCGTGCAACTATTTTTTGATAGTTACATAATGGAAATTGCCGAATAGATTCAAATTTAATCGTTTATCATCTTTTGTAGGTCTGGAGGAATACAAAGCACATTGAATTGCAGAAGTTTTTATAATAACGTTGTAAATATTACATTTTATGACTTCAAAATGGTAAATTTAAGATAATTTTTCAACAAATCCTTGAAATACTTGAATGTGCAACTGTCTAATGCCACGAGTAATCGGCGGATAAAATATTGTACACTGATTCGGTAGCTTTCCGAGTTTCGTGCAACTATTTTTTGATAGTTACATAATGGAAATTGCCGAATAGATTCAAATTTAATCGTTTATCATCTTTTGTAGGTCTGGAGGAATACAAAGCACATTGAATTGCAGAAGTTTTTATAATAACGTTGTAAATATTACATTTTATGACTTCAAAATGGTAAATTTAAGATAATTTTTCAACAAATCCTTGAAATACTTGAATGTGCAACTGTCTAATGCCACGAGTAATCGGCGGATAAAATATTGTACACTGATTCGGTAGCTTTGCGAGTTTCGTGCAACTATTTTTTGATAGTTACATAATGGAAATTGCCGAATAGATTCAAATTTAATCGTTTATCATCTTTTGTAGGTCTGGAGGAATACAAAGCACATTGAATTGCAGAAGTTTTTATAATAACGTTGTAAATATTACATTTTATGACTTCAAAATGGTAAATTTAAGATAATTTTTCAACAAATCCTTGAAATACTTGAATGTGCAACTGTCTAATGCCACGAGTAATCGGCGGATAAAATATTGTACACTGATTCGGTAGCTTTCCGAGTTTCGTGCAACTAGTTTTTGATAGTTACATAATGGAAATTGCCGAATGGATTCAAATTTAATCGTTTATCATCTTTTGTAGATCTGGAGGAATACAAAGCACATTGAATTGCAGAAGTTTTTATAATAACGTTGTAAATATTACATTTTATGACTTCAAAATGGTAAATTTAAGATAATTTTTCAACAAATCCTTGAAATACTTGAATGTGCAACTGTCTAATGCCACGAGTAATCGGCGGATAAAATATTGTACACTGATTCGGTAGCTTTCCGAGTTTCGTGCAACTATTTTTTGATAGTTACATAATGGAAATTGCCGAATAGATTCAAATTTAATCGTTTATCATCTTTTGTAGGTCTGGAGGAATACAAAGCACATTGAATTGCAGAAGTTTTTATAATAACGTTGTAAATATTACATTTTATGACTTCAAAATGGTAAATTTAAGATAATTTTTCAACAAATCCTTGAAATACTTGAATGTGCAACTGTCTAATGCCACGAGTAATCGGCGGATAAAATATTGTACACTGATTCGGTAGCTTTCCGAGTTTCGTGCAACTATTTTTTGATAGTTACATAATGGAAATTGCCGAATAGATTCAAATTTAATCGTTTATCATCTTTTGTAGGTCTGGAGGAATACAAAGCACATTGAATTGCAGAAGTTTTTATAATAACGTTGTAAATATTACATTTTATGACTTCAAAATGGTAAATTTAAGATAATTTTTCAACAAATCCTTGAAATACTTGAATGTGCAACTGTCTAATGCCACGAGTAATCGGCGGATAAAATATTGTACACTGATTCGGTAGCTTTCCGAGTTTCGTGCAACTAGTTTTTGATAGTTACATAATGGAAATTGCCGAATTGATTCAAATTTAATCGTTTATCATCTTTTGTAGATCTGGAGGAATACAAAGCACATTGAATTGCAGAAGTTTTTATAATAACGTTGTAAATATTACATTTTATGACTTCAAAATGGTAAATTTAAGATAATTTTTCAACAAATCCTTGAAATACTTGAATGTGCAACTGTCTAATGCCACGAGTAATCGGCGGATAAAATATTGTACACTGATTCGGTAGCTTTCCGAGTTTCGTGCAACTATTTTTTGATAGTTACATAATGGAAATTGCCGAATAGATTCAAATTTAATCGTTTATCATCTTTTGTAGGTCTGGAGGAATACAAAGCACATTGAATTGCAGAAGTTTTTATAATAACGTTGTAAATATTACATTTTATGACTTCAAAATGGTAAATTTAAGATAATTTTTCAACAAATCCTTGAAATACTTGAATGTGCAACTGTCTAATGCCACGAGTAATCGGCGGATAAAATATTGTACACTGATTCGGTAGCTTTGCGAGTTTCGTGCAACTATTTTTTGATAGTTACATAATGGAAATTGCCGAATAGATTCAAATTTAATCGTTTATCATCTTTTGTAGGTCTGGAGGAATACAAAGCACATTGAATTGCAGAAGTTTTTATAATAACGTTGTAAATATTACATTTTATGACTTCAAAATGGTAAATTTAAGATAATTTTTCAACAAATCCTTGAAATACTTGAATGTGCAACTGTCTAATGCCACGAGTAATCGGCGGATAAAATATTGTACACTGATTCGGTAGCTTTCCGAGTTTCGTGCAACTAGTTTTTGATAGTTACATAATGGAAATTGCCGAATTGATTCAAATTTAATCGTTTATCATCTTTTGTAGATCTGGAGGAATACAAAGCACATTGAATTGCAGAAGTTTTTATAATAACGTTGTAAATATTACATTTTATGACTTCAAAATGGTAAATTTAAGATAATTTTTCAACAAATCCTTGAAATACTTGAATGTGCAACTGTCTAATGCCACGAGTAATCGGCGGATAAAATATTGTACACTGATTCGGTAGCTTTCCGAGTTTCGTGCAACTAGTTTTTGATAGTTACATAATGGAAATTGCCGAATGGATTCAAATTTAATCGTTTATCATCTTTTGTAGGTCTGGAGGAATACAAAGCACATTAAATTGCAGAAGTTTTTATAATAACGTTGTAAATATTACATTTTATGACTTCAAAATGGTAAATTTAAGATAATTTTTCAACAAATCCTTGATATACTTGAAGGTGCAACTGTCTAATTCTACGAGTAATCGGCGGATAAAATATTGTACACTGATTCGGTAGCTTTGCGAGTTTTGTGCAACTAATTTTTGATAGTTACATAATGGAAATTGCCGAATAGATTCAAATTTAATCGTTTATCATCTTTTGTAGGCCTGGAGGAATACAAAGCACATTGAATTGCAGAAGTTTTTATAATAACGTTGTAAATATTACATTCTATGACTTCAAACTGGTAAATTTAAGATAATTTCTAAACAAATTCTTGAAATACTTGCAGGTGCAACTGTCTAATTCTACGAGTAATCGGCGGATAAAATATTGTACACTGATTCGGTAGCTTTGCAAGTTTCGTGCAACTAGTTTTTGATAGTTACATAATGGAAATTGCCGAATGGATTCAAATTTAATCGTTTATCATCTTTTGTAGATCTGGAGGAATACAAAGCACATTGAATTGCAGAAGTTTTTATAATAACGTTGTAAATATTACATTTTATGACTTCAAAATGGTAAATTTAAGATAATTTTTCAACAAATCCTTGAAATACTTGAATGTGCAACTGTCTAATGCCACGAGTAATCGGCGGATAAAATATTGTACACTGATTCGGTAGCTTTGCGAGTTTTGTGCAACTAATTTTTGATAGTTACATAATGGAAATTGCCGAATAGATTCAAATTTAATCGTTTATCATCTTTTGTAGGCCTGGAGGAATACAAAGCACATTGAATTGCAGAAGTTTTTATAATAACGTTGTAAATATTACATTCTATGACTTCAAACTGGTAAATTTAAGATAATTTCTAAACAAATTCTTGAAATACTTGCAGGTGCAACTGTCTAATTCTACGAGTAATCGGCGGATAAAATATTGTACACTGATTCGGTAGCTTTGCAAGTTTCGTGCAACTAGTTTTTGATAGTTACATAATGGAAATTGCCGAATGGATTCAAATTTAATCGTTTATCATCTTTTGTAGATCTGGAGGAATACAAAGCACATTGAATTGCAGAAGTTTTTATAATAACGTTGTAAATATTACATTCTATGACTTCAAACTGGTAAGTTTAAGATAATTTCTAAACAAATTCTTGAAATACTTGCAGGTGCAACTGTCTAATTCTACGAGTAATCGTCGGATAAAATATTGTACACTGATTCGGTAGCTTTGCAAGTTTCGTGCAACTAGTTTTTGATAGTTACATAATGGAAATTGCCGAATGGATTCAAATTTAATCGTTTATCATCTTTTGTAGATCTGGAGGAATACAAAGCACATTGAATTGCAGAAGTTTTTATAATAACGTTGTAAATATTACATTTTATGACTTCAAAATGGTAAATTTAAGATAATTTTTCAACAAATCCTTGAAATACTTGAATGTGCAACTGTCTAATGCCACGAGTAATCGGCGGATAAAATATTGTACACTGATTCGGTAGCTTTCCGAGTTTCGTGCAACTATTTTTTGATAGTTACATAATGGAAATTGCCGAATAGATTCAAATTTAATCGTTTATCATCTTTTGTAGGTCTGGAGGAATACAAAGCACATTGAATTGCAGAAGTTTTTATAATAACGTTGTAAATATTACATTTTATGACTTCAAAATGGTAAATTTAAGATAATTTTTCAACAAATCCTTGAAATACTTGAATGTGCAACTGTCTAATGCCACGAGTAATCGGCGGATAAAATATTGTACACTGATTCGGTAGCTTTGCGAGTTTCGTGCAACTATTTTTTGATAGTTACATAATGGAAATTGCCGAATAGATTCAAATTTAATCGTTTATCATCTTTTGTAGGTCTGGAGGAATACAAAGCACATTGAATTGCAGAAGTTTTTATAATAACGTTGTAAATATTACATTTTATGACTTCAAAATGGTAAATTTAAGATAATTTTTCAACAAATCCTTGAAATACTTGAATGTGCAACTGTCTAATGCCACGAGTAATCGGCGGATAAAATATTGTACACTGATTCGGTAGCTTTGCGAGTTTCGTGCAACTATTTTTTGATAGTTACATAATGGAAATTGCCGAATGGATTCAAATTTAATCGTTTATCATCTTTTGTAGGTCTGGAGGAATACAAAGCACATTGAATTGCAGAAGTTTTTATAATAACGTTGTAAATATTACATTTTATGACTTCAAAATGGTAAATTTAAGATAATTTTTCAACAAATCCTTGAAATACTTGAATGTGCAACTGTCTAATGCCACGAGTAATCGGCGGATAAAATATTGTACACTGATTCGGTAGCTTTCCGAGTTTCGTGCAACTATTTTTTGATAGTTACATAATGGAAATTGCCGAATAGATTCAAATTTAATCGTTTATCATCTTTTGTAGGTCTGGAGGAATACAAAGCACATTGAATTGCAGAAGTTTTTATAATAACGTTGTAAATATTACATTTTATGACTTCAAAATGGTAAATTTAAGATAATTTTTCAACAAATCCTTGAAATACTTGAATGTGCAACTGTCTAATGCCACGAGTAATCGGCGGATAAAATATTGTACACTGATTCGGTAGCTTTGCGAGTTTCGTGCAACTATTTTTTGATAGTTACATAATGGAAATTGCCGAATAGATTCAAATTTAATCGTTTATCATCTTTTGTAGGTCTGGAGGAATACAAAGCACATTGAATTGCAGAAGTTTTTATAATAACGTTGTAAATATTACATTTTATGACTTCAAAATGGTAAATTTAAGATAATTTTTCAACAAATCCTTGAAATACTTGAATGTGCAACTGTCTAATGCCACGAGTAATCGGCGGATAAAATATTGTACACTGATTCGGTAGCTTTGCGAGTTTCGTGCAACTATTTTTTGATAGTTACATAATGGAAATTGCCGAATAGATTCAAATTTAATCGTTTATCATCTTTTGTAGGTCTGGAGGAATACAAAGCACATTGAATTGCAGAAGTTTTTATAATAACGTTGTAAATATTACATTTTATGACTTCAAAATGGTAAATTTAAGATAATTTTTCAACAAATCCTTGAAATACTTGAATGTGCAACTGTCTAATGCCACGAGTAATCGGCGGATAAAATATTGTACACTGATTCGGTAGCTTTCCGAGTTTCGTGCAACTAGTTTTTGATAGTTACATAATGGAAATTGCCGAATGGATTCAAATTTAATCGTTTATCATCTTTTGTAGATCTGGAGGAATACAAAGCACATTGAATTGCAGAAGTTTTTATAATAACGTTGTAAATATTACATTTTATGACTTCAAAATGGTAAATTTAAGATAATTTTTCAACAAATCCTTGAAATACTTGAATGTGCAACTGTCTAATGCCACGAGTAATCGGCGGATAAAATATTGTACACTGATTCGGTAGCTTTGCGAGTTTCGTGCAACTATTTTTTGATAGTTACATAATGGAAATTGCCGAATAGATTCAAATTTAATCGTTTATCATCTTTTGTAGGTCTGGAGGAATACAAAGCACATTGAATTGCAGAAGTTTTTATAATAACGTTGTAAATATTACATTTTATGACTTCAAAATGGTAAATTTAAGATAATTTTTCAACAAATCCTTGATATACCTGAAGGTGCAACTGTCTAATTCTACGAGTAATCGTCAGATAAAATATTGTACACTGATTCGGTAGCTACGAGATTATTATTCATAATATTCTAGAAAAATAAGTGTGAAATAACTTAACTGAAGCCTTTTTACTAACGGTGCGTCTTGTAAATCGCAATGGCGGAAGAAAGCACCCTCCAGTTTGAATAATAAAAATAAAATGTAAAAGGGAAATACCGAGATTGGAATAGAGACCAAGTGAGCTCTTTGAGTCGAGAAAAATACCGTTTCGGTTCGAAATGTGAGTTGGACTGTAATTCAGGTGTGCTGGACTAAAAGAGGTCACCGTGGAAATTGCATTTGGCCGTGATGAAAGCGAAACGGTCTCGACTTAATTTTCATTTGGGTGACACAACATAATTTTTTTGTTTATTTGCACACGCACCCGGCAATTCGTTTAATTGTCCTGAGTTAGCGCCGTTTTTGCCTCTTAATCGCGGTTTGCGCTTGGACCAAGTCCCATCTGCTATTTCTAATTTGTTTTGAAGTGAAAGATTCTAACTGTCGCTGACAGGCCGGTTAGAAGTTCGTGTTCCGAAATAAATCCAGGCTATTTCACAGCTCGTGCACATCTATTAAGTCCCTTGCACTGTTAATTCGTGCTGCAATTTTCCGCCCGATTTTTTCAATCTCCAAAACGACAACTTAAACGTCGAACGTGAAATCGACAAATCCCGGTAAAATTGATGCCACCGCGCCGAGCCCTGTCAATTTTATTCGACGATTTTAAAAGCTTCTTGCTGTATACACAGTATTTACATAATACCCCTAACAGCGCGAACGGTTAACAATAAAGTGCCAAATCGAGCAACACGCCGAAGCAGCGCGAATTTCTTCACGCTAATTGTTAATTTGCTGATTGAATGTCCCTAATAAAATTTAACTTAACGTTATAACCGATTCGGGCCGTTTAATCCGAATTTACGGGGACAAGCGCGCATCAAGAGTCCCGAATCCCGAACACAATGCACTTTGTTAATGGAGTTTTGTGGGGCCATATAATTTTATGTGGCGGCGCCTCGCCCTGACATAAAGGATCCTGTCGAACCGAAAATTTAACAGTCGATCTGCGACGTTTTCGAGCTTCATAATCTATCCGAATTTCGCTCAAGAATAGGGCGGCAAATCGTTTGTTAAAAAGGTGGCTTCTTGAAATACACCCAGCGACATCGGAATCGCAACACTATCAATGATTTACATTTTTATAGAATTTTTTAACACCTATTTGGCGCAGTCGGCGGGATTTTGGAAAATGTTTTTTTGATTTGTGATTTTGTGATTTGTCCTGATTTGTCCAATTTCTTTGATCGGATTGCTTCTAAGGACGTTAATTTTCTTCTGCTGAGCGGACACTTTACTTTAACAGTTTCATTTTCGCCAATGACACCACAAATAATCCACAAGGATATATCACTTGTTGAATGGATTCGGAAAACTCTATGATTGTCGCCGGTTCATGTTCAATCAAAGCAGTGCTGGCTGATGAAAAAATTTTGACCACAAAACCGATTCTCTCTGGTCTTTAGTAATTTTATCATGATGTGAATATTATGCGCCATTTACAATACAGACTCCTTTGATTACAACAACATGCAACATGCAAATTCCTTAAACGACAAGGAAAAAATAAATACTCGATAAAGAACACGGTTGATTCACACGACAGTCACGTGTAGAAGGATAGAGTGACATATAAATATTTAGTCATATTTTATCAATTTAGGTACATTTGCTTAATGATAACATAAAATAACATAACATAAGTAATAACTAGAATAAATAAAATAACTCATTAAGAGAAGAAGAAAGCGGAGCTGTACCAAGAACACTAGCAACGTTGCCTCTCCGTATAGCCAAACTTATTCGTTGCTTCAAATATGTTTTGGCTTGAGGAATTCCCGTTGTTTGAACAATACGCCTCCCCAAATCTTCAAGGAAAGAAAGGGCATCAGCACTCCAAGGACCTAAAGTTTCCACAGCGAAGGCGACGAAAAAATAATCATCAGAAATTGACTTATATATTTTTTTCTTAACATTTTCTGCCAAGTTTGCAGCAGATCTTGCAGAAAATGAAGAATCAGTCAAAGGAGAAGGGGCAAGTGTATCCTTACAAGTAAAATCCCAAACTAAAGATTTACCTACTTTCCATGGAATAACTGTAATACCATCTGGACGTTTGCCATCATCCCTCAGAATACTAGGTTCAAGGATACAAGGGATGTTGGCAGAAGAGAAAGCACGTTTAATAATGTCATTAATACAGCTGTGACGAGAGAGTCTACCAGCACTTTTAATGCACGATAAACCACGATGACCCAACGAGTCTACAGAAGAACCGCACAAGCAGATATGAGGATGACAGAAATTGATGCCCAATCTAAGTGAAATTGAAATTTGTAAAAGTTTTTTTTCTAAAAGAGCACCTAATTTACAAGATGGAAGAGCTTCAAGCCAAGCTCCAGATTCAAGTTCAGATCCAGCTAATAAGATAGCTTATTGTGTGATATTTGAGGAAGATAATAAATTTTGAAATATTTTCTCACAGGTAAGTTCCAATTTCTTTGAATAGAAAGCTCTTTTGGAAGTAAAGACGAATTAGAAATTTCCTTCCAATAATCAACAGCCTCGTTGAGGGATGTAATTTCAAAATTAGAAGAACTAGAAGGTAGAATGGACATAATAAGTTCAGAATTAGAAAATATAGAAGACAAAAAGGCAGGCGAGGAAATATCAATTATAGACCTTATACCTAATCCACCAAAACGGATTGATAATTTGGCTTCGAGTCCAAGATCTTATTGTAAATTCAATATTCAAATTTTTTTAGAAAGAAGAAATAACAATATTATCCAATTCAAGACACTCATTGTTAAATTTCCAAAAAGAACAACATCTAAGATTATAAGTGAAATTAGGTATCCAAAAACAATGCATAAACTAATATGAGGATTAATAAATTTGATATATTTTTAGCAAAATTTATTTGTTATTTTAGCCATATTTTTACAACAAAGAACAGCCAGTGTTGATCCTTAAATACACAACTTGGCCCGCATGAGGGTTACTGTAGACCATGCTGAAGCTAGTGGCTTTGTGATTTCCCCCAAACATTCTGATTCCCAATGATAAATGGTGACTGGACCAAATACCGACCCCAAATGGTACGGAAAAATTTCCGACCTATCTTGGAACAGCCGGGTTTCTATTAATTATGCAGGATTTCTTTATAAGCGTCGCGTTTTAAGGATTACACCTGCGTCCCCTCAAATGGGATGGGATGAAACGGGAAATTGCGGTTTGAACTAGCCCCTAAAACTTTCTATAAAAAAGGGGGATGATTGTTTTCGCCGAGGGGTAATTACGGTGATGAATGGTTAGCGACGTTTAAACAATGATAAACGACGCGTTAGATATTTATAAGCATTTCAAGATATTTGATTTTTGTGCTCCATCCCCTCGCGGCTCTGATCGACGCTTCAGGGATAATTTTCTTTGATTAATTGTATCGTTCTGTCTTGTAACAGATGCGCGCATAAATGTAAAAGGTATTGTTGAATGTTTACAGAAAGGCCGCAATTAATCACGGGGCGGAATAAAAACCCGGCCGCACTTATTTCTGAGTATTTAAAACGCATTACCGCTAAATCCGGGGTCCGGACTTTTCCGCCCTGCGAAAATTACACAAAAATAAATGCCGGCGCACATTTGGCCGGATTTCGGCGAACAAGTTCGGCATTAGCCTTTTTAGATTATTATATGGCTTCATCCCCCGTTAATCCGGCGGGAGTTATGAGTCTACAAGACTTCAAGGGCCCGGATTACGGCGGGCTGAAACATATTTTGACGTGATAACCGCGGCAAAAAATCGGGACCCCATTAAGGCGGAAGTACACTGGATTAAAACAACTCCTCAATGGAAAAATCCGAAAAAAATACCACATGTCGCAGAAATATATAAGTTGGAAAGAGAAGACATTTAGTGTCATCTAGCGGCAGAGAGAAATGTCCTAATACACAGAAAAATTGCTATCTAAGAATTTTTTAAAAACCCACTTCTTACATTAAGAACTGATAAAAGTCTTGTATTTAGCACGATTCTGCTTGCTTGCTATTATTTGAGTAAGTACGGTGATTCTCAATTTGTGGCGACCTCACTGAAGATTTTGTTCGAGATGAACGTTAGGTCCAAGGGTTCTATAATACAATTGTTTAGAAGCCTTGCGCTGGGCGGATACAGTAGTACCGAATGTTGTAAATTGCTTTATGACCGACATTTTTTCTGCAAAGGACTGTTTACTGACAATAGATAAATTACTTTAGAATTTCTTACAAATTTAGTTGAACAATGTTACACCAAACTTGATTTGCAGTAAGAAAATACATATTACGGTGTGCATTTTCTGTATTTTTATTGTAAAATGAATTTTTAGTAACTTACATAATTAGTGAATGTTTAATTGTGAAGAAATGGGAAATATTACAATTGGTTTAATGTGCCGAGATGAAGATGTTAATTCAATGCAATATTAATAAATGTCGATCAACAAATTGATCAGTTTCAAAGACCATTTCTAAAAATGTTACTGAAATTATGAGGATTTTCTGATTCTGCGTGTGATAAATTCGCATGTAAGTAAATTTGTTGTAATCATAATTTTCCCCACACTTTTAGCTTACCGAATGAATTTTGTAAAAGTTCTACAAGCTTTTTCAATGTAACAGCTATTAAACAAATTGTTTTTTAGTTTATTTCCATCGGAGCGAAAAGCAAGAAGAGATAAAACGAAAGAGACATGCAAACCAGTTGTTTCTATAACAGTATTAATAGCAATATCAAAAATAGTAAAACAATAATTGTAGAACTCATCAATATTCACAACTTTTCCTACTTCATTCTTTTTGTAATTTTAAAAATAATGGAGTTCTTCACTGAAAAAAATGCTACTTAAGAATTTTTTAAAACCCCACTTCTTACATTAAGAACTTATCAAAGTCTTGTATTTGGCACGATTCTGCTTGCTTGTTATTATTGGAGTTAGCACGCGGATTCTCAATTTGTGGCGACCTCACTGAAGGTTTTGTTCGAGATGAACGTTAAGTACAAAGGTTCTATAATACAATTGTTCAGAAGCCTTGCGCTGGGCCCAGCTGGGCGGATGCAATTGTACGAAATGTTGAAAATTGCTTGATGACCTTCTGCGAAGGACTGTTTACTGACAATAGATAAATTACTTTAGAATTTGTTACAAATTTAGATGAAAAACGTTACACCAAACTCGGCTTGCAGTAAGAAAATACATATTACGGTGTTCATTTTCTGTATTTTTATTGTAAAGTGAATTTTTAGTAACTTACATAATTAGTGAATGTTTAATTGTGAAGAAATGGGAAATATTACAAGTGGTTTAATGTGCCGAGATGAAGATGTTAATTCAATGCAATATTACTAAATGTCGATCAACAAAATGACCAGCTTCAAAGACCATTTCTAAAAATGGTACTGAAATTATGGGGATTTTCTGATTCTGTGTATGATAAATTGGCATGTAAGTAAATTTGTTGTAATTATAATTTTTCCCACACTTTTAGCTTACCGAATGAATTTTGTAAAAGTTCTACAAGCTTTTTCAATGTAACATCTATTAAACAAATTGGTTTTTAGTTTATTTCCGTCAGAACGAAAAGTAAGAAGAGATAAAACAAAATTGACATGCAAACCAGTTGCTTCTATAACAGAATTAATAGTAACGACGAAGGTAAAGAAATAATTTTGATCTTCTTTTATACAGTTAGTGTTATTTATCTATCTTATAACAAATTTTACTTTTTAGCGGATGTAGAGCTCTTTGTAAGAATTGAACAAAACACAAGTGTGACTGAAGTACGCGGATTTTGTGAAAGGAAATCTGCATAAAGTGGAATGGTCATTATTGAAGCATTCAAACTGGTCTATATTGGTAAATTTTTATAATAATATAGCCATGGTACAATGTAAACATTCCGTTTCTTTGTTTTTAGATTGATGTAGATTTTGACCAATTATTTCTCGAGAAAAACAATTTATTTGTGTGGCGGCCAAAATTCATTGAGAAGTTTAATGACTTTGACGAACTTCCATTTCATATACGTACATCTGTTACCAAATGATAATGTGGTTCTTAAACTGAAAATGTATTTTTAAACAGGACGTGATGTGATGTTAAATTTTCCGCTACTAATAAAAATGTGTATGAGAAATAACTTTATATTCTAAAATTCCTTCAATTCAAACATTCCACTCCACAATTCATAAAAAATAGAAAAAAATTATTGTATTTACAAGTTCTTGTTTAATATAATAAGGCCATCTTCAGTTCTTAAATTAGAAAGCACATTAATTAAGAACATTCTTAAGTAATTAAATAAATGTTCTTGAAATTCTTAAATGTGAAACTTATAAAAGTTCTTAAAATTAGAGCGACCCTTTCTTGAATTTGTCACGAAGAATCAACGTTCTTGAAATTGAAAATGTCACGTTCTTAAATTTGAAAAATAAAATAAACATTCTTGAAATCAAGCATGACCCACCCTTAAATTTAACAAGAAGAATGAACATTCTTAAAACTCAAGAATGACCAATTCTTGGGCCAAAATTAAGAATGCCCAACTTTAAATTTAAACCAGAAGTTTCTTACCTATAAGAATTTTATTTTTCTGAGTGTAGCAAGTTCCACTAAATATGTAAGCAATATGCGCTCGTGTCGCTACAACTCAACCCCATGAGGTTATAGAGTCGACCATAAACCCACATACTCGCGATGTAATTTGTATTTTATATGAGGACCGTCGCTGCTTAATAACCTCCTCGCAGGATGGTGCCAGATTCGACTGTTGTTTTATTCACCGCGCCAACAGTTCCCGTTTCTGCATATCTGAGCGCCCGCCGGTTAATTAGCGTCTTGGCCAAAGCAAAAAAAATCAGCAGTCCTCGTACGGAGGGCCGACAACTAAACAAACTTAAACTCTCGTTAAATTGTCTTTAAGCTGTTCGTGTGATCGCCTATCAGAATCGTGTCGTGTTACACGACCCTTTTACCGAGTCATCAATCTATAGCTAACCCAGTTGGCCGCTTTTTCATCCCTCATCTTTTTCCTATTTGTCTTTGTCCGCCGAAATTAAAACACCGGCCCCGGGAATCGATCCCGAAACCTCAAGAGTAAATACGCTTATGACTGACAGTATCATTTAGCGATCGTCGCAATTAACCCCCGTGACAATCACCGATTCCATTCGAAAGTTAATGAACGCGTTGCGCAAACTGCAATCCGTTTTTTAATAGAATAATCAACGAGCGGGTCACACAATTAATTGTCAGCGTTCGGAAGCGGAATGTTTGCTTTTTAATCTTTCAGGTTTTTTACATTGACTCATTCACACAAGTTGATGTTTAAAAAATTTAGAACTTTTTGATGCGCAGAAATGTTAATTTCGGGTTAATTTCCCCTGTAAACCATCAACCAAAATTGCAATAAGAACAAATTACTTCTGAAGCGTTTACGAATTATTAAAATTATCAATTCCCGCTACAGGAAATGGCACTTGCAGGTTCCAGTTACAAAATTCCTGAACCTGCAGAAATATTTTTGATTTAATTTCTAAATTTGTGGTGTTCGCTTAAAAACCATCGACCAAAATTAGAACAACAAATTATTTTTAAAACTAATTTTTAAAATTACCGATTCCTGCTATTGTAAGTGACGCTTGCAGGTTCAAGTTAAAGAATTCATAACTTCTGAACCTGCAGAAATATTAATTTTAGATTTATGTCTTCCATTAAAATTTATCGACCAAAATTAGAAAAAAACAAATTATTTTTAAACTATTGCAAAATTTTAAAGTAACTAATTTGAATTACTTGAAGTGATAAGTTAAAGAATTCAAACTTCTGAACCTGCAGAAATATTAATTTCAGATTAATGTCTAAATTTATAGTATTTACTTAAAAACTATCGACTAAAATTAGAACAAGAGCAAATTATTTTTACAGCTAATGTTTAAAATTACCGATTCCTGCTATTGGAAGTGACACTTGCAGGTTCAAGTTAAAGAATTCATTACTTCTGAACCTGCGCAAATATTAATTTTAGATTAATGTCTAAATTTATAGTATTTATTTCAAAACCATCGACCAAAATTAGAACGAGAGGAAATTATTTTTACAGCTAATTTTTAAAATTACCGATTCCTGCTAGTGAAAGTGACACTTACAGGTTCAACTGCAAAAATATTAATTTCAGATTAAAGTCAAAATTTAGAGTATTCACTTAAAAACGATCGACCAAAATTAGAATAAGAACAAGTTATTTTTACAGCTAATTTTTAAAATTACCGATTCCTGCTATTGAAAGTGACACTTGCAGGTTCAACTGAAGAAATATTAATTTCAGATTAAATTCAAAATTTACAGTATTCACTTAAAAATCATCGACCAAAATTAGAAGAAGAGCAAATTATTTTTACAGCTAATTTTTAAAATTACCGATTCCTGCTATTGGAAGTGACAATTGCAGGTTCAAGTTAAAGAATTCATAACTTCTGAACCTGCAGAAATATTAATTTCAGATTAATGTCTAAATTTATAGTATTAACTTAAAAACTATCGACTAAAATTAGAACAAGAGTAAATTATTTTTACAGCTAATGGTTAAAATTACCGATTCCTGCTATTGAAAGTGACACTTGCAGGTTTAACTGCAAAAACATTAATTTCAGATTAAAGTAAAAATTTAGAGTATTCACTTAAAAACCATCGACCAAAATTAGAATAAGAACAAATTATTTTTACAGCTAATTTTTAAAATTACTGATTCCTGCTGTTGGAAGTGACACTTGCAGGTTTAAGCTAAAGAATTCATCACTTCTGAACCTGCAGAAATATTAATTTCAGATTAATTTCTAAATTTATAGTATTTACTTAAGAATCATCGACCAAAATTAGAACAAGAGCAAATTATTTTCACAGATAATTTTTAAAATTACCGATTCCTGCTATTGAAAGTGACACTTGCAGGTTCAACTGCAAAAATATTAATTTCAGATTAAAGTCAAAATTTAGAGTATTCACTTAAAAATCATAGACAAAAATTAGAATAAGAACAAATTATTTTTACAGCTAATTTTTAAAATTACTGATTCCTGCTATTGGAAGTAATACTTGCAGGTTCTAGTTAAAGAATTCATTACTTCTGAACCTGTACAAATATTAATTTCAAATTAATGTCTAAATTTATAGTATTTGCTTAAAAACTATCAACCAAAATTAGAACTAATTTTTAAAAGTACCGATTCTTGCTATTGGAAGTGACACTTGCAGGTTCAAGTTAAAGAATTCATTACTTCTGAACCTGCAGAAATATTAATTTCAAATTAACTCCTAAATTTATAGTAGTCCCTTGAAAACCACCGACAAGAAATTATTTTTAAAGTTTTTGAAGTTTTTAGCGATTCATTTGCGGCATCAACTTTAAAAAACATTTTTTTGAACCTTTTGCGATTATTTAAAGTTGCAACTTTCCAAATCGAATCAAATGCAACATTAAGTAAAAAAATGCATAACTTCTAAACCGGTGAAGATTCTGATGTCGAATCACTTTTAGAATTTAAAACACACTTTAAATAAAGTGCAGTTTGAAAGTAAGACAAGAAATAAAAATCTGAGATTTTTTGCGAATTTTTAAAGCCACCCATCCCTTGTTCTATGCAACATTAACTTCAAAAACTCAGAACTTTTAAACTTTCAGACTGTCTGAAATAACTTTCGGCGTTTAAAATACACATTCACAAACTAACGCTCAAAAATGGAAAAAAGGAAGTTCTTAAATGACATTCTAAATCAACTAAATATTTTCGAAAGGGAAGTGAAAACATTGCGGAAAAGGGTCTATTTTGCGTTCCGCAATTAAACCAATCGCGGATTTCATTTGCATGAAATCCGCCTTTTTTGAAACTGGAGCAAACTGTCTGGAAAGTTGAAAGACATGCAAAAATGACCGTAGCGTTACGCAAAAAAGTCATCGAAGGGACGACCTCCATCCCCCCTAAGTTACTGCGAGAAGTTTAACGTTGCATGCCATCTAAGAAACGATAAATGTAAAGTTCCGCGAGGAAGGGATTTCGCTTCATCCCGGCGATAGCGCAGACGAATTTTTCCCGAAAATTTCGGACCGGAACCGTCGTCACATTAACGTCACTCTAAGATTTTCAATACATGTAAAACGCAATTCCTTTTTATACCTTTATTTTTAATTTTGAAAAGGAGGTCGATACTTCATCTTACAGAGAATACCAATCTACTTTGAGCTGACCCCAAGCCTTAATTGAATAATCATAATTAACCAAGTTATTAATTAAAACATCAAATTCCGAAATTCCTGTTTATGTCTTCAGTTATCAAAATTTTGTATTAAAATTTTTTGGATTCGTAGATTAGACTTTTTTATTTTGAGCTAACCCCTGTTTTAAGCAACGCAATAGTTTTTGATTTATTCAGTGTTCTTTAGATCAAGAACCGAAATTGAAGTAGCTAATTTTTTGCCGATTTTCGAGCTACATCAAAAAGATTTACAACTTCCTAGCAGGTAATTATGGTTTCCCAGCAGGGATACTTTAACAGCAATAATATCCGAAATACTTTTAAAACCAGGTTTCGTTTTCAAAAAGTATATTTGAAATAATTTATAGTAAAGACTTTTTTTAAAAACAAGCGTTTATTAGGACGTAGTAAAAATTTAAAACTAATTTTGATATTGGCCTAAATGATTAAAAATAAAGACACATTTTAATAAAAGGTTGTTTTATTGGAAAAGTTTTTTTACTATAAATTATTTTTTAGTCTTGGACAATTTTAATCTTTATTATCTACATTAACTTAATAGGATATAGATTCAACTCTAAGGTCATATTAATTTTAAAAATCGCTCGTGAAGACCTCTTTAAATAAATGAATGAGAATAAGCTTAAATTATAATTTCTTTCCAAAAAAATTGTTTGACTTTTTTATCCCACATTAATTAAAAAAAATAAGCTGCAGTGGTAATAACTTATAATAAGCTAAAACTACAATTTTCTGTAAAAAAAAAACTGTGCGGTAAGGGGTTATGTCAAAAAAATGTGAAATTGAATTTAAAAATTAAGCTTAAATTGCAATTTCTTAATTAATTAAGCTGTAGGGTTAACGACTTATAATGTTATTGTCAATGGAATCTAATTGGCTTGTTAGCAAGAAATAGATTTTACCCCAATTTAATTTTTTTGTACGTAGATAGCATCATTATACGTTAGATGGAAAGCTAATTTCCAAAGTATCAATTTGGACCTTGGTCAAGTCGTGCATAACGCGGTCCAATTTTCTGTAAACAAGAACTGAAATTGAAGTAGCTAATTTTTGCCGATTTCCGAGCTACGTCAAAAAGATTTACAACGTCGCAGCAGGTAATAATGGTTTCCCAGTAGGGATACTTTAACAGCAATAATACCCGAAATACTTTTAAAACCAGGTTTCGTTTTCAAACAGTGTATTTGAAATAATTTATAGTAAAGACTTTTTTCTAAAAACAAGCTTTTATTAAGACGTTGTAAAAATTTAAAATTAATTTTAATATTGACCTAAATGATTAAAAATAAAGACACATTTTAATAAAAGGTTGTTTTATTGGAAAAGTTTTTTTACTATAAATTATTTTTTAGTCTTGGACAATTTTAATCTTTATTATCTACATTAACTTAGTAGGATATAAATTCAACTCTAAGGTCATATTAATTTTAAAAATCGCTCGTGAAGACCTCTTTAAATAAATGAATGTGAATAAGCTTAAATTATAATTTCTTTTCAAAAAAATTGTTTGACTTTTTTATCCCACATTAATAAAAAAAAATAAGCTGTAGTGGTAATGACTTATAAGAAGCTAAAACTGCAATTTTCTGTAAAAAACACTGCGCGTTAAGGGGTTATGTCAAAAAAATTTGAAATTGAATTTAAAAATTAAGTTTAAATTGTATTTTTTAAATTAATTAAGCTGTAAGGTTAACGACTTATAATGTTATTGTTAATGGAATCTAATTGGCTTGTTAGCAAGAAATAGATTTTACCCCAATTTGATTTTTTTGTAGGTAGATAGCATCATTATACGTTAGAAGAAAATCTAATTTCCAAAATATTAATTTGGGGCTTGGTCAAGTCGTGCATAACGCGGTCCAATTTTCTGTAAACAAAAACTGTGCCTTGAGGGGTTAATCTTTTACTCATTGTGTTTTAATTTATTAATAAATATTAGTCCTTTCGAATACGAAATTCGCCATCTGTTCCGAGTTCTGAACAGAATTTTCCAGAATAAGTAACAAAATTTTTTGACGTTCGACAATACAACCTTTCTTCAGACAGGCTATTTTGCCTAAAATTTTAACTACAGCCAGCTGCATTCCATTATCTGTTTGTTTGCATATTGTAACAAATTGACAAAAAATACAGTAACCGCAAAATTATTAAAAGAACGCGTACATTTCAAAATAAAGATTCTGATTTTGGTGATATGGAGATAGATGATATCCCGGATGTCATTAATAGAATTTACAACGGCTAAAAATCAATTTTTAAAAACGATTTTCGATATAGATATAAATTACGTTGAAAAAATACTCGGGATCAACATACTAACCCATTTTGGCATAAATTCAGGCATTGCAGAGTAACTCAGTAATAACAAAACTTCTTTACTAACAATAAGTAAAGAAAATTGTTAAATTTAACAAATTCTTCTTGCATATTATTATTTTACTTTATCGTTCTAAATTTATTGAAGATACAAAAATTTTTGCATCTGTTGAACAGCTGTATTGGAATGCAACCCCTCGAAAGCCGTTTTCATTGTTACACATTATCCACTGCACTTTACCGTAATTATGGTGATATGTGGATATAAAAAAGTCTGAGGTGTTGCCTGCATTAAGGCGTACCCTAAAGCATTAAAAATTAAAGGGTCTGTGTCTTAAAAATTTGTATTTGTATTTGTATTTGTATTTGTAAACAACGCGAGCGGCGGAAAGATGCGGCAATACAAAAGGTTTAGGGGTTGATAAAGCGACTCGGCTCTTTGATGTCAAACACAATAACACTAGTCGGAGTTGACACGCGGCTACAATTCCCGTTTAAGTTCGATTATAAATTCGAAGCGGGTCGTCGGACTAAATAAAACCGCACTAAATTTCAGCTTTCCGAGTGGTACACGGAAAACTTCTCTATTAATTTCCCGGATAAGAAAAACACATCGGGACCGAAACGCTGAGCATGCAAAGTTTGAATTGCATTAGGTAAAGTACCCTAATAACATAAATGGGGGTATCTTTCGTATGTAGCGTCGGTGGGCGGTTAACACCGGCGCTGTTATATCGTCATCGATATTCAATAATGGAATTCTCTGGAGTGCATTCGATCTTTCCCTGCAAACTCAATCTGTGCGAATTAATTTGCCCGCGGACTCGGTCGGGGTGCATACGTCGAGGGCCGCAAATTGCCGACGAAGGAACCCGTCGCCGACAATTTACAATAACTCCAATAACCGAATTTAATAATTCGCCAAATTCGTAAACAATTACGATGCAAAATCGACTGACAGCATTAATAAACAGTAATCAGTTTTTAATAATTGTTTGTTGAAATTGATTTCGCCGCAATGTGAACATTAATGTGATTTTTGCCTGAAATCGTTGGTTACAATGGAAATCGCGTTTTTCGCATTCAGCATTGCAGCGCAAATGAGTATCGATTAAACTCGCTTAAAAATACGTACAGTTCCTGACGCCCGGCTTTTCGGCTTGTGACGGTTAGTTTAAAAATTCACAACTTTCATTCCGTGCAGCTTTTGATCTCCAATCACTTTTAAATTTTAAAGTGCCTCCTCGGCGCAACAACAGAATGAGAAGTGCATCGCAATTTTTAAAGTTGCACCTTTCCGGATCGGAACTATCGAGTTTAAAAATTCATAACTTTTAAACCGGTCAAGATTTTCATCTCGAATCACGTTTAGAATTTCAAGCACGCTTCGGTAAAGTGCAGTTAGAAATCGAGATAAGCTATAAAATGATTTTTTTATGAATTTTTAAAGCTTCCCAAAGTCAAACAACATCTAACCAGCTGAGATTTTGATTTACGAATGTAAAATATAGTTTCATGAACTAATATCTGAAAGAACAGCAAAAATAAACGTTTGAATTTGTTACAATTTTTTTAAGTTACTCGTTAAAACTATAAAGTTTAAAAATTCTTAAAAATCTAACCAATTTAAATTTTGATGCCTAAATACTTTAAGAATGTAAAATATAATTTTGTAAACTAAGATCTCAAAGAACAACAAGAAAAATAAACGTTGGAATTGTTTGCAAATTTTTAAAGTTACTCCTTGAAACTATAAAGTTTACCAATTCCTCAAAATGTAACCAATTTAAATTTTGATGCCTAAATACTTTAGGAATGTAAAATATGCTTTTATAAACTAACATCTAAAAGAACAACAAGACAAATTGACGTTGAAATTTGATGCAAATTTTTAAAGTTACTCCTTAAAACTATAAAATTTAAAAATTTCTAAAAATCTAACCAATTTAAATTTTGGTGCCTAAATACTTTAGGAATGTGAAATATACTTTTGTAAACTTACATCTACAAGAACAACAAGAAAAATTGACGTTGAAATTTGATGCAAATTTTTAAAGTTACTCCTTAAAACTATAAAATTTAAAAATTTCTAAAAATCTAACCAATTTAAATTTTGATGTCTAAATACTTTAATAATGTGAAATATACTTTTGTAAACTAACATCTAAAAGAACAAGAAAAATTGACGTTGAAATTTTGTGCAAATTTTTAAAGTTACTCCTTGAAACTATAAAGTTTACAAATTCCTGAAAATCTAACCAATTGAAATTTTGATGCCTAAATTCTTTAGGAATGTGCAATATACTTTTATAAACTAACATCTAAAAGAACAACCAACGTTGGAAGTTTTTGCAAATTTTTAAAGTTATTCCTTGAAACCAAGTTTACAAATTCCTGAAAGTCTAACCAATTTAAATTTTGATGCTTGAATACTTTAGGAATGTAAAATATACTTTTCTAAACTAACATCTAAAAGAACAACAAGAAAAAGTGACGTTGAAATTTTTTGCAAATTTTTAAACTATAAAGTTTTTACAAATTCCTAAAAATCTAAACTATTTAAATTTTGATGCCTAAATACTTTAGAAATGGAAAATATACTTTTGTAAACTAACATCTAAAAGAACAACAAGAAACGTAAACGTTGAAATTTCTTGCAAATTTTTAGAATTACTCCTTGAAACTATAAAGTTTACAAATTCCTGAAAATCTAACCAATTTAAATTTTGATGCCCAAATACTTTAGGAATGTAAAATATACTTTTGTAAACTAACATCTAAAAGAACAACAAGAAAAATCAACGTTGGAAGTTTTTGCAAATTTTTAAAGTTGCTCCTTGAAACCAAGTTTACAAATTCCTGAAAGTCTAACCAATTTAAATTTTGTTGCTTAAATACTTTAGGAATATAAAATATACTTTTGTAGACTAAGATCTTTTATATCTTGATGTCTAAATACTTTAGGAATGTGAAATATACTTTTGTAAAGTAACATCTAAAAGAACAACAAGAAAAATAAACATTAGAATTGTTTGCAAATTTTTAAAGTTACTCCTTGAAACTATAAAGTTTACAAATCCCTAAAAATCTAACCAATTTTTTGATATCTAAATACTTTAGGAATGTAAAATATACGTTTGTAAATTAACAACTTAAAGAACAATAGGAATTGGAATTTTGGAATTTTTCGCAAATTTTAAAGTTACTCCTTAAAACTGTAAAGTTTAAAGATTCCTGAAAATCTAACCAATTTAAATTTTAATGCCTAAATACTTTAAGAATAAAAAATATAGTTTTGTAAATAAATGTTGAAAGTTCTTGTAAATTTTTAAAGTTACTACTTGAAACTATAAAGTTTACAAATTCCTGAAAATGTAACCAATTTAAATTTTGATGCTCAAATACTTTAGGAATGTAAAATACACTTTTGTAAACTAAGATCTCAAAGAACAACAAGAAAAATAAACATTGGAATTTTTTGCAAATTTTTAAAGTTGCTCCTTGCAACTAAGTTTACAAATTCCTGAAAATCTAACCAATTTAAATTTTGATGCCTAAATACTTTAGGAATGTAAAATATACTTTTGTAAACTAACATCTAAAAGAACAACAAGAAAAATAAACGTTGGAATTTTTTGCAAAGTTTTAAAGTTACTCCTTGAAACTATAAAGGTTACAAATTCCTAAAAATCTAAGCAATTTAAATTTTGACGTCTAAGTACTTTAGGAATGTAAAATATACTTTTGTAAACTAACATCTAAAAGAACAATAAGAAAAATAACGTTGGAGTTTTTTTCAAATTTTTAAAGTTACTCCTTGAAATTATAAAGTTTCAAAATTCCTAAAACTTAATCAATTTACATTTGGATGCCTAAAAACTTTAGGAATGTAAAATATACTTTTGTAAACTAACTTCTAAAAAAACAACAAGAAAAATAAACGTTGGAATTTTTGTAAATTTTTAAAGTTACTCCTTGAAACTATAAAGTTTACAAATTTCTGAAAATTTAACCAATTTAAATTTTGATGCCTAAATACTTTAGGAATGTAAAATATACTTTTGTAAACTAGCATCTAAAAGACAACAAAAAAAATAAACGTTGGAATGTTTTTTTTTGGCAAATTTTTAAGTTACTCATTGAAACTATAAAGTTTAAAAATTCCTGAAAATGTAACCAATTTAAATTTTGATGCCTAAATACTTCTGGAATATAAAATGTACTTTTGCAAACTAACATCTAAAAGAACAACAAGAAAAATAAACGTTGGAAGTTTTTGCATATTTTAAAGTTACTCCTTGAAAATATAAAGTTAACAAATTCCTAAAAACTAACCTATTTAAATTTTGATGCCTAAATACTATTAGAAATGTGAAGTATACTTTTGTAAACTAACATCTAAAAGAACAACTAGAAAAATAAACGTTGGAATTTTTGTAAATTTTTAAAGTTACTCCTTGAAACTATAAAGTTTACAAATTTCTGAAAATTTAACCAATTTAAATTTTGATGCCTAAATACTTTAGGAATGTAAAATATACTTTTGTAAACTAGCATCTAAAAGACAACAAAAAAAATAAACGTTGGAATGTTTTTTTTTGGCAAATTTTTAAGTTACTCATTGAAACTATAAAGTTTAAAAATTCCTGAAAATGTAACCAATTTAAATTTTGATGCCTAAATACTTCTGGAATATAAAATGTACTTTTGCAAACTAACATCTAAAAGAACAACAAGAAAAATAAACGTTGGAAGTTTTTGCATATTTTAAAGTTACTCCTTGAAAATATAAAGTTAACAAATTCCTAAAAACTAACCTATTTAAATTTTGATGCCTAAATACTATTAGAAATGTGAAGTATACTTTTGTAAACTAACATCTAAAAGAACAACTAGAAAAATAAACGTTGGAATTTTTGTAAATTTTTAAAGTTACTCCTTGAAACTATAAAGTTTACAAATTTCTGAAAATTTAACCAATTTAAATTTTGATGCCTAAATACTTTAGGAATGTAAAATATACTTTTGTAAACTAGCATCTAAAAGACAACAAAAAAAATAAACGTTGGAATGTTTTTTTTTGGCAAATTTTTAAGTTACTCATTGAAACTATAAAGTTTAAAAATTCCTGAAAATGTAACCAATTTAAATTTTGATGCCTAAATACTTCTGGAATATAAAATGTACTTTTGCAAACTAACATCTAAAAGAACAACAAGAAAAATAAACGTTGGAAGTTTTTGCATATTTTAAAGTTACTCCTTGAAAATATAAAGTTAACAAATTCCTAAAAACTAACCTATTTAAATTTTGATGCCTAAATACTATTAGAAATGTGAAGTATACTTTTGTAAACTAACATCTAAAAGAACAACTAGAAAAATAAACGTTGGAATTTTTGTAAATTTTTAAAGTTACTCCTTGAAACTATAAAGTTTACAAATTTCTGAAAATTTAACCAATTTAAATTTTGATGCCTAAATACTTTAGGAATGTAAAATATACTTTTGTAAACTAGCATCTAAAAGACAACAAAAAAAATAAACGTTGGAATGTTTTTTTTTGGCAAATTTTTAAGTTACTCATTGAAACTATAAAGTTTAAAAATTCCTGAAAATCTAACCAATTTAAATTTTGATGCCTAAATACTTCTGGAATATAAAATGTACTTTTGCAAACTAACATCTAAAAGAACAACAAGAAAAATAAACGTTGGAAGTTTTTGCATATTTTAAAGTTACTCCTTGAAAATATAAAGTTAACAAATTCCTAAAAACTAACCTATTTAAATTTTGATGCCTAAATACTATTAGAAATGTGAAGTATACTTTTGTAAACTAACATCTAAAAGAACAACTAGAAAAATAAACGTTGGAATTTTTTGCAAATTTAACTGTAAAGTTTAAAAATTCCTACAAAATCTAACCAATTTAAATTTTGATGCCTAAATACTTTAGGAATGTAAAATATACTTTTGTAAACTAAGATGTAGAAAAACAACAAGAAAAATTAACGTTGGAATTTTTTACGAATTTTTAAAGTTACTCCTTGAAACTGTAAAGTTTAAAACATCCTAAAAATCTAACCAAGTTAAATTTTGATGCCTAAATACTTTAGAAATGTAAAATATCCTTTGGAAACTAACATCTAAAAAAACACTGCGAAACAAAAGTGTCAGAATAGGAAGATTTAAAATCTGCAATATAGGAAACTTCAAGTCAAACATTTCCCCAAAACAAAAGTTTCAGAATTACGAATTCGCTTGTGTAGATTTATACGGTCCTCTTACATTCCTCCTAAAGTTGTTTTTGCGCAGAACATCAATCTGTGACACAAAAATTCACTTAACCATTTCCCGAATTCCCAGCGATTTTTCCTCCTCCGCCGATCAGCGCCGAAAATACAGCGAACGGTTTATTATTCGATCGTTTCCATAAACATGAAGTCCAGTCTCGCATTTCCCAGCCGGAAATTTTTATTCTTATCGCAACAGACCCCCTTCAACGGGGCCGTTCGGTCGTAAACTTACCCCCAAAAAAGAATACAATCAACAGTTTGTCCCGGGGTTTTTATTCGCGGGTCTGTGTTTGTAGTGGGGTAATTGAGTCATGTCGCGCACCTGGGGTGTGCAAATAGCGTCGTGATGTTTGCCACGATGTCGGATTGTATGACAACCGGATCGGTCCCGGTAATAATGGCCGACATTCCTTTGTGACCCGGGTTTAATTTTGAGGAGCGACAATGGGGATGAAATATCTGGCTGAAATCACCGATGTCGACCGAACGTTGAGTAAACTTGCCTCTTTTTGAATAATTAACGCTTTTGATATTAAGTCCTCTTTGTGGCCATCGCGGAATAATGCAACAGTGTTCCCTTTCATATTAACGTAAATAACGAAAATGCGATGAAACCGGCGGTGGGTAGCAACGTCCTTGCTCCCTTTATATGTGGCATTAAACAGAGTTATGATGCTCTAACGCATTCCAAAAACTTGTCGAGTGCTGAAAAAAACACTCGCTCATTTTACGATTGTGTACGTGCCGGAATTATTGCTGTACGCGAAAAACAGCGTTAATAATGTCGGGGGATGAAAATAACAAATATGATGCGCGTTAAAAATGTGATGATTTTATATGCACACTGAAGGAAATAGTCAGTTTAATAGTAAAAAAACGCGTATTTGCAGCCGATTTTATTATTTATTTATGTTTAAGTATTTAAATTGTCAAAAAGAACACTTTATTAACTACTACCAATTCTCATAAATCCATTTATTTTTTAGAAATAAACTATTTATTAAGTACAACAATGGGTATTTGTTTATAATAATTAAGGTGTTTTATGTGTAATGCATACTATTTGGTACTAATCCCACGTAACACATGTACATCCAATGGACGTACATTGGATGTACACAAACGGATCACTGTACGTCCAATGGACGTGCAATTTGAGACTAAATTGGACGTACATCAGTACGTCAGTTTGTGGACGTTTTTGGGACTACATTTGGGATCTTTTCGAACGTTCAATGTACGTCCATATCGTGCCGGTTCCTGGACGTTCATCGACAAACGCTTATTGGACGTCTTTGGGATTGTAAACGGATTCGTTTTGGACGTTCACTGGACGTCTTATGTATATCCATTTGCACCCGAATTATGGACATTAATGGACGTACTTATAAACGTTGTGGGATTAAAAAATAAATAAATAAATAATGGAATAAAGCATATATTCGAAAATAAATAACCTTAAAAAAATTTATAAATTCAAAAATTGTTACACTAACGAACTTTAACAATTAAAACTAACCATTAACACATTAAATAACATGAAACTTGTTCTTAAAAAATACGTAAGAAGAAATATGTAAATTCAAAAATAATTTGCAGTGAACAACTTTACCTATTTAACTGTAACTATTAACAAACTAAATAACTAAAAAAAAAAAAAATAAATACACGATAAAAAACAACATAGAACTAATAAATAAGTTAAAGAATTTCAAAATTAATAAAAACTCTAAATTGATATCCTTCGATATAACAAATTTATACACAAATATTCCACTAAATGAAACAATTGAAATAATAAAAGACAAACTGTATAAAAACAATGTTGATGACATTTACATTAACCAAATGGGTGAAATTATAAAAACTATTTTAAATCAGAACTATTTTCAGTTCAATAATAAATTCTACCAACAAAAAGATGGGTTAGCAATGGGATCACCACTGTCAGGGATTATGTCCGAAATTTTCCTACAACATATGGAAGAAAAAATCATGGGTGTACTTGAGGATAAATATAAAGTTAAGAAATGGTTTAGGTATGTAGATGACACATTTATTGTCACTGAACACGAAGACCCAAAAGAAATTTTACAGTACCTAAATACTATTCATACAAATATTCAGTTTACCATCGAAACAGAAATTAATAACGCTATAAACTTTCTTGACTTAACAATTACCAAACAATACAATAGATTGGAATATAGTATTTTCCGCAAACCAACCCATACGAATCAAATTATACAAGCTGATTCTAACCATCCATATGTACAAAAAATGGCAGCATTTCATTATTTAATACACAGACTATACAACATACCAATGAACAAGTCGAATTTTGCAAAAGAACTTAACATTATTAAGCAGATTGCATACGAAAATGGTTATAACGAGAATTATAAATAAATTCAAATACAACAGAAGTAAGCAGATTAACAAAAGTGATAATGAAGATAGACAAGTGAGCGACAACAACAGTAAAAAATGGGTTAAATTTAATTACGTTGGACCGGAAACTTATAAAATCGCAAAAATCTTTAAGAAAGAAAATATTAATGTGACTTATGAAACGAATAATAAAATAGAAACAGTATTAAAAACTAGTTTAGAGCAGAAAGATACATACAATTCTAGTGGCATTTACTCTTTAAAATGTAGTACATGTAAAAAGAAATATGTCGGACAAACCGGAAGAAACTTTCATACGCGATATAGAGAGCACATAAACATGAGAAATGAAACATCAAATTATACAAAACATCTGATTGAGGAAAGACACCTACATGGTCCAATACAGGAAACTATGGAAGTTGAGAGAGTGATGCAAAAAGGAGCCAAGATGAATATCGCAGAAACATTATGTATATATAAAAACAAAAGGAACAATCAAATAATAAATGAGCAAATCCATACAAATAATGACGCAATTTTTAAGCTAGTATACAGAATAAAACAACGCAATACGGACGAATTCCATAAAAATTCTTTAAATGCTTAATAAGGTGCCTATGTGAAATCGGATCAGTGTGAGTTGATTGCTGAAGAAGTGTAATACGAAACTGAGAAAAATAAATATTTCAGTTCAATCAACCACCCTCAGACAATATTTTTTAAAAATGTGTTTAAAATGTGTTTTTAAAATGTGTTTTTAATGTAATGTATTTAAATGTGACAAACTTTAAATTTAAATTTAAAGTGAAAAAAAATTCAAGGATATGGAAAATGTAAGTTAAATTAATTAAAATATTTAAATCCATATCGGGAAAAAAAACTCGTTTGAGGATACATAACTAGAAACTTAACCTTAAAAAATATGTATATTCAAAAATAATTACCGTACAGAATTTAATTAATTATTAACTAATTAAACAACTAGAAACATTGTAAAAAAAATCATTTCAAAGCAACACCGGTCCTTATCCACCATTTTCCCATTGCAGCTTTCTAAAAAAAGAAAATATTACACAACTTCTTTAAAATCATTTTAACTTACCAATATAATCAAAGCTGCAATTACACTGTTTCTCTCGGTCCTTGAATAATACGATTTGGGTACATTATTATCAAGTATTATAAAGCGGACTTGGGATTTGTTTTGTAAATTCATAATAAACTATTTCTGAGTTACCTAAAACACGTAAAAAATAGTAAAAAAAATAACTTAAATACATTGTCATTTTTACTTACAGCAGTCATGAGATTTTCATGTTGTACATTAAAATTCGTGTCGATTCGTCACCGACGAGCCTTGCCGCAACGAAAATTAACCCGTTGCAACTATTGCAATGAAATTCAACTACACACATTTGTAACAAACAAAACTAACAATTCACATGAAAAATTGGTTAATGATAACGTCAAATTGCAACGAACTGTTAACTTTGGGTAAAGCGCATCGAACCTGTTTTATTTTCACTTCTAATACAACTGTTGTATTAGAAGTGAAAATAAAACAAGTTCGATGCGCTTCACCCAAAGTTAAGTAAAACCAGATGTCTTTGAAAAAAAATATCTCGGTATTGTGACGAAATCGGCGTCAGTGGGACCGAACAATTCATTTGCGTTAAAACCAAATGTTCAGCATATTGACCTGTATATAAGTTACTGCAAAGACGGTAATTCTTTGCCTCAACTGACTTTCCAAACAAACCCAAGGTTACGGTCACAAGAGTAACTGTCCATATGGTGCGTTTATACAAAAGTTAAAGTGCTTTTATAGGAGCCCAGTCAACTTGTACACCGACCTTCTGCAAGGTTGGGCCTCCATTGTGTATAAATTGACTGGACCACTATAAAAGCAGAATTAAACTGAATTATAATTACAATTAACCAAATATTTTGATCTGAAACCAAGTGCGATCATCAATCCACCTATTTAACTGTAAATTCGAAGTGCTAAATGCAAGGGCGGTAGGATAAGCACTAAATTAAAAAATGTTTGCAATTGATTTAGTTATCAATTTAATTCCCAGAAATCACTTTCGCCCCATTCTACGGTATTGTATTTATAAATTTGTATCCAAAGTTGTATTTCGCATTTTACATACAACTTGCTTAAAAATCGATCAAAAGTTTAATTAATAATTCATTAGAAACTCCTTATCTCGTAGATCTAATCAGGATATCAAAACAACGTATTCTTCATAAACTCAACGGACCGATCGAATTAAGTACATGAATGTACGTCCAATGGACGTCCATATTGATCCGTTTATGTACTGTCCGTTTATGTACATGAATGTACGTCCAATGGACATCCATGTTGATCCGTTGATGGACGTCCAGATTAAGTCCATAAATGTACATCCAGTGGACTTCCCATTTATAACCATTGCTGTAATGTACATTTATGGATGAGCTTGGACGTCCATTGGACGTCCATTATAGATCCGCTTGTGGATCGTCCATAAATGGATAAGAAATGGACCAGCATGTACGTCCATTGGACGTCCTGTGTTACTTGGGTATTATTAAAAATCCAATTTATAAAATATTTATTAATAAATAATGAAGGGTTTATAATAAATATTTCCCGCATATTATTTGTTATTATTAATATGCTAATTTAATATTGTTAACTGAAATTCATTAGTAAAAAACAATTTATATTAAAATGATATAAATAATTAATAAATCTTGGTTGTATTATTATTTACTATTATTAAACGTATATTTAATGTCAACAAATATTTATGAGAGAATATTTATTAATAACAAATATATTTGATTTTAATAAACATTTATTTTTATTAATAAACAACTATTCCTCCAAAATAAAGCAAATTAAGACTGAATAATACATTTATTTGGTGTAACTAAACATGCGTTAACTATTACCAAATTCTTTTTCGTTTTTAATAATTGCTTACTTTATTATAAATAACAATGTATTAGAAGTAAATTAAGCTAATTGAAATCGTATTAATAAACTGTCAGTTAATGGTAAATAAACATTTGGTGGGCCAAATATCAATCAATATTTGTTAATAGTTAACGAAGTTGTCTTGTTATTAACAAATTTCTCGCTTCTTTTCTCTCTGTACATTCAGAATTAATTTTATTGCAAACTGTTGTCGTGGAAAATTAGCGGCCCATACGCAACGCACGTAGGGCCGGTGATTTTGTTTATTGGCAATCATGTTGGTAGTAAGAAAGTTCCGGCACATAAATATGTGCCCGAAATCGAATCCGACTTTGATGAATTTTTTTGGTCTGAAATTTGTTTTTATTTGTGTTCTCATGGCTTTTGATAAAGCACTTCAAATTGTGAAAGTGATTTCGTAACAGAATTTGAGGCCGGTTCGTAAGTTATGAATTTTTAAGGTTCCAGTTGTGTTCGGCAATGTCGAGTCGGCGAGGGGCGTCTTTAAGCATTCGTAAAAAATTCAGGAAAATTTTCCTTCTTGTTCTAGTTGTAGTTGTCGACTTCTGAAAGTGTGTTTCAAGTTTAAAAAGTGGTCGGAGATTAAAATCTTTGCGGGTTCTTAAATTATGAATTTATAAACTTTGCGTTGCACGTTAGTCCAGTCATTTTAGTATTCATTTTGTAAAAAATTTCAAGTGAAGATTTTCTTTCGGGATTTTCTTTGTATCGCCATAAGAAACAACGTAAAAAGGCCATGTTTACTCAACTAAATCCAAAACGATATGGCAGACCAATAGTAATACACAATCTTATAATCTAAAATGTTGAAACTTAGGATACCAACTTAATAAATGCTATTCTGACTCGGAACCTTAGATTCTGACTCAGATAAATCGTATTCTGACTCAGATAATTAGATTGTAACTCAGAAAAATCGTATTCTGACTCAGATCAATCATATTCTGACTCTGCAAATTAAATTCTGACTGAGACAAATCATATTCGAACTCAAAAATTAGATTCTGACTCAGACAATTAGATTCTGACTCAGAACAATCATATTCCGACACAGACAAATCATATTGTGACTCAGAAAATTAGATACAGACTCAGAGCAATCATATTCTGACTCAGACAAATCATTTTCTGACTCACAAAATTCGATTCAGATTCAGACAAATCATACTTTGACTCAGAAAATAATTAGATTCTGACTCAGAACAATCATATTCCGACTCCGACAATTAGATTCTACCTCAGAATGACGCTTGGGTTGTTGAGTGGGGGGGAACTGATGACAAAGTTGGTGGGATCATTTAAAACGAAGCGATGTTATATCGATAATTGAGTACAATTGAGAAAGTTGATGTGTGTGCTTAGTTCCTTCGAAACTATTGTATATAATGGAGGCGATTGTAGATATGCAAGGTTTCAAGACATATCTCAACAAATTTGTCTTGAAAGAGTTTGCTGTGCTCTCAACTATATTGCAAGTATATAAATGCGTCATATTGTTTGTATAATGCACTTTCAAACTTTCTTAGCCTCACATCTCGAAAATTGTAGTAGATTTTAATAGTAAACAAATTTTATAATAACCGAAAGCAAAGCAAAGAATTCGTGAAACCACGGCAACAAACCGCGAATTTGTTATCAAGCGCGAATCCAACGTGGAAACGAACCGGCCTTGCTTATCTACTCATTTTACATTCCAGAATTAATCAGCGATGAACGTTTTAAAGGCTAAAATATTAAAAGCACTCTCCTGAAATTTAAACAAATAGCGAAAAATTCCGGCCTCGGAATTATTGCATTCAATTAACTTCCGGAGATAAATATTCGCCACCTTAACGCAGCAGTTAGGCTTAATTAAAATATTCACGACCTGAAGAGCAGCCCTTAGAATTTCAATATCCAGCGCCGTTTTCAACTCGGAATCGCGAAAGCTTGTGCAAATACTCGGGGTCCGGAGAAAAAAACCCTCCAACTTATCTACTTTACGGAGGAATTTGCGGAACGTGTAGTTTTCGAGAGTTTCGCAAATCGAAGACGACGAACCGACTGCGCAATGATCCTCAAGAGCGCCATTTGTCTCAAAGTTCGAAATTCGAAAATCCCCGCAGAAACCGCGAAATAAAACCGGCGGCGTGCACTGCCCGCCCCACTTAAAAGTGGTTTAATGTACTCAGATGAAGATGTAATTCAATGCAATATTATTAAATGTCGATCAACAAAATGATCAGTTTCAAAGGCCATTTCTAAAAATGGTACTGAAATTATGGGGATTTTCTGATTCTGTGTGTGATAAATTCGCATGTAAGTAAATTTGTTGTAATTATAATTTTTTCCACACTTTTAGCTTACGGAATGAATTTTGTAAAAGTTCTACAAGTTTTTTTTAATCTAACAGCTATTAAACAAATTGTTTTTCAGTTTATTTCCGTCGGAACGAAAAGTAAGAAGAGATAAAACGAAAGAGACATGCAACCCAGTTGTTTCTACAACAGAATTAATAGTAACATAAAAAATAGTAAAATAATAATTGTAGAACTCATCAATATCCACAACTTTTCCTACTTCACTCTTTTTGTAATTTTAAAAATAATGGAGTTCTTCACTTAAAAAAAATGCTACTTAAGAATTTTTAAAAAAACCCACTTCTTACATTAAAAACTTATAAAAGTCTGGTATTTAGCACGATTCTGCTTGCTTGTTATTATTGGAGTAAGCACGGGGATTCTCAATTTGTGGCGACCTCACTGAAGGTTTTGTTCGAGATGAACGTTAGGTACAAGGGTTCTATAATGCAACTGTTTAGAAGCCTTGCGCTGGGTCCAGCTGGGCGGATACAATTGTACGGAATGTTGAAAATTGCTTTGTGACCTTCTGCAAAGGACTGTTTACTGACAATAGATAAATTACTTTAGAATTTCTTACAAATGTAGTTGAAAAACGTTACACCAAACTTGGCTTGCTTACTTTTCTGTATTTTTATTGTAAACCGAATTTTTAGTAACTTTCATAATTAGTGAATGTTTAATTGTGAAGAAATGGGAAATATTACAAGTGGTTTAATGTGCCGAGATGAAGATGTTAATTCAATGCAATATTAATAAATGTCGATCAACAAAATGATCAGCTTCAAAGACCATTTCTAAAAATGGTACTGAAATTATGGAGATTTTCTGATTCTGTGTGTGATAAATTCGCATGTAAGTAAATTTGTTGTAATTATTATTTTTCCCACACTTTTAGCTTATCGAACGAATTTTGTAGAAGTTCTACAAGTTTTTCCAATGTAACAGCTATTAAACAAATTGCTTTTTAGTTTATTTCCGTCGGAACGAAAAGTAAGAAGAGATAAAAAAGGGACTTGCAAACCAGTTGCTTGTATAACAGAATTAATAGTAACGACGAAGGTAAAGAAATAATTTTGATTTTCTTTTATACATTTAGTGTTATTTATCTATCTTATAACAAATTTTATTTTTTATCGGATGTAGAGCTCTTTGTAAGAATTTAACAAAACACAAGTGTGACTGAAGTACGCGGATTTGCGGAAAGGAAATCTGCATAAAGTGGAATGGTCATTATTGAAGCATTCAAACTGGTCTACATTGGTAAATTTTTATAATAATATATCTGTGGTACAATATAAGCATTTTGTTTCTTTGTTTTTAGATTGATGTAGATTGTGGCCAATTATTTCTTGAGAAAAAAACAATTTATTTGTGTGGCGGCCAAAATTCATTGAGAAGGCTAATAACTTCGACGAACTTCCATTTCATATACGTACATCTGTTACCAAATGATAATGTGGTTCTTAAACTGAAAATGTATTTTTAAACAGGATGTGATGTGATGTTAAATTTTCACCTACTAATGAAAATATGTATGAGAAATAACTTTATATTCTAAAATTCCTTCAATTCAAGCGTTCCACTCTACAATTCATCAAAATTAGAAAAATTTATTGCATTTCCAAGTGATTATTTAACATAATAAGAAGGCCATCTTTAATTATTAAATAAGAAAACACATTAATTAAGAAAATTCTTAAGTAATAAAATAAAAGTTCTTGAAATCAACATGACCTATTCTTAAATGTAAAACTTATAAAAGTTCTTAAAATTAGAGCGACCCTTTCTTGAATTTATCACGAAGAATCAACGTTCTTGAAATTAAGAATGCCCCGAATTGACAACAAGAATGAACATTCTTAAAACTCAAGATTGACCAATTCTTGGGCCAAAATTAAGAACGCACAATTTTGAATTTAAGCCCGAATTTTCTTACCTACAAGAATGTTTTTTTTTTTTTTTTTGGGCTAATTTTCGGGGGCGAATTAACGTGAAATTAATGTGGCCCCACATCAAACTGCATACAAATTGGCGGAATTAACGGCGGCGCACAGTTAATTATGACGGTAACAAGAGGCCCCTTGTTGATGCGGCGAAACCGCGCCGACAAAATTCGCATACATTAAATCGATAAATGACGAAGGAAATTAATTGTGATTGATTGGACGCGATACATAACTGAAAAATAAGCGAGAAGACGGATTAACCGCGTCAAACATTAAAATGAACGGAAGTGATTGATGACGCAGCAAGTAAAAATCAGATGCGAAACAAAAAACGCAAAAAGGTTGCCCCGCATCTCCACCTTAATTTGATTTGTCACTTATCGTACGACATGCAAATGTCGGACTGCACAGAGGTGCACAGTTCGCCAATAATTAATTTTCTTTGTGTCCCGCACACAGAAGAGCACCGCTCCGTTAAACGCTGTTATGTGCCGCAATTTAAATACGTTCCCCGTTTAAAACATTCATTTGAAAACTAAACATATGATAATTTATGCGCTTAACTGCAAACGCTGCAGGCGACGCCGCGCCGTTTTCCAAAATTAATTTTAATGGAAAGTTCTACCTATCCAGACTGGCATCGTAATGAAATCTGACTCAGATCAAACTTGGAAACGTTTTAGAACACGAAAAAATGAGGACAACAAAAGTTCGGTGTCTACAACTTTTCTTATGGAATTGTTTTTATTCCAAAACAAAATTATGTCGGATTTATTCCCTCAACTAAAAATATTCCAAGGCCTTTAAAAAAAATTCTTCAGCGATTTCAAAAAATTATAACTTAACAATAGTGCTAACAAAATAGCAGAGGTTTTCAGTGTCCGCAACTTTTCCTACAGATTGACTCTTCTGAAAAACAATTAACTATTCGGAACTACAATGAAGATGTTCTAATTGACTAATCTGAAACATAATGGACGTTTACTGAAAGACAATTAACAAAGTGAACTACAAATGACTAATCTGACTTACAATAAATTAATGTCGACTGAAAAACAATTAACTATTCTGAAAAACAATGAACATTTTCCAAAAGATAATTGACAATTAACCAATTCGAATTACAATCGCTGATCTGACAACTTCTGAAAAACAATGGATGTTTTCTGAAAAAGAATTGACTAATTTTAATTAGAATTGACGACTTCTGAAAAAAATTGGCTAATCTGACTTACAATAAATTAATGTTATCTGAAAAACAATTGACTATTCTGAAAAACAATGAACATTTTCCAAAAGATAATTGACAATTAACCAATTCGAATTACAATCGCTGATCTGACAACTTCTGAAAAACAATGGATGTTTTCTGAAAAAGAATTGACTAATTTTAATTAGAATTGACGACTTCTGAAAAAAATTGGCTAATCTGACTTACAATAAATTAATGTTATCTGAAAAACAATTGACTATTCTGAAAAACAATGAACATTTTCCAAAAGATAATTGATAATTAACCAATTCGAATTACAATCGCGGATCTGACAACTTCTGAAAAGCAATGAATGTTTTCTGAAAAAGAATTAACTAAGTTGAATTACAATTGACAATTTCTGAAAAACAATTGACTAATCTGATTTACAATAAATTAATGTTATATGAAAAACAATTGTCTATTCTGAAAAACAATGGATGTTCTCTGAAAAAGAATTGACTAATTTGAGTTACAATTGACTACTTTTGAAAAACAATTGACTATCTGAAAATCAATGGATGTTTACTGAAAGATGATTAACCAATCCGAATTACAGTCACTACTGAAATACAATTGACGAATCTGACTTAAAATAAATAAATTTCTTCCGAAAAACAATTGACTATTCTGAAGAACAATGGACATTTCCTGAAACACAATTGCCAATTAACCAATTCGAATTACAATCGCTGATCAGACATTTTCTGAAAAAAATTGTATAATCTGAAAAACCATGGATGTTCTCTGAAAATGAATTGACTAATTTGAGTTACAATTGACTACTTTTGAAAAACAATTGACTATCTGAAAAGTAATGGATGTTTACTGAAAGATAATTAACCAATCCGAATTACAGTCACTTCTGAAATACAATTGACTAATCTGATTTACAATAAATTAATTTCGTCCGAAAAACATTTGACTATTCTGAAGAACAATGGATATTTCCTGAAACACAATTGTCAATTAACCAATTCGAATTACAATCGCTAATCTGACACCTTCTGAAAAACAATTAACTAATCTGAAAAACCATAGATGTTCTCTGAAAAAGAATTGACTAATTTGAGTGACACTTTTGAGAAACAATTGACTATCTGAAAAACAATGGATGTTTACTGAAAGATAATTAACCAATCCGAATTACAGTCACTACTGAAATACAATTGACTAATCTGAAATACAACGAACTAATCTGAATTAGAATAATTGATTCTTTCTGAAGAACATTGAAATGCTTTCTGAATTACAATTGATACTTTCTGAATTGACCTCGGGTGAAAAAATGAACTTTTCTTACCTGCTGTAATCTTCAGGAATGAAAATGTAGTCATAATTAAAAATCTTTGTTAATCAAAATTTTAAATTATTGATATTTTTTAGTAGTTGAAAAAATAGTATACGCCTAGCTGCATGCGGGAAGTGAATGTCGTACATTGTGAGATATATTGTGAGCGACACTAATTAAAAAATATTATTTTTCCAGCGAGACTAATCAGCTAAACGTTTTCCGATTTTTTTCAGGCTGCGAAAAGACCAACAGACGCCTGGAAAAGCACGCAATCAAATATTAACTCTCAAATTAAGCGTCGGCAATTTTTTTTTGATAAACATCAAACTTAAGGCCGTAACTTTCGCAGCGCCAATCAGTGTGAACGGCCGAAAAAACTTTTCCTGCGGATTTTTAATAAATAATGTAGAACCGGCGAATTTCCGGTATTCCCGGGGTTCTTTAACCCTTGGGTCCCAATCAGAGAATGGCTCTAACAGACTGAGAGACGTACAGTCGCTGAATAATTAGTGATATATTTGCACAAAGACGAGTTAACTGGGAGACTGCGCGTTAATTATTTCGAGGCTTTCTTTGTTGATCCAATGAATTTTAATTAAGTGTGTTGTACCGGGCAAGGTCGTCAAAAAATTTCCCGAACCGATTTTCTCCCGAATTTAATTACGGAATTTTATCCGGCTCGCTCAGGTCTTCTAATCTTTTCCCTCAGACATCAAGAACAGAATTTTCCATAATCCGCTCGAGCATCATTCGAACAGAAAATCCTCCATCGATTCATTGTTTCCGAATGAAAAACCGAGAGCTGAAATTTAGCAGTCGGCGAGCGATATTTCTCGGACGGTTCGATTCTCAACATATATTTTTACGTTATGGATAATATTATTATTAAATAATAATTATCTTATACAAATATTTTACACATTTGCTTAACGATAACAAAATAACATAACATAAGTAATAAATAGAATAAATAAAATTACTCATTAAGAGAAGAAGAAAGCGGGGCTGTACCAAGAACACTAGCAACGTTGCCTGTTTTGGATTGAGGAATTCTTCAAGAAGAGAAAGGGAATCAGCACTCCAAGGGCCCAAAGTTTCCACAGCGAAGGCGACGAAAAAATAATCATCATCATATTTTTTTTCTAAAGATTTTCTGCCAAGTGTGCAGCAGATCTTGCAGAAAATGAAGAATCAGTCAAATGAGAAAGGGCAAGTGTATCCGGTCTGGTTGAAATTTTTTAGAAACGTCAAAATTTACCAATTGAAGATTTTTGTAATTTTTTGCTCGTGAAGCGTTTATAGTAATTATTAGAAGCAAATAAGTTTCATTAAATTTTCGTAAAGTCGCGAGACGGATTCCATCAGTTTATTTGTAAAGTTACGGCGAAAAATGTAAAAATTTTAGAAACGTCAAAAAATTATTCAATATACTACTTTGATTTTGATAGTAAAAATTCTAAGCCTCCTAGGTTTCAAATTTTTAATTATTTATTTATTTCTTTTAATTATTTTTTGAATCATATTTAACCAATCTTATTGAGTCATTTAGGTTGTAACGAACATCACAATTAAAGATGCAAGTTCATGTGAAGCCTTGACAGCCAGAGGGTCCATTACCAAGGGGAGTCAAGGGATGCCTTCTTCACAATTCAATCTAAGATGATCAAAGAGGGAGAGAGTGATAGAGAGTGTGAATGATAGGTAAAGTAGGAAGAAGATGAAATGAGTAAAAGTGTGTGTGAAAGCAAACTAATAAGAGGCAATTTTTGATGATAGAGGGAGAAAGTGATAGAGAGTGAGAATGATAGGTAAAAGGGAAAGAAAACGAAAGGTGAAAAAGTGTGAGTGAAAGCTTACCAAAAGGTGTGATCTAATGATAAGATGTAAATGGAACTAAACAGTCACTCATCTCGAAGTAATACTTGACGTAATGTTAATGTGGTTCCCGTAGTGAGGAAGACGTATGGGGGAGGAAGTTAGTAGTCACACAGGTTACCTCCTCTTAACAAAAAAAAAAAAAAAGTGTATCCGTACAAGTAACATCCCAAACTAAAGATTTACCTACTTTCCATGGAATAACTGTAATACCATCTGGGCGTTTGCCATCATCCCTCAGAATACTAGGTTCAAGAATACAAGGGATGTTGGCAGAAGAGAAAACACGTTTAATAATGTCATTAACACAGCTGTGACGAGAGAGTCTACCAGCACTTTTAATGCACGATAAACCATGATGACCCAACGAGTCTACAGAAGAACCGCACGAGAAGATATGAGGATGACAGAAATTGATGCCCAATCTAAGTGAAATTGCAATTTGTGAAAAGTTTTTTTTCTAAAAGAGTACCTAATTTACAAGATGGAAGAGCTTCAAGCCAAGCTCCAGATTCAAGTTCAGATCCAACTAATAAGATAGCTTTTTGTGTGTTATTTGAGGAAGATAATAAATTTTGAAATATTTTCTCACAGATAGGTAAGTCCCAATTTCTTTGAATAGAAAGCTCTTTTGGAAGTAAATACGAATTATAAATTTCCTTCCAATAATCAACAGCCTCGTTAAGGGATGTTATTTCAAAATTAGAAAAAGTAGAAGGTAGAATGGACATAATAAGTTCAGAATTAGAAAATATAGAAGACAAAAAACAAGCGAGGAAATATCAATTATAGACCTGATAACTAATCCACCAAAACGGATTGGTTATTTTTCTTTGAGTCCAAGATCTTATTGTAAATTTAATATTCAAAATGTTTTCCAAAGAAGAAATAACAATATTATCAAATTCAAGACACTCATTTTTAAGTTTCCAAAAAGGACAACATCTAAGATTATAAATGAAATTAGGTATCCAAAAACAATGGCGGAGTAAAAATAAACTAATATGAGGATTAATTTTACATAGATTTGATGAAAGAAAAGAGGATGAATTATTTTTTTTTAGAAATGAATGGAGGAATTACTGTATCGAAAATATTACAACCAAGAATAAAAAGGTCTTCAACATTAATAACGTGAATACAAGGAACTAACAATTCGAATCTCTCCAAAATTGAAGACTTGTCTAATTCCGAAACATTATTAAGGAAGTAAAGTTCGCATTTATTGAAATTAAGAACCAAACCAATTTTCTTAACTTCGGAAATTATCGATTTGTTTATTTTTCTCGCGTTCGGCACAATTAGATCGAAAATACGTCATATCGGGAACGCTATAAATTACATAAATTGTGAGCGGTGACAAAAGGGCGTGGGCGTGTTCGTAACTGCGAGTTTCTCGTTGCTAATGTGAAAGTTTGATGAGGCCGCCGCGGAAGGGGGCGGGCGTCGAAATGCGCTCTCAAGAAATTCGAACGTTGGCTTTCGATAAATTTAGCGACGAGCCAAAAAAGTTTAACGGCGTATCGTAAAAACATCCGATGACCGCGTTTGTCATTTTTACCGGCTCAAATTTCGGTACGCAGGTGCGCTTTATACCGAATTATTCGGATGCCGTGCCGGAATTAAGCGAGTTTTCTTGCAAAATGCAGGGTCTCCATAAATTACCGTTTATTTACTGGCAGCTGCTCTTTGGAGGCAACGCGCGTTTCGTTGCAGGGCAGGCGTCGTATATTAATGCACATTCTCAGTGGACCCGCTCAATTATTCCTCAAGCCGCCATTAAGGCGATTTCGCCTATTTAAATCTAGAGCCTCCGAATGTGGTGTTTTATTGACATTATACCACTCATAGTGCTATTTTTCCCTATCCTGACGACCGCTTAATAAATCATAATCAGCACTGGACAAAGATATGTGATAATCCCACGTGCCATATTGACTAGAATGTGATTAATAAGTGATAATCCCGCGTGCTGCTCCGCAAATCTAGTATACCGTGCTGTCAACTGAAATATCACAGTTACAAAAAATGGCGCGTTTCGGTGATTGTTTGTTAAACAATATTGATGAAAAGATACAAAATCATAAACCGTGTAACACTGTAAAATCTCACAAATATATTTGGGCCCAATTTACCGAGTTTTGCGACTCTCTGAATTACATTTTGTCCGAAAAAGTATCAAATTGTTCATTCGTGATATAATCTGACGAATACAATTCGTGGAATCGTGATTATTGATAATCGCATGAATTGATGCACTCAACATGTTAAATAGTTTCACTCCTCTTCGAGTCGTGAAATTAATTTTTGTCATGTTTCGTGTCTCAACTGATGCGACCGAATAAAAAAAATTTGCATAAAAAAGACATTGGTAAAAATAGGGATAGGTTCCATACTTTCCTAAAATCGCATAAAACCAAAGCAACCAATTAAAAAATAAATAAAAATCGCATAAGAACACACCGCATAAAAAAGGGCTGGAATGTTCGCGAAATTAGGCCTTCCAGTAAAGAAAATAATAGCAAAAAGTCATTTATTATAGTAATTATTGTACTTGGGGTATGTAATGCAAATAAGGCGACTCATACATTTTCGAATTACCACGTTTTTAGTACATCTAATTATAATTTGTCTATATTTTACTCAGCGTATGGTAACTTTTATGCAACATAAAGTTGAATAAGTAACCGATTTGTTACTCACATTGATTTTGCTTCGAAGGGTACTACATTTGTAGTGGCCAACTGTAAACCGTCAAAGGCTGAAGTTTTATGGTTAATTTTTACTGATTGGCAACTAAAACAATATAAATGAACACGAAGTAATTCATTTATTTAATCCAAACATATATTAATTCTTTCATCAAAAATTTAAATAAAAACAATTGTTTTGACTATTCTTAATTTCTAAAAATTGTTTATTTATCCATCAAAAGATTAGAAATAATTAAAAATCATCTTGCAGGGAGCAAAGCTAAAATAAATAAATATGTAAAATATTGTTGTGAATAATTTTAAGAGAAAATGATTGTTTAGTCAGCATAATTATTGCAAGTAAGGGGTTAAAATTTTTATACCATCATTTGGACAATTAAAAACCTCTCACAATCATGACAAAAAAATATAAGTTGCTATTTCAAAAGAAAGATGTCATTATTTTGGAAGATGTGAAATTGAATTTAAAAATGAAGTTGTTTTTGGATTTTGGTCAAAACTCAACAGTTTCAGATATATCGAATTCTTGTGTTACTTTGGTCGGTACTATATACACAAAAATTAACGAATGAACATAAGAACAAACCATCATTTGTACTTATTATAATTTCAAAATTTTTGATAAATAGTAGGAAAATAGAAGGTTCTTAATTTTTCTCTCATCTTATTGAAAAAATTATTATCGTGCGAAATATTTTCATAAATCAACCCTTTTCGCATCCATACAATAAAATAACAAAAGTCTTTATCAGTCACATGTAATCGACCCTGCACTTGAAAATAATAATTGTGCGTCCTTTTCAATACAAACTGTCCCGATTTAAATTCCATATAAACCAAATTTTTTGATTGGATTGCTTACCGTGCCGTTTTAGCCGAATCAGTTGCAAATTTTTCCAAAAACTGAGGACGTGTTTTTTTGCGTCGTTCTGGAATCCATAAAACCGATTCTCTCTGGTCTTTAGTAATTTTATCACGATGTGAATATTATGTGCCATTTACAATACAGACTCCTTTGATTGCAACAAAATTTGGACCAATTAGTACTTTTGCTGGACATGCAAATTCCTTAAACGATAAGGAAAAAATAAATACTCGATAAAGAACACGGTCGATTCACAAGACAGAGTCACGTGTAGAAGGATAGAGTTACATATTAAATACATTTCTCGGCTGTAATTCGCTTTTACAAGAAATAAGTTGTGTCACGAAATTACGGCAGTTGTAGCAAAACAAAAAATTTCAAATTTGAGCAACGTATTGTGGGTATGTTGAAAAAACTCTCTCGAGAACTCTTGTCTTTAAATTTCAAAAAAGTCAGAATAGCGTCATAAAGTAAAGCAAATAATTTCGTAATTTTCTGAATTTTTTAAGAAAGACCCAAGGGCGTGCCGAAAATTCTGAATGTCACACCCTGAAACTAAACTAGTTTTATCATAATATATTTTTTTCAGCAAAATTTGTTTGTTATTTTAGCCATATTTTTATGACGCTTCTCCTAAAAAAACGGAATCAGTTTTAAAAGTAGCAAGCTGCAATTACCAATTTTTATTTGTTGCTTGTTGCCAATAAAATTCTGCGGCATGCGCAGTTAAATTTGAAGCAAAAACCGAGAGCGTATGCACGGCTTAAGGCCTAAAAGTCTCCAATTTGAGCAAGATGGAATTAATAATTGAATGCCATGATTTAGGCGTCCATCCATTCGTATCATTGGCGAATCGATCACAGAAATCGCGTTTCAACCAGGTCGTGATCAAATCACCCGGTCGCATTTACAATAACGCAATTTCGAAATTGATCGCAAATGGAAGTCCTATTTGGACTGCTGTATCTGATTGACCTACGATAAAAGCATTAAATCAATCACGGGAATTTCTAATGAGAATAGCAGCGCGAGCTAACAACTCTCAAAAAGCGAAAAAAAGCTGTAACTGATCACTGCGAGACGCGCTAATTAAGAATCCCTTGCTGGTTCAATTAAAAGTTATAATTATTGTATCGTTGTTTTTTCGATTGTTAGTGCGGAATTGGCTTCTTGCTAGTGGAAAATTAATTAATTAAACGTCACTACAATGAGAGATATCACAGTCAGGTTCACCCTTATCTGGCGCATTTGCATGCACAGAGAGAAAAGTGGAAAATTTGTTAATAACAAGGCAACTTCGTTAACTATTAACAAATATTAATTAATATTTGGCCCACCGACTGTTTATTCACGATTAACTGACAGTTTATTAATACGATTTCAATTAGCTTAATTTACTTCTAACACATTGTTATTTATAATAAAGTAAGCAATTATTAAAAACAAAAAAGAATTTGGTAATAGTTAACACACGTTTAGTTACACCAAATAAATGTATTATTCAGTTTTAATTTGCTTTATTTTGGAGGAATTGTTGTTTGTTAATAAAAAATAAATGTATATTAAAATCAAATAAATATTTGTTATTAATAAATATTCTCTCATAAATATTTGTTAACATTAAATATACGTTTAATAATAGTAAATAATAATACAACCAAGATTTATTAATTATTTATATCATTTTAATATAAATTGTTTTTTACTAATGAATTTCAGTTAACAATTAAATTAGCATATTAATAATAACAAACAATATGCGGGAAATATTTACTATAGGCCCTTCATTATTTATTAATAAATATTTTATAAATTGGATTTTTAATAATAATCTCATATTAAACTGGAATTTTTTATTTAAAATGAATAAAAATATTTAAAATACAATAAAATAAAATAAACATGAAACAAAACTTATACCTATAAATTATAAAAAAAATATTAGAGGATCATTCAATGTGAAATGTATTAGAAATGTTTGTAAAATGTCTAAATAATACAGTTGCTGTCGTTATAGATACCTATTAATATTCTTGGTTCATGCAGGAAATAAATTTGCGGCCATCACCGATTAATTGAATATGTGTGGGAAAAGTGCAACAAATATTTTTAATGTCAATAATTTGTTTAGAAGTGGAAAAATCATCATCAGTCACTTCATATGCTTCAAAATTTTTATCAATACCATAACAAACAATTGTTTTATATATAAAATACATTTGTTTGTCACCAGTTAATACATTAACAACCTTTCCAAAAACTGGTTCACCATATACGTCCAGATTTACTTGAACAATTCTACCTTTTTTAAAAGTGATGGCGGGTTCCATATTATTATTTTAATGCACTTCTCAACACTACCGAATAATGCAAAGAAATGATTTGGCTGTTAATGCAAACATCCGGTTCAATTGTAAAATAAGCATCTTTTTATCTTAGACAACTTATCTTTTCAACAAATGAGTATTTATTTTTGATAAAAATGTACAAATGTATTTTCTTTCACTAACAATGAATTAGTACCAAATAGTCATTACACATAAAAAATCTTAATTATTATAAACAAATACCCATTGTTATACTTAATAAATTTTTGTTTGCATTAATTGAGAACATATTTGTTTTCAAATACAGTAGAATCCGGTTATAACGAATCTCAAGGAACCGTCAAAATCGGTTCGTTATATCCGAAGTTCGTTATAAGCGTTATTAAAAGAATAAATGCAAGAGTATTTTATTAGACCTTCATTGTCTAATATAAATATGCATATTTATAAAACCATTAAGTATATAAGGACTAAACTTAAGTGAAACAAAGCAAAATGCAACAACTAATTTTATTTGAAAATTTTTTTTATTTTCGACTGAAGTATAAATTGTCCACACACGTTTCAACGTCACTAAGATTTTTAATAATTAAGTTCAGCGCACCGTAAAACTGTAAAAAATCACGAATGTTGTTAATACTTCTCACAGTTATCTGTGTAGATAAAATTTGTAATGCTGGTGTTTCCGGCTCATCCTCATTCGTCATTGGCTTCTTTTTGGTCACTTTTGTCTACCACAAATACCCAAATATTTTGTTGTAACTAATAAATTGTCTACATTAACAGTCATTCATATTTAAGTATTTGAAAAAAAATTAATTTTCTAATTGAAGGGCTCTATGTAAGAAGTATTTAAGTCACTTTTAATATTCTGTGATATTTGAGATTTATATTTCTGTTTGATCTGAAAATCACATTATTTTGATATTGACTAATCTTTGTTCACTAAAGAAGACTTACTTTAGTAAAAAAAATTATTCAAGGTCAAAACAATGTGATTTACAGGTCACATTGAAACATCAAATCTCAAATATCACAAAATATGAAAAGTGACTTAGGCACTTCTTGCATAGAGCCCTTCACTTGCTGAAATTCACGTTCCCTTTGTTTCTATTTTTGTAACCACTCATTTAATGACAAGTCATCGTCAGATTCAAAGGTTATTACGCGTTATATACAATGGAAAGTTCGTTATAGACGATTGAAATTTTATTAATTTCAGCTTTTTCAAGTTAGACATTTGTTAATTCGACTATAACATATAAAAATGTGTGTAAAAGTAATAAAAATTTTAATATGTAAATTTTAGTATGTAAAATGTGACGTGATTATAATTTGTTATAATTTAAAAAATATATAAAAAGAAAAAAGTGTTGTGGGAAAAAAGGAAAATTTATATGGAAAAATTCAATTCAGTAAGTTAACTTTTTGAATTTTTCAAAACTAACAAACAAAAAAACACCCACAAAGGGAGAACATCAATTAATTATTGTATTTTTCAGGTTCGCCATATCCGATAGTTCGTTATATCCGAGTTCGTTATAACCGACTAATTTTTACATTGTTGCATAGGGGAAAATGTCGGGACTTTGAATAAAGTTCATTATAACTGGCGGTTCGCTATAACCGAAGCCGTTATAACCGGATTCTACTGTAATACACTATGTTGATCTCAGACAAAGTCGAAAGTAATAAATAGTTTACTTCTAAAACATAAATGGATTTATAAGAATTGGTAGTAGTTAATAAAGTGTACTTTTTGACAATTTAAATAGTTAAACATAAATAAATTAGCTTCAAATACGCGTTTTTTTACTATTAGACTGACTATTTCTTTCTGAGTGCTGAAGTGAGATCGATTTTTGGGTAAGTTTTTCCGGGCGCGATTATTACCTCATTAGTTACACAAATTCTATACAGCCCCTCGGGTTTCCCCGAAATTAATTATAAAAGGGTCTCGATCGCGCACTGACAGGTGTCCATTGCCTGTGTTGTTCCAATTTTAGATTTTCTTGGGGAAAATTTTTCCTCTGATCAAGGAGCATGAAAAATAGTTTCGAACGGGGTGTGAGGGAAACAGTGATAAAAAGCTCTAGAATCAATCGATGGTGTAACTCCCACCACCCGAATCCATTCTGTCAGCGGGCGCCCCGTCATTCTCCCCGCTTGTAGCACGCGCCTCTGAAGTCACTCTCATCCCCCGAAAGTCGCCCCCAACTGTTACAGACTACAGCGCTGTCGTGGTCAGTGAAACACCACACCCTGCTAAGTTTCATCCCGTATTTGTAATATCGACACAATTCGGCCGAAATAATTCCGAGTCATGTTTTCGCTGCAACATGTCAAGATGATTTTTCAGCCCCTGAAAGGTTTTTATGGGTTCTCTTGCAGTTTCCTTTTTATTATATTACAAAGTAACCGCCTTTTGCCATCAATCTTGCGGCGTCATGACGTTTCATTTTTTGTTCGGATTCATTTTTTTCGCCGCCCCCCGCGCGTTGCATCCCATCTCGACGGTCCGCGTGTAAAAGCAAACCCGACTAAGCGGAGTTGAAACAGCCGAACTCCGCGGTTTAACCACCGTAAAAATCGGACTCGCAAGCCCTTTGATCTATCTCCGGATTTTTCCGGAACGCAGGCGCAAGCTCGACGAACTTAATTCGGTCCACGAATTTATTTTCTTTGCGTTCCTCGAATCAAATCAGAATTAAACATGTTAAACTTTGGTGGAGTACAAAGGTCACAAAAATCACTACACCTTTTCCTATTGTCTTTCGGGAGCCATTGTTTTCAAAAAGACGTCAATTGTGTTTCAGAAAATGTCAACTGTAATTCACAAAGCATTTCAAAGTTCATCAGAAAGAATCAATGTAATTCAGATTAGTCAATTGTATTTCAGTAGTGACTGTAATTCGGGTTGGTTAATTATCTTTCAGTAACCATCCATTGCTTTTCAGATAGTCAATTGTTTTTTAAAAGTAGTCAATTGTAACTCAAATTAGTCAATTCTTTTTCAGAGAACATCTATTGTTTTTCAGATTAGTCAATTGTTTTTCAGAATGTGTCAGATCAGCGATTGTAATTCGAATTGTTTAATTGTCAATTGTGTTTCAGGGAATGACCATTGTTCTTTAGAATAGTCAAATGTTTTTCGGACGAAATTAATTTATTGTAAATCAGATTAGTCAATTGTATTTCGGTAGTGACTGTAATTCGGATTGGTAAAAATCCATTGTTTTTCAGACAGTCAATTGTTTTTCAAAAGTATTCAATTGTAACTCAAATTAGTCCATTCTATTTCAGAAAACCTCCATGGATTTTCAGACTAGTCAATTGTTTTTCAGAGGTTGTCAGATCAACGATTGTAATTTCAATTGGTTAATTGTCAATTGCCTTTCAGGAAATGTCCATTGTCTTACAGAATAGTCAATTGTTTTTCGGAAGAAATTAATTTATTGTAAGTTAGATTAGTCAATTGTTTTTCAGAAAACATCCATTGTTTTTCGGAAGTTGTCAAATCAGCGATTGAAATTGGAATTGGTTAACTGTCAATTGCGTTTCAGGAAATGTTCATTGTTTTTCAGAATAGTCAATTGTTTTTCAGATAACATTAATTTATTGTAAGTCAGATTAGTTAATTGTTTTCCAGAAGTCGTCAATTGTAATTCAAATTAGTCAATTCTTTTTCAGAAAACATTCATTGTTTTTCAGAAGTAATTCGGATTGGTTAATTATCTTTCAGTAAACATCCATTGTTTTTCAGAGAGTTAATTGTTTTTCTAGAAGTTGTCAGATCAGTGATTGTAACTCGGATTGGTTAATTATCTTTCAGTGAACATCTATTGTTTTTCAGATAATCAATTGTTTTTCAGAAAACGTCCGTTGTTTTTCAGATTAGTCAATTTTTTTTCAGAAGGTGTGAGATCAGTGATTGTAATTCAGATTGGTTGATTATCTGTCATAACACGTTCATTGTAGTTCAGAATAGTCAATTGTAATTCAGAGTAGTCAATTGTATTTCAGGAAATGTCCACTGTTTTTCGGAAGTTATCAGATCAGTGATTGCAATTCGGATTGGTTGATTATCTGTCAGAAAACGTTCATTGTATTTCAGAATAGTCAATTGTAATTCAGAAAACGTTCATTGTTTTTCAGATTCGTCAGTTGTATTTCAGTAAACGTCCATAGTTTTACAGATTAGTAAATTACTTTTCAGAAGGTGTCAGATCAGTGATTGTAATTCGAATTGGTTGATTATCTGTCAGACAACGTTCATTGTAGTTCAGAATAGTCAATTGTAATTCAGAAAACGTCCATTGTTTTTCAGATTAATCAGTTGTATTTCAGAAAACGTCCATTGTTTTTCAGATTAGTCAATGGTTTTTTAGAAGTTGTCAGAGCAGTCATTGTAATTCGGATTGGTTGATTATCTGTCAGACAACGTTCATTGTAGTTCAGAAAACGTCCATTGTTTTTCAGATTAGTCAGTTGTATTTCAGTAAACGTCCATAGTTTTTGAGATTAGTAAATTATTTTTCAGAAGGTGTCGGATCAGTGATTGTAATTCTGATTGGTTGATTATCTGTCAGACAACGTTCATTGTAGTTCAGAATAGTCAATTGTAATTCAGAAAACGTTTATTGTTTTTCAGATTAGTCAGTTGTATTTCAGAAAACGTCCATTGTTTTTCAAATTAGTCATTTGTTTTTCAGAAGTTGTCAGATCAGTCATTGTAATTCGGATTGGTTGATTATCCGTCAGCAAACGTTCATTGTAGTTCAGAATAGTCAATTGTAATTCATAGTAGTCAATTGTATTTCAGGTAATGTCCATTGTTTATCAGAACAGTCAATTGGTTTTCAGAAGGCGGTAATTGTAATTCAGTAAGCGTCCATTATTTTTCAGATTAGTAAATTGTTTTTCAGTAGTGGTCAATAATTGTAATTCTGATTAGTCAACATTGTAATACAGATTGGTCAATTGTCTTTCGGAACTGTTGGTGCTATTATGATTGAAAACAATCTGTTTTGTCGACGAAAGTAATTGAAAAACCAACATAATTTTCCAAGCAAATTTTGTATTCGAAAAACGAAATTTACAAAAAATTCCGTCCACATAAGCATCCCATAATTTATGCATTAAATTTGGCTGTGCACATTGTTTGCTTATTTAACAGTCGATCGATTGCACAGCTTTCGAAGAGCACATCAATAGTTGAGAGAAGCTCGGCCGGTTTCCATAAAGGAAACTTGAAGAAACAGACAAGCCGATAGTTTATGCGTTTGATTGTGCACATTATCGAGCTCGCGAGGGGTTCAAGAACCCGAGTTTCGCGACCGACAAAACCGACCAAAAAATTGACGAACATTTAATTCATTTGTTGCAGATGTTTTCTCTCTGACCACTCACTAATGGCCACTGTTCTCATCGCATCTCACAAATCTCAAGTTGAACAGAATAGTGTAATTTTTCTCCTTAGTGGTCGGATTTACAGTCATTATGGCTCTTAGCGGCTTTATATCCCTATTTTTCTTCTTTGCGTTTCCTTATTCTTTCATTACATCAGCGAAGAAAAAAACAATCCGCACCAACGCCATCAAAAACCGGACGTTCCGACTATCGTCGGCGGGTTAATAAGCGCCCATTTTTCCCATTTAAAAGCCGCAAACAAGCACAATATTTGCCGCCCCCGATACCGCTGTCGGACACATCGTTTGAGCCTGCGAAAATTAATTGGCGACCTTTCTGAACGCACTGAATAAATTTCAATACAATTCATCTCGAGTTAAATATTTACTCGCAGTCGAAGCGTTCGCTCTGTTCGACGTTATTGCGAGACGGTTTTAAATAAGCGACGAAGTTTGACTCCTAAATTGTTTTCCGTTTTATCGGCGAACAACAACTGCGCCGGGAACGTGGCGTCAATTTTACGCGAGGCCGTTACGTACACACAATAGTGCATGAAATGGATTCGGCGGTTTCGCCAGATTTTTATTTTTCCAATTCGTAATGCTCGCCGTTCAGAAATTCGCAAGAAATGCAACACCTGTTGGGATTTCGCGCACCGCAATATTCCCAACAATATTCCCATCGACCACTGAATTTCAATTAGCGCCAATTTTTTTTTAAAAACATGCGAATTACTTTATTGAAACTGAAGGAATAACTTGAACATTGTTTTCAAGTTAGGAGACTTCGAAAAGTTCAAAATCAATCAGAAATAAAATCATTGAACTTATTCAATAAATTGACTTGACTTATAACTTAAATATTATTTTCAAGTTATCAACTTTTGTAGCTCAGAATCAATCAAAAATAATATCATTTAATTATAACTTTAAAGTAAATTTGATTTCATGATTTAAATTTGTTTTTATCAAAAACTTAATCAATAAATTAACTTGAATATTGTTTTTCAAGCCTTCAAGTTATGAATCTTAGAAAAGCTCAAAATCAGAAACGAAATTAGTAATCTTGATGACTTACAAAAACTGATTCAATAAATTGATTCTACTTATAACTTGAATCTTATCTTCAAGTTATCAATTTTGCAGCTCAGAATAAATCAAAAATAATATCATTTAATTATAACTTTAAAGTAAACTTGATTTCATGATTAAAATTTGTTTTTGTCGAAGACTGAATCAATACATTAACTTTACTAATAACTTAAATATTGTTTTCAAGCCTTTAAGTTATAAATCTGAGAAAAGCTCAAAATGAGTCAGAAACAAAATTAGCAATCTTTGTAATTTACTAAAACTGATTTAATAACTTGACTTAACTTAGAACTTGAATATTATTTCCAAGTTATCAAGTTTTGCAGTTATAAGAATTCACAATCAACCAAAAACAATATCATTTAATTATAACTTTAAGTAAATTTGAGTATGGTTCACAGATTTCATAATTTAAATTAAATTTTATCAAAAACTGAATTAATAAATTAACTTGACTAATAACTTGAATATTGTCATCAATGTTTCAAGTTATGAATCTCGGAAGAGTTCAATATCAATCAGAAACAAAATTAGTAATCTTTGTGATTTACAAAAACTGATTCAATAAATTGACTTAACTTACAACTTGAATATTATTTTCAAGCTATCAAGTTTTGCAGTTTTAAGAATTCACAATCAACCAAAAACAGTATCGTTTAATTATAACTTTAAGTAAATTTGAGTATGGTTCACAGATTTCATAATTTAAATTAGATTTCGTCAAAAACTGAATCAGTAAATTGACTTAACTTAGAACTTGAATATTATTTTCAAGTTATCAAGTTTTGCAGTTTTAAGAATTCACAGTCTATCAAAAACGATATCATTTAATTATAACTTTCATTAAATTTGAGTATGATTCACAAATTTCATAATTTAAATTAAATTTTATCAAAAACTGAATCAATAAATTAACTTGACTAATAACTTGAATATTGTTTTCAAGGTTTCAAGTTATAAATCTCAGAAAAGCTCAAAATCAATTAGAAACAAAATTAGTAATATTTGTGATTTACCAAAACTGATTCAATAAATTGACTTAACTTACAACTTGATTATTATTTTCAAGTTGTCAAGTTTCGTAGTTTTAAGAATTCACAATCAACCAAAATCAATATCATTTAATTATAACTTGAAGTAAATTTGAGTTTGGTTCAAAGATTTCATAATTTAAATTAGATTTTATCAAAAACTGAATCAATAAATTGACTTAACTTAGAACTTGAATATTATTTTCAAGTTATAAAGTTTTGCAGTTTTAAGAATTCACAGTCTATCAAAAACAATATCATTTAATTATAACTTTCATTAAATTTGAGTATGATTCATAGATTTCATAATTTAAATTAGATTTTATCAAAAACCGAATCAATAAATTGACTTAACTTAGAACTTGAATATTATTTTCAAGTTATCAAGTTTTGCAGTTTTAAGAATTCACAATATATCAAAAACAATATCATTTAATTATAACTTTCATTAAATTTGAGTATGATTCACAAATTTCATAATTTAAATTAAATTTTATCAAAAACTGAATCAATAAATTAACTTGACTAATAACTTGAATATTGTTTTCAAGGTTTCAAGTTATAAATTTAAGAAAAGCTCAAAATCAATCAGAATCAAAATTAGTAATCTTTGTGATTTACAAAAACTGATTCAATAAATTGACTTAACTTACAACTTGAATATTATTTTCAAGCTATCAAGTTTTGCAGTTTTAAGAATTCACAATCAACCAAAAACAGTATCGTTTAATTATAACTTTAAGTAAATTTGAGTATGGTTCACAGATTTCATAATTTAAATTAGATTTCGTCAAAAACTGAATCAGTAAATTGACTTAACTTAGAACTTGAATATTATTTTCAAGTTATCAAGTTTTGCAGTTTTAAGAATTCACAGTCTATCAAAAACGATATCATTTAATTATAACTTTCATTAAATTTGAGTATGATTCACAAATTTCATAATTTAAATTAAATTTTATCAAAAACTGAATCAATAAATCAACTTGACTAATAACTTGAATATTGTTTTCAAGGTTTCAAGTTATAAATCTAAGAAAAGCTCAAAATCAATCAGAAACAAAATTAGTAATCTTTGTGATTTACAAAAACTGATTCAATAAATTGACTTAACTTACAACTTGAATATTATTTTCAAGCTATCAAGTTTTGCAGTTTTAAGAATTCACAATCAACCAAAAACAGTATCGTTTAATTATAACTTTAAGCAACTTTGAGTATGGTTCACAGATATCATATTGTAAATTAAATTTTATCAAAAACTGAATCAATAAATTAACTTGTCTAATAACTTGAATATTGTTTTCAAGGTTTCAAGTTATGAATCTCAGAAAAGCTCAAAATCAATCAGAGACAATATTAGTAATCTTTTTGATTTACAAAAACTGATTCAATAAATTGCCTTAACTTATAACTTGAATATTATTTTTAAGTTATCAAGTTCTGAAAATCAGAACAAATTTAAATATAATTTTTTTTGCGATTTACAATAACTGAATCACTGAAGTGACTTGACTGATAACTTGAATATTTTTTCAAGTGTCAAAATCGGTCAGAAACTTCGACTTCATTTCAGTTACTATTAATAACTGAATATTATTTTTGGCACTCATTTTCGAATCATAAAAAATTCAAAATCTTTCAGCCACAATGGCCTGATTGGCTCGTCACTTAAACATCACTTGACAGGTAACTTTTCGCTATCAGTGGCTTTGGTTGAACTGTGATTGACGTGTTCATACATCGCTCCTGAAAATTTGCTGATTTAACCCGATAAGTTGTAGTAGATTAGTAGAATAATATTAATTTCATTCAGTAATAGTCATTTAGTAGTCATTAATCATTTAATTCATCATAAATCGGATAATTTTGGAAATTTTTGACTTACGGTAACTGTCAAATATTTTCCGATTGAGAATTTTCACTATTTTTTGCCCGTGAAGCGTTATTATCGCGTTAAATAGGACTGGATACGTCTGGTATAGATTCATTCATTCATTTGATTCGTTTATTTAAGCAATTGATTGTAAAAATTGTAAAATTTTTGAAACGTCAAATTTTTCCGATTGGAGATTTTTCGTAATTTTCACTCGCGAGGCGTATTTCCCGTGATCGTTGGGAGCGGATACGTTTAATTTAATTTTTTAAAGTCGCGGCACGAGTTTGATCCGTTCATTTTCAATAATTATCGCATAAATTCCAAAAATTTTGAGAAATGTCAAAAAATTATTAAATTTATTAACTAACTAGATTTTATTAGAGATAAAATTTTGATTTTTTAATTTTTAATTAATTATTTTCTGAGTTATGCAGAATTTAGGAAAGGAAAGAAAGAGGTGTCGACGTCAATCAGATGCTTTGGTGTCCTGTGGACTAACTTGTCCCGTCTTGGAGAAGATGGATCAATCAAAGGACGCCACAGCAAAGCCAGGAAGAAAGGACAGATTAAGTAAGGCCATTAATCAATTAATTTTAAAGGTCCGCGTAACAGTGAAGGGCACTGAAGATATGAAGTACAAAACCTTACATAAGGAAATGAGGAAGGCTCTGAGAGAGCTGCTTAGATTGGCGGATAATGTTGACGAGATTGTCAATTCCAAGGAATTTGGTGCATTGGATGCATCAAGGATCTCTAATGACAAGATTGTCAAAGAGAATTCAGGGGAGTTTGATGCATCTAATGTATCAAAGATGTTAAGGATCTCTAATGACATGATTGTCAAAGAGAAAAAGGGGACTGCCAGGGTGCGTGATGGCACCCGTTGTGCGGAGACGACGAATCCGTGTCATACATTGACGGAAATCAATGTACCGGTTGATGTTGCTGTTCCTCGTCTCCGGACGGGGGGGCGGTCATGGGCCGGGGTAGTCCAATCACAGGCTGAGGTGCGCGATAGCTCTATCCGGGCGGTAGAGTTACCGTGGACCGAGGTAGTGAAAAAGGTAATTAAACCGAGAAAGGTAATAGATAAGCCAGACGCAGTCGTTATAAAAGGGACAGGGAAAGTCTCTTATAGCGACATCGTGCGTCTGGCACGGACGAAAGTCGACCCCGCGAAGATCGGGGTCGAAATAACAAAAATAAGAAGAACTAGAGCCGGAGAGGCTCTAATTGAGGTTAAAGGAGGCCCCTCAAAAAATGAGCTTTTGAAAGTCGAACTTGAAAAAGCTCTTGTTAAAGAAGGAATGACAATAAGGTCATTGACAACAAAAGTTGTCCTTGAGATTCTCGACGTTGAGGAGGGAACCCGTCGAGAAGAATTAGCGTCTGCCATAGAAATGGCGGCTAATTTAGATAAGAATGTCTTAGAGATTAAGACATTAAAGAATACACGTCCCGGCATCATGTTGGGAGTAGTGGCTTTGCCTGCCAGAATGGCAGGTCCACTATTAGAATCCGGCAGGATTAGAGTCGGTTGGTCTAACTGCCGGATAAGGATTAGGCAGAATGTTACTAGATGTTTCAAATGCCAAGGAATTGGCCATTATGCTAGTGCATGTACTGGCCCTAATAGAAGGAATCACTGCCACAATTGTGGTGAAGAGGGGCATTATTTAAAGGATTGCCAGAATGAGACTCATTGCTGGATATGCAAAGAGTCTCATAGATCCGGCAGCTTTAAATGTAAAGCCAATAAGAAGGCATCACCGAAACTCAGATAATGAGGGTGATGCAATTAAATGTTAATAGATGCCATGCAGCTCATGACATTCTCTCACAAACGATTTGTGAAGAGAAGGTGAGCGTAGTGTTGGGCCAAGAGCCCAATGCTAAGAGAGTTGGCAATGCGTTCTGTGATGATAACATAGATTGTTTCATCACAGTAGGAAGGGATTGTTCCGTGACGGGGTATTTCTCTGGACATGGATTTGTGTGGACGGAAATTAATAAATTTAGTTTTTATTCGGTATATTTTTCTCCAAATGGGAGTATCGAGGATTTTCGAACACTTTTATTTGATCTTTCTACCCATATACAAAGGATAAATAAGCCGCGTTATATTATAGGGGGAGATTTAAACGCCAAATCAGGTATGTTTGGTTCGACGGTTAGCAACGAAAGGGGAAACATTTTGGAAGAATGGACGGATACGTTAGATCTTTCTGTCATAAATGTCGGTGATACACCTACTTTTGTTAACGCGAACGGTTCCTCTTTGATAGATATCACCCTTTCGTCAATAGCTGTCACCGGAATGATATCTGACTGGCGAGTCTGTGATGACATGATCAATATGAGCGATCATAGAACGATTATGTTTGACATACAGACATTGAATATTAATAACCGGTCGAACGGAATTTTATCGCCTACTGGATGGAAGGTTACTTCGCTAGGTTTAAATAATTTAATATCTGAGGGTCAGATACCTGAAGATATTAATACACCTAAAGATTTAATTAATTACATCACAGGATTATGTAATAGTAATCTTGTTAAACGTAAGCAATCGCGTCATATGCGTCCGCCAGTGTATTGGTGGAATGACGATATCGCAGATAAGCGACGTCAATGCCTCGCATTGAGACGCATAATGACACGTGCTAATCGTAATCATAATATAGATCCTCAAATTCATTTTGAAAATTTTAAAAGGGCGAAGAAATCCCTAAAGTGGGCGATAAAATCGGCAAAACGAGCAGCTTGGCAACAACTCTGCAAGGAAATAGATCAGGATCCATGGGGCCTCGGGTACAAAATTGTAACAAGCAAGCTCAAGCTTCGTCCACGCATTGAAATAGGTAAAGGGGATACCCGGGTACAGGTGGCGAAGTTGTTTCCATCTCATCCTATTAATGTGTGGCCGATACTTGACATGCCTCCGGAAGAGGCTCAAACTTTAACGGCAGAGAACGTATTGGATGCTGCGTCTCGGATCAGAGCGGGTAAGGCTCCAGGTCCCGATCGAATTCCTGCAGAGGTGATTAAATCTTTCTCTCTAAAGTACCCTGAGGTCATAGCCAGGGTACTGGATAAATGTTGGAAAGCAGGTGATTTTCCAAACATCTGGAAAACTGCTTTCCTAGTATTGATAGAGAAACCGCGGAAAGGAGATTTAATCACATACAGACCGATATGTCTGCTCGATGTCGCGGGTAAATTGTTCGAAGGTGTCATTAAGGGTCTGTTAGAGAGGGAATTAGAGGATAAAAGTGTTTTGAATGATAATCAATTTGGATTTAGGGCAGGGCGATCTACGATAGATGCAGTCAGTAAAATTCTCGAAGTGCCAAATCGAATTAATCGATTGGCGTATAGTAATCGCGGTTTCTGTGCGATGATAACTGTTGACATACAGAATGCGTTTAACTCGGCACCGTGGGCAGGAATTATTTCGGCATTAGAGAGAGCTAATATCTCGGTTCACATAATAAGGATGATACAATCGTACTTATCAGATCGTTGCATCGTTACTTCTCACGGAGAACGGATTAATGTAACCAGCGGTGTTCCACAGGGTTCGGTTCTTGGTCCAACCCTTTGGAACATATTTTATAACGAGATATTAGAGCTCGATTTGGGAAAAGATGTGACACTCGTGGCGTACGCAGACGATTTAGCGATAGTTGTAGAGGCTAAATCTGAAGATGCGCTACGAGAGGAAGCACAATACGCCTTCGGTAGAGTTAAACGCAAGCTGGATGACATGGGGATCAAGATCGCCCTGCAAAAAACAGAAATGGTACTTTTGGCAGGGAGAAGGAAAATTAAAAGCTTATCGATCGATATCGACGGCTTTAGGTTAAATAGCTCGGATGCTATTAAATATATGGGTGTCTGGTTAGACAAAGATGTAAAATTAACGACGCACGTTAAAGAGGTATGTTTAAAGGGAATGAAATTAGCCGCGACGCTTTCAAGGTTAATGCCGAACATCAGAGGTCCGAAAGCTGGCAAACGCAGAGTACTGTCCTCGGTGGTAATTTCCGTGATTTTGTACGGCGCCCCTGCCTGGATAAAGGCCCTAAGATTCGAGCGTTATAAAAACATGCTCGATAGGGTCAACAGGAGGTTAGCCATTAGAATAACATCCGCATATAGAACAATATCCACGAAGGCAGTGCAGGTGCTTGCCAGAATGCCTCCTTTGTGGATGAAAGCGAACGTAAGATCGGAAATTTATTTAAGGGGCAAAGATCATACCTCTTTGGCAAACGAATCCTTAATGATAGCTTGGCAAGAACAATGGGACGATTATTTAGGTTGGGCAAAAATTTTCGTTAAAGATATTAGAAAATGGTTCAATTGTAAGTGGGTAGAAATGGATTATTTTTTAACACAATCCATGTCCGGACACGGAATTTTCGGAAAATATCTCAATTGGATAAAAAAGGCGGATGTCGATACTTGCTGGTTTTGCCAGCAGGTAGACACGCCAGAACATACTATATTCATTTGTGACGAATGGGAAAGCATCCGAAGAGATGCTAGGATTAAAATGGGTTGTAATATAGACCAGAATAATATTTCTGAGTTATTATTGGATTCCGAGGAATCTTGGAAAACTGTAACCAACATGATGCGGGACATTATGCGTGGAAAACAGCAAGAGGAATTTCGTAGGGAGGAACTCCTCGTCAGAGATGATGTGATATCAGATTCTGACGAAGATTGAAGGTTAAAGGTTGTGTGATTGAGAGAATGAATGTATATGAGGTATTTTGAATATTTTTTTCTTTTTCGATCTGTTTAAAATTTTTTAGAAACGTCAAAATTTACCAATTGAAGATTTTTGTAATTTTTTGCTCGTGAAGCGTTTATAATAATTATTAGGAGCAAATAAGTTTCATTTAATTTTCGTAAAGTCGCGAGACGGATTCCATCAGTTTATTTGTAAAGTTACGGCGAAAAATGTAAAAATTTTAGAAACGTCAAAAAATTATTCAATATACTACTTTGATTTTGATAGTAAAAATTCTAAGCCTCCTAGGTTTAAAATTTTTAATTATTTATTTATTTCTTTTAATTATTTTTTGAATCATATTTAACCAATCTTATTGAGTCATTTAGGTTGTAACGAACATCACAATTAAAGATGCAAGTTCATGTGAAGCCTTGACAGCCAGAGGGTCCATTACCAAGGGGAATCAAGGGATGCCTTCTTCACAATTCAATCTAAGATGATCAAAGAGGGAGAGAGTGATAGAGAGTGTGAATGATAGGTAAAGGAGGAAGAAGATGAAATGAGTAAAAGTGTGTGTGAAAGCAAACTAATAAGAGGCAATTTTGATGATAGAGGGAGAGAGTGATAGAGAGTGAGAATGATAGGTAAAAGGGAAAGAAAACGAAAGGTGAAAAAGTGTGAGTGAAAGCTTACCAAAAGATGTGATCTAATGATAAGATGTAAATGGAACTAAACAGTCACTCATCTCGAAGTAATACTTGACGTAAAGTTAATGTGGTTCCCGTGGTGAGGAAGACGTATGGGGGAGGAAGTTAGTAGTCACACAGGTTACCTCCTCTTAACAAAAAAAAAAAAAAAAAAAAAAAAAAAAAAGGTAACTTTTCGCTTGCTGAAACCTCCTCATTATGTCAGGGATCGGTTTTTTGACGTCGGCGAGCGCTTGTAATCCACAAAAGTCGATACAATGCGATTTTAGCGAGTAGAATTTAATGAAGCCAATCCCGCCCCTTGTGCGATCGCAAAAGAGTCTATCAGCGAATTCGGTTTAATTGGATAAAATAACGCGCGACGTGTAAACTTATAATTAACTCCTAAACGGGATTCGTTTTAAAAATAATCACAAAATTTTTGTATTTTATATTTTGCGTCGGTTTTCGGGGCGCAGAAATACTTGCACTTCCGATGACCCAGATTTTACCTCTTTCCGGTTTTCCCCTTATTTTTCAGGGAGGATCTGTCTGGAATTTTTATAATTCAGCGACTCAGATCTTTGTATTTTTTTTGTGCAAATTTGTATTCGCCTTAGTAATCGAATCTTCGGCCCCGGAATAAATTCAGCACAGGGACGAAATTGGATTCGGTTTTGTTGTATAAATTTAAAAGTTCGCTGTAATTATGAGTCATTTGCGGCTGGGACAGATTCAATGGTACTTCATGTTCCGGTCCGAAATTATCCTGAGGATAAGGGTTTAACATTAGAGGTACAAGCGAATGCCTTTAATAAAATTTAAAGTGCTTTTGAGAATTATTAATAATTTTTGTTGTTCCTCGCCCGAATTTTATTGTTCTGGATAAATCGCTGTGCCGAGATTGACGCCGGAAATTCCTTGGATAATTAAAATACCTGCGAAAATGATGAGGTGGAATTTAGTTCGCGTTTAGGGACGGAAATAATTTTCAAAAAAAAAACTACAGCGTTTAATTTACAAGTCAAATTTCGCTTGATGGCGACACGTTTCACTTTCGAAAATGTTATCCCCGAAGCGGCTTGATAATTTTCCTTGACGCCCAAAATCGAGAGGAAAAAATTAATACAAACGCACAAAACGACAAAAACTGAATCTATAAATTAACTTGACTAATAACTTGAATATTGTTTTCAAACCTTCAAGTTATGAATCTTAGAAAAGCTCAAAATTACTTACAAAGACTGATTCAGTAAATTGATTCGACTTCTAACTTGAATATTATTTTCAAGTTATCAAGTTTTGCAGTTTTAAGAATTCGCAATCAATGAAAAACAATAAGTAATAAGTAAGTAATAAATAAGTAAATTTGAGTGTGGTTCACATATTTCTAATTTAAATTAGATTTTGTCAAGAACTGGATCAATAAATTAACTTGCCTAATAACTTGAATATTGTTTTCAAGGTTTCAAGTTATGAATCTCATAAAAGTTCAAAATCAATAAGAAACAACATTAGTAATCTTTGTGATTTACAAAAACTGATTCAATAAATTGACTTAACTTAGAATTTGAATATTATTTTCAAGTTATCAAGTTTTGCAGTTCAGAATCAATAAAAAATAATATCATTTAATTATGACTTTAAAGTAAATTTGATTTTATGATTTAAATTTGTTTTTATAAAAATAAATTAACTTGATTAATAACTTGAATATTGTTTTTCAATCCTTCAAGTTATGAATCTTAGAAAAGCTCAAAATTAATCAGAAACAAAATTAGTAATCTTTGTGATTTAAAAAACTGATTCAATAAATTGATTCAATTTTTAACTTGAATATTATATTCAAGTTATCAAGTTTTGCAGTTTTAAGAATTCACAATCAATCAAAAACAATATCATTTCACTATAACTTTCAGTAAATTGGAGTATGATTCACATATTTCTAATTTAAATTAGATTTTGTCAAAAACTGAATCAATATATTAACTTCACTAATAACTTGAATATTGTTTTCAAACCTTCAAGTTAAAAATCTTAGAAAAGCTTAAAATGAATCGGAAACAAAATTAGTAATCTTTATAACTTACAAAAACTGATTCAATAAATTGATTCGACTTTTAACTTAAATATTATTTTCAAGTTATCAAGTTTTGCAGTTTTAAGAATTCACAATCAATCAAAAACAATATTATTTAATTATAACTTTAAATAAATTTGAGTATGGTTTACAGATTTCAAAATTTAAATTTAATTTGATCAAAAACTGAATCAATAAATTAATTTGACTAATAACTTGAATATTGTTTACAAGGTTTCAAGTTATGAATCCCAGAAAAGTTTAAAATCAATCAGAAACAAGATTAGTAATTTTTGTGATTAACAAAAACTGATTCAATAAATGGACTTAACTTAGTACTTGAATATTATTTTCAGGGTATCAAGTTTTGTAGTTTTAAGAATTCACAATCAACCAAAAACAATATCATGTAATTATAACTTTAAGTAAATTTGAGTATGGTTCACAGATTTCATAATTTAAATTACATTTTATCAAAAACTAAATCAATAAATTGACTTAACTTAGAACTTGAATATTATTTTCAAGTTATAAAGTTTTGCAGTTTTAAGAATTCACAATCTATCAAAAACAATATCATTTAATTATAACTGTAAGTAAATTTGAGTATGGTTCACGGATTTCATAATTTTAATTAAAGTTTATCAAAAACTGTATCAATAAATTAACTTGCCTAATAACTTGAATATTGTTTTCAAGGTTTCAAGTTATGAATTTCAGAAAAGCTTAAAATCAATCAGAAACAAAATTAGTAATTTTTGTGATATAAAAAACTGATTCAATAAATTGACTTAACTTAGGATTTGAATATTATTTTCCAGTTATCAAGTTTTGCAGTTTTAAGAATTCACAGTTTATTAAAAACAGTATCATTTAATTGTAACTCTAAGTAAATTTGAGTATGGTTCACAGATTTAATAATTTTAATTAGATTTTATCAAAAACTAAATCAATAAATTAACTTGACTAATAACTTGAATATTGTTTTCAAGGTTTCAAGTTATGAATCTCAGAAAAGCTCAAAATCTGGTTTTGTAGTTTTAAGAATTCATAATCAATCGAAAAGAATAACATTTAATTATAACTTTAAGTAAATTTGAGTATGGTTCACAGATTTCATAATTTAAATTAGATTTTATCAAAAACTGAATCAATAAATTAACTTGACTAATAACTTGAATATTGTTTTTAAGGTTTCAAGTTATGAATCCCAGAAAAGTTCAAAATCAATCAGAAACAAAATTAGTAATTTTTGTGATTAACAAAAACGGATTCAATAAATTGACTTAACTTAGAACTTGAATATTATTTTCAAGCTGTCAAGTTTTGCAGTTATAATAAATAAATAATTTAAAAAAAAATACAGCGTTTAATTTGCAAGTCAAATTTCGCTTGATGGCGACTCGTTTCAGTTTCGAAAATGTGATCCCCGAAGCTGTTTAATAATTTTCCTTGACATCCAAAATCGAGAGGAAAAAATTAATGCAAACGCACAAAACGACAAAGCCGCCATTCGCGCTTAGGTGTTCCTAAATGAACTCTCTTTATGTAAAGGGGAAATATAAACAAAATTTCCGGTCGTTTTTGTGTCTTGAAATGTGGCTCCATTTGTAAGGCAGAAGCACACATCCGTCATCTGCGTCGCCCGACTAAATAATGAACCCGATAAGGCCGTAAAGACGGGACGAAATTGCGTTATTGTTATTAAATTTAATGTCAATCAGATATGTTTCAAGTTTTATTAACGGCCGTTCTTTTCATCACTACGGCCCTCGTTTATTACTGGTGTTTTGACGCCGAAATATTTTTACGACGCCATTCTCCTCCCATTTATCGGCAGTACGGTTCCATCTTTCATTATCTTTATTACAATGCGTAAAATTTCATTGTCGAAAACTCGTCTTGCTTAATTGCATTCGTGTGTCTTCCTTTTTACAAGACCTCCTGCCCGTCTCGAGGAAGCTCCATTAGTCGTTAATGAGCGGTCCTGCTGTATGTAGTAGTGCGTTATAACCTAGCGGTTTCGGCTTTATGAAACCCCAACAGGTGTTGCATGAATAGGGCAAAGAATTTCGGCCCAAATTTAATTTTAGGGGGGGCAATATCCCACTTGGCATTTAAACTCGCTCAAATTTTAATTTCAACAAAAGTTTATAAACTTTTAAATCATATTCAAGTCACTCAAGTTATAAATCAAAATTACTTTTAAATTCAATAAACTTGGAAAAGATATTCTCAAGTTATAAGTCATAGTTAAGTTATTAATTCAGATTTGATTAATTGTAAGTCATAATTGTACAAGTTTTTCTATAAACTTCAAAATGATATTCAAGTTCTAAATCATGGTTAAGTTATTGATTTAGTTTTGATTAAGTCATAAGTGTGCAAGTTTTTTAGAAAGTTCAAAATCATATTCATAAGTTATAAGCCAACAATATTTTATAAACTTGAAAATGACATTCAAGTTAGTCAAGTTATAAATCAAAATTAGTTCTTCTAAATTCAATAAATTTGGAAAATATATTTAGGTTATAAGTTGTAGTTAAGTTATTGATTCAGTTTTGATTAAGTCATAACTGTACAAGTTCTCTACATACTTTAAAATGATATTCAAGTTATAAGACACAGTTGATTCTGTTTTTAAGTCATAAGTGTACCAATTATTCTATAAACTTGAACATGACAATCAAGTTACAAGTCAATCAGTTAACTGATTGGGCTTTACCACTTAAAGAACTTTATCTATTTACATTTTACGTCCATAAAATTGTATAGACTTGAAAATGATATTTAAGTTACAAATCAAGTCAAACGTTATAAGTATACTAATTTTTGTTTTGTTAAAAAGCTTGCATCAACTTGAAAGTGATGTTTTAGTTACAGATCAAGTCAAGTTATTGATTCAGTTTTTGATTAAGTCACATAAGCCTACTAAGTTTTGTTTGCAAAATACTTAAAAAGCTTTGTACATTTAAATTTCAAGTCCTATAAAATTGTATCAATTTGAAAATAATGGTTAAGTTACAGATCAAGCCAAGTTATTGATTCAGTTTTTGATTAAATCACGTAAGCCTACTAAGTTTTGTTTGCAAAATACTTAAAAAGCTTTGTACATTTAAATTTCAAGTCCTATAAAATTGTACCAATTTGAAAATAATGGTTAAGTTACAGATGATGCCAAGTTATTGATTCAGTTTTTGATTAAGTCACGTAAGCCTACTAAGTTTTGCTTGCAAAATACTTAAAAAGCTTTGTACATTAAAATTTCAAGTCCTATAAAATTGTATCAATTTGAAAATAATGGTTAAGTTACAGATCAAGCCAAGTTATTGATTCAGTTTTGGATTAAGTCACGTAAGCCTACTAAGTTTTGTTTGCAAAGTACTTAAAAAGCTTTGTACATTTAAATTTCAAGTCCTATAAAATTGTACCAATTTGAAAATAATGATTAAGTTACAGATCAAGCCAAGTTATTGATTCAGTTTTTGATTAAGTCACATAAGCCTACTAAGTTTTGTTTGCAAAATACTTAAAAAGCTTTGTACATTTAAATTTCAAGTCCTATAAAATTGTACCAATTTGAAAATAATGATTAAGTTACAGATCAAGCCAAGTTATTGATTCAGTTTTTGATTAAGTCATATAAGCCTACTAAGTTTTGTTTGCAAAATACTTAAAAAGCTTTGTTCATTTAAATTTCAAGTCCTATAAAATTGTATCAATTTGAAAATAATGGTTAAGTTACAGATCAAGTCAAGTTATTGATTCAGTTTTTGATTAAGTCACATAAGCCTACTAAGTTTTGTTGGAAAAAAATACTTAAAAAGCTTTGTATATTTAAATTTTAAGTCTTATAAATTGTATCAACTTGAAAATGATGTTTAAGTTACAGATCAAATCAAGTTATTGATTCCGTTTTTGATTAAGTCACATAAGTCTACTAAGTTTTGTTTGTAAGATACTTAAAAAGCTTTGTACATTTAATTTTCAAGTTCTATAATATTGTATCAATTTGAAAATGAAGTGTTAGTTACAGATCAAAATAAGTTATTGATTCCGTTTTTGATTAAGTCACATAAGCTTACTAAGTTTTGTTTGTAAAATACTTAAAAGGCTTTGTACATTTAAGTTTCAAGTCCTATAATATTGTATCAACTTGAAAATGATGTTTAAGTTACAGATCAAGTCAAGTTGTTGATTCAGTTTTTGATTAAGTCAGCTAAGCCTACTAAATATTGTTTGTAAAATACTTAAAAAGCTTTGTACATCTAAATTTCAAGTCTTATAAAATTGTATCAACTTGAAAATGATGTGTAAGTTACAGATAAAATCAAGTTATAGTTTTTGATTAAGTCACACAATCCTACTAAGTTTTGTTGTAAAATACTTAAAAAGTTTTGTACATTTAAATTTTAAGTCTTGTAAAATTGCATGAACTTGGAAATTATATGCAAGCAATAGAGCAAATCAATTTCTTGATTCAGTAGTTGATGAAGTTAGAGGAATACTAAATTTTATTCGTACAATACTTAAAAAAACGTCAAGTTAAATAAAACCCTATAAACTCGGAAATGATATTGAAGTTAATCGATTTGGGAAAAGTCAACTTTGGGCCGATAATTTCTTTCTGCGGGTCAATCATTCGTGCGAATTTATCCGAACCTTCGAGGACCTGATTAATACGATGGGCTTTTTATTAAGCCATAAAAGCCTAAGTGAACACGCAGTTACTTTTATTTTTGGAGAACCGAGCGCTGTGCGCCGACCGGGGCAATTTCGGTAACGATTTCGGATTCGATATGAGAGTTCCCAGCGCGAAAAAAAATGCGTCTCCCCGGCGAATAAATTACTTGTGCGTGTAATGTTTCTGACCTCGAGGGAGATAAGCGAAACCTGAATTATTATTGCCGGCAAAAACAAGAGACCCGCGGTCGAAATACTCGAGAACTCTTTCCCAATTAAGAGGAGTTCCTACGGAACGTTCTTCTGGGATTTTCAATGTAAAGTGTTGCGGCTATAACAAGGTATCTACATGAGATGTCTGCATTTAAGTTGCATAATTTGAAAGAAAAACTAATTTGCAATCGAAAAAAATTATAATGAAGCATTGTCAATGCGATTTCTGTTAAATAGCTTAGAGCTTGAAAAATGATTTTTTTCTCCGGCCATTTTAATTTTACTTTAATTCTAAAAACGTTTTTGAAAACCGGGTGTAAATATCGTAATTATTTTGCGGTTTTTCGCAATTATCTTAGTTTTTTTTCGTGACAGGTGACTATATAATTTGTAGACCATAAAATTATCCACAATTTTTATTTCATGCATCTTTCCGCATGATCGACCTTAAATATCTGCTGATGCGGACACGAGATTACATGAGACTTTTGAGCCAGTGTTCAGAACGCCAAAATAAAGGTTTATGCAAAAATAAAGCTTCATTGCTTTCATTCCGAAGTTGAATCCTTATTGCACCTTATTTGACTGTACTATAAGTATTTAAATGCGGCAACGCAGCAATTAGGCGAATCTGTAACTGTTGAGTTTTAATCAAAATCCGAAAACAGAGCAATTTTTTAAATTTAATTTTACATCATCATCTTCCCTTGTCAAAATAATGACGTCATTGTCATTGTTGATATGTAATTTCTAACTTATACTTGAAAAAAATATGTAATTTCTGATCAATTTTTATGTATAAAGAGACTTTATGAACAAAACTTTCAAATCAATGTTATTAAATGTTAACGCAATGAAACACTAACGTTTCAATAAACAATAAATTATTACATTTTGTTTTTATTTTATTATTTCCAAACAAACTATAATGGGTGACTTACTGTTGAAACAACAAACACCGTCATTATTGTTAATTTAAAGAATTCAAAAGGAATTGAGATAAGTTCCTAGACAACTGGAGTTTCGTTGAAAAACATGCATACAGCCCTTCAATTACCTGTTTGTTATGTATTACTGTTTAATTACATTAAATTCTTCTACAGAAAGTATTGTTCCAATATCAATCCTGGGTGCCTTTGAATTTTAATAATTTACATCTGTAAAATTACTCAAAGTTTTTAATAATCTATTAGTTTTAAAATAAAAGTACATTTTTTATACGTCTTATAATTGTCGGACCTTGTAATGCTTTACATTCTGTAACAAGATCCAGTATTTTTTAAAAATTTTTCCTTCCTTTTGAATAGGTACTTGGAATTTTTTGACAAATTTCATTTTATTTGCTAGATACAGACCATGTAAATATGACTTACTTCCACTCTCTAATCTGTTATGGCACAGGAAATGATTGGTGAAAACTTGAGATTACTTACGTTATTTACGTTAGGCGGCAATAATTACAAAAAGCTTGATTGATATAAAGCTCGGCCGAGCAGTTAAAACATACGCTTATTTCGCTCTCTTGTTTTCTCTCTCTAAAAAATGTCCCCTCTTTGTTAATTTGCACGGTGTTTGAACAGTGACATCTGTTTAAAAATAGTTACACAAATGTACAATTTACTGCATTGCTTTGATTTTATTTGAGACAACAGGTTTTATATTTTACTTCGTAAGTTTCTCAAAAAGTAGAGAATATTTTTGAGCGCCGTTTTTTATCACAAAGCAAATTTTCTATTCTCCGGGATGAGTTATTCTGGATCGAATTTGTTACGAAATAAATTAGTATTGACTTAAAACAAGAGTTAAGGTCCGGGAACTGGTAATTAATACACAATTCTTCCGCTCAGGGGGCACAAATTTTGCCCCTTAAAATAAAAAATGTTTAGGCAACCAAACAGGTATCCTAACTAATAAGGTTTGAAACTTAAGTATTGAACAGAGAAAGAACAAAAAAAGGAGTTGCGCGTTTTTCATACGCTCGTAACTTGATAAATATTATTTATATTATGGTCTGCGACGATAACGACGGTAAACTCAATCGGAAAAAAAATTAGTCTATAATTTTTTGCTAATTCTTTGCCAATTTTATGTTTTCATAGATGTACCTGCTATAATTAATCCCGTAACAGGCTGCAAACACATTTTCAATTATACAAAGAGTAATCTTTATCCCCATTTTTAAAAGCTCATAATTTGATAAATATTATTTATAATATTGCCTGCGGCGATAACGGCGGTAAAATCAGTCAATGCGATTGCTGCATTATTTACTGGTTTCTTTTTTGTAAGTTTTTGGGAATAGATGCTTCAAACAATTTTTCCTACGATGCTATTCGAAACTAATATATATTGTACAATTTAGTAGGCTCGAAAATGTTTCATATCCTTACGCGTGCGAACATTGATATTTTGCATTATCAAGTGTGTATTTTTATAAATTTTTAGAGTTTTATATCCTTACATATCCTAACAATTTGCACTATATCAAGTGTGTATTTTAATACAAATTATTATTCTATCCATGCCGTCAATCAAAAAGGTACAGATTTGACAGGACATCTGTGAGTAAAAGGACGAACTATTTGACTAAAATCTTATGGAAAAACAACTTTTCCCCGAAAATGTAAAATTTAGACATTTATCCAATTTGGTTTACGGAAGCTATTTCTTAGGTACTAAAGGAACATTTTTATGTAATTTGTTGACGATGTTGTGTTCGGAAAGCAATAAAAAACGCGATCAAATAATACTGTATTTTGTACCACAACTTTTAGATTTTTTTTCAAAGATATTCACCATGTTATCATAAAAAAAACATGTCATATTATACTACTATATGTTTAGTATAAGTACCCTGAAGGAATTTCTACAATATAACTTACTTCTTGAGCTGAACTGAGTTTACTGGCACACTAAATTTTCAAAAAAATATTGTTGCCAATTTTTTTCTTCTTAAGTTATCAACTTTCTCGCAATAAAAAAATATTTTCTTACAAGGCGATATATTCTCTATAAGTGCTGTAAAGTGCATTGCAAAATATTTCGTAACTCTAAAGATTTCAGTAAAAAACCCTCACTACTACATTTTTGCGAGAATTGCACTTTCGGAGGTTAATTTTTGAAAACTAGGCACTTCTTCACCAAAGCAAATATATCATTAGATGCTGTAACATTATGTTTACAACTGTTGCTTCGCAAATTATATATTGATAAGTACTTTCTAAGCGATACTGAGTTTCTTAAAACTCTGCATTTTTTGAGGTTGGGTTCCCCAACCTTAATTATCAAAAAAAATGTGACAAAGTAATCGTATGTTTTCCCTATATTGACGCACGTGAGCGACAGAGAACGCCTGATCCCGTTTCGAAGAAAATATCCCAGCCTTAACTCGGTGTTTTCTTTGCGCTTGTGGAAGGACACTTTTGGCCGTTCTTGGTTTACATAAACGTCCCGCAGTTACCTTCAGTAATTGGTCGGTCGGTCGCCGCAAATTATAGAATAGACGTGATAGATTGGTTTATACGTGAGCGATCCCTTTAATTATTTCGCCTAAACATACAGAGGCCTATCGATCCGGTTGGAGTGTCGTCGTGGGTCGAATTTTTGTACAAGGCGGTTGGTTCTCTTGAGTGTATCGTACGTTTTAAAACGGGGCCTGAATTCATTTTCATATTAATTTGCCGTCATCTGTAATTCGGTCGGGTAAATTTCACGGGGGCATTGTAAATTAGATTTTACAGCGGGATTTGTTAATTTGACAAGTGCGATTAAATATTTGGACCCGGTTTTTTCGGATCCGTGTTTACGTGAGGTTGAAATTTACGTCCGACTGGAAATCGATGCCAACTTAACGTCTCCAACAAAAAATGGTCATTTAAATTTTAACATAAATACATTTGTACGGTTAGGCGGCTTTAAAAACTTGTCACGAATTAAAAACACGTTTTTTATTACGATTCCTATTAAGGGAAGCTTTCAGCTTGAAAAAAAAAAACTTTCAAAATTCGCCAAAATCTCAAAGATTATTATTTCTTGTTGTGCTTTTGTGTAACTGTTTCTAAAGATGTAGTTTAACTTCTAAAGTAATTGAGGAATAAAATTGTTATCGGATTGAAAGCTATGAATTTTTAAAGTTGCTGTATGCGCCACGGCTGAGTTTAACTTTAAAAATTCACCAAAAATTCAACAAATTTTTGTTCTTATCCTGCTTTTAGGTAATGCTTTAGGAAGGTTTGCTTTAATGTTTAAAAGTAATTAGGGATGAAAGTCTTTACCGGTTTCAAAGTTATGAATTTTTAAAGCTAAGTTGAATGTGACACATCTGAGTTTTAAATGGATAACTTAGAAAATTCGCCAAAAATTCAAAGATTATTATTTCTTGTTGTACTTTTGTGTAACTGTTTCCAAAGAGGTACTTTAACTTCTAAAGTAGTTGAGCAATAAAATTGTTATCGGATTGAAAGCGATGAATTTTTAAATTTGCTGTATGTGCCACGGCTGAGTTTAACTTTAAAAATTCACCAAAAATTCAACAAATTTTTGTTCTTGTCCTGCTTTTGGATAATGCTTTAAGAAGGTTTGCTTTAATGTTTAAAAGTAATTGAGGATGAAAGTTTTACCGGTTTTGAAGTTATGAATTTTTAAAACTAAAGTTGAATGTGACACATCTGAGTTTTAAATGGATAACTTAAAAAATTCGCCAAAAATTCAAACAATGTTTTTTCTTATTCCGCTTTTAGATAATACCTTTTGAAGGTCCGTTTTATTTTTTGAAAGTAATTACGAATTTAAATCTTTACCGGTTTTAAAGTTATGAATTTTTGAAGCTAAAGTTAAATGTAACGCATCTGAGTTTTAAATGGATACTTTAGAAAATTCGCCAAAAATTCAAACATTTTTTTTTCCTATTCTGCTTATAGATAATACTTCTTGAAAGTCCCTTTTATGTTTTGAAAGTAATTATGAATCAAAATCTTTCCCGGTTTTCAAGTTATGAATTTTTACAGCTAAAGTTGAATGTGACATAATCATCTCAGTTTTAAATGGATAGTTTAGAAACTTCGCCAAAAATTCAAACAATTGTTTTTCTTATTCTGCTTTAAGGTAATACTTTTTGAAAGTTCCTTTTATTTTTCGAAAATAATTACGAATCAAAACCTTCCCCGGTTTTAAAGTTATGAATTTTTGAAGCTAAAGTTGAATGTAACGCATCTGAATTTTTAAATAAATACTTTAGAAAATTCGCCAAAAATTCAAACATATTTTTTCCTATTTTGCTTGTAGATAATACTTCTTGAAAGTCCCTTTTACCTATGTTTTGAAAGTAATTACGAATCAAAATCTTTTCCGGTTTTAAAGTCATGAATTTTTAAAGTTAAAGTTGAATGTGACGCAATCATCTGAGTTTTGAAATGAATAATCGCCAAGAATTCAAACAATTTTTTTTCTTATTCCGCTTTTACATACCTTTTGAAGGCCCCTTTTATTTTTTGAAAGTAATTACGAATCAAAATTTTTCCCGGTTTTAAATTTATGAATTTTTAAAACTGAAGTTAAAAATCGAGGAATGAATCAACGTCAAAAATTCATCAAGAATTAAAACGAGCGACAAAAAACAGCCCAGTAAAAAAATCAAACTTAAAATAAAACCGATTTTCGGCTAAACCCAAAAAATTGTTAAATGGATCGGGTAAACGCTTTTTTCAAACAATAAGGTCCGGCCGATTAACCTAACAAAGGCGACAAAAACCTTGTTAAAGCGTCGCGCGAATCGCGATTCGGGCCGCGAATTGGCCCGGATTTATTCGCCGGACCAAAAAAAATTCAATCCGTTTAGTTCCGGTCCGCGCTCCCGAAGAAACTATATAATCGTTAGAGTGCGCACTTAAAACGCTAAACAAGCTACAGTGTAACATTGTACCCGGAGACACAACAAAAGCTGCGATTTTATAGATTCCCCGGATTTTTTTTCGCTTGTAAATTTTGATCGCTGCAGAAAAAACCACTCGAGCACAATTGCAGTGCACTCGAGTTTTCCTCGAGGGTGCTCGCATTCAACTCACACGGATTAATTAGAAAAAAATCGCTGCTCCGGGAGGAAGAAACTTTCAGGCTGGTTGGTACACTTTTTGTGAATTTGAATTGTCCGCCGGCGCGAAAGGTCATCGAGGGCGATTTCACGCCCACGTGGATAACTGAAAAATTGAAAATCCCTTCAGCAATTTTTTTGGCGGGGTAATGATCCGTGTACGTGGCTCCGGGGGCTTCCCGGAGCACGAAGTTGTTTGGGGACCCTGTGCGAAATTTTTTTGAAAACAGAAAAAACTTGTTCAAATTTTTTTTGACGGGATAATGATCCGCGTACGTGACTCCGGGGGCTTCCCGGAGTACGAAGTTGTTTGGGGACCCTGTGCGAAAATTTTTTGAAGACCGAAAAAACTTGTTCAAAATTATTTTAACGGGGTAATGATCCGTGTACGGGGCTCCGGGGGCTTCCTGGAGTACGAAGTTGCTTGGCGACCCTGTGCGAAAATTTTTCGAAGACCGAAGAAACTTGTTTAAAATAAGAAACAGCCTGAAGCTGAAACTTACGCTAATTTTCAGCGTGCGGCATTATTCCTAGAGTCCACACTGGTTCACTTCACAGACCAAATAAATTGGTAATTGGGTCCATTTCGGAGGGTAATCGTACGCAGGCCGGAAAATCCGTTTATTTTGCCGTTTTGAAATCCGGTAGTAAACGGTAAACACGTACCGGTTAACGGGCGTCTCGCGACTCCGGGCGTGAGCGTTTCGAATCCGGTCGCAGGGTGGGGATGCGTAGGGAAGAGTAGGGAGCGTTAAAGTTAGAGGGTAGTGGGGTCTCGACCATCGATTTTATACTGCAACGGATAAAATTTTACCCAAATGTACACGGAATCCTCTCGTTTTGCTTTTCGGGGATAGTTTTTTTATTCCGGCGACTGTGCGACAACGGCCAGATGTTGCTCGTAATTTTAATTTTTGTGCACAGAAACGCTGCTGTCAGGTAGTAGCACTTGGCTGAATTTTTATTCAGTGTTTGCATTAAATATGAAAGGGAAGGAACAAACACCGGAGAAATCCGTTTTTTAATGAGCGAAATCCGCTCCTGAATACGCCGAAAAAAAACTTATAAACATTTCAGCCGAGTATAATGCAAAAATAAATTATGGAAAATAATCGCAAAAAAATATTTAAGCTTAAAATCGCTGAAATTGGAACAGATTGCCTACATTGTTTGATCAAGTTAGACTATTACTGCTCGTTCTTGTAAAATTTTCAGGATTTCATGAAAATTCTTGAGTTGTGTACAAAATTAATTTTAAGAAATAAATTGAGAAAGATGTAAAACTTCAAATTTGCCTGAGGACGCAATGATTGCCCAATCGTGGCCTAGTTTTATAGTAAACAGAAATTAACCTAAGAAATTTCGGCACAATTAATCACAAGTAAGGGATTTGAAGGAGGGAAGATATTTGCTTAAATGTTGCCTAGTTTTAATTAAAGTTTCGTGAAATAAATGATCTTACTTAAACTTAAATATAAGATGGGAAGCAACGATTACAGAAATTTTGCCTAGTTTCAATTAAACAACTGAGGGGACAGCAATGATTGTTTAAACATTGCCTAGTTTTAAATGGAAATTAATTTAAAAAATTTCGGCACAATTAATCACAAGTAGACATTTGAAGGTTGCCTAAACGTATTCTAATTTCAATTAAAATTTCATGAAATAAATGATCTTACTTAAACTTAAATAGAAATTTTACCTAATTTACCTTTTAGTTTTTCATTGTTGACGTTTAGTTTTCTATCTCTGTCAATCTTAGAGCAAATCGCGTTTTAATTGCACCATCGTGTTCCTCGCAAAAAAATACATAAGTTTTCATGTTTATATCACGCTCTAAGCAAAAAGAAAAAAAAGTGTTTTTCGTGGTTTGGCTTTTTTCTCTCTTTTTTTTTCTTTTTTTCTTTTCTTTTTCCTTACTAGGATAACTTTTTTTGCCGGAAACGATAGAACAAGAATCAATTGAGTTGCTCCAGTATTAACGGAGCTACAGCTATTTTCTCGATTCATAGTTTTCTATCTTTGTCAATCTTAGAGCAAATCTATTTTTAATTGCACCATCGTGTTCCTCGCAAAAAAATACATAACTTTTCATTTTTATATAACTCTCTGACCAAAAAAAAAAACTATCTGTTTTGGGTCGGTTTTTCGGTTTTGTTTTTCGCGTTTTGTGGCTTTCCCTGCCTAGTTTTAAATAGAAATTAATCTAAAAACTTTCAGCACAATTAATCACAGGTAGAGATTTGAAGGAGGGAAGCTGGTTGCCTAAATGTTGCCTAATTTTAATTAAAATTTCGTGAAATAAGTGACCTTACTTAAAGTTTAATAGAACATGGGACGCATTGGTCGCCGAAATTTTGCCTAATTTTAATTAGACAACTCAGGGGCCAGCAATGATTGTTTAAAAATTGCCTAGTTTTCAATAGAAATTAATCTAAAAGCTTACGGCACAATTAATCACAAGTAGAGATTTGAAGGAGGGAAGCTGGTTGTTTAAATGTTGCCTAGTTTTAATTAAAATTTCGGGAAATAAATGATCATACTTAAACTTAAATAGAAGATTGCAGAAATTTTTCCTAGTTTTAATTAGACAACTGAGGGGACAGCAATGATTGTTTAAACATTGCCTAGTTTTAAATAGAAATAAATCTAAAAAATTTCGGCACAATTAATCACAAATAGGGATTTGGAGGATTGCCTAAATGTTGCCTAGTTTTAATTAAAATTTCGTGGAATAAGTGTTCTTACTTAAAGTTAAATAGAAGATGGGAAGCAACGATCGCCGAAATTTTGTCTAATTGTAATTAAACAACTGAGGGGGCAGCAATGATTTTTTAAAAATTGTGTAGTTTTAAACAGAAATTAATCTAAAAACTTTCGGCACAATTAATCACAAGTAGGGATTTGTAGAAAGCAAACCGCTTGCTTAAATGTTGCCTAGTTTTAATTAAAATTTCGTGAAATAAATGATCATACTTAAACTTAAATAGAAGATTACAGAAATTTTGCCTAGTTGTAATTAGACAACTGAGGTGACAGCAATGATTGTTGAAACATTACCTAGTTTTAAATGGAAATTAATCTAAAAAATTTCGGCGCAATAAATCACAAGTAGGGATTTGAAGGAGACAAACTGGTTGCCTAAATGTTACCTAGTATTAATTAGAAACCTAAATAAGGAATTGTCACACAATCAGTCATAAATACAGGCCTAAACTTTGCCTAGTTTTATTAAAAAACCAATTCTAACTTGTATGAGGTAAGGTGACAAGAAACGCTGCGAAAAGATTGCCAACTGAGAATTTACACCGAAAATTTTATAGTCAAATATTAATGATGAGAATGCGACGTCGAAAAAAACATCACCCCGGGCACCGGTTTATTTCTCCCCAACGAGATTCTTCTCGATTTTTACGACGGTTATGAATATAACACTCACTGCACAGCAGAGAAAAGAAAAACTAAACAACAAACCGGAGACAAAAATTTGAATTTAATAACAATTCCTCCTTGCGCCTTCGTTCGCGTCTCCACGCAGTGATGAAGTTTAAAATTTATCGCTTGTCGATTCCCAACCAAAACAAGAATCAATGCAACGGAAACGCCATGAAAAATGCGATTTAGGTCCTCTTTTCCTCCGGATAAACGCGGAGGTATTCGCGCTGCAATTAAATAAAGGGCGCGCCATTAATTCTGACATTTACTAATTGCCCGGCTAAATATCAACAGACTCGAGTAACCCTTTTGAAATTTTTCGAAAAATTCCCGGATTGATGTGCAATCGAGCGAGTAACCGCCAAATATTCAGGGGGCGCGAGGGTGGCAATTTAGACATGACGTTGCTTAATTTCCGCTGTAAAATTAACATTCTGTCACGTTAAGAATTTCGAACCGGCGATTTTAAAATCGCATTACGTTGATTAAATTGCGTCAACTATTCAAAAATTATCCATCAGAAAGCCCCATCAAATCAAATTCGATTCTTACTAATTAAATTAAAATTAACTTGCCCTTACCACCTGTCTTCTGATCATCGGTTTGATTATATGAATGAAATTTTAGCGGTTAACTCACTTTTCGGTCATGATATTTAAAATTCAACAACGCTCAGAAAAAAATTGCGCGTTCTTAATTTTGGCCCAAGAATTGGTCATTCTTGAGTTTTAAGAATGTTCATTCTTGTTGTTTGGCAAATTACTAGCAAAGTGTAGGCAATCGCTACTTTTCTCCTCAAACTAGACAAAGCGGGACAATTTAGTTTTTGGCGTTTTAATTAAAACTAGGCAAATTACTACGAAAGTTTAGGCAATCGCAGCTATCCTCCTCAAACTGGGCAAAGCGGAACCATTTAGATACTCGTTACTGCACTCTTCAAACGCTTACACACTCAAAAAAAAAATTTGTATAGGTAAGATAATTCGGGTATAAATTTAAAATTGCGCGTTCTTAATTTTGGTTCAAGAATTGGTCATTCTTGAGTTTTAAGAATGTTCATTCTTGTTGTCAAATTTAAGAGTGGGTCATGTTTGATTTCAAGAATGATTATTATATTTGTCAAATTTAAGAACGGGACATTCTTAATTTCAAGAACGTTAATTCTTCGTGAAAAATTCAAGAAAGGGTCGATCTAATTTTAATAACTTTTATAATTTTTACATTTAAGAATAGGTCATGTTGATTTCAAGAACTTTTATTTAATTACTTAAGAATGTTCTTAATTAATGTGTTTTCTTATTTAAGAATTGAAGATGGCCTTCTTATTATATTAAATAAGCACTTGTAAATACAATAATTTTTTTCTAATTTTTATGAATTGTAGAGTGGAATGCTTGAATTGAAGGAATTTTAGAATATAAAGTTATTTCCCATACAAATTTTTATTAGTAGATGAAAATTTAACATCACATCACATCCTGTTTAAAAATACATTTTCAGTTTAAGAACCACATTATCATTTGGTAACAGATGTACGTATATGAAATGGAAGTTCGTCGAAATCATTAGCCTTCTCAATGAATTTTGACCGCCACACAAATAAATTGTTTTTCTCTCAACAAATAATTGGCCAAAATCTACATCAATTTAAAGACAAAGAAACAACATGCTTACATTGCATCATGGATATATTATTATAAAAATTTACCAATATAGACAAATTTGAATGCTTCCATAATGACCATTCCACTTTATGCAGATTTCCTTTCCACAAATCCGCGTACTTCAGTCACGCTTGTGTTTTGTTAAATTCTTACAAAGAGCTCTACATCCGCTAAAACGTAAAATTTGTTATAAGATAAGTAAATAACATTAAATGTATAAAAGAAAGTCAAAATTATTTCTTTTCCTTCGTCGTTACTATTAATTCTGTTATAGAAGCAACTGGTTTGCATGTTCCTTTCGTTTTATCTCTTCTTACTTTTCGTTCCGACGGAAATAAACTAAATAACAATTTGTTTAATAGCTGTTACATTGAAAAAGCTTGTAGAACTTTTACAAAATTCATTTGGTAAGCTAAAAGTGTGGGAAAAATTATAATTACAACAAATTTACTTACATGCGAATTTATCACACACAGAATCAGAAAATCCCCATAATTTCAGTACCATTTTTAGAAACGGTCTTTGAAGCTGATCATTTTGTTGATCGACATTTATTAATATTGCATTGAATTAACATCTTCATCTCGGCACATTAAACCACTTGTAATATTTCCCATTTCTTCACAATTAAACATTCACTAATTGTGTAAGTTACTAAAAATTCACTTTACAATAAAAATACAGAAAATGCACACCGTAATATGTATTTTCTTACCGCAAGCCAAGTTTGGTGCAACGTTCTTCAACTAAATTTGTAAGAAATTCTAAAGTAATTTATCTATTATCATTAAACAGTCCTTTACCGAAAAATGTCGGTTAGAAAGCAATTTACAACATTCCATACAATTGTATTATAGAACCCTTGGACGTAACGAACAAAACAAAATCTTCAGTGAGGTTACCACAAATTTAGAATCCCCGTGTTTACTCCAAAAATAAGAAGCAAGCAGAATTGTGCTAAATACAATACTTTTACAAGTTCTTAATGTAAAAAGTGGGTTTTTAAAAAATTCTTAGCTATCATTTTTTTCAATGAAGAACTCCACTATTTCTAAAATTACCAAAAGAGTGAAGTAGGAAAAGTTATGGATATTGATGAGTTCTACAATTATTATTTTTTACTATTTTTGATATTGCCAGTTTGGTTTGAGAGGCCCGTGACATAATATGTGCCATTTCATCGGAAAAATTCTTGCCGTTTCAGGACGAGTTCGCAGAAGGAACCTGAAGCAAAAAATTTAAATTTAAAAATATTTTCGGCAGTAAATTTCGTTACGAGTCACTTATCTTCAAAGTAACATTTTTTTCGGTATTTTTAATATTCGACAATTTGTAAAGCGGCGGCCCATATTTCATCCGGCCGGGCGCATTTTCAAAATTGAAACGCGCAGTTTGAGTAATGTCGATTGACGGTACAAACGGAAATGAGTTATCACACGGTTCAGCCAGTTCAGAAAGGTTGCTCTCCTTTTTGCATATACAAATTGCCGCTAAAACGGGGAGTTATTACAGATTAGCATTTATAATTCCGTTAATTCAATGTAACAACCGGCTTGAAAATTTCTTATTATGAATATGCATATTGGCGACTCTTGCTGCCAACAAAAAAAAAGAAAGAATTAAACGGCCGCGAGATAACTCGAGCAGTTAATTACATAATTATTCACCAGATTAGCGGAGGATCTGTTTTGACTTAGATCTTGCTCCGTGTCGTTTAACTGCGAATAAAACGTTTGCGCCCGTCGGGTTCGATTCCGCGCCGGGGGAAAATTTTCACAGCGACGCGGACCGAGGCGCTCCGGCCACTCTTATATTAATGAAGTTTACCGACGCAACAAACACTGCACATGAGAACCCTTTGATACATAAATTGTCTGAACGTTAAGACAATTGTGTGTTATTACTGCTGTTTATGTTACGAGGAGTTATACGGTTATTTCATGTTTCCTTATGCAGACTCGCATTAAAGTGGAATTTGCATACATTTCCGGGAAAAAGTTAAGGCCTTTGTTTCGTGTCTGATACAATTTCAGATTGCAGAGCGGTAATTAACTTATTTATTACGTGAAAGGGATTTTTTAAAATCTTTTTGAACACTAACCAATTTCTACTTTCAATAAATTCAGTATTCAGTCAATATTAAGAGCCTGTCCTACCGTAAAGTTTGCACGAACTTTAAGGTAGCATATATCCTTAAGGTGATCTCACCTACTTAAATTTTGAGCCTCCCAATGTGGTGTTTTCTAAACGTCTGACGCCCTTAGAGGATAGTCATAACTTATTTTTTGTTTATTTTTTATATTCGATTGGTAAAAATAGAGATAGGTTCCATACTTTCCTAAAACCGCATAAATTGAATTAAAAAATAAATAAAAATCGCATAAGAACACACCGCATAAAAAGAACCTGGGATGTTCGCGAAATTAGGCCTTCCAGTAAAGGAAATAATATCAAAAAGTCATTTATTATGGTAATTATTATACTTGGGGTATGTAATGCAAATAAGGCAATTCATATATTTTCTAGTTACCCCGATTTTAGTACATATATTTTACTATATTTTACTCAGCGTATGGTAAATTTTATGCAACATAAAGTTGAATAAGTAACCGATTTGTTACTCACATTGATTTTGCTTCGAAGGGTACTACATTTGTTGTGGCCAACTGTAAACCGTTAAAAGCTGCAGTTTTATGGTATATTTTTACTGATTGGTAACTAAAATAATATAACTGAACACGAAGTAATTAATTTATTTAATCCAGACATATATTAATTCTTTTATCAATAATTTAAATAGAAACAATTGTTTTGACAATTCATAATTTCTAAAAATTTTCTATTTATCCATCAAAAGAATAGAAATAATTAAAAATCATCTTGCAGGGAGCAAAGCTAAAATAAATAAATATGTAAAATATTGTTGTGAATAATTTCAAGAGAAAATGATTGTTTAGTCAGCATAATTATTGCAAACAAGGGGTTAAAATTTTTATACTATCATTTGGACAATCAAAAAACTTCTCAAAATCATGACAAAAAAATATAAGTTGCTATTTCAAAAGAAAGATGTCATTTGGAAGATGTGAAATTAAATTTCAAAATGAACTTGTTTTTGGATTTTGGTGAAAACTCAACAGTTTCAGATATATCGAATTGTTGCGTTACTTTTGCCGCTACTATATTCACAAAAAATAACGAATAAACATAAAAACAAACCATTGGTACTTATTCTAATTTTAAAATTTCTGATAAATGGTAGGAAAAATAGAAGGTTCTTAATTTTTTATTCATCTTCTTATTGAAAAAATTATTATCGTGCAAAATGTTTTCATAAATCAACCCTTTTGGCATCCATGCAATAAAATAACAAAAAAATTTACCAGTCATATGTAAACTTGAAAATAATAATTGTGCGTCCTTTTCAATAGAAACTGTCCCGATTTAAATTCCATATAAACCAAATTCTTTGATTGGATTACTTTTAAGGGAGTTAAATTTCTACAGCTGTACACTTTACTTCAACAAATTAATTTTCGCCAACACCATTTGGTATTGTACCAAGATAGCAGTCATTTTCACCCACCTAAGCTTGCAAATTTTTCCAAAAACTGAGGACGTGTTTTTTTGAGTCGTTCTGGAATCCATAAAACTGATTCTCTCTAGTCTTTAGTAATTTTATCATAATCTGAATATTATGTGTCATTTACAATACAGAGTCTTTTGATTACAACAAAATTTGGACCAGTTAGCACTTTTGCTGGCCATGCAAATTCCTTAAACGATAAGGAAAAATTAAATACTCGCTAAAGAGCAGGGTCGATTCACAAGACAGAGTCACGTGTAGAAGGATAGAGTTACATATTAAATACATTTCTCGGCTGCAATTCGCTCTTACAAGAAAGTTGTGCCGCAAAATTACGGCAGTTGTAGCGAACCAAAAAATTTCAAATTTTAGCAACGTATTGTGGGTATGTTGAAGAAACTTTCTTGAGACTCTTGTCTTTAAATAAAAAAAATTAAAGTCAGAATAGCGTCATAAAGTAGAACAAATAATTTCGTGATTTTCTGATTTTTGCCAAAAATTCTGAATGCCACACCCTCAAACTAAACTAGTTGTATCATAATATGTTTTTTCAGCAAAATTTGTTTGTTATTTTGGCCATATTTTTACAACAAAGAACCGTTCAATTAATGCTTAATTTCTCTCTGCGAGAATCGCCTTAAACATTAAATTCTGCTATTCAGTTGTTCAAAGTTACAACGTTTATACATTCCAACTTTCTAAAATTTACTTGCATTGCAAATAGTTGACGCAGTTAAAAATAGGAAAAAAAAGTTGCATTTCTGCAAGTTGAGAAGGGTATCTAATTCCGTCCCAAGATGGTAACAAAAAAAAAAACAATATTTATAAATCTTAAAGCTAAACGAAATCAAACTAAATACATAAAAATAGAATGGACCATTTGTGAAGATCACAATTTGATAAAAAAAGGAAAAAAGGCCAATCTGGCAATCCCAAGTAAATCCCATAAAAAATATGGACAAAAACATTTGACCGCCCGAGCAAAATTGGCGAAAGCGTCATAATTTGCAGGCCATTTTTTAAATTAAGTTAATTAGTTATCCAATTACTGAAACTAACTGCAACAGGGTATTTTTATCCAGTTAAATATGCGGACCATAATGCACCTGTCAGGCTTTCACAAACTGAAAAAACAATCGCACGATGTTAATGCACCTTTGATGTCATATTTAATGCAAAACGCAATAATTTTACATACATTAACAACCACATTTGCTCGAATTCCCATAGCAGGTTCGAAAACGCCTGTTTTTGTTGATTTTATTGCACGTTAATTAAGCATCTCGGGGCGAAATTAAACTTGTTTATCATTAAGCGCCAGATATCTCGAATTTTGCCGAACGAAGACGCCTCTCCGTCAATTAAAGCGCGTTAATCAAAAGCCCCTAAAAGGCGAGCTTTCGCGTCCTTTTGTAAAAATTTCGCCGGCCCCGGATTTCATCGCCACGACAACTTTGATCGCGGGAAAGTTATGTGCCACACGTGTTAATTAAATTTCGTTTCAGGTACATTTACCGCAATTTATTGCGACCCGGACGGGAAATTTTGGCAACTTATGGAGTCTTAGGAGGGACGCCAAGTTCATCCGGAAACATTTGATCCGGCCACAAGCGCACGTTGTTTACATATTCATGTGTGCGGATTTTTTTGGAAAATTCGTGCATTTTTTTTCCTTCTTTTGAGGCGTCCCCGGGGACGTCGCCGCCGCTTCTTTTCGAGCGCTAACCCTTTTGTATTTACGGGGAGCTTTTTTTGAGAAAATTGCTTTCCCGCTGTTTTAATGGACCGAGGCAGGTAAAGGGGATACTTTCGGATGCAGATACCTGAGATAATAATGTATCGGAATATTATTTTTCAAAGGCATAAATATACAATTTCAATTCCGCGATAACGAGAGTATATAGCGATACTTCCCAGTAAATATCAATAGGAGAATTGCATTATTCCGTATTTGGGGGCACGAGGGTGTGTGTTTTTCCTTCTTGCTCGTGGCGGTTTTTTGTGTTCGCATGAATCGATATTAATACACCTTCTCGCCTTGCGAGGAACGAATTGGAAATATTTTTAGTCGCTCGAGCGTGCCACATAAAAGAAATTTTCCTCAGTATAAAATAAATAAGAATTGCTTGCTTTTTTATGATTTGTGAAAAGTGTTTTTCTTGTTCCAACCTGCAGCCGGAGAACGGTGCAGCTTTTTCCTTCGACGCCGGATGAAAGCATTGTCCGGAATTTTTAGCAGAACAATTTATTCGATGCAATTCTTGATCCTATTTTGTTTTACTTGCCGGGCAAAAATCAAGCAAAATCCTTTATGTATTTTAGGCAATAACCGTTTAGAATAAATTTAGAAATTAACTTTTAGTTAAAAAAGTTGTCGCCACATTCGGAGGCTCTAGATTTAACTACAGGAGTGGTCCCTTTGGAGAAATTTTTCTTAAATTAATATAAAGTAAGCACAATATTAACTTTAAATCGTTTATTATCAATAATGAAGACACGCGAAGGTTCCAATATTTTCATAAAAATACAAAGCGTCAATTTAGACGCACACAAGACAAATTAATAATATTAAATAATAGAATGTTTAACAATTAACGCAAATAAATAGAATTCACGATATAAAAAATAGCCAAGACCAAGAAATAAAGATATACATGCTTAAGGCCTTTTTTAAAGAGGAGGTAACCTGTGTGACTACTAACTTCCTCCCCCATACGTCTTCCTCACCACGGGAACCACATTAACATTACGTCAAGTATTACTTCGAGGTGAGTGACTGTTTAGTTCCATTTACATCTTATCATTAGATCACATCTTTTGGTAAGCTTTCACTCACACTTTTTCACCTTTCGTTTTCTTTCCCTTTTACCTATCATTCTCACTCTCTATCACTCTCTCCCTCTATCATCAAAATTGCCTCTTATTAGTTTGCTTTCACACACACTTTTACTCATTTCATCTTCTTCCTCCTTTACCTATCATTCACACTCTCTATCACTCTCTCCCTCTTTGATCATCTTAGATTGAATTGTGAAGAAGGCATCCCTTGACTCCCCTTGGTAATGGACCCTCTGGCTGTCAAGGCTTCACATGAACTTGCATCTTTAATTGTGATGTTCGTTACAACCTAAATGACTCAATAAGATTGGTTAAATATGATTCAAAAATAATTAAAAGAAATAAATAAATAATTAAAATTTTTTTAAACCTAGGAGGCTTAGAATTTTTACTGTCAAAATCAAAGTAGTATATTGAATAATTTTTTGACGTTTCTAAAATTTTTACATTTTTCGCCGTAGCTTTACAAATAAACCGATGGAATCCGTCTCGCGACTTTACAAAAATTAAATGAAACTTATTTGCTGCTAATAATTACTATAAACGCTTCACGAGCAAAAAGTTACAAAAATCTTCCATTGGTAAATTTTGACGTTTCTAAAAAATTTTGAACAGATCGAAAAAAGAAAAAAGAAAAAATTATTCAAAATACCTCATATACATTCATTCTCTTAATCACACAACCTTTAACCTTCAATCTTCGTCAGAATCTGATATCACATCATCTCTGACGAGGAGTTTCTCCCTACGAAATTCCTCTTGCTGTTTTCCACGCATAATGTCCCGCATCATGTTGGTTACTGTTTTCCAAGATTCCTCGGAATCCAATAATAACTCAGAAATATTATTTTGGTCTATATTACAACCCATTTTAATCCTAGCATCTCTTCGGATGCTTTCCCATTCGTCACAAATGAATATGGTATGTTCTGGCGTGTCTACCTGCTGGCAAAACCAGCAAGTATCGACATCCGTCTTTTTTATCCAATTGAGATATTTTCCGAAAGTTCCGTGTCCGGACATGGATTGTGTTAAAAAATAATTCATTTCTACCCACTTAAAATTGAACCATTTTCTAATATCTTTAACGAAAATTTTTGCCCAACCTAAATAATCGTCCCATTGTTCTTGCCAAGCTATCATTAAGGATTCGTTTGCCAAAGAGGTATGATCTTTGCCGCTTAAATAAATTTCCGATCTTACGTTCGCTTTCATCCACAAAGGAGGCATGTTTAAGGCCTATTACCAAAATATTGTTCTAAAACAGTTTGCTTCCAATTTTTTAATTTTTTATTGGAGATAATTTCTCTTTCGCGTTTATTAAAATCTCCTGAATTTGGGTTTTGCTACATTTGTATTTAGAAGCTAGTTTTCGCTGCGACAAATCTCTTTCGCTGTTTTTAATAACATTTATGCGAGTTTCCAAATTTAAAATCTCGTGATAGTAACTCCGTTTAGTCATCATTTTATAAGCTATTTCAGAAGCATAGTGACGACGATTTCTTAACGACTGGCATACAAGTGATACGAATTTTTTGCTTTCATACCATTTTAAATATCCACACGAGCCCACAAATATCACATAAAAAAGTTGGAACCGAAGTTGAAGAACTGATTTATAATGGTAACAAATTTATTACCGAAAGATAGGTCATGTGTCAAGCACTTGACGGAGAAAGGTTCTTAATAAATTCTACAGTGTATAATTGACATTTTAAGATTTACAAATCCGATCTCATAGTGAGACTACTCATAAATGAACAAAGACACAAATTAAAAGGATTTTCACAAAGTGAGAAGTGGTCGCTTTAACCGCAAATTTCCGATCACGGTCGCGTTAGGGGAAGGTCGCTTTAAAGGAGCAACAATGTATTACTGATACTGATTTATACTTAAATAGTCCTGCCATAAACCAGTGGCATTGTAGAACTTGTATCGGTCCTAAAGAAAACAGCTGCATCGCTTTGTTGCCAGTTTTGCTAAACTAATATTTATCTACAAGAAGTTTTGAATGATGTCTGACTAAACAAATGTTGCTCGCCCGAGCGAAATACTATGCCATATGAATTAATAGATTTATATCGTTATTAGGCGTAGTCATTGTTGTTGGAATATAATAATTTTTCAAATATTTAATTTGATTTTACGTTTCAGCTTAATTAACGATCAAACCATTATATAGGGTGTAACAAAACTATCAAATAAGAATGGTTGTAACTTTTTAGTAAGAAAGAGTTGTCTAGGTTAACTACTGTGCATATTTTGATCTTTTTAGTTTGTTCATATCTTTTTTGTTTATGATTTCGTGACGTAATATTTACGACTTTCCGAGAATATCGAAGCTGCAAAACAGCATGTCTTGGAAATCAATTTCTCTACGACTGTTTTAAAATACATGCATTCTGCGATCATTTTTGAACATTGAATAGGGCTATTCTTTACACCTGTTACGGAATATTCATACCATTACTTGTTATGGAATGACTACCACCAGCGCCCTCGATTGCAACTATTTTATTTTTAATCGAAGAAGGCAGAAAAAAATTATTATTATGAGATTTGTTTTTTTTTCAATTTGTCAAAGCTTGAGTTAAAAAATCGCGTCACACGATTTAAGCAACTTGAACTGTTCTGTGCCTTTTTGGTGATTATCTCTATTTAAATATACCTTTTGTGCAAAGTGTAAGTGTAATTTAATTAAATAAATTAATGATTTAAGTTTAAAAACAACATCTTTTAGGTTTCAAGTAACACAGACTAATAAGCAATAACATGTCCAGCGACGAAAGTATCTCTGGCACACCACCTGAATTAAGAGAAATTGCCAATAAATGCACGGGTAATTTACTGCCGGAAAAATCAAAAACCATTTATAAACATACCTTCAATAAGTTTATGGAGTGGAGAAAAATGAAAAATGCCAATTCCTTTTCGGAGAACGTAATACTTGCCTACTTTACTGAGTTGTCCGAAAAAATGAAACCTTCTACGTTGTGGAAAATTTACTCAATGCTACGAACTACGATTAATATTGAACATAAAATTGATCTGTCACAATATTCAAGACTACGTGCATATTTAAAAAGGCAGTCAAATGGCTACCAAGCTAAGAAATCTCAAACATTATCGGCTGAACAAGTAAAAAAATTTATCACTGAAGCGCCCAATTACCTATATTTAGTGACAAAGGTAACTAAATAAATACAGAAAATGAAGAGTTGCTATTAATTGTTCTTTTTTATTTAGATTGTTTTAATTGTCGGCGTCATGGGTGCATGCAGAAAAAATGAATTATATTTAATGAAGACTCAAGATATAAAATACTTAGAAAATGCAGTATTAATTAGTGTACCTGATACCAAAACAAAGGTTTCTAGAAAATTCACAATCACTGCAGAATTTTATAACATATTTAAGAAGTACGCAGATTTAAGGCCCCCAAACATTACAACAGACAATTTCTTTGTAAAGTATCAAAAAGGTCGCTGCACCAAACAAGTTATGGGTATAAATAAGCTAGGTAATATGGCTAAACAAGTGGCTACCTTCTTGCAATTACAAAATCCAGAGTCTTACACCGGCCACTGCTTTAGACGGACATCTGCCACCATGTTGATAGATGCAGGTGCCAATATAGAAACTTTAAAAAGACATGGTGGATGGAAATCTACTGAAGTGGCCGAAGGCTACATCGACAATTCCATTAAAAATCGCTTAAATGTTGCCAATAAAATATTAGAACATTTAGATATCGAACCTACACCAGGAAGTTCCACACAGAATTCTACAATGTTGTCATCACATTCTTATGTGGCAAGTACCACATCATCAAATATTTGTAATTTACCAAATATCTCATTTAACCATTGCCAAAATATTACTATTAATTTAGTAAGTAAAAACGAAAATATATAAATAGAGAATTATTGCATTGTATTGTATTATTGTATTGTTATTATTTTATTATTATTATTATTATTATTATTATTACTTTTTATTGTCACATACAGTCGTAGAGAAAGTATAGTCTGTAACACGTTTGGAATGGCTATTCCACACTCGTGGACCGCCACCCTCGCCTTCGGCTCGGGTGTCAAACTTCCATTCGTGTGGAATATGCATCATTCCAAACTTGTTACAGAATATACTATTCTAGGGCGACCCTGAGCTCGTAAAACGATTAAGTCTAAGAGAGCTTGATCATCTTCGAATTTAAACCGTGAGACAGTTTTTGATTTCGCAACACTTCCAGCCCCACTCGTTTTTAAAGTTTATTCAAAATCCCCGTCTCTTTAGTTGTCTGAAACAGTATTTGAAAGTTCGTTGGTTTCAAAATTGTTCGTTTTTTTGGTAATTAAATTTGTGTTTTCATCAATATGCCGAGATTACCGGGACAGAGAAGTTCTTTAAGATTCTGAACAAGAAGAGGTTAAATATGGCTTCAATCTATTTTTCTCAATATTTTTATAAATTTTGATCGTACTAAAACATTTTTCACTTCATGTTTTAAGGTTGTTTTAGAGCCACTTTTCTTTTTGTTCCAAGAATTATATTTTTTACATCAGTTTCTCAACTACTTTTATGTATCGATACCTCATTTCTATAGTGTAACAAGTTAAAAAAGTCATTTTTGTATTAAGCGAATAATCAACAGCAAAAAGTGTATTTTATTCAATTCAAAAAAGTAACATTTCGAATTTTCAAAATTCATCAAACCACAAAATGAAAGTTCAATAGTGTAACAACTCAATTTCTTTATGGAAATTTTCTAAAGTGTAGGAACAGTTGCAAAAACGAAGTTAACGCTCTGTTAGCTGACACCTTTGTTAACTTCGTTTCTGCAACTGGCCCTAAGTGTTGTTAAGTCAATCATAAATTAATAATTCTAATTCCTTAGCACAAGGACGCAGCAGGAATTAACCATATTATAAAAGAAGACTAGAAATATTTAAATTTAAATCTATTATTTTATATCAAACATTTTAAATAACACACCAAGGTTTATTAATTAAAATCTACCTTGAATTTTTTAATTTTTTCTCCTACTTTTAACTGTGTCAACTATTTGCAATGCTAGTAAATTTTAGGTAGTAGGAATGTATAAACGTTGAACTTTGAACAACTGAATAGCAAAATTTAATGTCTAATAGCGAATTTCAGAGTCCTAACGTAACAGCAAACAATGTATCTAGTCATCAATAGTAAGTCTAGGTATAAATAAGCATTATAATTAGAATCTTAGTAGTGATAATCAGACTATCAGTAGATAAATTTGGGAACAAACAGAAATAAATGTCTATTTTTTCAACACATCAGTTCACTGATATGCGCTGAACAGTGACAATTGGAAAATTCTACAATTAATTACAGAAATTGTAAGTCACAGTGTTGTTAACAAATTTTATTCGCCTTTCAATCCTTTGCAAATTTAAAACAAAAAATCGCAGAAACGTCTTGTTTTAACGCACGACCTACCAAAACATCAAATTAAATTTACCTCACTCAAAACACATAAATTTAACCCGAGACCTTTTCACGACAGATTCAAATATTCTCTCCCATCAGAAACAATTCAATTAAGGCCAGACATTAAATGTCATCTAAGAATTCCCATCCCCTAAAAACAACAAAAACAAACAAACAAAACGTCGCGATGAGTTTGAACACATGTCGGACATAAAGTGTGACCCAAATTCGCCCCGCGATGAGCGACAGACTGTTTAAATTTTAAAAAAATCCGCGAGGCCGCAAACGGATCCCTCAAATTAAATTCCGGGCAGGGCGGAAACTTTTAAGTTTATTCTTAATTCACATTTCAGAACATAATTATTTTCGGTACAGCGAGAGGACAAAACTTTCCTGAATGTTCATTTAATTTCAAAGAAATTTAACTAAGACGGTTTATTTTGTTAATATTGACTCGCTGAGGCTTTATTTACTCTGCTACCCCTCGCGATTTTAAAAGCGGGACGCGAAATCGAGCCGCCCACTCGCATATTTAAATTATTTGATCGCAGTAATTTTATAACGGGCAGACATGAAAGAAACTCGTTAGGAATCCGCGCGCGTTTTGAGACAACAAACGCCGAAGGGGGCCGGAACAAAATTTCCCCGAGGTCCGGTTTAGGCCGCACGAACGTCATTACAAATTCATATTTAGGACAGACACAGGAAATTCCCGGAACGCGGGTTACGCGACAAGGCCCAATTAACAGCCTCGGAATTTTTCAAAAACCCACTTCTTACATTAACAACTGATAAAAGTCTAAAAATTTAGCACCGTTCTGCTTACTTTTAGCACAAACAATTGTATGGATTGTTGTAAATTGCTTTATGACCGACATTTTTCTGCAAAGGACTGTTTACTGACAATAGAATTTCTTACAAATTTAGTTGAAAAACGTTACACCAAACTCGACTTGCAGTAAGAAAATACATATTACGGTGTGCATTTTCTGTATTTTTATTGTAAAGTGCATTTTTAGTAACTTACATAATTAGTGAATGTTTAATTGTGAAGAAATGGGAAATATTATAAGTGGTTTAATGTGCCGAGATGAAGATGTTAATTCAATGCAATATTAATAAATGCCGATCAACAAAATGACCAGTTTCAATGACCATTTCTAAAAATGGTACTGAAATTATGGGGATTTTCTGATTCTGTGTGTGATAAATTCGCATGTAAGTAAATTTGTTGTAATTATAATTTTTTCCAAACTTTTAGCTTACCCAATGAATTTTGTAAAAGTTCTACAAGTTTTTTTAATGTAACAGCTATTAAACAAATTGTTTCTTAGTTTATTTCGGAACGAAAAGTAAGAAGAGATAAAAAAGGGACATGCAAACCAGTTGCTTCTATAACAGAATTAATAGCAACGACGAAGGTAAAGAAATAATTTTGATTTTCTTTTATACATTTAGTGTTATTTATCTATCTTATTACAAATTTTACTTTTTAGCGGATGTAGAGCTCTTTGTAAGAATTTAACAAAACACAAGTGTGACTGAAGTACGCGGATTTGCGGAAAGGAAATCTGCATAAAGTGGAATGGTCATTATTGAAGCATTCAAACTGGTCTATATTGGTAATTTTTTATAATAATATATCCATGGTACAATGTAAGCATTTTATTTCTTTGTTTTTAGATTGATGTAGATTTTGGCCAATTATTTCTTGAGAGAAAAACAATTTACTTATGTGGCGGCAAAAATTCATTGAGAAGGCTAATGACTTCGACGAACTTCCATTTTATATACGTACATCTGTTACCAAATGATAGTGTGGTTCTTAAACTGAAAATGCATTTTTAAACAGAATGTGATGTGATGTTAAATTTTTACCTACTAATAAAAGTATGTATGAGAAATAACTATATATTCTAAAATTCCTTCAATTCAAGCTTTCCACTCTACAATTCATAATAATTAGAAAAAGTGATTGTATTTAAAAGCGCTTATTTAATATAGTAATGTCATCTTCAATTCTTAAATAAGAAAACACATTCTTAAGAACATACTTAAGTAATTAAATAATCTCAAGAATAACCAATTCTTGGATCAAAATTAAGAACGCGCAATTTTAAATTTAAGCCCGAATTTTGTTACCTATACAAATGTTTTTTTTTTGAGTGTGTAAGCGTTTGAAGAGTGAAGTAATGAGTGTCTAAACTTTGCCCAGTTTTAATTAAAACGCTAAAAACTGAATTGTTCCGCTTTGCCCAGTTTGAGGAGGAAAGCAGCAATTGCCTAAACTTTGCTGGTAATTTGCCAAAACTTTGCCTAGTTTTAATTAAAACGCCAAAAATGAAATTGTCCCGCTTTGCCAGGTTTGGGGAAGAAAGCAATGAGTTGACTATTCAGTTCTGTTCCAATGTACATATAAGCTCCCCTAATAATAAAGTTATTCTTAATCAATATCTAATTTTCTGAAGTTTCCTTCCCATATAAATTTCTGAACATTTCATTTCATTCATTGAGAAGGTCGAATGACTTCGACGAACTTCCATTTCATATACGTACATCTGTTACCAAATGATAATGTGGTTCTTAAACTGAAAATCGATTTTTAAACAGGATGTGATGTGATGTTAAATTTTCACCTACTAATAAAAATATGTATGAGAAATAACTTTATATTCTAAAATTCCTTCAATTCAAGCATTCCATTCTACAATTCATAAAAATTAGAAAAAAATGATTGTATTTACAAGTGCTTATTTAATATAATAAGAAGGCCATCTTTAATTCTTAAATAGGAAAACACATTAATTAAAAACATTCTTAAGTAATTAACTAAAAATTCTTGAAATCAACATGACCTATTCTTAAATGTAACACTTATAAAAGTTCTTAAAATTTGAGCGACCCTTTTTTGAATTTGTTACGAAAAATCAATGTTCTTGAAATTGAGATTGTCCCATTCTTAAATTTGACAAATAGAATAAACATTCTTGAAATCAAGCTTGACTCGCTCTTAAATTTGACAACAAGAATGAACATTTTTAAAACTTAAGAATGACCAATTCTTGAACAAAATTAAGAACGCGCAATTTTAAATAAAGCCCGAATTTTCTTACCTATAAGATTTTTTTTCTGAATAGCCTCCGAAATTTTCGAAAAGAATCGGCTCTATTTCCTGTGAAAAATCGACTCTTAAAAGCCACTCCGTCTTCTGGTTAGACCTGTTTAAACTTACTTTATACAAATCGGGGCGGAAACAAGAATTAAAAAAAAACTTGCTTTTCCCGGAATATTTTCTCTCGGATGTACCCTTTTAAGTCGTCCATTTTCCGTAAGAATGCGACATTACTTCATTTATAAGTGCCTGGTAGACTCAACTCTTGTGAAACCCGGTGACAAATATGTCACGCCGAGGGTGTGTGGCATTGATATACGCACTGTATGTAAGGGAGGCGGTTACTATTTGTCCTAAACGCGTTTGTGTATCGATCAAAACCACCCCGTAAATATTTAACGTTACAAGTTTGATTGGACTTGTGAGCGCAAAAATCGCTCGCAAGTATGCGGAAATTCCTCGCGCGAGAAATATTCAAGAATATTGAATTCCCCATCGATTTTGTGTCTCCTCGCTGACATAAGAAAAACAACCCGCTGTGTAAGAGAAACCCTCTTTAAGCACCACTCACGACTTATTAGTGCGTTTCCGCGAATTCCTGACATGATTGTCGAACTTAACGCCCGTTATAACCTTCCTTGGCGGTAATCTGAGGTCTCGCAATAAAACCAGAGGAAAATTAAGTGCGCGATCGAAAGGGGTAGTTCGTTCCGGCCCTGTCTGCACCGCCAGAGAAGCCTGACCGAAACGAGTTAAAAATTTAAGAAATTGGGACGTTGGCACGTCGAAATAAATGATAGGGTGATAACCCTTGGAAATCATCCAACACTGATAATTGGGGTTATTTCAACAAGATATTACTCAAATTTTATCACTTCTTCATTTCCAAAAAAAAACAGAACATTGTTTTATCTCCGTAACACTGTGTACGCCCTGCAGTTAACAACTAATTCTATCTAATTGCTCTGTATTAGCGTATGTTCTATTAAAAAATTAAATTATTCAAAATTTTTATGCTACTTGACAAATGTTTGAAAATCGAAACGACTTCCAAACTTGGTGAACATGCCTCGTTAATTCCTATTGCGTCCTTTGTGCTAAGGAATTTGAAAATAATAATTGGGATACTTAATTATTAATTTATGATTGACTTAACAACACTTAGCGCCAGTTGCAGAAACGAAGTTAACAAAGGTGTCAACTAACAGAACGTTAACTTCGTTTTTGCAACTGACCTTTACACTTTTGAAAATTTCCAAAAAGAATTGAGTTGTTACACTATTGAACTTTGCCCAAAATTTCGTTTTGTGATTTGACGAATTTTGAAAATTCGAAATGTTATTCTTTTGAATTGAATAAAATACACTTTTTGCTGTTGATTATTGCGCTAGAAAAATGACTTTTTTAAACTTGTTTCACTATAGAAATGAGGCATCGATACATAAAAGTAGTTGAGAAACTGATGTAAAAAATACAATTCTTGGAACAAAAAGAAAAGTGGCCCTAAAACAATCTTAAAACATCAAGTGAAAAATGTTTTAGTACGATCAAAATTTATAAAAATATTGAAAAAAATATATTGAAGCCATATTTAATCTCTTCTTATTCAGAATCTTAAATAACTTTCTGTCCCGATAATCTCGGCATTTTGATGAAAACACAAATTTAATTACCAAAACGAACAATTTTGAAACCAACGAACTTTCAAATACTGTGTCAGACAACTAAAGAGACGGGGATTTTTAATAAACTTTAAAAACGAGTGGGGCTGGAAGTGTTGCGAAACCAAAAACTGTCTCATGGTTTAAATTCGAAGATGATCAAGCTCTCTTAGACTTAATCGTTTTACGAGCTCAGGGTCGCCCTAAAGATTGATTTCGAAGACGTGCTGTTTTGCAGCTTCGATATCCTCGGAAAGTCGTAAATATTACGCCACGAAATCGTAAATAAAGAAGGTATGAACAGACTAAAAAGATCAAAATATGCACAGTAATTAACCTAGACAACTTTTTCTTATTAAAAAGTTGCAACCATTCTTATTTGATAGTTTTGTTACACCTTATATAATGGTTTGATCGTTAATTAAGCTGAAACGTAAAATCAAATTAAATATTTAAAAAATTATTATATGCCAACAACAATGACTACGCCTAATAACGATATAAATGTATTAATTCATATGGTATAGTATTTCGCTCAGGCGAGTAACATTTGTTTAGTTAGACATCATTCAAAACTTCTTGTTGATAAATATTAGTTTAGCAAAAATGACAACAAAGCGATGCACCTGTTTTCTTTAGGACCGATAGAAGTTCTACAATGCCACTGGATTATGGCAGGACTATTCAAGTAATAATCACCGATCGGCCGAACAGTAAAATATTTTCAGACAATTTAGCGTAATTGAAATAATTTTACTAATTTGCGTTTATTAAATAAAGCCATTTTCGTATTACAAGGTATTTTGTTAAATGTTTTATCACATAAGTACCAATTTACCGGACAATGCTATTGATGAGGGATACTTGACTTTTCATTTATGACGGTCACTAAACTTAACTTAAGAATGCATGTCTAACGGCAACTGAAAAGCTGTCTCGTCCAGTGTGATGGGTCGATCATAAACTATTGTTAGGGTGGTAAACCACATTTTCCAATGAAAATCGTAAATAAAAACATTTTTTGTGCTTTATCTTAAATGTGATTTAACTCAAAAAGTAATAATTTTTTACGAATCAAATTGGAGATATTAATGCTACGAATAATTTGGCAAATTTTGAAATAAAAAACCAAACAGAAATTTCACCCAAAACTTTTTCTTTTACTTTTTTGGCTTCAAATAAAAATATTTTGGAAAATTTGTAGCATTAATCGAAAGCGTAAACTTCAACTGATCTAATATGTAAATTGTATATTTTTTCCTCAAATTTTAAAACTTAACTCACCCTGTATTTTATCCTGCGTTGAAGGTAGGAATATAATCTGAATTCACATTCTTATGGAATCGACCCTTACTTTACTGGGTCTTTTTTAACATTGAAAATACGATGTAAATATCAATTTAAAAAAAATATATAAAGCCAATCAGTCAATGTATGCTACCAACCGTATTATCACGTTAACTTATTTTATTAATTACAAGACGTTGGAACAGCAGAAAGATTTATTTAAAACAAAAATTAAAGTAGTTTGGAATTGTCCTCCTTCACATTTTAAACACAGCATTTCTTAAATAAATGGGATTTAATTCATTACTGCTCCGACAGATGGTATCGATTTGTCGGGATAATTGATGGAAAATAAATCTTCGACTTGTCTGAAACTATTGTTATTTTTATACCTATTCACAATATTATTTTTTTCTACTTATGAATACATTGTAATAACTAAAGAGCGGATAAAAAAGCATTAAAAACACAAAAAAGTGCTTAAGAAGGCACGAACATTTGCCCAAAAAAGCATTAAAAAAGTCCGAACATCACAAAAAAAGCTTTAAAAAAAGCTTTAATACAATATAGGTAAGAAATCAATGTTAATAACAATTTAATTTTTTAAATAAAATTACTTGTCAAATAAACAATGACTAACGAAACCTAAAAAAACAACATCTCTAGATAGGCAATACTGCCTTAAACTTGGTTTATATTTTATCTTTGCAAATCCAAAACGTTGTCTCCATTCAAAATTTTGTTTATTGTTGAAAATCCTTCATTTTTTAAAAAGACAACGTTTGATTTTAATTTTACTTATTGACCAATGCGTCTTGGTGTAATTTCGAAATGGCACCTTTGAAATCATTAATTATTTTTATAGATTCAATTAACGATATTTCTTGCTTTTCTAAAGATTTTATGGCGTGGCTTACAAAACTGTAATGTGCTTTCATGAAAGTCAAATTATTTTCAATTTCTTTATTTTTGAGAACTTTTTGGCAGTGTTTCACAGACTTACCTACCGATTCGGGAAATTCAAAGACAACATTTTTAAAACTTTCAAAATTATTGGCATAGTAAATAGCGGCATCTAGCCAAGTTCCCCATCGTGTCAGAACTAGTTCTGCGGGTAGTGGTATATTAGGTAATATCTCCCAGAACAACTGTACCCGTAAAGGCGCTTTTACAAATATTTTTTTCCCATTTCGTATTAAGTCATTTATTAACGGAAATTGCAATCTAATTGTCTCAACTATACGGTTCAGCCCATGGGCCAAACATGTGTAATGGATTAAGTTCTCATAAAAACATTTCATGTTGGAAGCAGCTTTACCATGTAGGTTGCTGCGTCTGATATCTTCAGTAATATTTTGTTAGATGGTACTGCATCAGGTAAATAAAAGCTGGTCAATCCATCATTAATGAATTTTGTTATAGTGTTACTGTTAGTTTTGTTTAATTCCTTTGTGTTTATTAAAAGCCCTTTAGTCGGTATTCCTTCATTCAAAACCCCAATAATCAAATTAGCAATATATCGCCCGCATGAAACAGTTGTTTCATCAACAGTAAACCATATGCAATTCTTGTCAATAATTGATTTAATTTCCTGAATTGTTTCTTTGTATACAAGGCAAACATAGTTTTTCCGCAAGGTGCTTTCATCAGGAATGCGTCTTTTACAATGTTTTTCCAAAAACATTTTGGAAATTATTATTTTGCATTTTTTAGCGGTATTTTCGGTTTAATTAATGTTTTACATAGATCTAAATTAAACTCTTTTTGTTCATTGGAAACTGATTGACCTGATTACTGTCAGTTCGGTTACAGCGATTTTAGATACAATATTGTAGCGAGAATCTGTCCGCTCGGTTAGAATTTTGTACCAATTTCACAGTTTCGTCAAGTGTTGGTGGCTGCACCGACAGTATTTAGAGAATTACAGACGTACATTTACAAAGGAGTTAAATTTAAAATCAAAAAAATAAGAATACACCGAAAATAAAGAAAAAGCTTAAAAATAAGCATACAAATTTTAAATAAGCACAAACCTCAAAAAAGGCAAAAAAGGCAGAAAAAACTTTGCGCCAAATTACAAGATTTTCCTTAATTCGTGCACATTTTACAAAATATTCTTGATGCCTTCAATATTTACCATAAGCGTAATGCCTAGGAATCCGCTCTTTAGTAATAACTAAATCCCAAACTTAAATTTCAACAATCAATTTTTAATTTCCAAATTGACAAAAAAGTCAAATCATTTGTGTTATCAGGGATTGCTAGGATATACAGGTAGCCCTCGATTTACGCCGGCTCAATTTACGCCGATTCACAATAACGCCGATGTGGAATTCACTGTTTCGCCGTGTACATAATTGGGTAATTCACCGATTCTTCCTATGTTAGACTGATTTTCGTTTCAGTGTTGAGCCGCGACGATGTGAATTATTTTTTCCAAAAAATGTAAGAGATCCGAAACTTTGAAATTTCATTTATTTTTGTTAATATTTTTTAATAAAAACAATCCCTTCATTTCATCTTAAAATATATTTCAAAAATTAAATTTATAATACACCTATCCCCCGATTTACACGATACTTTTTTACACGATTTCGCTTTTACACGGTTTTTAAAATAACGAATTCAAAATAAAATGGTAAAAATGAATATTTCAAATGAGTACATATTTCTATAATCATTTTTAAACTCCGTTCACTTGGTTATACATATTGGTGATTCCCCGTTTTGCATGCACAATAAAACTTCCTACGTATTCACGTAAATTACTGCAGTAAATTTGTGCCAGTAGAAAAGTGTACATCATTGTGTTTTTATTAATCAGAATTTTTTAAACTTCATATTTACTGGTTAGCGATAAACAATTATTTTTAGTAGCATTTTTGCCATATTTTTCGCAATAAAATTTTAAACCATACCAGTTTTGAATAGAGCATGAAGAGACCTTTCAAATGAGGTATCACAAGCTCCTACTTCTTATTTAAAATTTTGGGGGTTGAAACTGTCACTCGAAGGGAGTTGAGGTTAGGGATGAAATTTTTACTTTGCAGGATATTATGTCATAAACGGGATTTTTTATAAATATGAACAATAATTGAGATACTGAATTTATTCCATTTGACTGGTTCGCACTATATATTTGTTATTTTATGAATGAACTGTTATTTTAATTTTTCAAAATATCTTATTAAAAAAAAATACGTTAAATAAATGACGTTGTTTTCGATTTACACGGTTTTGCCTATAAGAAAACAATCTTCCGTGTAAATCGGAGGATAGGTGTATATGTATTTTGCATTATATTGTATTAATAAATAAAATGATTTGGTTGTTTTTCACTTATGTGGAACCTAAACCTATACATCACTGTAAATATGGGTTCTTTTTACGCCGATTCGATTTGCGCCGGCTTTTGTAAGAACGGAACTGTGGCGTAAACCGAGGGCTACCTGTACACTACTGATTGACATTTTTCGCCTTAAGTTTTGCGTTTATTGCGCCCACTAAATGATGCATCCGCCCGCGATCTGACCGGGTCCCCGGACGCGCGGGTTCCTTGCGATTCTTTAGTACCGCTTGAGAATTTTTTTCCGCACCACTGACACGACGCTATTTTACATCTAGACGGCGAGATCCCAGTCGCTCATTGCTTATAAACCGGGGGGTGACTTCGTTAAAGAATCATTTCCTTATCAAATAATACCTGCTACATCTCAGACGATTTTAACCTCTCATGAAAACTTGATGAATACAGCCCCCCCTTTAGTTGAATTCAGGAGTTGACTTATGTAATAATGAAGTCGATTTAAATGTAAATTTATTGAGTGCCGGAGTATCGGCTTAGAGAGAAAAAATCGCGTTTTTAAGACGGTGCGATTTGAGGTCGGGATACTCTCGCTGATAAATCGGTTCGTTATTCCTGCAACAGTTTCGCCGCAGGAGACTGAGGGCCAATCTCATTTCAACGTTAAATTCCTGCAAACCGCGCTACCTTTACCGGCCCATTGAAGTTCCAACCGAACGAACGCCGGTTCGGCCGCCGACCGCCCCAATTTTTGCACCCAAGTCACAATCGAGCTTGGGTCGAAGCGCCGCGACGATTTTTAGCGCCGCGAACAGAACGCGCGTTTATTTTCGCCAAGGCGTCGCGCCGGATCTCTACGATTTTTTACTTCTGTCCGAAGGACCGGCAACAAGGGTTGGAACTCGTACATTATAGCTCGTTTGTAGTTGTCGTTTATATTTTACACAGTACCTCCAGTTTTTAGGGGTGGATTCCACCTGTCTTCCTACTTATTTTAGGAATTGCTTTCTTTCAAGATACATTGCGGCATTTATTGTTCGGATGAGTTTGATGCGTTTGTGACGCGCGATTATTTCCCCGAAAAAGGTGCGCGGGTTGTGAGACGGATTTCGCGGATAATTGGGCGGCAGGTCTTTTTTCTTGATTATGTAAATTTTCTCATATGGGAACGGTCTTGCGACTTAAATTTTGATAAGGGAAGTTAAATTTTTTGGCTCTTGCTTGTGGGTCGTGGCCGAATTAAATCCGAGTTTATCGTCAAAACTGTTTTGAGAAATAACAATTTTCGAATTTAAATTTGCACGGTTTCACGACCCCGCTTAATCAAAAACTTAAAATTTTGTTCGATCAATACAGGGTGATGAAGAAAAGGTGCTCAGGATTAGCTACATGTTATAGACGATTTCTAACGAAACACAAATTTGAAAGCCAAAATGGAATTTGTTGCCTCTTCACCAAGTTATAAGCTTTCCTATTCAGACAATAAAAATCTATACGATTAACAATTTTGTAATAATTTCAGTTCATGGTGCTTTTTTTTTTAAAAAAAGTGTAAAGAATTGAAACCAACTTTATTACCGATGGTAAAGTACGGTTTCTTGGCTCCGAGGAAAATTTATCAATGTCACAACATCGCAAATCTCCTAGGAAACGTTGGCAACAATAATTCACTTTTCAATGTCAGTTGTCTTGTCAAATTTGAACGATACAAGTCAAATATCCTAAAAAGGCTTAAAATGGAATACAATTTCAGTGAATATCTAGACATGTTGCTTCGCTTGGGTGAGACAGATAATAACGCATCGGAAGCTGCTAGAGAATGTGCTAGACTGTATCCACATCGACGTCTTCCAGATGATAACGTAATTAGAAAAGTGGAGGAAAGATTAAAGGGGCACAATACACAAAAAATAAGTTCGTTTAATTTAAAAGTACGTTTCATTCTAAGAAAAATGGTATATGTATTTTGTTTCTACTCAGGTTATTTAATGAGTTATAATAAATTTAAAATCGGCGCGTGACGTCACTGGGCCGAGCTGTGGGTAGCGCCCTATCTTATACCGGGAGATTATCTTACAGGTATACATATCTCCTATGTTTACTTTAAAAAAAAACGCGTCAACATATTGATAACTATAGGCAACCAACATTACACCACAAATCACAAGGTTTTTATTTTTCATTGTGAAAGGTTATGTTCAAGTATCATGAATAGTATTATGAATAGAATCTAAAATCATTTGAATATCAAAATAATAACAATTTTAATAAAACTATTAAAGTTTGAGAAGTTATTAACAGAAAGTACATAACAACAAAAAAATAAACAAATAGCGTCATAGCAAGTGTTCAAAATGTCCACCTTCTACTTGTAAACAATATCCTAGCCGATCTTGGAACGCACGCACGGCATTTCTGAGAATGTCAGGATTCAGTTCGTTACATTCAGTTCGTATACGATCTTTTAATTCATCTAGATTTAAAATTTGGATATTGCGGTAAATTTTTGATTTTAGGTAACCCCAAAGGAAATAGTCATTGGTTGATAAATCTGGAGATCGTGGTGCCCATGGTATGGGGCCGTACCGTCCTATCCAGTGTCCGGGAAACCTTTCGTTTAAACAATTTCTTATAACATTTGTGGAATGCGGAGGGGCTCCATCCATTTGAAACCATGGTTCGTTAATGTTTAAATTTTCTATTGCCGGAATGATGTTGTTTACCAACAGATCTAAAAATTTGGCCGAATTAAGGTTTCCATCAATAAAAAAAGGCCCGATAAGTGTAGCATTAACTATCCCTAACCACACATTCACCTTCTGCTGGTACTGAGTGTGGGTCAAATTTTGAATATGGTGATTAGTGCGGGACCAATATCTAAGGAAAACGAAGGAACAAGGTTAACAGAATAAATTGGATAAATAAGAAATTATGATGCACACCGGAAATTTTGGGAATTGACCTCTCCATTTAATGTGAACGTTGCTTCATCGGTGAAAACTATCTTCGCTAAAATTTCATCATGTTCGTTTAACAAATTAAATAAAGTTTCACAAAAATTTGTTCTTTTTGTTTTATCCTCCTCAAATAACTCTTGATGATTGGAAAATTTATAAGATTTGTACTTAAATTCTTTTAGTGTTTTAAATATTGACGTTTTTGATACAACGAAATATTCAGCTACTTCTCGCAAGGATACCATCGGATATTGCTCAACGTAGCATAAAATATTTAATTTTAATTCTTCGGTCAACACATGGTTGGTTTTAATCTTCTTTGTATGACCATTCACTATGCAGCCTTGTGAATTAAATTTTTTAACGATATTGTGCAGAGTTCTGATGCAAGGAATTGGTCTTTCAGGATATTTTATGGAAAATAAATCTCTCACGGTCCGCAAACTATTACCTTGCTGGTACCACATTAACAATTCAATTTTTTCGTCTTTGCTGTACATGATTATTACAGAAATTGCAATTTTATGTTAAACTGACACTGAAAAATTAATTGACTTTTGTTGAAAGAGCCAACTTTTCAAATGTTGAGAATTGTGGTGTATACTTGGTTGCCTACAGATCGCAATAAAGCAATGCGTTGACTCGTTTTTTTTAAAAGTATACATAGGATATGTTTACTTTTAAGATAAGCTCCCGGTATATGGAAAAATTGCTCGCTTCACAGGATCATTTACCTACCTTTAAACAATGTTTTCGAAATTTTGTTACGAGTATTTAGACTGTTTTTTTTGTAATGAAGACGATAGTGCAACCAAAATTTTAATGTAGCGCCTAGTTTTTTTAAAAATATATTAAATGTGATGACACGGCGCGGTCATTCGTACCATTTTTACGCGCTTCTAAAGGTTATTTCTACCGCCCAGACAGAACTTATAAAGCAATTATTTTCTAGACGCCTGACCATCGTGGAGTTTTGAATGTTTTAAATGTTTAGGTGACAATAGTATTCTAGTAAAAAACACGATAATAGCAGTTACTCCGTATTAGTCAGTATTAACTATTAAATTGGTTGGTTGCACTTATAAATTTAATTTTTAATTATAACAACTCCTTATTTATTTGAACCTGAATACACAGATGACGACGAAGTTGGTGCTTTTTTTTGAACCTAGTAGTGTAAACATAAATTACGAAAATCGAAGTGGAATTTGTAATTGGTGTAAATGTGGAAAATGCGTAGCTATGCCAACAGATGAAGAGTCTATATGTTGTCAAGAATATGATAATATAAAACATTTAATTGGTAATAATACAAAATAATTTGTTTGAAAAATTGGTTATTGACAAAGATGTTTTAAGTATATCACGTAATAAATTCAACTTCCTGTAGCTTTCGAAAGATGTGACCCAATTCATATGTTTTTTGTTTGAGCCAATAGGTTAATATGTACTGATGGTACAGCACTTTTTTTAAACAAGGTTCTTTTGAATTTGGTAGAATTTTTTTTCTTAGAACAAACGATTAGTCAAAATCACTTTCTAAAAAATGTTTATTGCAAATTCTTGCATTTTGTCCTGGTTGAAATGATTGCCTTTTACAAAATTCTGACCAAAATGCAAATCGTTTCGGCGATTTTTCTCTGCTAGGAAAACGATGTCCCGTTGGTTCACTGCATCCAAAAACTGGTCGACGATGTTCTTGTGGCTATTGTTGCAAATAACTCGAAGTTATTCTGCATTTACGACTTTAAATCGCAATCAACTTTTACTGATGAAAATGAGGGTTCACTGCTGGGTGCAACAAACCTCGTTGCTTTTATGGACGGATCACTTATAGTATTGTAAAAGGCACTGTCATAAACGAAGAACATCTGTAGATAAACTTTACGCACAATTAGATAAGATAGGAACGAGACGCACAGTCGGGGCGCTGTTCTTATTTAATATTTAAAAAAAAAACTAAACACCGTATTGAAATTCTGATTCTTTTATCGTCTTTGGCAAAACCATTCACACAGTCTCATAGAAATTAAGCATTAAAAATATAATTTTTAGGTAGATGGATCGTTGTGCGAAGCGAGTAACTTTTGCACGTGAGAGATACGGAGCTTCGGTGAGCTCGGCTCAGTGATGTCACAAGCAGTTCTAAATGTCTTAATATCTTCTAAAACAATTTGTTTTTTACATTGGAGTTTTACCAAATAGTTTTTAATAGTTCTGAATACAATAATTTAACATTAAATAATAATTTTAAAAAAAAAGTTTTTTGTGTAATGTGCTCCTTTAAGAGAAAATGGTCAAATAATGCCGATTTCTGTAAATGAGGGAGCGATTGAAACTGCACCAGGACGAAGCATACTTACACTTTTTCATATTGAGATATTTGAGATTTTATGTTTCAATTTGATCTGGAAATGACATTGTTTCGTTTTTGATTAATTTGTTTTTAATAAATAACATGGTTAGGGGCCTTTTAAATGGGAATCAGTTAGTGCGACCGAAAGTTTATCCATTCTTATCACAAATAGCGCAAATAGTAGAAAGTCTCTACGTCACTTAGGGACTTTTTGCATACAGACCTTCAATTAGGGACTTTTTGCATACAGACCTTCAATTACCTGTTTGTTGTGTATTGTTGTTTAATTACATTAAATTCTTTTGAAATAAAAAGTTATGTCAACGTGACCGTTTGTCTTACGCAAGTGACAGTATCTGTCAGTGTTGGTTGCTTAAATATAAGAAGTAGGCCTACCTGAAACTAATCTTTAGAAAAAGAAATATGTGCAGTATTGCCACGTTGTGCTCTTAGAAAAACTGTTTAAATTTTAAACAGAATCTACTTGGACCACTTTTGTTGCGATTTCCACAATGCTTGAACAGAAAGTATTGTCCCAATATCAATCATAGGCACCTTCTTTCCATCACCCTGTATAGTAGCAGCAAAAGTAACGCAACAATTCGATATATCTGAAACTGTTTTGACCAAAATCCAAAAACAAGTTAATTTTTACATTTAATTTCCCATCTTCCAAAATAATGACATCTTTTTTTTGAAATAGCAACTCTTATCTTTTTGTCATGACTTTGAGAGGATTTTTTAATTGTCCAAATGATAGTATAAAATTTTTAACCCTTTACTTGCAATAATTATGCTGACTAAACAATCATTTTCTCGTGAAATTATTCACAACAATATTTTATATATTTATTTATTTTAGCTTTGCTCCCTGCAAGATAATTTTTAATTATTTTTAATCTTTCGATGGATAAATAGACAATTTTTAGAAATTAAGAATTGTCAAAACAATTGTTTTTATTTAAATTTTTGATGAAAGAATTAATATATGTTTGGATTAAATAAATTAATTACTTCGTGTTCATTTATATTGTTTTAGTTGGCAATCAGTAAAAATAAATCATAAAACTGCAGCCTTTGACGGTTTACAGTTGGCCACAACAAATGTAGTACCGTTCGAAGCAAAATCAATGTGAGTAACAAATCGGTCACTTATTCAACTTTATGTTGCATACAAATTACCATACGCTGAGTAAAATATAGATAAATTATAATTAGATATTCTAAAATCGTGGTAACTTGAAAATGTATGAATCGTCTTATTTGCATTACATTCCCCAAGTATAATAATTCCTATAATAAATTACTTTTTGATATTATTTTCTTTACTGGAAGGCCTAATTTCGCGAACATCCCAGGTCTTTTTTTTTTTTCAAGAAATTCTTAATTCGTTGCTTTGGTTTTATGCGATTTTAGGAAAGTATGGAACCTATCCCTATTTTTAACAATGTCTTTTTTTATACAATTTTTTTTATCCGGTTTTCTATAAAACTTATCTACCGCATAAAAATAGACCTGGATGTAATCGAATATAAAAAATAAACAAAAGATAAGTTATGGCTTTCCTCTATCCCACATAATAACACAACTCACACAACTACCAGGACCTCCGACGTTTAGGAAACACCACATTCGGAGGCTCTAGATTTAAATAGGTGAAATCGCCATAATGGCACGCCAATGGGGATGGGTCCGGGGAATCCGGAGTAGAAAAAAAACCGGCTGACAAACTTGAGAGCGTAATCGCGCGGAAACACTTTAAATTATCATACTCCGCGAAAATTTTCAATTTTTCTCCGATGAAGTCGCGATTTGAAATTGAAATCCGGGCCGGGAAAAAGTCGCAGCAAGATGTTCCCGAGTTGAACGGGAAGTGTCCAGGAAGCGCCAGACGAAACGACTTAACTGTTGCGCGGAAGCAGGAAGCACATAATTATTTTCCCAAAACTGCCGCACTTCCCGTGTTTGCTGCGTTTTGTTATTTAAATCACTTTCGCGGACTTTCGCCAGAGACGGTTGATTTCGCAGGAATAACAAGAAAATAAAAGAAACGTTTCGCAGGGCGAATAGTTAGTGAGTAACAAACGTTTTTGTTTGGAAACTTGCGCGAGGTAAATAAGACCGAAAATAATTCTCTCGAGTTTCGTCGAGATGTACCGTTTAAATTTACGGTTTATTTCTTGGGAGAGAAAAATCGACGCCGGAACCGGTTTAATTTAATTTTCGGAGTGCATACGTTCCCGGCAAAAATTCGCCGGAGTAATTATTTAAAGAAATTCTTGCGAGTTTTAATCCTCTCCGGGCAGCTCTAATTTAGCACTTTTTCAAACTTTTACACTGCAAATTGATGGTCTTGCAATCTAACTAATTAATTGATGTCCCTCGTCGCATCGCACATACCACTTCATGACAAAACAGGTACTGCATTATAATGTGCCTAGTTTTGAGCAAAAAAAGGCTAGAAATAAGTAATAATTGCCGAAGCTTTGCCTAGTTTTAATTTTAAAATTTGACAACATGTTGAGTGCATCAATTCATGCGATTATCAATAATCATGATTCCATAAATTGTATTCGTCAGATTATATCACGAATGAACAATTTAATACTTTTTCGGACTAAATATAATTCCGAGAGTCGCAAAACTCGGTAAATTGGGCCCAAATATATTTGCGAGACTTTACAGTGCCACACGGTTTATGATTTTGTATTTTTTCATCAATATTGTTTGACGAACAATCACCGACACGCGCCATTTTTTGTAACTGTGACATTTCAGTTGACAGCATGGTACACTAGATTTGCGGAGCAGCACGAGGGATTATCACTTATTCATTTTTCTCCAGTGCTGATTATCAATTATTAAGCGGTCGCTAGGATAGGGAAAAATATCACTATGAGTGGTATAATCGCGGTAATTCCGTGTTCCTTCTTCAAATAACGAATTGTGATTGGCTATACTAGCCATGAATAAAATAATCAATGCAATTTTGTTTGTAATGCCGAAAATTTCAAATATTGCCAACTTTCCTCGTCAAGGAATGTATTGGACGAAATGAAGTTGGCAATATTTCAGATTGTCGGCATTGCCAACACAATCATATTCAGACACTTAAACGGTATCTGAAAAACAGGCCCTTAGATATAAAAAATGTATTCTACAAGAAGATGGTGTAAAATATGTAATAATTGGATGTGTAAAGACCATTTGTTAGATATTTGTGTGAGTTGTGTCAAAAATACAGTTCGAAATGTTACTGTAACTTCATCCTTTTTTTTATAGGTAGGGTACGAAAATAGTTATAGGAATCTTGTTTCATAAATAAAGTAATCATATATTTTTTGTGTGTTATTATTTATATTTTCCGTCGCTGCTACGTAAGCGTTGCCATTTTGGAGAGTTCTAATTTTATTTAAGTTAAACGGTTATAAATTTACTTAAAGGCAAAAATTTTTTTTTACACTTTATAAAAGGTATTAAGGTCCGGGAACTGTTAAGTAATGCACAATCTTTCCGCTCAGCAACCAAAAAGGTATCCCAACTAATAAGGTTTGAAACTTAAGTATTGAACAGAGAAAGAACAAAAAAAAGAGTTGCGCGTTTTTATTATTTATATTATGGTCTGCGGCGATAACGACGGTAAACTCATTCGGAAAAAAAATTAGTCTATAATTTTTTGCTAATTCTTTGCCAATTTTGTGTTTTCATAGATGTACCTGCTATAATTAATCCCGTAACAGGCTGCAAACACATTTTCAATTATGCAAAGAGTAATCTTTATCCCCATTTTTATACGCTCATAATTTGATGAATATTATTAATATTATTGTCTGCGGCGATAACGGCGGTAAAATCAGTCAATGCGATTGCTGCATTATTTACTTCTTTTTTTGTAATTTTTTGTGAATAGATGCTTCAAACAATTTTTCCTACGATGCTATTCGAAACTAATATATATTGTACAATTTAGTAGGCTCGAAAATGTTTCATATCCTTACGCGTGCAAACATGGATATTTTGCATTATCAAGTGTGTATTTTTATAAATTTTTAGAGTTTTATATCCTTACGTGTGCGAATATGGTAATATCTTAACAATTTGCACTATATCAAGTGTACATTTTAATACAAATAATTCTATCCATGCCGTCAATCAAAAAGGTACAGATTTGACAGGACATCTGTGAGTAAAAGGTCGAACTATTTGACTAAAATCTTATGGGAAAACAACTTTTCCCCCGAAAATGTAAAATTTAGACATTTATCCAATTTGGTTTACGGAAACTATTTCTTAGGTGCTAAGGCAACATTTTTATGTAATTTATTGACGATGTTGTGTTCGGAAAGCAATAAAAAACGCGATCAAATAATACTGTATTTCGTACCACAACTTTTAGATTTTTTTTCAAAGATATTCACCATGTTATCATCAAAAAAAAGTCATATTATACTACTATATGTTTAGTATAAGTACCCCGAAGGAATTTCTACAATATAACTTACTTCTTGAGCTGAACTGAGTTTACTGGCACACTAAATTTTCAAAAAAATATTGTTGCCAATTTTTTTTTTCTTAAGTTATCAACTTTCTCGCAATAAACAAAATATTTTCGTACAAGGCAATATATTCTCTATAAGTGCTGTAAGGTTCATTGCAAAATATTTCGTAACTCTAAAGATTTCAGTAAAAAACCCTCACTACTACATTTTTGCGAGAATTGCACTTTCGGAGGTTAATTTTTGAAAACTAGGCACTTCTTCACCAAAGCAAATATATCATTAGATGCGGTAACATTATGTTTACAACTGTTGCTTCGCAAATTATATATTGATAAGTACTTTCTAAGCGATACTGAGTTTCTTAAAACTCTGCATTTTTTGAGGTTGGGTTCCCCAGCCTTAAAAAAAATAATAACAAAATAGTTTGTTAACACAATAATAAATAATCAAAATGGATTGCATATGTAATCCACGCGCCTACTCGTGTAATAAAATACCAGGCGCGTACTGAAGGGTTAATGTCATCATTGTTTTTTCTCCGGGTATATCGAGAAGGGATGAATTCGAAGGAAATCGATGCGAGTAGTTTGCATGTAAATAGCTCTCTAAAAATACCACAGGATAAAAAAAATGCAGAGGATAGACGGGAAGACGAGCGGCGATTTAAAGTAGCTTTAGATGTTATCTTTCGCAACGTGACTCGAATGCGAACCGTCGCGTTTTAAAAAAAGTTTTATTTTCGAATTTACGCCCGTTTTGTAATTGATTCGTCGCCGGCTGTTTTGGTCGGACAATAGGGGATGGACAACTATAAAGTTTCGGTCTTTGTAGTGGCCGGTCTGATTAGTAACATGGCATTGTGTGGGTTGTGCGGACACTTTGTGCCCGACATCATGTTCCACTCATTAACGTCGCAATAAAATTTAGGGGTAATTTCGGCTCTCTTATTTTTTTCTCCTCTTCCCTTTCGCCATTGAATTCGAAGCCGGGTTAATTTTATTAGTCGCGACATAAAAGAAAGAGGTTATTTACGTGACGCTGCGCCGTAATAATGGACTTGCGATTGAGAAAGCGCTTACATACTCAAAAATCGGCGATTTGATCGATCCGGGTCACCGCCGTTTAATTAGGCGCTTTCTTATCATTTCTGTGGGGCTGAAAACTGAATGGGGAGCGTTTCCTTTCTTGTTGTTTCGGGGGTCGCTGGCTGGTTTAGGGTTCACTAATTTTTTTAATGGAACTGAGTAGTTTTCGGGGCCAGCGGACACATGATGGTATTGTTACGAGCAAAATGGAACGTCGGAGTACTTTTCTTATTTTTGGAGCGACCAAGAAATATTCTGTTGGACGTAGGTTTCAAGATTTTGTTTGGTTATAATACCAGTTAATTAAAAAGGAATCATTTTATTAAATCCAAACGTCAGAATGTAACGTAAACACATTAAAAATTATTGCATTATAAATTAGTATTACCGTTGCTAATATTTAATTAGGGGAAAGGAGATGGGACACTTTTAGTTTGATATTTTTTTATTCTTGGTTGTCTTATTTTCGATACAGCAATTCCTCCATTCATTTCTAAAAAAATTCATTCATTCTCTTTACTTTCTTCAAATCTATGTAAAATTAATCCTCATATTAGTTTATTTTTACTCCGCCATTGTTTTTGGATACCAAATTTCACTTATAATCTTAGATGTTGTCCTTTTTGGAAATTTAAAAATGAGTGTCTTCAATTAGATAATATTGTTATTTCTTCTTTGGAAAAAATTTTGAATATTAAATTTGCAATAAGATCTTGGACTCGAAGCCAAATTACCAATCCGTTTTGGTGGATTGGGTATAAGGTCTGTAATTGATATTTCCTCGCCTGCCTTTTTGTCTTCTATATTTTATAATTCTGAACTTATTATGTCCATTCTACCTTCTAGTTTTTCTAATTTTGAAATTACATCCCTTAACGAGGCTGTTGATTATTGGAAGGAAATTTCTAATTCGTCTTTACTTCCAAAAGAGGTTTCTATACAAAGAAATTGGGACTTACCTATCTGTGAGAAAATATTTCAAAATTTATTATCTTCCTCAAATATCACACAAAAAGCTATCTTATTAGCTGGTTCGGAACTTGAATCTGGAGCTTGGCATGAAGCTCTTCCATCTTGTAAATTAGGTACTCTTTTAGAAAAAAACTTTTTACAAATTACAATTTCATATAGATTGGTTAGGTTAGGTTAGGTTTAAGATTTCTATCTCTTTTTTTCTTTTTTTTTCTTTTTTAACAGTGCAATTGTTCATTCAGAACAGGTAAATAATCACAATATAACCTCAACAGTGTAAAAATTCTAAAATATCCCCGAAAGAGAAACACGAAAAGATAAACCCGGTTTGGTTAGGTTAGGTTAGGTTTAAGATTTCTATCTCTTTTTTTCTTTTTTTTTCATTTTTAACGGTGCAATTGTTTATTTAGAACAGGTAAATAATCACAACATAACCTCAACAGTGTAAAAATTCTAAAATATCCCCGAAAGAGAAACACGAAAAGATAAACTCGGTTTAGTTAGGTTAGGTTAGGTTTAAGATTTCTATCTCTTTTTTTCTTTTTTTTTTCATTTTTAACAGTGCAATTGTTCATTTAGAACAGGTAAATAATCACAATATAACCTCAACAGTGTAAAAATTCTAAAATATCCCCGAAAGAGAAACACGAAAAGATATACATACCCCGTTTGGTTATGTTAGGTTAGGTTTAAGATTTCTATCTCTTTTTTTCTTTTTTTTTCATTTTTAACAGTGCAGTTGTTCATTTAGAACAGGTAAATAATCACAATATAACCTCAACAGTGTAAAAATTCTAAAATATCCCCGAAAGAGAAACACGAAAAGATAAACCCGGTTTGGTTAGGTTAGGTTAGGTTTAAGATTTCTATCTCTTTTTTTCTTTTTTTTTCTTTTTTAACAGTGCAATTGTTCATTCAGAACAGGTAAATAATCACAATATAACCTCAACAGTGTAAAAATTCTAAAATATCCCCGAAAGAGAAACACGAAAAGATAAACCCGGTTTGGTTAGGTTAGGTTAGGTTTAAGATTTCTATCTCTTTTTTTCTTTTTTTTCTTTTTTAACAGTGCAATTGTTCATTCAAAACAGGTAAATAATCACAATATAACCTCAACAGTGTAAAAATTCTAAAATATCCCCGAAAGAGAAACACGAAAAGATAAACCCGGTTTGGTTAGGTTAGGTTAGGTTTAAGATTTCTATCTCTTTTTTTCTTTTTTTTTCTTTTTTAACAGTGCAATTGTTCATTCAAAACAGGTAAATAATCACAATATAACCTCAACAGTGTAAAAATTTTAAAATATCCCCGAAAGAGAAACACGAAAAGATAAACCCGGTTTGGTTAGGTTAGGTTAGGTTTAAGATTTCTATCTCTTTTTTTCTTTTTTTTTTCATTTTTAACAGTGCAATTGTTCATTCAGAACAGGTAAATAATCACAATATAACCTCAACAGTGTAAAAATTCTAAAATATCCCCGAAAGAGAAACACGAAAAGATAAACCCGGTTTGGTTAGGTTAGGTTAGGTTTAAGATTTCTATCTCTTTTTTTCTTTTTTTTTCTTTTTTAACAGTGCAATTGTTCATTCCGAACAGGTAAATAATCACAATATAACCTCAACAGTGTAAAAATTCTAAAATATCCCCGAAAGAGAAACACGAAAAGATAAACCCGGTTTGGTTAGGTTAGGTTAGGTTTAAGATTTCTATCTCTTTTTTTCTTTTTTTTTCATTTTTAACAGTGCAATTGTTCATTCCGAACAGGTAAATAATCACAATATAACCTCAACAGTGTAAAAATTCTAAAATATCCCCGAAAGAGAAACACGAAAAGATAAACCCGGTTTGGTTAGGTTAGGTTAGGTTTAAGATTTCTATCTCTTTTTTTCTTTTTTTTTCTTTTTTAACAGTGCAATTGTTCATTCCGAACAGGTAAATAATCACAATATAACCTCAACAGTGTAAAAATTCTAAAATATCCCCGAAAGAGAAACACGAAAAGATAAACCCGGTTTGGTTAGGTTAGGTTAGGTTTAAGATTTCTATCTCTTTTTTTCTTTTTTTTTCTTTTTTAACAGTGCAATTGTTCATTCCGAACAGGTAAATAATCACAATATAACCTCAACAGTGTAAAAATTCTAAAATATCCCCGAAAGAGAAACACGAAAAGATAAACCCGGTTTGGTTAGGTTAGGTTAGGTTTAAGATTTCTATCTCTTTTTTTCTTTTTTTTTCATTTTTAACAGTGCAATTGTTCATTCCGAACAGGTAAATAATCACAATATAACCTCAACAGTGTAAAAATTCTAAAATATCCCCGAAAGAGAAACACGAAAAGATAAACCCGGTTTGGTTAGGTTAGGTTAGGTTTAAGATTTCTATCTCTTTTTTTCTTTTTTTTTCTTTTTTAACAGTGCAATTGTTCATTCCGAACAGGTAAATAATCACAATATAACCTCAACAGTGTAAAAATTCTAAAATATCCCCGAAAGAGAAACACGAAAAGATAAACCCGGTTTGGTTAGGTTAGGTTAGGTTTAAGATTTCTATCTCTTTTTTTCTTTTTTTTTCTTTTTTAACAGTGCAATTGTTCATTCCGAACAGGTAAATAATCACAATATAACCTCAACAGTGTAAAAATTCTAAAATATCCCCGAAAGAGAAACACGAAAAGATAAACCCGGTTTGGTTAGGTTAGGTTAGGTTTAAGATTTCTATCTCTTTTTTTCTTTTTTTTTCTTTTTTAACAGTGCAATTGTTCATTCCGAACAGGTAAATAATCACAATATAACCTCAACAGTGTAAAAATTCTAAAATATCCCCGAAAGAGAAACACGAAAAGATAAACCCGGTTTGGTTAGGTTAGGTTAGGTTTAAGATTTCTATCTCTTTTTTTCTTTTTTTTTCTTTTTTAACAGTGCAATTGTTCATTCCGAACAGGTAAATAATCACAATATAACCTCAACAGTGTAAAAATTCTAAAATATCCCCGAAAGAGAAACACGAAAAGATAAACCCGGTTTGGTTAGGTTAGGTTAGGTTTAAGATTTCTATCTCTTTTTTTCTTTTTTTTTCATTTTTAACAGTGCAATTGTTCATTCCGAACAGGTAAATAATCACAATATAACCTCAACAGTGTAAAAATTCTAAAATATCCCCGAAAGAGAAACACGAAAAGATAAACCCGGTTTGGTTAGGTTAGGTTAGGTTTAAGATTTCTATCTCTTTTTTTCTTTTTTTTTCATTTTTAACGGTGCAATTGTTTATTTAGAACAGGTAAATAATCACAACATAACCTCAACAGTGTAAAAATTCTAAAATATCCCCGAAAGAGAAACACGAAAAGATAAACTCGGTTTAGTTAGGTTAGGTTAGGTTTAAGATTTCTATCTCTTTTTTTCTTTTTTTTTCATTTTTAACAGTGCAATTGTTCATTCAGAACAGGTAAATAATCACAATATAACCTCAACAGTGTAAAAATTCTAAAATATCCCCGAAAGAGAAACACGAAAAGATAAACCCGGTTTGGTTAGGTTAGGTTAGGTTTAAGATTTCTATCTCTGTTTTTCTTTTTTTTTCTTTTTTAACAGTGCAATTGTTCATTCAAAACAGGTAAATAATCACAATATAACCTCAACAGTGTAAAAATTCTAAAATATCCCCGAAAGAGAAACACGAAAAGATAAACCCGGTTTGGTTAGGTTAGGTTAGGTTTAAGATTTCTATCTCTTTTTTCTTTTTTTTTCATTTTTAACAGTGCAATTGTTCATTTAGAACTGGTAAATAATCACAATATAACCTCAACAGTGTAAAAATTCTAAAATATCCCCGAAAGAGAAACAAGAAAAGATAAACCCGGTTTGGTTAGGTTAGGTTAGGTTTAAGATTTCTATCTCTTTTTTTCTTTTTTTTTCTTTTTTAACAGTGCAATTGTTCATTCCGAACAGGTAAATAATCACAATATAACCTCAACAGTGTAAAAATTCTAAAATATCCCCGAAAGAGAAACACGAAAAGATAAACCCGGTTTGGTTAGGTTAGGTTAGGTTTAAGATTTCTATCTCTTTTTTCTTTTTTTTTCATTTTTAACAGTGCAATTGTTCATTTAGAACTGGTAAATAATCACAATATAACCTCAACAGTGTAAAAATTCTAAAATATCCCCGAAAGAGAAACAAGAAAAGATAAACCCGGTTTGGTTAGGTTAGGTTAGGTTTAAGATTTCTATCTCTTTTTTTCTTTTTTTTTCATTTTTAACAGTGCAATTGTTCATTTCGAACAGGTAAATAATCACAATATAACCTCAACAGTGTAAAAATTCTAAAATATCCCCGAAAGAGAAACACGAAAAGATAAACCCGGTTTGGTTAGGTTAGGTTAGGTTTAAGATTTCTATCTCTTTTTTTCTTTTTTTTTCATTTTTAACAGTGCAATTGTTCATTCAGAACAGGTAAATAATCACAATATAACCTCAACAGTGTAAAAATTCTAAAATATCCCCGAAAGAGAAACACGAAAAGATAAACCCGGTTTGGTTAGGTTAGGTTAGGTTTAAGATTTCTATCTCTGTTTTTCTTTTTTTTTCTTTTTTAACAGTGCAATTGTTCATTCAAAACAGGTAAATAATCACAATATAACCTCAACAGTGTAAAAATTCTAAAATATCCCCGAAAGAGAAACACGAAAAGATAAACCCGGTTTGGTTAGGTTAGGTTAGGTTTAAGATTTCTATCTCTTTTTTCTTTTTTTTTCATTTTTAACAGTGCAATTGTTCATTTAGAACTGGTAAATAATCACAATATAACCTCAACAGTGTAAAAATTCTAAAATATCCCCGAAAGAGAAACAAGAAAAGATAAACCCGGTTTGGTTAGGTTAGGTTAGGTTTAAGATTTCTATCTCTTTTTTTCTTTTTTTTTCTTTTTTAACAGTGCAATTGTTCATTCCGAACAGGTAAATAATCACAATATAACCTCAACAGTGTAAAAATTCTAAAATATCCCCGAAAGAGAAACACGAAAAGATAAACCCGGTTTGGTTAGGTTAGGTTAGGTTTAAGATTTCTATCTCTTTTTTCTTTTTTTTTCATTTTTAACAGTGCAATTGTTCATTTAGAACTGGTAAATAATCACAATATAACCTCAACAGTGTAAAAATTCTAAAATATCCCCGAAAGAGAAACAAGAAAAGATAAACCCGGTTTGGTTAGGTTAGGTTAGGTTTAAGATTTCTATCTCTTTTTTTCTTTTTTTTTCATTTTTAACAGTGCAATTGTTCATTTCGAACAGGTAAATAATCACAATATAACCTCAACAGTGTAAAAATTCTAAAATATCCCCGAAAGAGAAACACGAAAAGATAAACCCGGTTTGGTTAGGTTAGGTTAGGTTTAAGATTTCTATCTCTTTTTTTCTTTTTTTTTCATTTTTAACGGTGCAATTGTTTATTTAAAACAGGTAAATAATCACAACATAACCTCAACAGTGTAAAAATTCTAAAATATCCCCGAAAGAGTAACACGAAAAGATAAACCCGGTTTGGTTAGGTTAGGTTAGGTTTAACATTTCTATCTCTGTCAAACTTAGAGCAAATCGATTTTTAATTGCATCATCGTGTTCCTCGCAAACAAATACACAAGTTTGCATGTTTATATGACGCTCTAAACAAGAAAGAAAAAAAAGTGTTTTCCTTGGTTTGGCTTTTTTCTCCCTTTTTCTTTCTTTTTCCGTTTTTTTTTCCTTACTAGGATAACTTTTCTGCGGGAAACGATGGAACAAGAATCAATTGAGTTGCTCCAGTATTAACGGAGCTACGGCCACTTTCTCGATTTATAGTTTTCTATCTCTGTCAATCTTAGAGAAAATCGATTTTTAATTGCATCATCGTGTTCCTCGCAAAAAAAATACATAAGTTTTCATTTTTATATAACTCTCTGGCAAAAAAAAACATGCACATTGGACATTTTCATAAGGTGTGCTCAGGTCAATGTTTTTTTTTTTTTAACAGTGCAATTGTTTATTTAGAACAGGTAAATAATCACAACATAACCTCAACAGTGTTAAAATTCTAAAATATCCCCGAAAGAGAAACACGAAAAGATTCCTATAACTACTACAAATAAGTTTTCGTACCAAAATTAAAGAACAAATTACCCCTACCTATAAAAAAATGGATGAAGTTACAGTAACATTTCGTTTTTTTTTTACACATCCAATTATTACACATTTTACACCATCTTTTTCTAAATTTATCCCTAACTCGACCACATTCATAACAATGACCTAAAGATCCTCGTCGTTCGTGAGGCACTGCCGTTGATCTTGAAGGTTGACCTAACAGAATCTTTTGGGGCGGAAAAATCATGTCAAGCGCTGAATCAGAGAAAACTGTTGACAGTTTTATTATTTGGTAATACAATTTAAAAGAATTCACATTATTTACGGCCACCGCAAAAAAAAGGAATTTTAACGCCATAACAAAAACAGATTTTTTATATTTAAGGGACTGTTTTTCGAATACCGCTTAAGTTTCCAAATATGATTGTGTTGGCAATGGCGACAATCTGAAATATTGCCAACTTCATTTGATGATAAAAGCACTCCAGCTTCGCTGTCGCGTTTTTAACATTCATCAAATTTACACTCTTTTAAGTTGATATTCAACAAATTATCGTAAATTAATCGATAATTTCTAAGCTCTTATGGTATTACTAGCGATTATAATTATGTATAGGCGCGTGGATTACATATTGGATTACATCTTGGATAAAATATTTTTTTCCCCACCTAGGTGATAAGAAAAAAATTGCTCCATGAAATAATCCTGCAAGATAGTAGTTTTTAGGAAGGTTCTGAAAAAATTGTTGATGTGCCATAAGCAAAACAAAAATAGCATTGAAAATAAGAACACTGGATTACATATGTAATCCACGCGCCCACTCGAGGGTTAGAGCCATCGAAAGGCCCCCGGCGTCACATCATAATTAAACCTCCGCTAATTGGGACGTATCAGTGTGTGAGCTTATGGACCCCTGAATTAATTATAAAGTGCTACTAATTTCGAGAACAAACAAGGAAAAAATTAATTCCTTTTTTCCGTTTTAATGAGCTGCGTCTCGTTTAAATCTCATTTCGGAACGGCGAAACAAACAATAATTAACTGGAATAAATAACGGGACTAGAATGGGGAGCCGCGCGTTAAAAAGTTTACACTGCGAGATGTGCAGATTCAATTATGGGTATTTAAAGAGTTAAATCAAGCAAGAAAATTGCGTGCCAATATTGGAGCGGCGCTGAACTTATCTCGCGTTAACATTGTTCAGTCATTCCGTCGACTTTGCACCGCATAAAACGCCCGTTAAAGGCCAAGGCTGTAAAAAAAACATTGCCATCGGGATTTGAATGGGAAAAACTTAGACACAGTAATTGGCTCGAAAAATTTAAAAACCTTCCTGGAAACTCTTCCGTTATTACCGGTTACCGAAACTCGTGCGAAAATGGTTGTTTTTATTGTAATTAAAGCGTTTAAATAAACAAACGCAAGTCATGCATAATAATTATGCAAATTAGGTGAAAATGCGAGCAGAAGGCTGAAATTTCAAAAAACCAAACCTCGACATTAAATTAATTTTGCAATAAAACCGAAAATTTAACTAACTAGGCAAAGTTTGCTCGAGGTTACCTCGATATCTACTGGATGTCTGATTCATAGCTAGGACGTAAAATGGTCATCCGATATCCAGCAGATTTTTTTGAAAGATTTCCTGTGTATATTCGAAACAGACATCAGATGGATATTCTCTAGATACATATTTTTATATCCAGGAAATATGTTTTGAAAATGTTCCAAGTTAATATATTTACATTTATATTATGAAAAGTTAAAAATTATATAACTTCAACATTTGAATTAAACTTATAAAATATACGATATTTGTATTTTGCGTGTATTAAAAATATTTTATAGTATTCAATTAAATTAATTAAATTTTCATATTGTAATATTGTATAATATTTAAATTGTTCCATTTTAACTACAAGTTAAAAAAAAGTTTGGCCATATTTACACTAAATACGACCAAACATTTTTTAAATGTGCTTGTGCAGTTTGATGTTTGCAGATTTTAACACGTGTCGTTGATATAAATTAAAAAAAATATATTGTGGTAAAAGTTGAGCAATTAAATATTACGTAAGTAATAATGTTGGTTATGGTATTAGTATAATAATGAATTTATTGGTTATCCTATGGTTGATGATTAAAATAAATATGTTCCTTTGGGTAATATCATTTTAAATATAAATAAATTAACATTAAAGAATTTTTACTAATTAATTTGTAAAGTAACGAATTGTACTTATTCCATAAAGGGTCGTTTACATCCAATTAACGCACGGAAATTAAAAAGTCTGGCAAAAGTGATTGGTGCACTTTTCCAAACAAAAGTAATATAACCAATCGCTTTTGTCAATTTTGTCAATTTCCGTATGTTAATTTAATTTAATTGGATGTAAACGCCACTTAAGAGTTTACAAAGCGTAATTTGTTGAGAAAATTTAAAAGATTTTTAAATTTAGTTAATGAATAATAAGCAGTTATATTACGACATTCTTTAAAAATTCTTTAAAAATTTCTATTGGAATCGGGTCATTGTCATTGTCTGGTAAATTTTCGTACAGGTGCGTTACAAATGCGTTAACTTGACAATATAAAAATTTTCCTTGTTCTGAATATTTAGTTCTGCACATTTCGTCCGTAGATGACGTACTAGAAATTTGCTTCGCAGATGATGGAGCGGTAGGTACATCTGCAACAAAGTGTTTTAAGAAGTAAAATATATTTTTATTTTCAGGAAATTGAGATATCAAGAATTGGGGGAAATTATCTCGGCGATTTCATTAGAAGAACTATGCCTCAACTAATGAACGATGTATTGTGAAACAATACAACTGAGAGGAAAAAAAGCAAGGGTAATTATCCGAATTTTTGTCTTAAATAAAAATGAATAAATTAATGAATTCATTTTCAAATTTTATTTTCAGGGTCCCTTGAATTTAGTCCAGGGCAATCAATTAAAAATTTTCTGAAAAACGCCGCAGAGCGTTTAAAACAGAAAATTAATTAATTGTCTAAATATGAATTTGTATAATGTGTACAATGTGTAAAATGTGTTTATAAGATAATTATTATTGAAACAAAATTAATTAATTTGATACATTGTTTAATTTTTGTTAAAATAAAACAAAAAAAAATCCTAGAAATTCTTAAGATAATGAATAAACATTTTAATGAATATCCACTGTACAGAAAACTTTAATATCTAATACATATATACAAAACATCTATAAGATAACGAATAACTGTAAATACGGATATCTTGTGAATAGACAAAATGTATATCTAATAGAAGTCCGACCAGGATATGTCCTGAATGTCCGAGTTTGTGACAAATGGATGTCTAGTGGATGGTTAAAGTATATCGCCGCCCGACATTAGACATCCTATAGATATCTTAAAATCTGGCGAAGATATCCTCCAGACATTCTGTAGACGAACTTGTATTATATGGGAAGTGAAACAATTTAGTTTTTAGAGGTGCAACCAAAACTAGGCAAAGTTTAGATAATAATTGCTTCCCACGTCAAAACTTACACATTACAATTAATTTTAGTTGAAACTAGACTTTAAGTTTTGGGAATTATGTCTTTCCTCCCCAAGCCTCTAATTAAAATTGATTAAGAAAGAATTTTTAATTAAAACCATGCAAAGCAAGTTTCTGGAATGCGTCATCAAGTCTATGCCTAAGATCAATTAACAAGGAAAAACAAATCAATCAATACGACAAACAAGCTAGTACAAATCGACCGATTACACGATGAGCAATGACTTGCTGCTTTATGCGGAAAGAAACAAAGCTGAGATTTTAAAAATTTGCGGAAAGACGACCGAAGATGTGAAGAAAGACATTGAGGCTGTCAAAAATTGGATGCAGAAACAACCTCACCTTCCTGAAATTCTAAGTAAGTACCGATTTTCATCAAAACAAATTGCTAATTTCGCTTTCAGGCCATGATAGAATCGAACATTTTCTCGTGTTTAATAAATGCAATGTCCAGAACACCAAAAGAGACATTGATATATATTACACGGTGAGAAGTAGTGCACTTCGTGAACTTTTTGTGAAAGTCCCAAACGACCCAATAATGCAAAAAATAATGGACGTTTTGTAAGTGCAATAAACAGCATTCTGATAAAAAATTGAGTTTGGTTGTAGATATTTCATCCCTCTGCCGCGACTTACAGACGATTTTAGACGTACTGTAATGATCAAATTTAAAGGAAATTTGAAGCAAAGTGGGTCTTCGCGCACGTCTGCAACGTAATTTTCTTCCTTGAAATAAGCAAAATATTCAGAAATTTATATTTCAGTTCATCATCGACGCGGGGACGGATTCATTACTGCTCCACCATTCCCAACAGATCCTTCCACGAGATTTCGGCGGAGATGAAAGATCTCTGGCAGAATTGAACGGTAAAAATAAATTAACAATGGGTATGTGATTAAGAGATTTTTTTCCATTTAGAGGGATGGAAGAAGAAACTGTCCGAGATGAACTGGTGGTACAAGGAACGAAGTAAACTGAAAGTGAACGAGGCGTTGAGGATCGAACCACTCGATGGCGAGTTATCCGGATTGGAAGGAAACTTCAGAAAATTAGATATTGATTAAGAATAACTTTATTATATGGGAGCTTATATGTACATTGGAACAGAACTGAAAAGTCAAAAATATTCTATCTTAATTTATAAGTAAATAGTTTAGGCAATCATTGCTTTCCTCCCCAAACTTGGCAAAGCGGAACAATTTAGTTTTTGGCGTTCTAATTAAAACTAGACAAAGTGTTGACAAATTACTAGCAAAGTTTAGGCAATCACAGCTTTCCTCCTCAAACTGGGCTAAGCGAAACAATTTAGTTTTTGACTCTACTCTTCAAACGCTTAGACACTCAGAAAAAAAAATTCTTATAGGTAAGAAAATTCGGGCTTAAATTGGTCATTCTTGAGTTTTAAGAATGTTCATTCTTGTTGTCAAATTTAAGAACGGGACATTCTCAATTTCAAGAACGTTGATTCTTCGCGACAAATTCAAGAAAGGGTCGCTCTAATTTTAAGAACTTTTATTTAATTACTTAAGAATGTTCTTACGAATGTGTTTTTTTATTTAAGAATTGAAGATGACATTATTATATTAAATAGGCACTTTTAAATACAATCATTTTTTTCTAATTTTTATTAATTGTAGAGTGGAATGCTTGAATTGAAGGAATTTTAGAATATCGAGTTATTTGCCATACATATTTTTACTAGCAGGTAAAAATTTAACATCACATCACATCCTGTTTAAAAACACATTTTCAGTTTAAGAACCACATTATCATTTGGTAACATATGTACGTATATGAAATGGAAGTTCGTCGCAATCATTAGCCTTCTCAATGAATTTTGGCCGCCACACAAATAAATTGTTTTTCTCTCAAGAAATATTGGCCAAAATCTACATCAATCTAAAAGCAAAGAAACAAAATGCTTACATTCTACCATGGATACATTATTATAAAAATTTACCAATATAGACCGGTTTGAATGCTTCAATAATGACCATTCCACTTTATGAAAATTTCCTTGCAGCAAATCCGCATACTTCAGTCACACTTGTGTTTTGTTAAATTCTTACAAAGAGCTTTACATCCGCTAAAAAGTAAAATTTGTTATAAGATTGATAAATAACACTAAATGTATAAAAGAAAATCAAAATTATTTCTTTACCTTTGTTGTTACTATTCATTCTGTTATAGAAGCAACTGGTTTGTATGCCCGTTTCGTTTTATCTCTTCTTACTTTTAGTTCCGATGGAAATAAACTAAAAAACCATTTGTTTAATAACTGTTACATTGAAAAAACTTGAAGAACTTTTACAAAATTCATTCGGTAAGCTAAAAGTGTGGGAAAAAATATAATTACAACAAATTTACTTACATGAGAATTTATCACACACAGAATCAGAAATTCCCCATAATTTCAATACCATTTTTAGAAATGGTCTTTGAAACTGATCAATTTGTTGATCGACATTTATTAATATTGCATTGAATCTTCATCTCGGCACAATAAAACCACTTGTAATATTTCCCATTTCTTCACAATTAAACATTCACTAATTATGTAAGTTACTAAAAATGCACTTTACAATAAAAATACAGAAAATGCACACCGTAATATGTATTTTCTTACTGCAAGTCGAGTTTGGTGTAACGTTTTTCAACTAAATTTGTAAGAAATTCTAAAGTAATTTATCGATTGTCAGTAAACAGTCCCTTGCAAGACGTCATAAAGCAATTTACAACATTCGGTACAATTCTTAGGTACCATTTTTTTCAGTGCATATCGTTAATTTTAACGGGCAATTTTTTTAATAAAACTTAATTAATATGAGACAATTCTAACTTCTCTTGCAGCATAATAATTTTGAATAATTTAATTTTTTCGCATTTCCTCATTAATGCAGCCAAACCGGAATGTCAGCACTCCTTAATATCGCTTCTTCAAGGTGAAACATTTCGCTCGATCAAATTTTAAATTTAGTGCAAGCGGAATCGCGACGCGATGGGCAGTGACTTGTTGATTCATACAGACAAGGACAAATCTGAAATTTTAAAAATTTTCGGAAAAACGACCGAAGATGTGAACAAAGACATCGAGGCCGTCAAAAACTGGCTGCAGAAGCAACCCCACCTTCCCGAAATTCCAAGTAAGAACCGATTCTCATCAAAATAAATTGCTAATTTCGTTTTCAGGCGATGCCAGAATCGAACATTTTTTGTTGTTGAACAAATTCAATGTCCAGAAAACCAAGACAGGGATCGATATGTATTACACGATCAGAGGTGGTGTGCTTTTTACGTTTTTTAATAAACTCCCAAACGACCCAACAATGCAAAAAATAATGGACGATGTGTAGGTACGATGAAAACAATTGTGACAAAAATTAAGTTTGATTGTAGTTATTTCATCCCTTTGCCGCGACTGACGGAAGATTTTAGGCGCACTATAATCGCCAAATTTAAAGGAACGGTTCCTGATTATGTTGAAGCACTTTGGGCGTACGCGCATATGTGCAACGTACTAGAAATTAATATGACCGATGACTACTGCTTGGGTTGGAAAATTGTCATTGACGGAAGCGGCCTCACCTTAAATTTCGTAAAAACAATAACTCCGTCCCTGTTAAAAAAACTGGCGACCTTAATCCAAAACGTTTTTCGGAACCGCGTCCAACTGCTCCAATTCATATGTACGCCATCGTACATGATCGCAATCGTCACGATCTTAAAAACTTTCCTCAAACCGAAAATGCGCGAAAGGGTAATTTTCGTCCCTGAAATGAGCAAAATGTTCAGAAATTTAAATTTCAGATCGTCGTCGACTCGGGGACGGATTCGTTACTGCTCCACCATTCCAAAGAGATCCTTCCGCAAGATCTCGGCGGAGACGAAAGATCTCTGGCGGAATTGAACGGTAAAAAAATAATTAACCAGGGGTGGATTAAGAGATTTTTTCGATTTAGAGGGATGGAAGAGGACGCTGTCCGAGAGGAACTGGTGGTTCGAACAACAAAACAGGCTGAAAGTTAACGAGGCGTTGAGGACCGAGCCACTCGATGACGAATTATTTGGATTGGAAGGAAATTTTAGAAAATTAGATATTGATTAAGAACATCTTTATTGTATCTATTGATATTAAATCCTTTTTGAACTAAAACTGAAAATTTTAAAAATTATAGTTCCTTTTCATGTCTTGAATCGATTTCTAATTACGATTACTTGAGCAGCTGAATTTTTAAACAAAACTAGTCAATCGATGATAGCTAGGCACAGTTTAGGCAATCGTTGCTTCCCTCTTCAAGCTTCTACTTAAAATTGGTAAACATGTGACAGTTTATCTTTTTGAATTTCAATTAAAACTAGACAAAGCTTGAACGATTATTGCTTACCTCTTCAAAACCTTCTACTTGAGATTACTTAATGTTAAGGTGACCAATTATTTTTTGCACAAAAGGAGTACAAATGAATTTTCATTGGGTATGGTGGTTTGAATAAAAACACTGAGTCTTCTCCATTCAACTATATGCTTTTTAAATAATTTCAAAATGCATTAGTTCAAAAATTATATGTATAAACACGTTAAATCAAACACACTACAAGTTGCATGCTTTCACTTAGGCAAACCGACTTTTAATCATAATCATAACAGTCGGTTTTCCTAGGTAAAACCATGCAAATTGCAGTGCACATTGTCATAAAGTGTGCTCAGGTCAATTATTTTTTTTTTTTTTTTTTTGACTTATGTTAGGATCCACATTTTCAAAAAGTTAATTTTTTTTTCCATTTTCTTGTTTTCAAATGATTACAACAAGGGTTGAATCTTAAAAGTTGTATGATTTCACCTAGACAAACCGACTCTTAAGAGTCAACCCTTATTGTAATCATTTGAAAACAAGAAAATGGAAAACTTCATCAACCAAGAATAGAAGTGATTACTTTTCTTTGAAATACTTTTTATTTCAATCTTCATTTGGTCCAAAACTATCAGTTTTAAAAAATGTATTTAGCTTAGACGTTGAAGCCGCTGCATGTTTTATATTTATTAGTATCAATGTGCCTTGTTATTGCACTTCGTCCACCAATTGCAATAGAAAATTCTCCTTTGCAAATTGTGCATTTAACCATAGAATCATCACTTCCTTTGTTTTCTACAATAAATGGAAACTTTTTTCTTAAAGGTTAAAGGTTAAAGTTAAATGTCAAGTTTTTATATTTTTAGAAGTACAAAGAAGTACAAAAGAATGCAAAGGAGTACTTTTGGAGTACTCGTTTTAAAAGGAGTACGGTTCATAGAAAAGGAGTACAAAACTCCCTAAAGGAATGCGTTTGGTAACCTTATTAATGCAGGACATTAATTAAATCTAAGCAAAGATTAGTAATCGGTTAATTCCTTTGATGAATTTTTAATTAAACTAAGCAGTTTCGGGAATTATTATTTCCATATTCTGGCCTATACTTAAGATCAATTAAAAATCAATTTCACCAAATTATTATTGAATAATTTAATTTTTGCAAACTGCATCATTAACACACAATTATGCAAACAGAAATAAAACTTAATGTCACACACTCCAATCACCACAAAAGTGCAAAACAAGGTAAGGTCAAAGACATGGACGAAAAAATCTCCAATCAGAAAGTTCTTCAAGGTAAATTTCGACCGATATGAAATCCAAATCAGTACGAACCGACCGGTCACAAGATGAACAACGACTTGCTAATTTACACTGACCATGACAAAGATGAAATTTTAAAAGTTTTCGGAAAAACGACCGAAGATGTGAACCAGGACATTGAGGCTGTCAAAAACTGGCTGCAGAAGCAACCTCACCTTCCCGAAATGCCAAGTAAGAGCCGATTCTCGCCACAATAAATTTTAAATTTCGTTCTCAGGCGACGTTAGGTTTGAACGTTTTTTGTTGTGGAACAAATTCAATGTCCAGAAAACCAAAAACAGCTTCGATATGTATTACACAGTAAGAAGTGGGGAACTCTTTCAATGTTTTAGTAAAGTCCCAAACGACCCAATAATGCAAAAAATAATGGATGATTTGTAAGTACGATGAAAACAATTGTAACAAAAATTAAGTTTGATTGTAGTTATTTCATCCCTTCGCCGCGCCTATCAGACGATTTTCGACGCACCCTAATCCACAAATTTAAAGGAACCGTTCCTGATTATGTTGAAGCACAGTGGGTTCTCGCGCACAGTTGCAACATGATAGAAATCTTCTTAACCGACGACTACTGCTTGGGCTGGAACATAATCTTCGACCTAAGTGGTATCACCTTCAATTACCTAAAAACAGTAACTCCGTCCCTGATGAAACAAATGGTGACGTTAATCCAAAAAATTTTTCCGAACCGCGTCCAGCTGATCCATGTGGTATCCGCACCGTCGTACGTGAACACAGTCATCACAATCTTCAAAACTTTCCTCAAACCGAAAATGCGCGAAAGGGTAATTTTCTTCCTTGAAATAAGTCAAATGTTCAGAAATTTAAATTTCAGGTCATCATCGACGCCGGGACGGATTCATTACTGCTCCATCATTCCAAACAGATCCTTCCGCGAGATTTCGGCGGAGATGAAAGATCTCTGGCAGAATTGAACGGTAAAAATAAATTAACAATGGGAATGTGATTAAGAGATTTTTTTCCATTTAGAGGAATGGAAGAAGAAATTATCCGAGATGAACTGGTGGTACGAGCAAAGAAGTAAACTGAAAGTGAACGAGGCGCTGAGGATCGAGCCACTCGATGGCGAGTTTTCCGGATTGGAAGGAAATTTCAGAAAATTAGAGATTGATTAAGAATATCTTTAGCATCATATTGATATTAAATGCTTCTTTTTTTAAATATGTTTGTATTATATTAAAGTATTGTTCGAATTAGGTACATTTGCTTAACGATAACATAAACCCAGGTGAAACAGGACGTTTAATGGACGTACATGTTGGTCCATTTCTTATCCATTTATGGACGATCCACAAGCGGATCTATAATGGACGTCCAATGGACGTCCAAGCCCATCCACAAATGTACATTACAGTAATGGATATAAATGGACGTCCACTGGATGTACATTTATGGACTTAATCATCAACGGATCAATATGGATGTCCATTGGACGTACATTCATGGACATAAACGGGCAGTACATAAACGGATCAGCATGAATGTCCATTGGACGTACATTCGTCTACGTGATTTGATCGGTCCATAAACGAATCGACATGTATCAAAAAATTTGAAATTTTAACTAAAAGCATTATTAAACTCAGATATTTTACTGATGATGGAAACGAAACGCACGTAACATTAAGATAAAATAGGTGCGTTTAAAATACCTCAATTAACTTTAATAATTTATATTTTTAATTTTAAATTTGTGAAATAAATGACAAACACGGTCTCTGTGTGATGTAATTTTTAACAACTTTTAACAATTTTTTGACAATTTTTAATGTGTTTAATGTATGTGACAAAGTGTTAAATATGTTAAATCTGTTAAATCTTAAATGTTTAGTAAAAATTTGTGAAAGAGCAATTACTTATGTAAGTGAAACATGAGTGAAAATGATGGAAATAATAACAAAATGTAAGTAATAACTAAACTCAGTACTTTATGGCTTTAAGACTTTGATTTTATGAAGAATGCGGTGTTTTGATATCCTGATTAGATCTACGAAATAAAGAGTTTCTAATGAATTATTAATTAAACTCTTGAACGATTTTTAAGCAAGTTGTATGTAAAATGCGAGATACAACTTTCCATTTTTGCTTTGTGTTGTAGTTAGTCAAGGACATTTGCGCATCCAGTTTTACCTCGTTTTTGGGTAAAGGCCTCGAACCTTTTCTTGCACTTTCTTGCAAACACCAGAGATTCAATTTGACCGCCGGGCGTTACGAGTAACCAATTTTTTATGTGAAATCTAGTGAATTATTAAGTTTTGTTTGTTACAAATGTGTGTAGTTGAATTTCATTGCAATAGTTGCAACGGGTTAATTTTCGTTGCGACAAGGCTCGTCGGTGAAACCCTTCGACGAATCGACACGAATTTTAATGTACAACATGGAAATTTCGTGACTGCCGTAAGTAAAAATGACAATGTATTTAAGTTTTTTTTAAAAATATTTCTTACATGTTTTAGGCAACTCACTTTGCCCCGATTGGAAGAAATAGTTTATTATGAATTTACAAAACAAATCCCGTTTGATAATACTTACATAAATTTGTATTATGCAATTTGAATTATGCAGGGTTGGAGGAAAAAAATGGGTTTTGTAATTGCAGCTTTGATTATATTGGTAAGTTGAAATGATTTTAAGAAAGGGGTGTGTAATATTTTCTTTTTTTAGATAGTGTAAATTTAGTTCCTCCGAAAAGGACATTAAAGCTGCAATGGGAAAATGTTGGCGAAAAACCGATGTTGTTTTGAAATGACTTTTTTCAAAGATTCTAGCTATTTAATTTGTTAATAATTAGTTAAATTCTGTATGGTAATTATTTTTGAATATGCATATTTTTTAAGGTTAAATTTCTAGTTATTTAGTTTGTTAATAGTCAAAATTAAATAAGTAAAATTTACATATTTCTTTATGCGTATTTTTAAAGAATAAGTTTCATGTTATTTAATGTGTTAATGGTTAGTTCTACTTGTTAAAGTTCGTTAAGGTAATAATTTTTGAATTTAGAAATTTTTTTAAGGTTATTTATTTTCGAATATATGCTTTTTCCATTTTTTATTTATTTATTTTTTAATCCCACAACGTTTATAAGTACGTCCATTAATGTCCATAATTCGGGTCCAAATGGACATACATAAGACGTCCAGTGAACGTCCAAAACGAATCCGTTTACAATTCCAAAGACGTCCAATAAGCGTTTGTCGATGGACGTCCATGAACCGGCACGATATGGACGTACATTGAACGTACGAAGAGATCCCAAATGTAGTCCCACAAACGTGCACAAACTGACGTCCAGATGTACGTCCAATTTAGTCTCAAATTGGACGTCCATTGGACGTACAGTGATCCGTTTGTGTACGTCCAATGTACGTCTATTGGATGTCCATGTGCTACGTGGGAAATAACATAACACAAGTAATAACTAGAATAAATAAAATAACTCATTGAGAGAAGAAGAAAGCGGGGCTGTACCAAGAACACTAGCAACGTTGCCTCTCTGTATAGCCAAACTTATTCGTTGCTTCAAATATGTTTTGGCTTGAGGAATTCCCGTTGTTTGAACAATAGGCCTCCCCAAATCTTCAAGGAAAGAAAGGGCATCAGCACTCCAAGGAACCAAAGTTTCCACAGCGAAGGCGACGAAAAAATAATCATCAGATTTTGCCTTTTATTTTTTTTCTTAAGATTTTCTGCTGAGTGTGCAGCAGATCTTGCAGAAAATGAAGAATCGGTCAAATGAGAAGTGGCAAGTGTATCCGTACAAGTAAAATCCCAAACTAAAGATTTACCTACTTTCCATGAAATAACTGTAATATCATCTGGACGTTTGCCATCATCCCTCAGAATACTAGGTTCAAGGATACAAGGGATGTTGACAGAAGAGAAAGCACGTTTAATAATGTCATTAATACAGCTGTGATGAGAGGGTCTACCAGCACTTTTGATGTACGATAAACCATGATGACCCAGCGAGTCTACAGAAGAACCGCACGAGCAGATATGATGATGACAGAAATTGATGCCCAATCTAAGTGAAATTGCAATTTGTAAAAAATTTTTTCTAAAACAGTACCTAATTTACAAGATGGAAGAGCTTCAAGCCAAGCTCCAGATTCAAGTTCAGATCCAGCTAATAAGATAGCTTTTTGTGTGATATTTGAGGAAGATAATAAATTTTGAAATATTTTCTCACAGATAGGTAAGTCCCAATTTCCTTGAATAGAAAGCTCTTTTGGAAGTAAAGGCGAATTACAAATTTCCGTCCAATAATCAACAGCCTCGTTAAGGGATGTAACTTCAAAATTAGAAAAACTAGAAGGTAGAATCGACATAATAAGTTCAAAATTAGAAAATATAGAAGAAAAAAAGTCAGGCTAGGAAATATCAATTATAGACTTTATACCTAATCCACCAAAACGGATTGGTAATTTGGCTTCGAGTTCAAGATCTTATTGTGAATTTAATATTCAAAATTTTATCCAAAGAAGAAATAACAATATTATCTAATTCAAGACACTCATTTTTAAATTTCCAAAAAGGACAACATCTAACATTATAAGTGAAATTAGGCATCAAAAACAATGACGGAGTAAAAATAAACTAATATGAGGATTAATTTTACACAAATTTGAAGAAAGTAAAGAGAATGAATGAATTTTTTTAGAAATGAATGGAGGAATTGCTGCATCGAAAATAGGACAACCAAGAATAAGAAGGTCTTCAACATTACAAACGTGAATACAAGGAGCTAATAATTCGAACCTCTCCAAAATTGAAGACTTGTCTAATTCCGAAACATTATTAAGGAAGAAAAGTTCGTATTTATTGAAATTAAGAACCAAACCAATTTTCTTAAATTCGGAAGTTATCGTTTCTAAGTGTTGTAAGACATCAAAAGCCTTACCACCTAAAGAACCATTAAATTAAATTAACTCTATCAACTAATAGTCGATTTCACCCATTATTATTTTTTTAGATTTCATTATTAACGCACGCAAATAAAATATCAATAAAACTTAATGTCACATGATTCTACTTGAGATTATCACATCCAATATTGACAAGAGTGCAAAACAAGACAAGGTCCAAGACGTGCACAAAGCAATCACTAATCTAAGTTTGCTTCAAGGTTAAAGATTTCGGCTGGTTCGAAATCCAAATCAGTACAAACCGACCGGTCACAAGATGAGCAACGACTTGCTAATTTACACTGACCACGACAAAGCTGAAATTTTAAAAGTTTTCGGAAAAACGACCGAAGATGTGAACAAAGACATCGAGGCTGTTAAAAACTGGCTGCAGAAGCAACCTCACCTTCCCGAAATTCCAAGTAAGAACCGATTGTCATCAAAATAAATTGCTAATTTCACTTTCAGGCGATGATAGAATCGGAAAATTTTTGTTGTTTAACAAATTCGACGTCCAGAAAGCCAAAAGAGACATCGATGCGTATTACACGATGAGAAGTGGTATACTTCGTGAAACTTTAATGAAAGTCCCAAACGACCCAATAATGCAAAAACTAATGGACGATTTGTAAGTACAATAAAAAATAGTGATAAAAAATTGAGTTTGGTTATAGTTATTACATCCCGTTGCCGCAACTAACTGAAAATTTTGGACGCACTATAATAGTCAAATTTAAAGGAACTGTTCCTGATTACGTTGAAGCACAGTGGGTCTTCGCGCACATTTGCAACGTAAGCGAAATTAACCTAAAGGAAGATTTCTGCTTGGGCTGGAGATTCATCTTGGACGGAAGTGGTCTCACCTTCAATTACATGAAAACATTAACTCCGTCCTTGATGAAACAAATAGGGACGTTACTAAAAAACTTGAGACAACGTATCCAACTATTCCATAGCATAGCTACGCCGTTGTACGCCAAGGTAATCTTCACGATCCTCAAACAATTCCTCAAACCGAAATTGCGTGAAAGGGTAATTTTCCTCCTTGAAATAAGTAAAATGTTCAGAAATTTAAATGTCAGGTCATCATCGACGCGGGGACGGATTCATTACTGCTCCACCATTCTAAACAGATCCTTCCGCGAGATTTCGGAGGGGATGAAAGGTCTCTGGCAGAATTGAACGGTAAAAATAAAATAACAAGGGGATGTGATTAAGAGATTGTTTTCCATTTAGAGGCGTGGAAGAAGAAACTATCCGAGATGAACTGGTGGTACGAGCAACAAAATAAACTGAAAGTGAACGAGGCTCTGAGGACCCAGGCACGCGATGGCTAGTTATTCGGATTGGAAGGAAATTTCAGAAAATTAGACGTTGATTAAGAAAATCTTTATTATTATATTTATATTAAGTGTATTTTGTAATAGAACTGAAAAATTAAAAATATCCCAATTTGTTTTCATATCGCTTTTCGCAAATGATTACTTAAGCAGCTGAATGTTTAAATAAAACTAGACAATCGATGATGATTGAGAGAATGAATGTATATGAGGTATTTTGAATAATTTTTTCTTTTTTCTTTTTTCGATCTGTTTAAAATTTTTTAGAAACGTCAAAATTTAGCAATTGAAATTTTTGTAATTTTTTGCTCGTGAAGCGTTTATAGTAATTATTAGGAGCAAATAAGTTTCATTTAATTTTTGTAAAGTCGCGAGACGGATTCCATCGGTTTATTTGTAAAGTTACGGCGAAAAATGTAAAAATTTTAGAAACGTCAAAAAATTATTCAATATACTACTTTGATTTTGATAGTAAAAATTCTAAGCCTCCTAGGTTTAAAATTTTTAATTATTTATTTATTTATTTTAATTATTTTTGAATTATATTTAACCAATCTTATTGAGTCATTTAGGTTGTAACGAACATCACAATTAAAGATGCAAGTTCGTGTGAAGCCTTGACAGCCAGAGGGTCCATTACCAAGGGGAGTCAAGGGATGCCTTCTTCACAATTCAATCTAAGATGATCAAAGAGGGAGAGAGTGATAGAGAGTGTGAATGACAGGTAAAGGAGGAAGAAGATGAAATGAGTAAAAGTGTGTGTGAAAGCAAACTAATAAGAGGCAATTTTGATGATAGAGGGAGATAGTGATAGAGAGTGAGAATGATAGGTAAAAGGGAAGGAAAACGAAAGGTGAAAAAGTGTGAGTGAAAGCTTACCAAAAGATGTGATCTAATGATAAGATGTAAATGGAACTAAACAGTCACTCACCTCGAAGTAATACTTGACGTAATGTTAATGTGGTTCCCGGGGTGAGGAAGACGTATGGGGGAGGAAGTTAAAAGGCAATCGATGATAGCTAGGCAAAGTTTAGGCAATCGTTGCTTCACTCTTAAAGCTTCTACTTAAAATTGGTTAACATCTGACAATTTTTTTCTTTTTGATTTTCCATAAAACTCGACAAAATTTGAACAATTATTGTTGAATTTTTCAAGTTTCTACTTGAAATTACTTAAAGTATGACAATAGTCAACCTCTTATAAAGGGACAATTTTTTAAAATTTTTAATTAAATCTAAACAAAAATTTGTAATTTGTTAATTCCATTAGTAAAATTTTAAATACAACTAGGCAATCGACGATAGCTAGACATAGCTTAGGCAATCGGTGCTTCATTCTTCAGCGTACTGCTTAAAATTGGTTAACCTGTGACAATTTATCTTTTTGATTTTCAATTAAAACTAGGCAAAGTTGGAACAATTATTGCTGAACTTTTCAAGTTTCTACTTGAGATTACTTAAAGTAGGACAATAATGAGCTTTTTATAAAGGGGCAAGTTTTTTAATATGAAACTAGGCAATCGACGATAGCTAGACGCAGTTTAGGCAATCGTTGTTTCATTATTGAGGCTTCTACTTCAAATTGGTTATCATGTGACAATTTATCTTTTCGATTTTCAATTAAAACTAGGCAAAGTTTGAACAATTATTGCTGAACTTTTCAAGTTTCTACTTGAGATTACTTAAAGTAGGACAATAATGAGCCTTTTATAAAGGGACGATTTTTAAAAATTTTTAATTAAATCCAAACAAAGATTAGTAATTTGCCAATTACTTTGGTAAATTTTTAAATAAAACTAGGCAATCGACGATAGCTAGACACAGCTTAGGCAATCGGTGCTTCACTCTTCAGCGTACTGCTTAAAATTGGGTAACATGTGACAATTTATCTTTTTGATTTTTAATTAAAACTAGGCAAAGTTGGAACAATTATTGCTGAACTTTTCAATTTTCTACTTGAGATTACTTAAAGTAGGACAATAATTTGCTTTTTATAAAGGGACCATTTTTTAAATTTTCAATTAAATCTATCAATTAAAAATCGATTTCACCCATTATTATTGAATAATTTAATTTTTCCAGATTCCATCATTAACACACGCAAACAGAAATGTCAATAAAACTTAATGTCACATGGTTCAACTTGAGATTATCACATCCAATATTGCAAAGACAAGAGTGCAAAACAAGACAAGGTCAAAGACGTCGACGAAGCAATGACTAACCAGAAATTTCTTCAAGGTAAACGATTGTCGACCGGTACGAAATCTAACTCAGTACAAACCGACCGGTCCCAAGATGAACAGTGACTTGTTGATTCATACAGAAAATGATAAATCTGAAATTTTAAAAATTTTCGGAAAAACGGCCGAAGATGTGAACAAAGACGTCGAGGCTGTTAAAAACTGGCTGCAGAAGCAACCTCACCTTCCCCAAATTCCAAGTAAGCATCGATTTTCATCGAAATAAATTGCTAATTTTGCTTTCAGGCGATGTTAGAATCGGACAGTTTTTGTTGTTTAACAAATTCGATGTCCAGAAAGCCAAAAGAGACATCGATCTGTATTACACGATTAGAAGTGGTATACTTCGTGAAACCTTTATGAAAGTCCCAAACGACCCAATAATGCAAAAAATAATGGACGATTTGTAAGTACAATAAAAATTAGTGACAAAAAATTGAGTTTGGTTATAGTTATTACATCCCGTTACCGAAACTAACTGAAAATTTTGGACGCACTATAATAGTCAAATTTAAAGGAACAGTTCCTGATTACGTTGAAGCACAGTGGGTCTTCGCGCACATTTGCAACGTAAGCGAAATTAACCTAAACGAAGACTTCTGCTTGGGCTGGAGATTCATCCTCGACGGAAGTGGTCTCACCTTCAATTACATAAAAACAATAACTCCGTCCCTGATGAAACAAATAGGAACGTTACTTCAAAGCACAACACAACGTATCCAACTATTCCACAGCATTGCCACGCCGTCGTACGCGAACGTAGTCTTGACGATCTTCAAACAATTCCTCAAACCGAAATTGCGCGAAAGAGTAATTTTCTTCCTTGAAATAAGTAAAATATTCAAAAATTTAAATTTCAGGTCATCATCGACGCGGGGACGGATTCATTACTGCTCCACCATTCCAAACAGATCCTTCCGCGAGATTTCGGAGGGGATGAAAGGTCTCTGGCGGAATTAAACGGTAAAAATAAAATAAAAAGGGGGATGTGATTGAGAGATTGTTTTTCCATTTAGAGGCTTGGAAGAAGAAACTATCCGAGATGAACTGGTGGTATGAGCAACAAAATAAACTGAAAGTGAACGAGGCTCTGAGGACCCAGCCATTGGATGGCGAGTTATCCGGATTGGAAGGAAATTTCAGAAAATTAGACATTGATTAAGAAAATCTTTATTATTATATTGATATTAAATGTATTTTGTAATAGAACTAATAAAACTAATTTCTTTTCATGTCTTAAATGGATTTCGAATTGTGATTACTTAAGCGACTTAATGGTTAAATAATACTAGGCAATCGAGGATAGCTAGGCACAGTTTAGGTAATCATTGTTTCACTCTCCAGGCTTCTACTTCAAATTGGTTAACATGTGACAATTTATGTTTTTGATTTTCAATTAAAACTAGGCTAAGCTTGAACAATTATTGCTGAACTTTTCAAGTTTCTACTTGAGATTACTTAAAATAGGATAATGATGAGTCTTTTATAAAGGGGCATTTTCTTTTAATTTTTAATTAAAACCAAACAAAGATTAGTTATTTGTTAATTCCTTTGATGAATATAAAACTAGGCAATCGACGATAACTAGACACAGTTTAGGTAATCGTTGTTTCACTCTTCAGGTTTCTACTTAAAATTGCTTAACATATGACAATTTATTTTTTTGATTTACAATTAAAACTAGGCAAAGTTTGAACAATTCTTGTTGGACTTTTCAAGTTTCTACTTGAAATTACTTAAAGTAGGACAATAATGTGCATTTTATAAAGGGATATTTTTAAAAAATTTTTAATTAAATCTGAATAAAAATCAGTAATTTGTTAATTACTTTGATAAATTTTTAAATACAACTAGGCAATCGACGATAGCTAGACACAGCTTAGGCAATCGGTGCTTCACTCTTCAGCCTACTGCTTAAAATTGGTTAAGATTTGACAATTTATCTTTTTGATTTTTAATTAAAACTAGGCAAAGTTTGAACAATTATTGCTGAACTCTTCAAGTTTTTACTTGAGATTACTTAAAGTAAGACAATAATGTGCTTTTTAGAAATTTAAAAAATTTTTAATTAAATTTAAGCAAAGATTAGTAATTTGTTAATTCCTTTGGTGAATTTTTAATTAAAACTAGGCAAAAGACACTCGTTACTTCCCTCCTCAAACTTTTACATAAACTTAATTTTAAAGGGCAATTTTGTTAATAAAAATGAATCAGTATTAGGTAATTCCAACTGCTTCTTCCAAATCAATAATTCTGAATAACTTAATTTTTTCACATTTCGTCATTAGTGCAGCCAAACAGAAATGTTAGCACACCTTAATATCGCACAAAATTAAGCTAACTTTATTCAAGGTGAAACATTTCGCTCGATCAAATTTCAAATTTAGTGCAAGCGGAATCGTGACACGATGAGCAGTGACTTGTTGATTTATACAGATAAGGATAAATTTGAAATTTTAAAGATTTTCGGAAAAACGACCGAAGATGTGAACCAAGACATCGAGGCTGTCAAAAGCTGGCTGCAGAAGCAACCTCACCTTCCCGAAATTCCAAGTAAGAACCGCTTTTCGCCACAATAAATTTTTAATTCCCTTCTCAGGCGACGTTAGACTCGAACATTTTTTGTTGTTGTGCAAATTCAATGTCCAGAAAACCAAAAAAAGCTTGGATAAGTATTACACAATGAGAAGTGGGGAACTGTTTCAATTTTTTAGTAAAGTCCCAAACGACCCAATAATTCAAAAAATAATGGATGTGTTGTAAGTACGACGAAAACAATTGTCACTATAATTAAATTTCATTGTAGTTATTTCATCCCTTTGCCGCGGCTATCAGACGATCTTAAACGCACTGTAATCTTCAAATTTAAAGGAACAGTTCCCGATTATGTTGAAGCACAGTGGGTCGTCGCGCACTGTTGCAACATGATAGAAATCTTCTTAAGCGACGACTACTGCTTGGGCTGGAAAGTAATCCTCGATCTAAGTGGTATCACCTTCAATTACATAAAAACATTAACTCCGTCCTTGATAAAACAAATAGTGACGTTATACCAAAACATTTTTCCGAACCGCGTCCAGCTGCTCCATGTCGTATCTGAAAGTGAACGAGGCGCTGAGGATCGAGCCACTCGATGGCGAGTTATCCGGATTGGAAGGAAATTTCAGAAAATTAGACTTTGATTAAGACTAATTTATTATATGGATGCTTATATTGACATTAAATTCGCTTTGGAATAGAACTAAAAATTTAAAAATACTCAACAGTCCCAAGTTCATCAGAATGTTTTGCCTAGAAATATGTCGAGCAAATTTGCCACGTAACAAAATCTCGAGTGCGAAGCACGAGGGATTTTGGGTGGAAAATGGAAGAGAAATATTTCTTTATGGCAAAACGTTGCGACAAAAACGTAAGAATTTAATCAGACTACTTTCATGCACGCGGGGTATTCGGCATGATTATTTCCTGATTATTAATCTGAATAAATAGATTTTACAACGAATTATTTATTTGCTTGTCGAAGAATTTTTGATAATGATTGCAAAACAAATTCAGAAGCGATTAAACTTCAAAGTTTAATCAGGTAAATATTGACACATTTGACAGCTTTGAATTTATCGATTAATTTACGATAACTTGTTGCGTAGCAACTTAAAAGAGTGTAAATTTGATGAGTATTAAAAACGCGACAGCGAAGCTCGAGCGTTTTTATCATCAAATTTACACGATTTATAAGTTGCTACGCAGGAAGTTTGAGTTAATTAATCGAAAAAATGCAAAGCTTGAATGGTATTTGATTAGATTATTTTATGAATGTATAATTTTAACAGCAGAAACTTTAATTTTCAAACTTTAATTAATATTTAATGTATGACAATGAAAGGTACAATTATGGTAGTTACAATTTTATCATTTATTGTAGTACTTGTAGAAGTTTTGCTGACAGTTCCTCTTAACTGATTCACAATACTGGCATGATGTTGGCTGTCTAGTTGTAAGTACGGTTTTAATTAATTGTTCTTCATTAACTCCTGATTTTGCCAACTGTGAGACTGCTGTAGCACGGCTAGAATGGTTGGTGATTTTCTTGCTTCTAGTATCCAAACCTGCCAGATCAGCTGATGATTTCGTCCATTTCAATATTTCATTTCTGCCTACTGGTGTATTTTTGTAGTATCCTTTTGAATTGATAGACCTCCAGAATGGATTTACCGTTAAAAACAGACGATCCGATTTGATATGAGGCCCTCTTTTTTCGATCAACTTTTTAAAAAGGTTCACAGGACACTCATTGGGTTCATCACAATTTGGAATCAGCCATTTACTATTTGCACACTTATGTGCTCCTCCCTGAGCCGTTTTCGTAAAGATGGGATTGTATTCAATTCTGCCAGTTAGTGCTCCATCATTACTTGTCTCATTTTGAAAGTGTTGTACCAAACATGAAGCCGCTTCACCTCCTCTCCATGCTAATTCTACAGAAGCTATTAAAAAAAATTTCATCTGCAATCCTTTCGGTGTATTATGGTCCAAGCCTTTAGCATACTGTTGAACTCGTTCTTTTCCAGAGCTGCAGCGCTGCGTTTTCGTTTCTCCGGTTGAGTTTGCAGGAGTTTCCTTTTGGAATCCCGCGCATCCCGTGCTTTTTTAAAAGAAATATTCAAAAATGGATCGATGTCACGCTTGAATTCGTTGTGATACTTTTCTTGCAGAATTTTTGCAGTAACATTCCAAATTGTTTTTACCCTATATTCCTTGTAATCCTTGCCATTCTTCTGTCTCATGTTAAATGTCCAGTCCGTCATAATATTAGAAAGTTTTTGTACTGGTTGAAGTTGATATTTTCTTTCCTGGCAAAAGGTTTCAAATTGACGCCAAATTGACGCTTTAGTCTTTACAGTGTTAGACGGTACTGAATCCCTTACCGCTTTTTCAATATTTTCGAGTGAATTTACTCCAAAACGACTCATTGTGACAATTTTGCGAAAAAATTTGACACAAATAAAATTAAAAGAAATAAAAAACAAGAACCTTTAATCACAAAAAAATTTTATATAAAATAATATAAAATTACTCACATAGACGCGTTTCGGTGGCTATGCCACCATCTTCAGTACATCTACTCAGTACGCGTCTATGTGAGTAATTTTATATTATTTTATATAAAATTTTTTTGTAATTAAAGGTTCTTGTTTTTTATTTTCATTATCGACATCACAGGGTCCACTATATATATTTTACAAATAAAATTGTTTGAAAATTTTTTGCTAGTGGTAACTAGGCAACGTGGATATAAAGGAACTCGAAGTTTTATCAGTTTTATCGCTATAAAACCGTGTTCCTTCCTCGAATAACGAATTGTGATTGGCTATATTAGCCATGAATAAAATAATCGCTATAAAACTAAGGAAAACCATGGTGCTGGGACTTTTTATGTGCATGAAGGATATAATCAATCCTAAATTTGATTTCATATTTCATATCGTTTTCGAATTATGATTACTTAAGCATCTGAATTTTTAAATAAAACTAGGCAATCGACGATAACTAGGAACAGTTTAGGCAATCATAAGTTTTCATTTTTATATAACTCTATGACCAAAAAAAAAAACATGCAAATTGCAGTGGACATTTTCATAAGGTGTGCTCAGGTCAATGTTTTTTTTTCTTTTTTAGCAGTGCAATTGTTTATTTAGAACAGGTAAATAATCACAACATAACCTTAACAGTGTAAAAATTATAAAAATATCCCCGAAAGAGAAACACGAAAACATAAACCCAGTTTGGTCAGGTGTTCTTGGTACAGCTCCGCTTTCTTCTTCTCTTAATGAGTTATTTTATTCATTTTATTTATTCTAGTTATTACTTATATTATCAATAAATATAAATATATCAATAAATAAATAATTTCAAACTAGGTAATCGATGATAGCTAGACAAAGTTTAGGCAATCGTTGCTTCACTCTTAAAGCTTCTACTTAAAATTGGTGACAATTTAACTTTTTGATTTTCAATTAGAACTTGACAAAGTTTGAACAATTATTGCTGAACTCTTCAAGTTTCTACTTGAGATTGCTTAAAGTAAAACAATAATGAGCTTTTTATGAAGGGGCGATTTTTTAAAATTATTAATTAAATCTAAGCAATGATTAGTAATTTGTTAATTCCTTTGGTGAATTTTTAATTAAAACTGGGCAAAGTTTAGACACTCTTTGCTTTTCTCCTCAAACTTTTACATAACGTTAATTTTAAAGGCCAATTTTGTTAATAAAAATAAATTAATATGAAGTAATTCTAACTTCTCTTCCAAAACAATAATTTGAATAACTTAATTTTTTCACATTTCCCACTAGTACAGCCTAACAGGAATGTCAAGGTACCTTAATTATTCAAGGTAAAACAGATCGCTCGATTAAATTTTAAATTTAGTATAGGCCTAAACGTGACACGATGAGCAGTGACTTGTTGATTTATACAGACAAGGATAAATCTGAAATTTTAAAAATTTTCGGAAAAACGACCGAAGATGTGAACCAAGACATCGAGGCTCTCAAAAGCTGGCTGCAGAAGCAACCTCACCTTCCCGAAATGCCAAGTAAGAGCCGATTCTCGCCACAATAAATTTTTAATTCCGTTCTCAGGCGACGTTAGGCTCGAACGTTTTTTGTTGTGGAACAAATTCAATGTCCAGAAAACCAAACAAAGCTTCGATACGTATTACACAGTAAGAAGTGGGGAACTGTTTAAATATTTTAGTAAAGTCCCAAACGACCCAATAATGCAAAAAATAATGGACGATCTGTAAGTACGATGAAACCAATTGTGACAAAAATTAAGTTTGATTGTAGTTATTTCATCCCTTTGCCGCGACTAACAGAAGATTTTAGGCGCACTATAATACTCAAATTTAATGGAACCGTTCCTGATTATATTGAGGCACCGTTGGTCCTCGCGCACGCTTGCAACATGATAGAAATCTTCTTAACCGACGACTACTGCTTGGGCTGGAACATAATCTTCGACCTAAGTGGTCACACCTTGAATTACATGAAAACATTAACTCCGTCCGTGATAAAACATTCCGTGACGTTACTCCAAAACATTTTTCCGAACCGCGTCCAGCTGATCCATAACATATCCGTGCCGTCGTACGTCAACGCAGTAATGACGATTTTGAGAACTTTCCTTAAACCGAAAATGCGCGAAAGGGTAATTTTCATTCCTGAAATAAGCAAAATGTTCAGAAATTTAAATTTCAGATCGTCGTCGACTCGGGGACGGATTCACTGCTGCTCCACCATTCTAAACAGATCCTTCCGCGAGATTTCGGCGGAGATGAAAGATCTCTGGCAGAATTGAACGGTAAAAATAAATTAACAATGGGGATGTGATTAAGAGATTTTTTTCCATTTAGAGGGATGGAAGAAGAAATTATCCGAGATGAACTGGTGGTACAAGGAACGAAGTAACCTGAAAGTGAACGAGGCGCTGAGGATCGAATCACGCGATGGCGAGTTATCCGGAGTGGAAGGAAATTTTAGAAAATTAGACATTGATTAAGGCTGGGGAACCCAACCTCAAAAAATGCAGAGTTTTAAGAAACTCAGTTTAGCTTAGAAAGTACTTATCAATATATAATTTGCGAACAAACAGTTGTAAACATAATGTTACTGCATCTAATGATATATTTGCTTTGGTGAAGAAGTGCCTAGTTTTCAAAAATTAACCTCCGAAAGTGCAATTCTCGCAAAAATGTAGTAGTGAGGGTTTCTTACTGAAATCTTTAGAGTTATGAAACATTTTGCAATCCACTTTACAGCACTTATAGAGAATATATCGCCTTCTAAGAATTTTTTTTTTTTTTGCGAGAAAGTTGATAACTTAAGAAGAAAAAAATTAGCAACAATATTTTTTTGAAAATTTAGTGTGCCAGTAAACTCAGTTCAGCTCAATAAGTAAGTTATATTGTAGAAATTCCTTCGGGGTACTTATACTAAACATATAGTAGTATAATATGACATGTTTATTTTATGATAACATGATAAATATCTTTGAAAAAAAATCTAAAAGTTGTGGTACGAAATACAGTATTATTTGATCGCGTTTTTTATTGCTTTCCGAACACAACATCGTCAACAAATTACATAAAAATGTTCCTTTAGCACCTAAGAAATAGTTTCCGTAAACCAAATTGGATAAATGTCTAAATTTTACATTTTCGGGGAAAAGTTGTTTTCCCACAAGATTTTAGTCAAATAGTTCGCCCTTTTACTCACAGATGTCCTGTCAAATCTGTACCTTTTTGATTGACGGCATGGATAGAATAATTTGTATTAAAATGCACACTTGATATAATGCAAATTGTTAGGATATTACCATATTCGCACATGTAAGCATATAAAATTCTAAAAATTTATAAAAATACACACTTGATAATGCAAAATATCCATGTTCGCACGCGTAAGGATATGAAACATTTTCTAAATTGTACAATATATATTAGTTTCGAATAGCATCGTAGGAAAAATTATTTGAAGCATCTATTCACACGAAATTACAAAAAAAAGAAGTAAATAATGCAGCAACCGCATTGACTGATTTTACCGCCGTTATCGCCGCAGACAATAATATAAATAATATTTATCAAATATAAAAATGAGGATAAAGATTACTCTTTGCATAATTGAAAATGTGTTTGCAGCCTGTTACGGGATTAATTATAGCAGGTACATCTATGAAAACACAAAATTGGCAAAGAATTAGCAAAAAGTTATAGACTAATTTTTTTTCCGAATGAGTTTACCGTCGTTATCGCCGCAGACCATAATATAAATAATATTCATCAAGTTACGAGCGTATGAAAAACGCGCAACTCTTTTTTTTTGTTCTTTCTCTGTTCAATACTTAAGTTTCAAACCTTATTAGTTAGGACTCCTCTTTGGTTGCCTAAACATTTTTTATTTTAAGGGGCAAAATTGGTGCCCCCTGAGCGGAAGAATTGTGTATTACTTACCAGTTCCCGGACCTTAAGAATAACTTATTATATGGAGGCTTATATTGACATTAAATTCATTTTGGAATAGAACTAAAAATTTAAAATTCCTCAACAGTAATATCACAAGTGCATCAAAATGTTTTGCCTAGAAATATGTCGAGCAAATTTGCCACGTAACAAAATCTCGAGTGCGAAGCACGAGGGATTTTGGGTGGAAAGTTTACGAGAAATATTTCTTTGTGGCAAAACTTTGCGACAAAAACGTAAAAATTTAATCAGGCTGTTTTCATGCACACGGGGTATTCGGCATGATTATTTCCTGATTATTAATCTGAATAAATAGATTTTACAACAAATTATTCATTTGCTTGTAGAAAAATCTTCGATAATGATTGCAAAAATAATTCAGAAGCGATTGAACATCAAAATTTAATCGGGTAAATTTTGACACGTTTGAAACGTCAAAATTTAATCGCTATAAAACTGAGGGAAACCATGGTGACTGGGACTTTTTATGTGCATGAAGGAAATAATCAACAGTAATATCCCAAGTGCATCAAAATAGCCGAATAAATTTTGACATTTGTCAAAATGTTTTGTCTAGAATATGTCGAGCAAATTTGTCACGTAACAAAATCTCGAGTGCGAAACACGAGGGATTTTGGGTGGAAAATTTAAGAGAAATATTTCTTTATGACAAAACGTTGCTACAAAAACGTAAGAATTTAATCAAGCTGTTTTCATGGACGTGGGGTATTCGGCATGATTATTTCCCGATTATTAATTTGAATAAATAGATTTTACAACGAATTATTTATTTACTTGTCGAGGAATCTTTGATAATGATTGCAAAAAAAAATTCAGAAGCGATTAAACGTCAAAATTTAATCGGGTAAATTTTGACACATTTGAAACATCAAAATTTAATCGCTATGAAACTGAAAAAAACCATGGTGACTGGGAGTTTTTATGTCCATCCTAAATTTGATTTCATATTTCATATCGTTTTCGAATTATGATTACTTAAGCAGCTGAATTTTTAAATAAAACTAGGCAATCGACGATAACTAGGAACAGTTTAGGCAATCATTGTCTCCTCTTCAAGCTTTTACTTAAAATTAGCAAACATATTTTTATTAAAATTGGGCAAAATGAAATAATTTAGTTTTTGGCGTTTTAATTAAAACTAGCCGCCAATTAATTTTATTACTCGAATTAAAATTACATCTGAATTTTTTTGACACCAATTAAAATTATGCTTTTAATTTTAGTTCCAACATTTAAAATTATAATTTGAATTTTTATTACACTTGAATATAATATGAATTGATTTAAAATTATTAATATTAAATTTGAACGTAATAAAAATTCTAAAACAGTTCCAATTAGGTATACCAATCTCGCAAACGCTGGATCCCGCATGATTTTTGCGGGATCAGTAATGCGGGGCTACACAAGCAAGATCCACGGGATTTGCGGGACTGAATAAAAATATCCGAATTTGAAAAAATATGTATGCCGGGCGCGCGTTTTCTGTCACTGGGTACTTCTGCAATAAAATCAGGTCAAATTTACAAGATCAAACTTTGAATACTTTATCATTTCTCCGAAAATATTTCCAAAAGAAATCTCAATAATTTTTCTTAATTTTTTTACTAATAAATGCTACTTTTATTTTCAATTTAGTTGTCTTTTATTGCATAACTAACTTCTGGTACTTAATTTTCTTAGCAACTGAAAAAAAATTGTGATAGTTTGTAACCCCGCAAATGTTGCGGATCCGCGGGATTGATGACGTCAGTCCCGCAAGCTTGCGGGGCTGAAGTTTTGATTCGGGTTTGGTACATAAAAATAATTCCTCGAATTTTTATTATGTATAGATATAATAAAGATTCTTGCAATTATTATTATGTTTCGACATAATTTGAATTCGAAAATTATTATTATACTTGAACATAATATAAATTCGTTTAAAATTATTAATAAAAATATTAAAAATTTGAAAACAGTCCCAATGTATACCAGTGGGTTTAATTCTTTTAAAACATAAAAATAATTCCTCGAATTTTTATTATGTATAGATATAATAATCATTCATGCAATTATTATTATGTTTTAACGTAATTTGAATTCGAGAATTATTATTATTCTCTAATATAATTTTAATTTATTTCACTTGCTTCCAATTTATTCTGAACAATTCTTTCTTGAAACGAATTTCTATTATGTCATTAAAAAGCAAAACGACGTGCCATACATTCGTTGCTTCCGTTTTCAAACTTACACATGCCATTAATTTTAACGGGCCATTTTGTTAATAAGGATTAATATGAGACAATGTTTTAATAAAACTACACAAAGTTTCCGTCATCAAGAATGTACCATTCCGGCCACCGAAATGTGCACAATACTTGACACAAATTTCCCTATTTTTCCTTAGATTTAAGCTGGCTTTATCCAGTGACTTTCGTGAAATAATATTTGTCATAAACAAAATAATATTGACATTTGGCCGATTTTTTTAGGACGCCTATGATATGAATCCAAAATCAAGTTGCTAAAAAAAAATCGTTTACATGTCGGTGGCCGTAATAGTACTTGGAAACCCATTAATTTTTTCACATAAAGCAACTTTCTTCAAGGTGAAACATTTCTCGAGGTTCACCTTCAACTTTAGTACGAAGCGAATAACCACACGATGAGCAGCGACTTATTGGTTTATACAGACAAGGACAAATGTGAAATATTAAAAATTTTCGGAAAAACGACCGAAGATGTGAACAAGGACGTCGAGGCTGTCAAAAACTGGCTGCAGAAGCAGCCTCACCTTCCCGAAATTCCAAGTAAGAACCGATTTTCATCAAAATAAATTGCTAATTTCGTTTTCAGGCGATGATAGAATCGAACATTTTTTGTTGTCTAACAAATTCAATGTCCAGAAAGCCAAAACTAACATCGATGTGTATTACACGATCAGAGGCGGTGTGCTTTTTACATTTTTCAATAAAACTCCAAACGACCCAACAATGCAAAAAATAATGGACGATCTGTAAGTACGATGAAAACGGTTTACGGTCAATTCGTCCCCGGCGATTCGTCCCCGGACAATTGGTCCCCGGGATAATTCGTCCCCGAACAATTTGTCCCCGGCGAGCTGTATTTTTGAGAATGCATTTGCAAATATTTAACAAGTTTATCGGTCTCTTGTATTGAAAAAAAATATTGATGGGAGGAAATAATGGCAAGTGTGTAAGTAAATACCACAAATCTGATGTTAGTGATTAAATGCTTATATTGATATCGGAAAACCATTGCTTGTGTATATTTACACATTATTTTAATCTCACCCATTATTTTTCAGTTTTAGACTGATTATGAGTGCAATAAAAATAATGTAAAATAATATGTTCATAATTTCAATGTAATAAAATTTGCTACATAGCTGTTTTTGCTTATATATTTGATAATATTCATTAAAGATGTTTAAATCTATTTTTCCATCGATTTAAGAGTTCAACGAAGTTATGTATAATTACCTATTTTTAACAAAAAAAATAATTCGTGCAATAAATGGTTAAGTTGTACAAGTGGAATTTACAAATGTGCGTATATACAAATTACACATTTACTTATACGGACAATTAAGGGCAAGTTTCAAGCTTCACTAGGTATTTTTAAAGTATTATGAAAATTAACTTGTTATACATCATTTTAGGCAAAAGTGGAAGCTCAGGCTGAAACGAAATGTTTTTTTTTAGTTCACAAAATTCTAACGACGTAGGTCAAGGATTATAAGTGTTGATTGGTAAAAAATTACATATTTTGGAATTAAATAACTATTTTTGAAATTTTTTCCTCATTTACTTTTACATAATTATGAGCTCAAACTAAGAAATTCTCAATTTTGACCGGTTTCTCTTAGCCAAATCATTTAGATTACGAAAACAATATGTAGAAGATTTTGAGGAATTATCAGAACCTCGATTATTTCAGTTTTATTAATTTTAAAAGCACCTTTGCATCAACTTCTACAAACAAACTTCAAAAATGGCACTTCCGCGCGTTTTTTCGCTTTTAGTGCAAGTAAGCGTTTTGAGTCAGTGATAAGTTATAACGCCGACATTGAAATATTGTTGAACGCTTTGATTAATATTGTGAAACGGAAAATGTTGCTTATGTTTTTATTGCTTATTGAAAAAGTTAGCAATGTTGTGAAGTTTCCTACTATCGGTAGAACAGGTTTATTATTATTATTTATTATTATCACAAATATGCAAAAACGTCTATGTAGCAAATTTGATTACATTGAGAGTATAAACATTATTATTTAAATTATTTTTATTCCACTCAGATTCAGTCTAAAATTGAAAAATATTGGGTCAATTTAAAATAATATGCAAATAGTAACTTGTGATAGTTTCCCGGCATCAATATATGTGCATTTTATCATAAACATCATAATTGTGCTATTTACTTACACACGTGCGATTATTAAAAGGTGTATGTATGTAAACATTTTCAATACAAGAAACCGAAATGATTGTTAAACATTTGCAAATGCATTCTTAAAAATACATCTTGCCGGGGACAAATTGTCCGGGGACGAATTATCCCGGGTACGAATTGCCCAGGGACGAATCGCCGGGGACGAATCGTCGGGGACGAATTGACCGTATCCCGATGAAAACAATGGCGACAAAAATTAAGTTTGATTGTAGTTATTTCATCCCTTTGCCGCGACTAACAGAAGATTTTAGACGCACTATAATAGTCAAATTTAAAGGAACCGCTCCCGATTATGTTGAAGCACTGTGGACGTACGCGCACGGTTGCAACGTACTTGAAATGAACATGACCGACGACTACTGCTTGGGCTGGAAAATGATTTTTGACGGAAGTGGTCTCACCTTGAATTACGTAACAACAATAACTCCGTCCCTGATGAAGCAAATGGCGACGTTAATCCAAAACGTTTTTCGGAACCGCGTCCAACTGATACATTTCATATCCACTCCATCGTACGTCAACGTATTCATCACGATCTTAAAAACTTTCCTCAAACCGAAGATGCGCGAACGGGTAATTTTCGTCCCTGAAAGGAGCAAAATGTTCAGAAATTTAAATTTCAGATCGTCGTCGACTCGGGGACGGATTCGTTACTGCTCCACCATTCCAAGGAGATCCTTCCGCAAGAACTCGGCGGGGACGAAAGATCTTTGGCGGAATTGAACGGTAAAAAATAAATTAACCAGGGATGGATTAAGAGATTTTTTTCGATTTAGAGGGATGGAAGAGGAAGCTGTCCGAGAGGAACTGGTGGTTCGAACAACAAAACAGTCTGAAAGTGAACGAGGCGTTGAGGACCGAGCCACTGGAAGGCGACTTATTCGGATTGGAAGGAAATTTCAGAAAATTAGACATTGATTAAGACTAACTTTATTAGCACTTTACTTGCCGATTGGAGCTGGAGGTCGACTCAAATGTTTGTATTGCTTGCGTTAATAACCGTCTGCTTCAACAAAATCTTAGGTCACGTTTCAATAAAAATATTGGTTTGAACAAAGTTCGTGTACTATTTTTTCTATTACTTAAATAAAATTTCAATAATTACTGTCAACTATAAATATTTATCGAATATTAGGTTCAAAAATAGCAACAGATGAATCAGACAAAAATAATAGTATATAAGGTGTCAAATAAATCTGAAACACTGATTGCAATACGTCGTTGAATTAAGAAAAAAAAATTCTATCATATTATCGAAACAAAAGTACATAGTTGTGATTTGACCTTTGAATGGAAAAACTAGTAAAAATTATGTTTAAGTTACAATTTCTAGTACTTTTTAAGCCGGTTAATTTGACGTATCGTTTGTTACAATCCAAATAAAAGTGCTAGGAGCTGGGGCGTATTTTCGTGGACATCCTGTATTACATGTTACATATTACGCACGAGTCAAGAAAGTTACGCACGACACTGGAAAAGCAAACAAACAATTAATTATTTTATTTACTTTTTGACCGGAGTCTCAGGATTAAACTGTCACTGTCACTGTCACTGTCACTGTCACTGTCACTGTCACTGTCACTGTCACTGTCACTGTCACTGTCACTGTCACTGTCACTGTCACTGTCACTGTCACTGTCACTGTCACTGTCACTTAAAAGTTCCTACTGTGCTATTTTACTCTATAACACACTGCGTGCGTAAGGATACGTAGCAACATTTTATTTTTATGTTACAAGTACAATAAAATTTCTGTAAAGCGACCACTCGTGGTCTCCTTAAAAAATGGTCTTTTTGAGGAGTGGCCGCTTTAGAGAACTTTTTCTTAAATGAGTATAAAACAACCAACATATTAACTTTAAAACGTTTTATTATCAATAATGAAGCCACGCGAAGGCTGTTAGTTTTTTATAAAAGTACAAAGAGTCAATTTAGACGCACACAAGACAAATTAATAATATTAAATAATAGAATGTTTAAAAATTAATGCAAATAAAAAAAATTCACGATATAAAAAATAGCCAAGACCAAGAAATAAAGATACATATGCTTAAGACTTACTACCAAAATATTGTTCTAAAACAGTTTGCTTACAATTTTTAATTTTTTTAATTAGAGACAATTTCTTTTTTAAAATCTCCTGAATTTCAGTTTTGCCACATTTGTATTTAGAAGCTAGCTTTCGTTGCGATAAACCTCTTTCGCTGTCTTTAATAACATTTATGCGAGCTTCCAAATTTAAAATGTCGCGATGGTAACCCCGTTTAGCCATCATTTTCTAAAGCTATTTCAGAAGCACAGTGACAATGATTTCCCAACGACTGGCATACAACTAACACGAATTTTTTGCCTTCATATCATTTTAAATATCCACACGAGCCCACAAAAATCGCATAAAAAAGTTGGAACCGAAGTTGAAGAACTGATTTATAATCGTAACAAATTTATTACCGAAAGATAGGTCATATGGCAAGCACTTGACGGAGAAAGGTTCTTAATAAATTCTGCAGTGTATAATTGACATTTTAAGTTTTACAAACCCGATCTCATAGTGAGACAACTCATAAATCAGCAAAGACAAAAATTAAAAAGATTTTCACAAAGTGAGAAGCGATCGCTTTAACCGTAAATTTCCGGTCACGGTCGCGTTAAGGGATGGTCGCTTTAAAGCAGTAACAATGTATTACTGGTATCGTATAATTTTTTCGTTCCTAGAAATTATGGTCGGATACAGGAGTGGCCGGTTGGAGGAATTTTACTGTATTTAAAATTAATTTTAATATGTCGGAGGTAATTTAACTAGGTAATGTTAAATTCTTAACAAAATAAATTTGCTTATCGTCCAGGAAATTTTATTTTGATAAACGTTGTCTTTTACACAACATTGTTTGGACGAGTAGTTTAGATTTTGCAATCGTGTTTTTGCAAAAAGAAAATAAAATACGCTTCTGACTGAACATTTGCCTATTTGTCTCATAAAATAATGAATATTTTTTGTCCCATATGCGTTCCTAAAACATTCATATAAATTAAAGGTTGGAGGAGTTTTACTGGAGTTACGAAAGGGATTAGTTCAATTCCGAAAACCCCGTTAGAGGAAATGCGAAATTAACCGGCAATTTGCATCGTGTCAACAAATCGAAATTTCGAGTCGGAAGTTGCGGCCAGCCTCACGACCTGTTCACACACTCAACGCACGTGGATACCGCGAAGTTACACGAGCTTGCGAGTTTAGGCGATATACTCATCGCTGATGGGGTTGATCTAGCCATAAACCGCGCCAAATTATTCACGCCCACGGTTGTTAGAAAATTGGGGCCGACATGGAGCTTAATAAAAAATAATTTTTTCACCAAAATTTATTTCAGCGTTCCCTGCACGTCGTAAACGCTCCTGCGATGTTTTATATCGTACCGTAAAATGAATCCAAAAATACCCTCCGGAAAGAAAATCTTCGCCTAGTAACTTCCACCGTCCCTGAAATGAGCACACAATATTTACTTAATATTTACAAAATATTTAAAAAGTATTCGAATGTTTTCGAATATTTTCAATATTTTTAAAATATTTTAAAAACATATTTAAAAAATATTAGATTTATATAAAGAAAAAAAAATATTTTTGTGCATTCAAGATTAGATTTAGATCAAGAAAAAATATTTGTTTCTGTATACTCATGAAATATTAGGTTTACATAAAAAAAAATTCTTTATGTTCAAAGAATATTACATTTTGTATAAAAAAAAATCTGAAATAATATTTCTTTAATCTTTTTAAGAAACATTTTTTAAATATTTTTTTAGAAATGTTTCTAAAATATTAACAAACATGTCATAAAAATATTTTTTTAAATACAGTAAATCCTCGATAAGACGAACACCTCGTTAGCGCGAACAGACACTGTGGTCCCGGTTGGTTTTTTATCGTTTCTTATGGAATGTCGCTCCCTTAACACGAATTCTCGTTAACACGAACTACGAACTGAATTTTAGAACCTTGAAGTTAAAAATCTCTTTTAAGATGAACAAATCGGTTTTGGGGAGAGACATAATATATATTTCCAGTCGTCAGTAACGCTTTAACTGCACAGTGTTTAACGTTTGGCCCTGCACATCCGCGACAGTGGGAAGCTACCTGAAAGTGTCCCTTTTTTCACAGCTTTCACAGCTTCACTAGAATTATTATCAATTGTTTGTACATTCCGCTGCAAATGTAACTTGTTTTTTTTACATTGTTATAGAGCCACCATTAATTCTGACAATTTTATTACTACACTCTTTAAATACAATACATTTTAACATAAAATCACACTAGGCCAAATTACCCTTAAGTCTTTTTACAATTGATCCTATCGGACACGCAGAAACCCCTTGAACACACGTGCGCTATTTCAAAAAACCCAGTTTTACTTCAATTCAAAAATCAGTTCAAACAAACACACTGAAAGTTGCATGCTTTCACCTAGGCAAACCGACTCTGAAGAGTCAACCCTTGTTGTAATCATTTGAAAACAACAAATTGGAAAACCGGATCAACCAAGAATAGAAGTGATTATTTTTCTTTGAAATACTGTTTATTTCAATCTTATGTTAGAATCCACATTTTCATAAGGTGTGCTCAGGATTGAATCTTAAGAGTCGGTTTTCCTAGGTAAAACCATGCGAATTGCAGTGCACATATTCATAATGTGTGCTCAGATCTTTTTTTTTTTTTTTGACTTATGTCAGAATCCACATTTTCATAAAGTGTGTTCAGGTATGATAGAATCCACATTTTCATAAGGTGTGCTCAGGGTTGAATCTTAAGAGTCGGTATTCCTAGGTAAAACCATGCGAATTGCAATGCACATATTCATAAAGTGTGCTCAGGTCTTTTTGTTTTTTTTTTTGACTTATGTCAGAATCCACATTTTCATAAAGTGTGTTCAAGTATGATAGAATCCACATTTTCATAAGGTGTGCTCAGGGTTGAATCTTAAGAGTCGGTTTTCCTAGGTAAAACCATGCGAATTGCAGTGCACATATTCATAATGTGTGCTCAGATCTTTTTTTTTTTTTTTGACTTATGTCAGAATCCACATTTTCATAAAGTGTGTTCAGGTATGATAGAATCCACATTTTCATAAGGTGTGCTCAGGGTTGAATCTTAAGAGTCGGTTTTCCTAGGTACAACCATGCAAATTGCAGTGCACATTTTCATAAAGTGTGCTCAGGTCACGTTCGTTCTCATAATCATAACTTATTAGACGACTTACCAAAATGTTAGAAATCTACAAGAATGTAAAAAGGTTCGATTTAGGTACGCTCCTGATGTTTACTTCGACTGGATTCCACTCGGAAGTGACAAATTTTTACAATGCCATAAATTTAAATCGTACTTAACTTTGGGGATAGATCCTGACGATCCTTACAGTCAAAAATCATTACATTTACTGTTAAGATTCGAATATAAGGGAATTTTAGGCTAATTACAGCTTTTGGATTTTTTTTACTTTGGACATCTTTGTCTCAATAATACTGATCCTGAAAAGTGAAATTTGACGAAATTGGGAGATAATATTGTTATAATATAATATAAAGGTTCGCTGATAACGATCAGTTGAGTGAAAATGTTGGAAAATTAGTTATCAACAACTTGCCCTTTTTGTGACAACACCAACTTGTAATTTTAAAGTTCGGAGCAAAGTCGAGGCGAACGCAAGGAATAATAAAATTGTTGTTGTTATTGAAAAATCGATTTTATTTATTGTTTCAGACGAACCTGATTTAATTACCTAATTACAACAAAAAAGCGAATCGCCTTGATTACCTTTCAAAACGCTTGAACAAGCAATTTTTATTTTCGTCGGATTTCAGTCTGCATTTAGAGACGCTAATTTCAATCAAGTTAACACTTGCACATTCGCTCATTCGAGAAGCGTGACGGATGCAACAGCTGGTGACAATTTACGTTTTCGGCCAAACTTGAAAACTGCAATAAATCGCAACAGCGAACAATAAACAAGATAATTACCGCTATTTGCAATTATAAGCGCAACTGGAAAAATTCAATAACAGGTTCCAAACAGGTTTCAATTTAAATGTGTTAAACTATAAAATCCACAATCGGAACATACTCGCAGACTTCCACGATGTTGAGCAAATTGTTAGTCCACAATGAAGATAGCAGAATCGCAATATTGCAGCATTACGACCGGACTCCCGGTATCATCAAAGATGACATCGAGTCGGTTAAAATTTGGCTCCGAAAGCAACCGCACCTCCCGGAAACTCCAGGTAAAAATTGCACAAATAAAATTGAGTCTAATTAATTTCGCAGTCGACAGGCAAATTGAGAACTTCTTGTTGATGAGCAAATTCAGTGTGGAGAAGACTAAAACGATGATCGATTGGTACTACACGATTCCCAATTATATTCCCGAATTCTACAAACTCCCAACGGACTCGGAAGTGCAAAATGCCTTACGTCACTCGTAAGTACACTTAGAAAAATATTCTTATAGGTAAGAAAATTCGGGCTTAAATTTAAAATTGCGCGTTCTTCATTTTGGCCCATTTGGTCATTCTTGAGTTTTACGAATGAACAATATCAAATTTAAAAAGGGGACATTCTCAATTTCAAAAACGTTGATTCTTTGTGACAAATTCAAGAAAGGGTCGCTCTAATTTTAAGAACTTTTATAAGTTTTACATTTAAGAATAGGTCATGTTGATTTCAAGAACTTTTATTTAATTACTTAAGCATGTTCATAATTAATGTGTTTTCTTATTTAAGAATTGAAGATGGTCTTCTTATTATATTAAATAAGCACTTGGAAATACAATAATTTTTTTCTAATTTTTAAGAATTGTAGAATGGAATGCTTGAATTGAAGAAATTTTAGAATATAAAGTTAGTTCTCATACATATTTTTATTAGTAGGTGAAAATTTAACATCACATCACATCCTGTTTAAAAATACATTTTCAGTTTAAGAACCACATTATCATTTGGTAACAGATGTACGTATATGAAATGGAAATTCGTCGAAGTCATTAGCCTTCTGAATGAATTTTAGCCGCCACACAAATAAATTGTTTTTCTCTCAAGAAATAATTGGCCAAAATATACATCAATCTAAAAACAAAGAAACAAAATGCTTACCATGCTTGTACCATGGATTTATTATTATAAAAATTTACCAATACAGACCAGTTTGAATGCTTCAATAACGACCATTCCACTTTATGCAGATTTCATTTCCGCAAATTCGCGTACTTCAGTCACACTTGTGTTTTGTTAAATTCTTACAAAGAGCTCTACATCCCCTAAAAAGTAAAATTTGTTATAAGATAGATAAATAACAAGAAATGTATAAAAGAAAATCAAAATTATTTCTTTACCTTCGTCGTTACTATTAATTCTGTTATAGAAGCAACTGGTTTGCATGTCCCTTTATTTATCTCTTCTTACTTTTCGTTCCGACGGAAATAAACTAAAAAACAATTTGTTTAATAGATGTTACATTGAAAAAGCTTGTAGAACTTTTACAAAATTCATTCAGTAAGCTAAAAGTGTGGGAAAATTATAATTACAACAAATTTACTTACATGCAAATTTATCACACACAGAATCAGAAAATCTCCATAATTTCAGTACCATTTTTAGAAATGGTCTTTGAAACTGATCATTTTGTTGATCGATATTTATTAATATTGCATTGAATTAACATCTTCATCTCGGCACACTAAACCACTTGTAATATTTCCCATTTCTTCACAATTAAACATTCACTAATTATGTAAGTTACTAAAAATTCACTTTTCAATAAAAATACAGAAAATGCACACCGTAATATGCATTTTCTTACTGCAAGTCGAGTTTGGTGTAACGTTTTTCAACTAAATTTGTAAGAAATTTTAAAGTAATTTGTTTATTGTCAGTAAACAGTCCTGTGCAGAAGGTCATAAAGCAATTTACAACATTCAGAATCAGAAAATTTCCATAATTGCAGTAACATTTTTAGAAATGGTCTTTGAAACTGATCATTTTGTTGATCGATATTTATTAATATTGCATTGAATTAACATCTTCATCTCGGCACACTAAACCACTTGTAATATTTCCCATTTCTTCACAATTAAACATTCACTAATTATGTAAGTTACTAAAAATTCACTTTTCAATAAAAATACAGAAAATGCACACCGTAATATGCATTTTCTTACTGCAAGTCGAGTTTGGTGTAACGTTTTTCAACTAAATTTGTAAGAAATTTTAAAGTAATTTGTTTATTGTCAGTAAACAGTCCTGTGCAGAAGGTCATAAAGCAATTTACAACATTCAGAATCAGAAAATTTCCATAATTGCAGTAACATTTTTAGAAATGGTCTTTGAAACTGATCATTTTGTTGATCGATATTTATTAATATTGCATTGAATTAACATCTTCATCTCGGCACACTAAACCACTTGTAATATTTCCCATTTCTTCACAATTAAACATTCACTAATTATGTAAGTTACTAAAAATTCACTTTTCAATAAAAATACAGAAAATGCACACCGTAATATGCATTTTCTTACTGCAAGTCGAGTTTGGTGTAACGTTTTTCAACTAAATTTGTAAGAAATTTTAAAGTAATTTGTTTATTGTCAGTAAACAGTCCTGTGCAGAAGGTCATAAAGCAATTTACAACATTCAGAATCAGAAAATTTCCATAATTGCAGTAACATTTTTAGAAATGGTCTTTGAAACTGATCATTTTGTTGATCGACATTTATTAATATTGCATTAAATTAACATCGTCATCTCTACACATTAAACCACTTGTAATATTTCCCATTTCTTCACAATTAAACATTCACTAATTATGTAAGTTACTAAAAATTCACTTTACAATAAAAATACAGAAAATGCACACCGTAATATGCATTTTCTTACTGCAAGTCGAGTTTGGTGTAACGTCTTTCAACTAAATTTGGAAGAAATTTTAAAATGATTTATTTTTGTCAGTAAACAGTCCTGTGTAGAAGGTCATAAAGCAATTTACAACATTCAGAATCAGAAAATTTCCATAATTGCAGTAACATTTTTAGAAATGGTCTTTGAAGCTGATCATGTTGTTGATCGACATTTATTAATATTGCATTGAATTAACATTTTCATTTCGGCACATTAAACCACTTGTAATATTTCCCATTTCTTCACAATTAAACATTCACTAATTATGTAAGTTACTAAAAGTTCACTTTACAATAAAAATACAGACAATGCACACCGTAATATGTATTTTCTTACTTCAAGTCGAGTTTGGTGTAATGTTTTTCAACTAAATAAAATAAATAAAGTAATTTATCTATTGTCAGTAAACAGGCCTTTGCAGAAAAATTGTCAGGCATAAAGCAATTTACAACATTCCGTACAATTGTATCCGCACAGCTGGATCCAGCGCTAGGCTTCTAAAAAATTGTATTGTAGAACCCTTATACCTAACGTTCATCTCGAACGAAACCTTCAGTGAGGTCACCAAAAATTGAGAATCCCCGTGCTTAATCCAAAACGGTGGTTTGCTCGATTTAATATTGTTCTTCCTAATACCAAGCAGAATCGTGCTAAATACAAGACTTTTATCAGTTCTTAATGTAAGAAGTGGGGTTTTAAAAAATTCTTAGGTAGCATTTCTCAGTGTAACCTTTATTTTTATTCCAATATTTTTTTAGATGTTACGTGCCGTTTCCTAAATTGACGCCTGATTTTCATCGCATCATATTAATTAAGTACCTGTCCGAGAACGTGGACGAGTTTAACTTTTACCACGTCTGCGCCTATATTGTAAATATGGTCCATGTTGTTTTAATGGAAGATTATTCTTTGGGCGAAGTTTTAATCCTCGACGCGTCCAGCTTTCTCATTGGCCACGTGAAAAAAATGACGCCGATGGTAATAAAAAAGCTCAGCTTGCTAATCGAGGTAAACGAGCTTAATCCAATTAAAATTTATTAATAAGATGATTACAGAAAGTTTTTCCCAATCGCATTCCGGCCATTCATTTCATCAACGCACCCTCGTTCCTGAACATTCTTCTCAGTATCGTCAAAACGGTAATGAACCCAAAAATCGTGGAGAGAGTGAGTTGACTGAACCAAAATCTCCAGAAAACAATAATAAATCGACTTTCAGATAAAGGTCGATAAGGGGGCCTCATCCCTGGTCGACTGTTACCCCAAAGACATCCTACCTAGCGATTACGGTGGCAGCGAGAAGCCAGTGCACAATCTCATAGGTAATACAGTGTGATTTTTTACATTTCACATCCAGATAGATCAAGCGAAACGTAGCGCGTAACTTGATGTTTATTTGTTACGCCTACATTAGGACAGATGGCGCGATTGAGCGAATTTTTAACCTAAGCCAAGATGCGAAATTTAAAAAATCGCTCGTTGTAAACTAAAAAAACATTTCAAATTACAAATTACGATTGCAGAAGATTGGAACGAAGAGTTGCTCAAATGGAACGGATGGTTCGAAAATCGCAACAAACTGAAGGTTAATGAAAAATTAAGGCCCACCAAGCTGGATGATGGGGACTTGTTCGGACTCGACGGAAATTTTAGGAAATTAGATTTGGATTAGTTACATTAATTGATTAATTGGTATTGTAAAAAGATAACTGGCAGATTTCTGATTAATAAAAAAAAATATCGACCCGTAGCCAAAGTAATAAAATTAAGAAAACCGATTCAGTTGAATAAACATACTTCATTACTATTTTTCAAATGTACAAAACAGTGTACAAATGTTAAAAAGCACTTCTTCTTATCATCCCAAGGAAATGATTCCTGAAAATTATGGTGAGAGATTAAAACGAAGCAAGTTAAGGTGATTCTTGCAGAAAAAAATGAAGCATTAATGGAACGGTTCCTTGTTGTAAAAATATGTCGAAAATTACATGCTAAAAAATATATATTATGATGAAACTAGTTTAATTTCAGGGTGTGACATTCAGAATTTTCGGCACGTCCTTGGATCTTTCTAAAAAAATCAGAAAATCATGAAACTATTTGTTCTACTTTATGACGCTATTTTGACTTTAATTTTTTAAATTTAAAGACAAGAGTTCTCAAGAGAGTTTCTTCAACATACCCTTAATACGTTGCTAAAATTTGAAATTTTTGGTTAGCTACAACTGCCATAATTTCGTGATACAACTTTCTTGTAAATGCGAATTGCAGAAGAGAAATGTATTTAATATGTAACTCTATCCTTCTACACGTGACTCTGTCTTGTGAATCGACCGCGTTCTTTATTAACTATTTATTTTTTCCTTATCGTTTTCAAGGAATTTGCATTTCCAAAAGTGCTAATTGGTCCAAATTTTGTTGTAATCAAAAGAATCTGTATTGTAAATGGCACATAATATTCACATCATGATCAAGTTACTAAAAACCAGAGAGAATCAGTTTTATGGATTCCAGAACGACGCAAAAAAAAATCACGGCCTCAGTTTTTGGAAAAATTTGCAAGTTTAGGTCTACAACTGTTTCGACTAAAACGGCACAGTAAGCAATCCAATCAAAAAAATTGGTTCATATGGAATTTAAATCGGGACAGTTACTATTGAAAAGAACGCACAATTATTATTTTCAAGTGCAGGGTTGATTACATGTGACTGGTAAAGACTTTCGCTATTTTATTTATGGATGCCAAAAGGGTTGATTTATGAAAAAATTTCGAACGATAATAATTTTTTCAATAAGATGAAACAAAAATTAAGAACCTTCTATTTTTCCTACTATTTATCAGAAATTTTAAAATTAAAATAAGTACCAATGATGGGTTTATTTTTATGTTTATTCGTTATTTTTGTGTATATAGTAGGGGCGAAAGCAACGCAACAATTCGATATATCTGAAGCTGTTGAGTTTTGACCAAAATCCAAAAACAAGTTCGTTTTTAAATTTAATTTCACATCTTCCAAAATAATGACATCTTTTTTTTTAAATATCAACTCATATTTTTTTATAGTGATTTTGAGAGGTTTTTTAATTGTCCAAATAATAGTATAAAAATTTTAACCCCTTACTTGCAATAATTATGCTGACTAAACAATAATTTTCTCTTGAAATTTTTCACAACAATATTTTACATATTTATTTATTTTAGCTTTGTTCCTTGCAAGAAGTTTTTTAATTATTTCTAATCTTTTGATGGATAAATAGACAATTTTTAGAAATTAAGAATTGCCAAAACGATTGTTTTTATTTAATTTTTTTGTGGAAGAATTAATATATGTTTGGATTAAAGAAATTAATGACTTCGTGTTCATTTATATTGTTTTAGTTGGCAATCAGTAAAAATAAACCATAAAACTGCAGCCTTTTACGGTTTACAGTTGGCCACAACAAATGTAGTACCCTTCGAAGCAAAATCAATGTGAGTAACAAATCGGTTACTTATTCAACTTTATTTTGCATAAAAATTACCATAAGCTGAGTAAAATATAGACAAATTATAATTAGATGTACTAAAATCGGGGTAACTAGAAAATGTATGAATCGCCTTATTTGCATTACATACCCCAAGTATAATAATTACTATAATAAATTACTTTTTGGTATTATTTTCTTTACTGGAAGGCCTAATTTCGCGAACATCCCAGGTCCTTTTTTATACGGTGTCTTCTTATGGATTTTTATTTATTTTTTAATTCGTTTTGGTTTTATGCGGTTTTAGAAAAATATGGAACCTATCCCTATTTTTACCAATGTCTTTTTTTTATGCAAATCTTTTTAACCGGTTTTCTGTGGAACTTATCTACCGTTTAAAAAAAACATAAACAAAAAATAAGTCATGGCTTTCCTCTATCCCACATAATAACACACCACATTTGGAAGCTCTAGAATTAAATAGGTAAAATCGCCTTAAAGGTAAACGAAGAATCGAGATTCGTTTAAATTGAAAGCAATTCTTGAAATGTTAAAACTGACGTAAGAATACTAATTAGCATGATCAACCAGTATCAAAAATTTCGCACTCAGATTGCAGTAGAGGTCCAACATCTTTCCTGCACACAACATGTTCAACAACTTGTTACTCTTCACCGAAGAGGACAGAAGGGCAATCTTAAGCCGCTACGACAAGACCGTTCTAAGCGTCCAAAACGATGTTACAAACCTGAAAAATTGGCTCCAGAAACAACCACATCTTCCTGAAACTCCAAGTGAGTAAAACAACCAACCAACAAACAAAACTTAACCCTTTTGCCAACAGGCGACCATGAATTGGAACACTTCTTGTTGATGAATAAATTCAGTGTGGAAAGGGCTAAAACGATGGTCGATTGGTTTTACACGATACCCAGTTATATCCCCGAATTTTTTAATAAGGACCCGAACCATCCATCGATTCGAACCGTCATGGATTACACGCAAGTTCTAATTTGTTACATTTTGGGCCAACTTAAATTTTAATTTTTAGTTATTGCGTTCCTCTCCCAAAATTAACCCCGGATTTAAACCGCATAGTAATAATTAAATTTGTGTCCGGAAGTGTCGAAGATTTTAACATCGCCAACGTTTGCGCGCATGTGGGGAACATTTGGAAAGTTATTTTGCTCAAAGATTGTGCTTTGGGCGAAATTATAATCTTCGATCTGTCTAATTTCAATTTCGCTTATTGGAGGAAAGTAACCCCGATGGTTATCAAAAAGATTAGCCTGGCCATGCAGGTAATTCTCCCCTAAATGTTGGCGAGGTTCTGAAATTTGAATTGCAGAAAGTTTACCGAAATCGAATTCCTGCCATGCATTTCATCAACGCTCCATCATTCATGGACACTCTTATGGGAATTTTGAAGATGGTGCTGAAACCGAAGATGCTCACAAGGGTAGGGTAATCAAAATCAAAACCAAAATAATGATTTGATCTTTAGATCAACATTGATAAGGAGACCTCATCGTTACTAGCTTGTTATCCTAAGGAAATACTTCCTGAAGATTACAGTGGCACAGAAAAGTCGTTGAAGGAACTAAATGGTCAGTGAATTAATTTGCGATTTACAAGGAATTCAAATATAATTGTAGGGGAGTGGAGAAGGTCAATGTCTAAAAACAACGACTGGTTTGTTAAACGCAATCAATTCAAGGTAAATGAAAAATTGCGGCTAGGCAACCTCGATGACAACGATTTGTTCGGACTTGATGGCAATTTTAGGAAACTGGAAGTGGATTAGTGAGTTAAGAAACTCTTGTACTTTTAAAATCCAGCAATAAAAATTAATGAATAATAAACCAATAAATAAAACAATTTTCGAACCTTATTCACACCGAAAATTGATGCACAAAATAGCCTTGAGAAGCAACCATATCTTCAAACCCCAAATAAATAAAAAAGTGAGGAAAACAAAATAGGATGGTCGTCATTACCAGACTGTTACCGAAAACAATTAATTCCTGAAGATTGTAGTCGCACTCTAAGGTCATTGATGGGACGATGAGTTAAGCCTCATTTGACCAATATGAATCAGTTACTTTGTTAACTAAAAATATTTTTTCAAATGAGTTTCAAGTTAAGTAGAGGTTTCTTCAGCTATTTACTTGCCTTGAAAAATTGATTGAGTTCAAGCAACTTATTGTCAAGTAAATTGAGCAGTTATTTTTCAATTAGGTATCAAGTTTCAAGTGAAGAGAGCTTTTTTGAACTATTTACTTAACCCGACAAATTACTTGATAGTGACTTGAAGTGACTTAATGTCAAGTAATTTGAAACTGATTAACCACTTATTTTGAAAACTTGATATATCCTATTCAAGTAAACATCAAATTTCAAGTGAAGCAGAACATCTTTCAGCTATTTGCCTGGCTTGAAAAATTAATATTGATAGTTACTTCCACTTTGAGCGATTTTTTTAACTTGAAATATCTTTTAAAATTAGCTTCAAGTTTCAATTCACGTTACTTGTCAAGTAAGTATCAAATTTCAAGTGAAGCAGAACATCTTTCAACTATTTGCTTGCCTTTTTTTTTAAAGAGGAGGTAACCTGTGTGACTACTAACTTCCTCCCCCATACGTCTTCCTCACCACGGGAACCACATTAACATTACGTCAAGTATTACTTCGAGGTGAGTGACTGTTTAGTTCCATTTACATCTTATCATTAGATCACATCTTTTGGTAAGCTTTCACTCACACTTTTTCACCTTTCGTTTTCTTTCCCTTTTACCTATCATTCTCACTCTCTATCACTCTCTCCCTCTATCATCAAAATTGCCTCTTATTAGTTTGCTTTCACACACACTTTTACTCATTTCATCTTCTTCCTCCTTTACCTATCATTCACACTCTCTATCACTCTCTCCCTCTTTGATCATCTTAGATTGAATTGCGAAGAAGGCATCCCTTGACTCCCCTTGGTAATGGACCCTCTGGCTGTCAAGGCTTCACATGAACTTGCATCTTTAATTGTGATGTTCGTTACAACCTAAATGACTCAATAAGATTGGTTAAATATGATTCAAAAATAATTAAAAGAAATAAATAAATAATTAAAAATTTTAAACCTAGGAGGCTTAGAATTTTTACTATCAAAATCAAAGTAGTATATTGAATAATTTTTTGACGTTTCTAAAATTTTTACATTTTTCGCCGTAACTTTACAAATAAACCGATGGAATCCGTCTCGCGACTTTACAAAAATTAAATGAAACTTATTTGCTCCTAATAATTACTATAAACGCTTCACGAGTAAAAAATTACAAAAATCTTCAATTGGTAAATTTTAACGTTTCTAAAAAATTTTAAACAGATCGAAAAAAGAAAAAAGAAAAAATTATTCAAAATACCTCATATACATTCATTCTCTCAATCACACAACCTTTAACCTTCAATCTTCGTCAGAATCTGATATCACATCATCTCTGACGAGGAGTTCCTCCCTACGAAATTCCTCTTGCTGTTTTCCACGCATAATGTCCCGCATCATGTTGGTTACTGTTTTCCAAGATTCCTTGGAATCCAATAATAACTCAGAAATATTCTTCTGGTCTATATTACAACCCATTTTAATCCTAGCATCTCTTCGGATGCATTCCCAAACATCTTTCAGCTATTTGCTTGTCTTGAAAAATTAATATTGATAGTGACTTCCACTTTGAGCGATTTGTTTTTAACTTGAAATACCTTTTAAAATTAGTTTCAAGTTTCAATTCAAGTTACTTGTCAATGAAATATCAAATTTCAAGTAAAGCAGAGAACATCTTTCAGCTATTTGCCTGCCTTGAAAAATTAATATTGATGGTTACTTCCACTTTGAGCGATTTTTTTTAACTTGAAATATCTTTTAAAATTAGTTTCAAGTTTCAATTCAAGTTACTTGACTTGATTGACTAATGAGTACGAGGCTGTAATTAAACAGCAATTTACAACTAAACAAAATGAATGTCCAACAACAACGACTGATTTGTGCGACGCAGGTAAATCAAGATCTAAGACCTGTTAAACTTGACGCCAATGATTTATTTGACCTCAACGGCAACTTTACGAAACCCGACGATAAAAACACATAACAAAGAAAAACACACAATTTATAACTAAAATTCAAAACATATTTTTTAATAAACTTTTGATTGTATTTGAATACAAAAACCTAGACAGCAATTTAATTGGCAAATACATGCAAGGTCAAATTTGACGACTTCCCACCCAACGCGCAAGAATCTCAGAAACCCGGTCAAACCAATTCACACAATGTTCGGCAACCTACTAATTTGCACAGAAAAATCGAATAACAGAGTTTTAAAACATCATGACAAAACTCCAGAAAGTGTCGCTGACGACGTTAGTTCGATTAAAAATTGGTGTGTGAAGCAGCCTCATCTTCCTGAAACCCCAGGTAAAACATTTCTAAAAATTCCAGTGCAAAATCAACTTTTTTCAGGCGATCATCGCATTGAACGATTCTTGCAGATGTGCAATTACAGCATCGAAACGACGAAAAAAATCATGGATAATTATTACACGATGCCCCGATACGTTCCCGAATTTTACGAACGCACCCCGGATGATCCTCGAATTCAGCGATTCATGGACCGAGCGTAAGTGACCTAGTGAAAGTGATTTGTAGGTGAAAATGCGAGATTTTAGGTACTTCGTGCCGATGCCGAAATTAACCACCGATTTGAAACGGTTGCTATTCCTTAAATTTAAAAACTGTTCCTTGGACAATTCGAATTCTTACGACCTCTTCGCCCACGTAATTAACATCCTCGACGTTAAGATGAGCGAGGACTTTTGCGTTGGGGAAATTATAATCATCGATGGGAGCAATTTGAGCACGGAACATTTGACGCGATTCTCCCCGGTGGCAATCAGCAAGTTAAATTTTTATGCAGAGGTAAGTTCTCCCTCAAAAAGAACTTTCAACTACAATAGTTAAGCAAGAGGGCTTAAGGCTCACCGTTATATTAAATTTATTCGCGGATTTATCGCCGATTTCGCGGATTTTTTTCGCGATTTATTGTAATTTCGCACAGTTTCGCGGATTTGGGGAAAGTTTCGCGGATTACTGAATCAATAAAGTTACTTTCGTGGATTATTGTTGCGGATTATTGAACGGATTAGTTTAATTCCACTAATTTATTAGCATTTTTATCGCGGATTCTCGGAATTTTGCGCGCTTGATCGATTGATTGCTCTAATTGATTGCATAATTACACACGATTATCGGTAATTGATTTGATTTCCCGCGGATTCTTAGAATCAGCGATAAATTCCAAAAAACCGCGGGAAATCAGATCAATTATCGGTAATTAGGTTACACAATCAATTGGGGCAATCAATCAATAAATCGCGCAAAATTCCGAGAATCCGAATAAAAAAACACTAATAAATTGGAGGAATTAAATTAATCCGCTGAATAATCCGCAACAATAATCCGTGAGAAAATCCCCGAATCCGTGAAAAAATCCGCGAAAAAATCCCCAAATCCGCGAAAAAATCTTGAAAAATCCGGAAATCCCCGATAAATCCGCAAATAAATTTGATATAGCGGTGAGCCCGTAACCCTCTTGCTTAATTACTAACTACCTGTACGTCAGAAGGAAGTTGAAAAAATAGCACACGCACCTGGGTGCAATTTATGTGCTTGCACGGTTAGAAAATCTCAACTACAGTAGTTAAGCAAGAGAGTTTAAGGTTCACCCTTATATTAAATTTATTCGCGGATTTATCGCCGATTTTGCGGATTTTTTTCGCGATTTATTTTAATTTCGCGAATTTTTCGCGGATTTGGGGAAATTTTCGCAGATTATTGCATGAATAAAATTAATTCCGTGGATTATTGTTTCGCGCGATTGATTGATTAATTGCCCTAATTGGTTGCATAATTACACACGATTACCGTTAATTGATTTGATTTCCCGCGGATTCTTAGAATCTGCGATAAATTCCAAGAAACTGCGGGAAATCAGATCAATTAACGGTAATTAGATTACGTAATCAATTAGGGCAATCAATTAATAAATCGCGCGAAATTCCGGGAATCCGGATAAAAAAAACACTAATAAATTTGAGGAATGCAATTAATCCGCTGAATAATCCGCGACAAGAAACCGCGAGAAAATCCCCGAATCCGCGAAAAAAAATCGTTCAAAAATCCGCGAAATCCGCGAAAAATCCGCGAATAAATTTGATATAGCGGTGAGCCCGTAGCCCTCTTGCTTAACTACTAACTACCTGTGCGCCAGAAGGTAGTTGAAAAAATAGCACACGCACCTAGGTGCAATTTATGTACTTGCACGGTTAAAAATCTCGTCTGTTTAATTTGTAGAAAGTTTTTGAGACCAGATTTGCACCCCTGTACTTTATTAACGCCTCTACAACTTTAGATCTGGCGATTAATTTGCTGAAATCGGTGCTGAATTCAAAACTGATCGAAACGGTAATCCAATATTTAATACTCATAAATTCTATTAATTCTTTTAATTAAAAAATTAGATGAAAATCGATAAGGGAACCTCGTTACTTAACGCTTTCCCCAAAGAAATCTTACCTAAGGATTATGGCGGTTCCGCACCATCCCTGGGCGATTTAAACGGTAAGTGTGTATACTATCTTTTCTACAAAATTTTTTTATTTCGTTTTGACGATAGAGTTATCTAAAATAGAACAAATTTCAGAACAATGGAGGACGCAAATGTCGCTGCGAAACGACTGGTTCGAAAAACGCAAGCGCCTGCAGACGAACGAAAACCTCCGCGCGGAAAATTCCAGCAACGACCTTTTCGGCACAAGCGGAAACTTCAGGAAATTAGACTTAGATTAAAAATGTACTTAACAATTAAAATTAAAATAATTGCTCAAACTTGATAATAAGAGACCGGTTTCCCTACTTTCCCAGGCGCGTTCGAACGTTGCAGAAGCTCAGTCACTCGAGTGCACCGAAATGATTTCCAACCTGTTAATTTACACCGAATCCGATAAAAATGCCGTCGTCCGGGAATTCGGCCGGACGCTCGACAGCCTCAAAATCGACGTCGCCACCATCAACGAGTGGGTGGAGAAACAGCCCCACCTCCCGGAGCGTCCAAGTAACCAAAATGGGGCGCAGAGAACCACAACTGTTTATTTTTGTTTCAGGCGATGTGTTGATTGAGCGTTTCTTGCTCATGAGCAAAATGAGCGTCGAAAAGACGAAGAAGCTGCTGGACATGTATTACACGATTCGCTCTTACATCCCTGAATTTTACGGCAGGACTTATTGCGACCCAAAACTGCAGAAAAGCATGGACGTTATGTAAGTAAAATGTTGAAATTTGGCCACACTGTACATATTATTTTAGGTGCTACATACCCCTCCCAAAATTGACGAAAGACCTGCAGAGGGTGATAATCGCAAAATTCAACGACACCAACCCTGATAATTTCAAGGCCATGGATACGTTTGCGCACATAATTAATTTATCAGAAATTCGGATTCGCGAGGATTTCTGTGCCGGTGAGATTGTTATTATCGACGGAAGTGGATTCACGTTGAACCACATAAAACAATTGACCCCGATGGCCCTAAGAAAACTGTCACTGGTTATTGAAGTGAATCCCGTACATTTTAAACAACCCCTGATTTAATTAATTTAATTTTAGAAAGTTTTCCCCGCGCGATTACCGGTTACAGTTTACATAAACGCACCCCCGGTGGTGGACATACTCGTCAACATCATGAAAACCCTAATGAAGAAGAAACTCACGGACAGGGTGAGTAAAATTCACATTTTAAAAAACCGGGATTCATTACAAAACTAGTGGGTAAAGTTGGCGCCATAATTCCACTAGTGGGGAAAATTGGAAAAATTCTTTTAAATTCGCAGATCAAAATCGACAGGGGGACGTCGACGCTTCTCGACCAATTTCCCAAGGAAATAATCCCTAGCAATTACGGGGGAGACGAAAAATCAATGGAGGAACTGAACGGTGAGTTTGGGAAATTTGAAATTTAATCCGACGAATTTTTTTAGAGGATTGGAAGGCCAAAATCATGGAGTGGAACGATTGGTTCGAACGTCGAAAAAATGTCGTGGTCGATGAAAAATTAAGGCCAGAACCCTTGTACGACAACGATTTGTTTGGATTGGAGGGAAATTTCAAAAAATTAGATTTCGATTAGTACAGAAAATGAGAGTGATATGTGAAACTTAGGCGGCTCAAGGTTGACCGGTTTGTTGACCCAGGTTCTGGTTGCTCAACGTATGAGTCGATGTAGGTCACAATAATAAAAGAAAAAACCACGTTGACCTTGTTTACATGCGAAATGATTCGATTATCATTTTCCTTGGCGACATTCGATAAATCGAACAATAAAATTTCATAATCGCGCGCAATAAATTGCACTGAAAACAATAAAACGCCTGTTGGGAAAACGTCCGAACTCAGTTAATGGCCCACAATCAAAAACCGGTTTAAAAAAACCGTGTGCCGTTGAAGGCTCTTTATTTTAATTAATCGATGCTTTGCTAACGACAGAACTATCGATCTTCACGAATCGGGAATTAAAAGTGAAAACCAAGCATTACATAAAACCGGTTTTATTTGGCTAATTTAATTTGACACATGACTCCTCGCATGAATAACAATAAATGCAGAGACGTTACATTTGTGAAACCCGATAAACAAGCTTTTTGTTTTCGTGAACATTAAAAATTACAACTCACCAACTTTTTAAATTAGCTATAACAATTCTGGCGTACTGCAGTGCAGCTTGGCTCCGAGAGAAACTACATAGATTAAGTTACAGTGGCTTTTTTTCACTGAAACGCAACTCTAACCTAAAAGTTCCAGATAAAAAATAATCTTATTTGTTGAGTGCGATTGTATGAGTACAGTTCACTCAATCAAACCATGGCGGAACATTTGCTCGTTCATACAACTGCGATTAAATCAGCTGTGCTGGAATCCTACCAAAAAACTCAAGATGACCTCAACGCTGACATCAGTGAGATTAAAAAGTGGTTCGAAACTCAAAATCATTTACCAGAAACCCCAGGTATTTATTCTTAATAGATACAAAAAAAATTTAAATTATTATTTAATGTCAAATTATTGTAGTCAGAACTATTAAAACTATTTGGTAAAAATCCAATTTAAAAAAAAATTGTTTTAGAAGATATTAAGACATTTAGAATTGTACGTGTGACGTCACTGATCCTCACGCAAGCAACCGGCTTATCTTGCTTCGCACAATGATTTATCTACCTAAAAATAATATTTTTAATGCTTCATTTATATGAGACTGTGCTCTAAAGACCACAAAAGAATCAGAATTTCGATACAGTGTTTAGTTTTTTTTTTAAATATTAAGTAAGAACAGCGCCGACTGAGCGTTCCGTTCCTATTTTATCTAATTGTGTGTAAAATTTGGCTAAAGATATCTTGCGTTTATGACTGTGCCTTTTACAATACTATAAGTCCGTCCACAAAAGTTGGTATACTGCAATAATCAACATGGACAAAAATGGCCAGGGCTGCATTTGGTAAATTTGTATCTTGATGCTTAGATATAAATATGATATACACGATTAAACATTAATTCTAATAATTAGGTAGGTATGTGGAGTTGTTGATTAAATTAAGTACAGGTAGCCCTCGATTTACGCCGGTTCAATTTACGCCGATTCACAATAACGCCGCTGTGGATTTCACTGTTTCGCCGTGTACATAATTGGGTAATTCACCGATTCTTCCTATGTTAGACTGATTTTCGTTTCAGTGTTGAGCCGCGACGTTGTGAATTCTTTTTTCCAAAAAATGTAAGAGATCCGAAACTTTGTAATTTCATTTGTTATTGTTAATATTTTTTAATAAAAACATTTCACTTCATTTTATCTTAAAATACATTTTAAAAATTAAATTTATAATACACCTATCCCCCGATTTACACGATACTTTTTTACACGATTTAGCTTTTACACGATTTTTAAAATAACGAATTCAAAATAAAATGGTAAAAATGAATATTTCAGATGAGTACGTATTTCTACAATCATTTTTAAGCTCCGTTCACTTGGTTATACATATTGGTGATTCCCCGTTTTGTATGCATAATAAAACTTCCTACGTATTCACGTAAATTACTGCAGTAAATTTGTGCCAGTAGAAAAGTGTACATCATTGTTTTTTTACTAATCAGAATTTTTTAAACTTCATATTTATTGGTTAGCGACAAACAATTATTTTTTGTAGCATTTTTACAATTTTTTTTGCAATAAAATTTTAAACCATAGCAGTTTTTAATGGAGCATAAAGAGACCTTTCAAATGAGGTATCACAGGCCCCTATTTCCTATTTAAAAATTTGGGGGTTGAAACTGTCACTCGAAGGGAGTTGAGGTTAGGGAATAAATTTTTACTTTGCAGGATATCATGTCATAAACGGGATTTTTTATAAATATGTACAATAATTGAGATACTGAATTTATTCCATTTGACTGGTTCGCACTGTATATTTGTTATTTTATGAATGAACTGTTATTTTAATTTTTCAAAGTATCTTATTAAAAAAAATTATGTTAAATAAATGACGTTGTTTTCGATTCACACGGTTTTGCCTATAGAAAAACAATCTTCCGTGTAAATCGAAGGATAGGTGTATATGTATTTTGCATTATATTGTATTAATAAGTAAAATTATTTGCTTCTTTTTCACTTATGTAGAACCTAACCCTATACATCACTGTAAATATGGGTTCTTTTTACGCCGATTCGATTTGCGCCGGCTTTTGCAAGAACGCAACTGCGGCGTAAACCGAGGGCTACCTGTACTTGATGAATTCTGTATAAGTGCATTTTCTATAACTTTTATTCGCGTCGTAGGGTTCTGAAGTATCTACGAAAATATTTTTTAAAGCAACGAGGTTTGTGAACCCTCATTATCATCAGTAAAAGTTGATTGCGATTTAAAGTCGTAAATGCAGAATAACTCAGAGTTATTTGCAACAGTAGCCACAAGAACATCGCCGACCAGTGTCGAAAATGCCTAAGTACAGTGTTTTTGGGTGCAGTGAACCAACAGGACATCGTTTTTCTAATAGAGAAAAATCGCCGAAACGATTTACATCTTGATCAGGATTTTGTAAAAGGAAATCATTTCAATCAGGACAAAGTGCAAGAATTTGCAATAAACATTAAATTCTACTAAATTCAAAAGAACCTTTGAAAAAAAGTGCTGTACCATTAGTACATTAATTTACATTCGGTAACTTAATAAACGTGTACATAGGAAAGTGTCGTTCAGTTAGGTAACTCAAAAAAACTATCTAATGAGGTAGAAATAACTTTTAGAAGCGTGTAAAAGTGATACGAACCACCGCGACGCGTCATCGAATTTAATATATTTTTAAAAAAACTAGACACTATTTAAAATTTTGGTTGCACAGTACAAAAAACAGTCTATATACTATAAATTACGAAAATATAGTTTAAGGGTAGGTAAATTATCGTGTGAAGGGAGTATTTTTTACACTGCGATGAGCAGGGACCAGTGACATCACGCGCCTGTTTTAAAAATTATTATAACTCATCAAATAACCTGAGTAGAAACTTACAAATTTCTTTCCTTCTTCATAACAATAATTTTAACATTTTCCACTTATTACAAATCACAAACATTTTAAAAAACATTCTTTAAAACATCGTCAATTACACCTATTACATTTTAAATAACACATTTTTTAATCATTTGTTGATTCTTTTTTAAAAATGTGTTTTTTAAAATGTAATATGTGTAATTGGCGATGTTTTAAAGAATCTGTTTTGTAAAATGTTTGTGATAAGTGGAAAATTTTAAAAATATTGTTATGAAGAAGGAAAGAAATTTGTAAGTAAACAATTTTATATAACAAGGGAAACTTGATTTAAAAAAATTGAGGAGAAACATAATACATATACCATTTTTCTTAGAATTAAACGTATTTTTAAGTTAAACCAACTTATTTTTTGTATATTGTGCTCCTTTAATCTGCATTTTAATAAAGAATCAATTTTAATAATGGTAGATGATAAAAGAATTGAAAATGTGTTGATTTGGTGCAAATTTCGCATTGATAAAGTGAAAATGGTGTTCGATTCATATTACACCTACAGGACTACAAACCCGGAATTTTTCGATTCGATGCCCAATAGCCCAGAAATACAAAAATCGACCGACACTGTGTAAGTATTCACAGAAAATGAGTTGTGAAGTGCGAATGTTTTTAGCTTGAACCATTTTTTTATTATTATTTTTATTTTTTTAATTTATTTTTTTCGACTTAGGTTAGGATCCATATTTTCATAAAATATGCTGTTTTTTGAAATTTTTGAAATTTTTTTTTTAACTTTATTTATTTAGGTTAGGATCCACATTTTCATAATGTGTAATGCTAATTTAAAAAAAATATATTTGTTGCTCATCAGTCAACGATTTTCAGATATGGCGTACCTTTATCAAAATTGACGCCGGATTTATACAGAGTGCTAGTGTACAAAATTAAAGATAGCGACCCCGAAAAGTTCGTACAGATGGACGCGCTGAAGAAAAGTTTCATGACACAAGAAATTATCCTACAAAACGATTGCGGCTTAGGTCTCGTTTTTATTATTGATGCAAGTGGAGTAACATGGCAGCACATGAGAAAGATATCTTTCTCGCTCCTAAAGAAATCATTTTCGATTTTTCAAGTGAGAAAACAATTCGCAATATTACCGGATCTAATTTGCGAAAATTGCAGAAAGCTTACACCGGAAGGGTGCAAAAAATGGTGTTCCTCAACGGCTCAATTATTATAAAGGGCTTCATTGCAGTGATTAAATTCGTGGCGCCCAAAATCGGACAGCGAGTAGGGTAATTGAAACTACCAAAACCAAACGATTGTGTTTTAGATTTCAGTTGACACCGGAACTGACTCGCTACTAGAATTATTTCCGAAAGAAATCCTTCCGAGCGATTACGGCGGCGATGAAAAATCACTAGACGAACTGAACGGTAATTTGAAGACTCTGACCTTGATGATATCTTTTAATTTATATGAATGTTTGAGGAACACATACGAGGCAAAAAAATATTCATTATTTTAAGCGACAAATAGGCAATTGTTCAGCCAGACACGTAATTTATTTTGATAAGAATTCAACATTACCTACTCAAATTACCCCCGACGTATTAAAATTAATTTTAAAAATATCCTTTAGCCAAATTTTATCAATTTGTGAATTAACATATAGATATATGTCGTCGCAGACCTTTTTACGGGTCTTTTTAAGCTCCACAACTTTTGCATAGAAAGCATTCATATATCTCTTACCGTTAAGGAAGCGTTCGTAAGAAACGCATCCGCTCGATCGTTTTTAGTCCCATCGACACCAAACTTCACAGGATCACTCGCCAGACTATGCTAGAGTTTTCCTAAAAATTTCATCAAAATCGGTTCAGCGGTTTCTGAGTCTATAGGAAACACACACACACATACATCCAGTTTTATCTATATAGATTATAATTAATTATCTTACAGAAGAGTGGCGAAAATTGCTGACTGATTGGAACCCGTGGTTCGAGTCAAAACAACATATAAAAGTTAATGAAGAATTAAGAATCAAATGATAACAACTTTTATAATTTTTTAAATCAAATAATAAAAGTTTAGTAACAATTTTGAGAGATTAATGTATTTTCGATTATACTATTTCAAGTCAGTAAGGTTGCAACTTAGATAATTTAAAGTTTTTAATGAAAAGTGGTCTTTGGAATGCAATATGTGTTGCCTAATCGGACCCCATTGCGTTCGTTTTTAAATTGAGTGCCCTGTATAACTATGCATTCAAGTGTTGGCTTGAAAAATTAATTAATTAATTGTTACAAATTACAATCTTTTTTGTTTTTACATAAAATAATTAGTTCCTGCAGATTCGCACAAAAAGGACCAATTATTAAAACAAAGAATCGACAAATTTTACATTCGGTTTACCTTTTCCAAAATTAACGCGAAATTTATACAGGGTGTTACTTTGCTGTTGGGCCTCCGGTGATGTAAAATTCAGTTTTAATCTATCAAGTAATAAGCAAACAGCAAAAATGATAATCCTAATTTTAAAAACAATTCGCAGAGAGCTTATTGTACAAGGGTTCAGAAGCTAGTCTCCCTCAACGACTCGGCCATTATAAAGGGCTTAATTACAGTGATTAAATTCGTGTTGCCTAAAATTGGACAGCGAGTAAGCTAATTGAAACGGTTAAACCAAATAACTGTATTTTAGATTTCAGTGGACACAGCGACTGACTTGATCCTGAAATTGCTCCGCGAAGAAATGTATTAAACAAAAATTGGTAAAATCTAAGAACAAAACGAGAATTATTGAGACAGTGAAATTTATAAGCCTTCTTATGCTATGTTTTTATGATATGTTTATTTTAGAAATATTTCTAAAAAGCATTTAAAAAATATTTCTTCAAAACATTTAAAAAATATTTCTTAAAAAGATGGAAATATTTCAGATTTTAATTTTTTACATTTTTTCTTTTTAAACCTAACATTTCATGAATATGCAGAAACAAATATTTTTTCTTGATATAAATCTAATATTTCTTGAATGTACAAAAAAAAAATTTTTTTTTTATGTAGATCTAATATTTTTTAAATGTACTTTAAATGTAAAAATGTAAATATTGTTATCGTCGAATCAATTAGTGGGTAATAAATCATGAAATATAGACAAGCAACAAATAATCTTATCTCATTTGTGTGTTGCGTTAAGTTTACGACGAGGTCATTCCATAATAGACTGCAAACAAACATGGCTGAAAAATTGCTAATTTACACCGCGGAAAATAGAACAGCTGTGCTCCAATCTCACCAGATAACTCAAAATCGCCTCAAAAAGGACATAAAATTGGTGAAAAATTGGTTCAGAACCCAAACCCATTTACCAGAAATCCCAGGTATGTCTTCTCAATCGATATTTAAATCAATAATAATTTTTAACCAATCACAGACAACAAAAGAATCGAAAATGTTTTGATTTGGTGCAAATTTCGAATTGAAAAAGTCAAAATGGTGTTCGATTCGTATTACACTTACAGAACGAAAAATCCGGAGTTTTTCGACGCGATGCCGAACAGCCCACAAATACAAAAGGCGATGAATACGATGTAAGGGTGTTCACAAAGTTTTTACGTCCTGTCCAAAATGTAGGTCAGTTGACTTTCTCCAAATAAATGAGAAAACGACGTTGATGGTAAAAAAATACGTTTTGCAAGACGTAAACACAACACAAATGAAAACAATAATTTTATTTACTTACCAACCGAAGAAACAAAAATAATGAACGACTTTCAGGCATGCTGTACCTTTAGAGAAGCTAACTCCGGACTTATACAGGGTGATTATATTTAAATTAAATGATTCCGATGTTAAAAACTTCGAGCTGTTGGATGTAATAATGGTGGCCTATCAGAAGTTGGAGATTATTTTAGAAAATGACTGCAGTTTAGGTGTCGTTTTAGTTGTTGATATAAATGAAATGAGCATTCAACACATCAGAAAACTACACTTTTTGATAATTAAAAACGCACTTTTAATTTTGCAGGTAAGAAAAATATTTTTCACCAACCAAATCTAAATTGAAAAAATTGCAGAATGCTTATTGCGGAAGGGTACAAAAGATGATCTTTGTGAACGGATCAATTATCATAAAGGGCCTAATTGCGATGATTAAATTGGTAGTGCCTAAAATTGGACAGAGAGTAAGGTAACTGCAAGGACCCAATCAAATAACTGGATTTTAGATTTCAGTGGACACTGGAACCGACAGTATATTGAAACTATTTCCTAAAGTAATAGTTCCGAGCGATTACGGCGGCGATGAAAAATCACTGGCCGAAATGAATGGTAATTTGGAAAAACTATTAAATGGGAACTAAATTAATTTTTGTTTTACAGAAGACTGGAGGAGATTATTGTCGGATTGGAATCCGTGGTTCGAATCGAGACAACATCTAAAAGTTGATGAAAATGTAAGAAATAAAGGATAATAATAAAATATCTGTAATAAATAGTAAATGTAAATAGTAGAAAATTAAACGGTTTCCATAAAAGTTCGTCTATAGGATGTCTAGAGGATATCTTAGCCAGATGTTAAGATATCTATAGGATATTTAATGTCGGGCTGTGATATACTTTAGCCATCCACTAGACATCCATTTGTCACAAACTCGGACATTCAGGACATATCCTGGTCGGACTTCTATTAGATATACATTTTGTCTATCCAGAATATATCCGTATTTACAGTTATTCGTTATCTTATAGATGTTTTGTATATATGTATTAGATATTAAATGTTTTGTTGTTTTATTTTAACAAAAATTAAACAATGTATCAAATTAATTAATTTTATTTGTTTCAATAATAATTATCTTATATACACATTTTACACATTATACAAATTCATATTTAGACAATTAATTAATTTTCTGTTTTAAACGCTCTGCGGCGTTTTTCAGAAAATTTTTAATTCATTGCCCTGGACTAAGTTCATGGGACCCTGAAAATAAAATTTAAAAATGATTTCATTAATTTATTAATTTTTATTTAAGACAAAAATTCGGATAATTTTATTACCCTTGCTTTTTTTCCTCTCAGTTGTATTGTTTCACAATACATCGTTCATTAGTTGAGGCATAGTTCTTCTAATGAAATCGCCGAGATAATTTCCACCAATTCTTGATATTTCAATTACCTGAAAATAAAAATATATTTTAGTTCTTAATATAGTTTGTTGGGGATGTACCTACCGCTCCATCATCTGCTAAGTAAATTTCTAGTACGTCTTCAACGGACGAAATGTGCAGAACTAAATATTCAGAACAAGGAAAATATTTCTATTGTCACGTACACCAACCTGCATCAAGTTAACGCATTTGTTACGCACCTATACGAAAATTTACCAGACAATGACAATGACCCCATTCCAATAGCAATTTTTAAATAATTTTCAAAGAATGTTGTAATATAACTGCTTATTATTTATTAACTAAATTGAAAAATCCTTTAAATTTTCTCAACAAATTACGCTTTGTAAACTCTTAAGTGGCGTTTATATCCAATTAAATTAAATTAACGTACTGAAATTTGACAAATTTGACAAAAGTAATTGGTTATATTACTTTCGTTTGGAAAAAGTGCACCAATCACTTTTGCCAGGCTTTTTAATTTCCGTGCGTTAATTGGATGTAAACGACCCTCTATGGAATAAGTACAATTTGTTACTTTACAAAGTAATTAGTAAAAATTCTTGAATGTTAATTTATTTATATTTAAATTGATATTACCCAAAGAAACATATTTATTTGAATCATCAATCATAGGATAACCAATAATTTCATTATTATACTAATACCATAACCAACATTATTACTTAGGTAATATTTAAATTGCTCCACTTTTAATATTTTTTTATACACCCCTGAACAACGGACACCTCTCCACAACGGACAGTTTTAGGTTCCCCATGAGTGTCCGTTATGAAGAGGTTTTACTGTATAACAAATAATTACAAATTTTATTTCGCAGGAGAGTGGGCAAAGTTACTATCTGATTTGAGTCCGTGGTTCGAATCGAGACGACATCTAAACGTTGATGAACATTTAAGAACAAAACAACAATAATTCTTACAAATAATTACAAAAAATAAATAAATAACAGAAAATTAATGAGTCATTTTCTTTATTTTGGTACTTTATAATTGTTGTATCGACTGAAGTGGTGCGATTATAATATGATAACAACAAATTATCTAAGGTTGTGGTCCAAGTCGACATCTTTTCAGTAATTAAACAACATGGTAGCAAAATTGCTGGTTTTCACCGCAGCGAATAAAACAGCTGTGCTGGAATCTCATCAAAAAAATCTAAATGATCTAAAAAAGAACGTCAAATTGATCAGAAAGTGGTTCAAAACCCAACGGCATTTACCAGAAATCCCAGGTAATTATTTTTAATCCTAGATTAATAATTAATTTTAAATAATCGCAGATGACGGAAGAATTGAAAATGTATTGATTTGGTGCAAATTTCGAATTGATAAAGTGAAAACAGTGTTCGATTCGTATTACACTTATCGGACAAAAACTCCGGATTTTTTCAACGCAACGCCAAACAGTCCGCAAATACAAAAAGCTATAAACACCGTGTAAGTCAATTAATGACTGCGGCTATAAGGAACTACCTTATAGCACTAGTAAAATAATGTAACTATATCTGAAATACTTTCAAACAAACTAAGCAACAGAAAAAGTACCCACTCATTTTTCATTTAAAATTTGTAAACTGATTTTTTACTATGCAACACGAACATAATTGCACTTTATCGCTAGCTCGCTTCGCTCGCCCGTCAATGAAAATCTAATAACTTCGTTACTTATTTGCCAATCATACAAACAAGAATATATTCGATTTTTAGGTATTTCGTAGCTCTACCGAAATTAACACCAGATTTATACAGGGTGATATTCATCAAATTTAAAGACTGCGATGCTGAAAACTTTGTACTGTTGGACCAGTTGAGGAAGTTGATATTGTTGTTAGAAATTATGTTACAAAAGGATTGCAGCTTAGGCGCCATTTTTATCGTTGATGCGGGCGGCGTAACATTACGGCACATAAAAAAGCTGTACTACTCAAACCTGAAAAACATACTTGTAATTTTTCAAGTGAGAAACCAATCAGAATATTACCGGCGATTAACTTGAAAAAATTGCAGAAAGCTTATTGTGGAAGGGTGCGAAAAGTGGTCTTCCTCAACGGCTCGATTATTATACAGGGTTTGATTGCGGTGATTAACTTCGTGATGCCTAAAGTTGGACAGAGAGTAAGTTAATTGAAGCAACAAAACCGAACCGAATAATTGCGTTTTAGGTTTCAGTGGACACCGGAACTGACTCGCTATTAAAATTATTTCCCAGAGAAATAATTCCAGTCGACTACGGCGGTGGCGAGAAATTAATGGAGGAACTGAATGGTAGGTATGCTATTTTTTCTACTGTCTGCACAAAATTCCGAATTTAAACAGCAAATAAATGAAATAACAAATTTTCTTTTGTAGAAGACTGGAGAAAATTGCTATCCGATTGGAATCCTTGGTTCGAATCGAGACAAGATTTAAAAGTTGATCAAAATCTAAGAACAAAGAGATAGATAATAAAATTATAATAATTAGGAGATCAACTATAAATATAATAAAATTGAAGCGTTATCAATAAGTGTAGATCAATAACAAATAATCTTATCTTGTTTGTATATTAAGTTCACAACAAGATTACAAGATTGTTAAATAAACTCCCTCCCTCCCTCAAAAAAACCAATAGCACTTGAATTTTCGACGCACCAAAACAGCAGTTATTAATCAAAAAGTTCGCTCGAACGAATCACTCAATACAAGTTTTGCAGTGTTATCGATATGGAGAAGAAAATATTTGTTTACACCGCAGCAAACAAGCGGGCAATATTCGCCAACCACCAAAAGGACGAGCGCATCGTCAGAAACGACGTCAAATCGATCATGGAGCAACGCAGTGGCACCCTGAAGTAACAACAACACTAAAAATCCTTCAAAACTAAAATCTAGGCAACAGAAGAAATTATGTTTTTCAGTGATGAAAGACATTTTTCAAGTACAAGGGATCTATTGGAAGTCATTCTCGGAAAATACAGACAAAATGTGCAGAAAATTCAATACAATAGAAATATTAAGGAATTTTTAAAGAAAGTCAAAATACAATTGCTTATTATTTATTAACTAAAGCGAAGCGCGAGTTCGACAAAGGATGAGTGTCGCAAATGTCTTATTTTTTTAAATTAGGCCACAAGAATCCCAGTCATGGTGTTCGTCGACAGCACTGTAATTTTAAGCCATCATCAAACTGGTGACCCCCAAAATCGGAAAATGATGAAATGTTGTCTCGATTGGAGATATTTTCCAAGGAGATTCTCCAGCGCGATTACGGCAACGACGAAAAATCGCTGGACGAGCTCAACGGTAATTAGGAGGCTGGAAAATTTCGGCACAAACTCATTTTCTCGTTTTAAAGAAGATTGCAGGAGATTACTGCCGGAATGGAATCCGTGGTTCGAATCGAGACGAAGACGAAAAATTAAGAAAACCAAGTCTCCCAAATCGCGACGCAAACTTCAACAAACCGAATTGAGATTGTAATAAAAATCTAAAGAAATAAATAACGTGACTTGCTACATTGTACTTTATTGAACAGAGCCATCTAGCGGACGTTTCAAATAACCATTCTACCAACAAAAAAAAAGAATTAATTTTGTTCAGGAATTTTTCCATCGTTTGTTAGTCAAATCGGAAAAATGTTGATATTGATTTGTCTTTTTTCATTTTCAGAGGACTGGCGGAAATTGCTGGCGGAGTGGAATCCGCGGTATGGATCGATGAAAACTTTTAAAAATTTAATCAGCTCAAACCGTAATTTAATTAACTCAAGTTGCGTTTTATTTGACAAGATGTTGCTGCGGCAAGAATTCTCGCGATTGGTACACTGAAAAAATGCTACATAAGAATTTTTTAAAAACCCAAATCTTACATTAAGAACTGACATAAATTAATAGAAAATAAACGCCGTATTAACTTTAAAACGTTTTATTATCAATAATGAGGAACGCGAGGCTTCTATATTTTCATAAAAATACAAAGCGTCAATTTAGACGCACACAAGACAAATTAATAATGTTAAATAATAGAATGTTTAAAAATTAATGTAAACAAAAAAATTCATGATATAAAAAATAATAATATTTTTTGTCCCGTATGCGTTCCTAAAACATTCATATAAATTAAAAGTTATCATCAAGGTCGGCGTTATATTTTTACGGCGTCTACGGGTATTGCGATTATCTATATTATACAAAAATGAATGTCTGCCTGTTTGTCTGTCCGCTATAGACTCAAAAACTACTCGACCGATTTGGCTGAAAATTTCAGTTTTCACAGAGTGTTTAGAGAATGGTTGTGCGGGGGAGGGGGACGTATCGCCCAAACAGAAGAGAGTCCTACAGCCACAAAATTTTGTACACCGAGCGAAGCCGGGTACTTCAGCTAGTCTAATATATTTTTGTTCACACGACTGAGTTGTTCAATGAATAGATGTCAAATGGCCGCTTCCTTCAAGAAGCGAAAAGATTCGTAACTAAATTCCCCACTCATACGCAAAAACAATAATTAAAATCTACCGTGACTGTTTGATCTTCAAACGTGGTTTTTTATTTTTTCTCCTATTTTTAACTGTGTCAACTATTTGCAATGCACGTAAATTTTATTTGTAGACAGTGCTGCCTCTTCAATCTCGTAATTAGCGTACGCCTTAATGCAGGCAACCCTTAAGACGTTTGTATTATTTGTGTGTTGATCGCGTTTTTCTTCAAAACTGAAAATTAAGTCCGGAAGGAGGTCTTCCGGGGTGATTGGTCGTTTTTAAATAAAGTTTAAAGTGGGTATCGATAAATCGAACGGCTGAAGGGGATGAAAAGGTATCGGATTAAATTAAATTTCCCCAATTCCTCTCGCTCATAGTTTATGTATTCAAATCATTGATATTCCAAATTTTACTGCTAATAAAATAAAACCAATAACTAGAACATTTTTTCCAATAATGCTGACAACGACTGTACTTCGTAACTTCACGGTTTTATTTCCCCGACCGGAAAAAAAAGTTTCAAGACGATCCCTTCATCTGCGCTCGTCTTTTCCCCCCTTCTTCCCCAAGTAATACCAATTATTATTAGCCTACTTTGGTAATTAGAGTTGTCAAGCAAACGCTGCACACCTGAACAGGAAAGTTCTTGAGAGAAATTACTTCCTTGGCGTAAATTTCAGAGTGGATGACAGCTGAACATTACGATTTAAATTCGCTGTTTAATCAATACGAATCCGCCCCCCTTTTAAAATGAACTGATTTGTATACGATTTTAACTTTTGTATTAACGTTTAGTTTACAGTTTAACGCTCCAGTGCTCCGGGTAAATTGAGCGCAAATCGGGGCGGTAAATAACATTGTTATAAAACTATATTTCACGGCGGTTCAAAATCGAAGCGGCCCTAACGACAATCTCTTGTCGTAATTGGAAAACTGGTTTTTTCTTCTTCGGAGGGAGGGAACTATATAATAAAACGCACCTGTCTGCCAATTTTGGCGGTAACCAACGCATAAGCTGTCAAAATATCAGAAATTCAATATCGGGAAATTTCTCTTTTATGATTTTATTCGGCCGATATTTGAATCTTCTGTTTTATTTCGGCGCAAGACTGGAGAATTATACTTTAAAATTCCCTTTTTCCGACGACGGATTTTAATATAATTTAATGCGGGCGCAATTTCGACTAATTCTATTAACCCCCGATTTTTTATGGAAGAGGACATCTTGGGGAATCGTTCTCGTACCAACAATTTGTTTGTGCACTTTTACCTAAACAAGTTGCATAGACTCATATTGGACTTTAACTAGCAAAATAATAACTTTCTTAAAATATGTCATTAACAAAAGTGACTTACTTAATTCTAATAAACAATTTCGGTTATAAACAATTTTAAACTTATCACAAAGAAGTTGCAACGTTGTAAAGTAACATATTCAGCTATCATTAACCATATCTCGTAAATTACGAATTTTATCCAAATTGTCCTTATAACAAAAATTGCTTATTTGATTCTAATAAACAATTTGGGTTTTACTCAATTTTTTGTAAAACTTACCACAAAGGAGTGGCAACGTTGTAAAGTAACATATTCAGCTATCATTAACCATATCTCGTAAATTACGAATTTTATCCAAATTGTCCTTATAACAAAAATTGCTTATTTGATTCTAATAAACAATTTGGGTTTTACTCAATTTTTTGTAAAACTTACCACAAAGGAGTGGCAACGTTGTAAAGTAACATATTCAGCTATCATTAACCATATCTCGTAAATTACGAATTTTATCCAAATTGTCCTTATAACAAAAATTGCTTATTTGATTCTAATAAACAATTTGGGTTTTAATCAATTTTTTTGTAAAACTTACCACAAAGGAGTTGCAACGTTGTAAAGTAACATATTCAGCTATCATTAACCATATCTCGTAAATTACGAATTTTATCCAAATTGTCTTTATAACAAAAGTTGCTTATTTGATTCTAATAAACAATTTGGGTTTTAATCATTTTTTTTGTAAAACTTACCACAAAGGAGTGGCAACGTTGTAAAGTAACATATTCAGCTATCATTAACCATAACTCGTAAATTACGGATTTTCTCCAAATTGTGTTTATAACAAAAATTGCTTATTTGATTCTAATAAACAATTTTGATTTTAAACAATTTTTTGTGAAACTTACCACAAAGGAGTGGCAACGTTGTAAAGTAACATATTCAGCTATCATTAACCATATCTCGTAAATTACGGATTTTCTCCAAATTGTCCTTATAACAAAAATTGCTTATTTGATTCTAAAAAACAATTTGGGTTTTACTCAATTTTTTGTAAAACTTACCACAAAGGAGTGGCAACGTTGTAAAGTAACATATTCAGCTATCATTAACCATATCTCGTAAACTACGAATTTTATCCAAATTGTGTTTATAGCAAAAATTGCTTATTTGATTCTAATAAACAATTTGGGATTTAATCAATTTTTTGTAAAATTTACCACAAAAGAGTGGCAACGTTGTAAAGTAACATATTCAGCTATCATTAACCATATCTCGTAAATTACGGATTTTCTCCAAATTGTCCTTATAACAAAAATTGCTTATTTGATTCTAAAAAACAATTTGGGTTTTACTCAATTTTTTGTAAAACTTACCACAAAGGAGTGACAACGTTGTAAAGTAACATATTCAGCCATCATTAACCATATCTCGTAAATTACGGATTTTCTCCAAATTGTCCTTATAACAAAAATTGCTTATTTGATTCTAAAAAACAATTTGGGTTTTACTCAATTTTTTGTAAAACTTACCACAAAGGAGTGGCAACGTTGTAAAGTAACATATTCAGCTATCATTAACCATATCTCGTAAACTACGAATTTTATCCAAATTGTCTTTATAACAAAAGTTGCTTATTTGATTCTAATAAACAATTTGGGTTTTAATCATTTTTTTTGTAAAACTTACCACAAAGGAGTGGCAACGTTGTAAAGTAACATATTCAGCTATCATTAACCATAACTCGTAAATTACGGATTTTCTCCAAATTGTGTTTATAACAAAAATTGCTTATTTGATTCTAATAAACAATTTTGATTTTAAACAATTTTTTGTGAAACTTACCACAAAGGAGTTGCAACGTTGTAAAGTAACATATTCAGCTATCATTAACCATATCTCGTAAATTACGAATTTTATCCAAATTGTCTTTATAACAAAAGTTGCTTATTTGATTCTAATAAACAATTTGGGTTTTAATCATTTTTTTTGCAAAACTTACCACAAAGGAGTGGCAACGTTGTAAAGTAACATATTCAGCTATCATTAACCATATCTCGTAAATTACGAATGTTATCCAAATTGTCCTTATAACAAAAGTTGCTTATTTGATTCTAAAAAACAATTTGGGTTTTACTCAATTTTTTGTAAAACTTACCACAAAGGAGTGGCAACGTTGTAAAGTAACATATTCAGCTATCATTAACCATATCTCGTAAACTACGAATTTTATCCAAATTGTGTTTATAACAAAAATTGCTTATTTGATTCTAATAAACAATTTGGGTTTTAATCAATTTTTTTGTAAAACTTACCACAAAGGAGTGGCAACGTTGTAAAGTAACATATTCAGCTATCATTAACCATATCTCGTAAATTACGAATTTTATCCAAATTGTCCTTATAACAAAAATTGCTTATTTGATTCTAATAAACAATTTGGGTTTTAATCAATTTTTTTGTAAAACTTACCACAAAGGAGTTGCAACGTTGTAAAGTAACATATTCAGCTATCATTAACCATATCTCGTAAATTACGAATTTTATCCAAATTGTCTTTATAACAAAAGTTGCTTATTTGATTCTAATAAACAATTTGGGTTTTAATCATTTTTTTTGTAAAACTTACCACAAAGGAGTGGCAACGTTGTAAAGTAACATATTCAGCTATCATTAACCATAACTCGTAAATTACGGATTTTCTCCAAATTGTGTTTATAACAAAAATTGCTTATTTGATTCTAATAAACAATTTTGATTTTAAACAATTTTTTGTGAAACTTACCACAAAGGAGTTGCAACGTTGTAAAGTAACATATTCAGCTATCATTAACCATATCTCGTAAATTACGAATTTTATCCAAATTGTCCTTATAACAAAAATTGCTTATTTGATTCTAATAAACAATTTGGGTTTTAATCAATTTTTTGTAAAATTTACCACAAAGGAGTGGCAACGTTGTAAAGTAACATATTCAGCTATCATTAACCATATCTCGTAAATTACGGATTTTCTCCAAATTGTCCTTATAACAAAAATTGCTTATTTGATTCTAAAAAACAATTTGGGTTTTACTCAATTTTTTGTAAAACTTACCACAAAGGAGTGGCAACGTTGTAAAGTAACATATTCAGCTATCATTAACCATATCTCGTAAACTACGAATTTTATCCAAATTGTGTTTATAAAAAAAATTGCTTATTTGATTCTAATAAACAATTTGGGATTTAATCAATTTTTTGTAAAATTTACCACAAAGGAGTTGCAACGTTGTAAAGTAACATATTCAGCTATCATTAACCATATCTCGTAAATTACGAATTTTATCCAAATTGTCCTTATAACAAAAATTGCTTATTTGATTCTAATAAACAATTTGGGTTTTAATCAATTTTTTTGTAAAACTTACCACAAAGGAGTTGCAACGTTGTAAAGTAACATATTCAGCTATCATTAACCATATCTCGTAAATTACGAATTTTATCCAAATTGTCTTTATAACAAAAGTTGCTTATTTGATTCTAATAAACAATTTGGGTTTTAATCATTTTTTTTGTAAAACTTACCACAAAGGAGTGGCAACGTTGTAAAGTAACATATTCAGCTATCATTAACCATAACTCGTAAATTACGGATTTTCTCCAAATTGTGTTTATAACAAAAATTGCTTATTTGATTCTAATAAACAATTTTGATTTTAAACAATTTTTTGTGAAACTTACCACAAAGGAGTGGCAACGTTGTAAAGTAACATATTCAGCTATCATTAACCATATCTCGTAAACTACGAATTTTATCCAAATTGTGTTTATAGCAAAAATTGCTTATTTGATTCTAATAAACAATTTGGGATTTAATCAATTTTTTGTAAAACTTACCACAAAGGAGTGACAACGTTGTAAAGTAACATATTCAGCTATCATTAACCATATCTCGTAAACTACGAATTTTATCCAAATTGTGTTTATAGCAAAAATTGCTTATTTGATTCTAATAAACAATTTGGGATTTACTCAATTTTTTGTAAAACTTACCACAAAGGAGTGACAACGTTGTAAAGTAACATATTCAGCCATCATTAACCATATCTCGTAAATTACGGATTTTCTCCAAATTGTCCTTATAACAAAAATTGCTTATTTGATTCTAAAAAACAATTTGGGTTTTACTCAATTTTTTGTAAAACTTACCACAAAGGAGTGGCAACGTTGTAAAGTAACATATTCAGCTATCATTAACCATATCTCGTAAACTACGAATTTTATCCAAATTGTGTTTATAGCAAAAATTGCTTATTTGATTCTAATAAACAATTTGGGATTTAATCAATTTTTTGTGAAACTTACCACAAAGGAGTGGCAACGTTGTAAAGTAACATATTCAGCTATCATTAACCATATCTCGTAAACTACGAATTTTATCCAAATTGTGTTTATAGCAAAAATTGCTTATTTGATTCTAATAAACAATTTGGGATTTACTCAATTTTTTGTAAAACTTACCACAAAGGAGTGACAACGTTGTAAAGTAACATATTCAGCCATCATTAACCATATCTCGTAAATTACGGATTTTCTCCAAATTGTCCTTATAACAAAAATTGCTTATTTGATTCTAAAAAACAATTTGGGTTTTACTCAATTTTTTGTAAAACTTACCACAAAGGAGTGGCAACGTTGTAAAGTAACATATTCAGCTATCATTAACCATATCTCGTAAACTACGAATTTTATCCAAATTGTGTTTATAGCAAAAATTGCTTATTTGATTCTAATAAACAATTTGGGATTTAATCAATTTTTTGTAAAATTTACCACAAAAGAGTGGCAACGTTGTAAAGTAACATATTCAGCTATCATTAACCATATCTCGTAAATTACGGATTTTCTCCAAATTGGCCTTATAACAAAAATTGCTTATTTGATTCTAAAAAACAATTTGGGTTTTACTCAATTTTTTGTAAAACTTACCACAAAGGAGTGACAACGTTGTAAAGTAACATATTCAGCCATCATTAACCATATCTCGTAAATTACGGATTTTCTCCAAATTGTCCTTATAACAAAAATTGCTTATTTGATTCTAAAAAACAATTTGGGTTTTACTCAATTTTTTGTAAAACTTACCACAAAGGAGTGGCAACGTTGTAAAGTAACATATTCAGCTATCATTAACCATATCTCGTAAACTACGAATTTTATCCAAATTGTCTTTATAACAAAAGTTGCTTATTTGATTCTAATAAACAATTTGGGTTTTAATCATTTTTTTTGTAAAACTTACCACAAAGGAGTGGCAACGTTGTAAAGTAACATATTCAGCTATCATTAACCATAACTCGTAAATTACGGATTTTCTCCAAATTGTGTTTATAACAAAAATTGCTTATTTGATTCTAATAAACAATTTTGATTTTAAACAATTTTTTGTGAAACTTACCACAAAGGAGTTGCAACGTTGTAAAGTAACATATTCAGCTATCATTAACCATATCTCGTAAATTACGAATTTTATCCAAATTGTCTTTATAACAAAAGTTGCTTATTTGATTCTAATAAACAATTTGGGTTTTAATCATTTTTTTTGTAAAACTTACCACAAAGGAGTGGCAACGTTGTAAAGTAACATATTCAGCTATCATTAACCATATCTCGTAAATTACGAATGTTATCCAAATTGTCCTTATAACAAAAATTGCTTATTTGATTCTAAAAAACAATTTGGGTTTTACTCAATTTTTTGTAAAACTTACCACAAAGGAGTGGCAACGTTGTAAAGTAACATATTCAGCTATCATTAACCATATCTCGTAAACTACGAATTTTATCCAAATTGTGTTTATAACAAAAATTGCTTATTTGATTCTAATAAACAATTTGGGTTTTAATCAATTTTTTTGTAAAACTTACCACAAAGGAGTGGCAACGTTGTAAAGTAACATATTCAGCTATCATTAACCATATCTCGTAAATTACGAATTTTATCCAAATTGTCCTTATAACAAAAATTGCTTATTTGATTCTAATAAACAATTTGGGTTTTAATCAATTTTTTTGTAAAACTTACCACAAAGGAGTTGCAACGTTGTAAAGTAACATATTCAGCTATCATTAACCATATCTCGTAAATTACGAATTTTATCCAAATTGTCTTTATAACAAAAGTTGCTTATTTGATTCTAATAAACAATTTGGGTTTTAATCATTTTTTTTGTAAAACTTACCACAAAGGAGTGGCAACGTTGTAAAGTAACATATTCAGCTATCATTAACCATAACTCGTAAATTACGGATTTTCTCCAAATTGTGTTTATAACAAAAATTGCTTATTTGATTCTAATAAACAATTTTGATTTTAAACAATTTTTTGTGAAACTTACCACAAAGGAGTTGCAACGTTGTAAAGTAACATATTCAGCTATCATTAACCATATCTCGTAAATTACGAATTTTATCCAAATTGTCCTTATAACAAAAATTGCTTATTTGATTCTAATAAACAATTTGGGTTTTAATCAATTTTTTGTAAAATTTACCACAAAGGAGTGGCAACGTTGTAAAGTAACATATTCAGCTATCATTAACCATATCTCGTAAATTACGGATTTTCTCCAAATTGTCCTTATAACAAAAATTGCTTATTTGATTCTAAAAAACAATTTGGGTTTTACTCAATTTTTTGTAAAACTTACCACAAAGGAGTGGCAACGTTGTAAAGTAACATATTCAGCTATCATTAACCATATCTCGTAAACTACGAATTTTATCCAAATTGTGTTTATAGCAAAAATTGCTTATTTGATTCTAATAAACAATTTGGGATTTAATCAATTTTTTGTAAAATTTACCACAAAAGAGTGGCAACGTTGTAAAGTAACATATTCAGCTATCATTAACCATATCTCGTAAATTACGGATTTTCTCCAAATTGTCCTTATAACAAAAATTGCTTATTTGATTCTAAAAAACAATTTGGGTTTTACTCAATTTTTTGTAAAACTTACCACAAAGGAGTGACAACGTTGTAAAGTAACATATTCAGCCATCATTAACCATATCTCGTAAATTACGGATTTTCTCCAAATTGTCCTTATAACAAAAATTGCTTATTTGATTCTAAAAAACAATTTGGGTTTTACTCAATTTTTTGTAAAACTTACCACAAAGGAGTGGCAACGTTGTAAAGTAACATATTCAGCTATCATTAACCATATCTCGTAAACTACGAATTTTATCCAAATTGTCCTTATAACAAAAATTGCTTACTTGATTCTAATAAACAATTTGGGTTTTAATCAATTTTTTGTAAAGCTTACCACAAAGGAGTGGCAACGTTGTAAAGTAACATATTCATCTATCATTAACCATATCTCGTAAATTACGAATTTTATCCAAATTGTTCTTATAACAAAAATTGCTTATTTGATTCTAATAAACAATTTGGGTTTTAATCAATTTTTTTGTAAAACTTACCATAAAGCAGTGGCAACGTTGTAAAGTATCATATTCAGCTGCCATTAACCACAACTCATAAATTACGGATTTAATTCAAATTGTACCTATAATAAAAATTACTTATTTAAATCCAGTAAATAATTTCGATTATAACAAGTTTTTTGTAAAACTCATCACAACGGAGTTGCGACGTCGTTAAATGTCACTCGCAATTTATTTCAGTTACAATCGATCATTCCGCGAACAGTACGAAGTTTATTAAGATCATGTCCATAATAAAAGTTGTTTAGTTTATTACGAGGAATAATTTAGGCCATAAACAAAACTTCCGCAAATATCGCCGAGCGCGAGTTATGCCGCCCTAAAATTGCGTTAAAATTCAATTACCCATAACTCAAAAAATATGAAGTGCAACAAAATAACGTCCACAACAAAATTGTTGGTATTAATCTAATAAATAATTTTGGTGATAAACAAAATTTTCGTAAAGTGCACCGGAAACGAGCTGCAGCGCACGAATCGAAAGTGCGTGATTTATGCGTCGGTAATGTTGCGTATCTCGTAAGTGGGTCACTTTGGGAAATTATTTACATAACAAATATTGTCGAGGGAAGTCTGGCTGATGTCTTTTTCCTTTGAAGTTCTCGTCGGAAAAATCGTTTGCGGGTGTTACTTATTTCCCTCGCATTTATTCGGTTTGGTACATTTAGTTTTAGTTATATGGTTGATGTAAACGCAGTTTACATCAACCATAAAAATGTGAATAATATATCTTCACGCGCAGTGTCATCTCCGCGTTATGGTTCGCCATAAATAAAAACATATTGGCAATTTCCCATCCCAACAAATAAAATATGCACTTCACAATCCGCTCGAGTTAATCCGATTTGAAATTCTGAAAACTTCGGTCCCAAATGAAAAAGTAATTAGAGTCACCTTGCGCCGGTTTTATTTTCTTGTCGGAAACTTCTTCCAGGAGCGGTTAACTTCATCTGGGCTCTTTGTTATTACATCCAATAAATGTAATTCGAAAAGAAACACTGAATGCGGCCGTTCGAGTGTGTAATTGTACCCGAAAAAAGTTCTGTAAAAGTTTGAACCTCATTTGAAGCTCTATTTAACGCGAATTAAATTTTTATGGGTTCATTTCGCGGCTAGATCCTCTCCTAAAATTTATTTCATTTCATTTTCTAACGATTTGAAGTTATAACGGGTCGAAAAGAAAAAGACTATTTTGAATCGCCGCCAAATTTGCAAAAAATTTAGATCCGAGTAGCAGTGTGGAAACCATCTTGGATTTCGGTCGCCCTCTCTCGCTCTATTTTTAATTTATTTTATTTTTTATTTTTTTCGGGCCAAAAAATCCATCTACCATAGATAATAAAACATAAATCCATCTACAAATTCCTAGCTTTTTTATTTTTAAGAGGAGGTAACCTGTGTGATTACTAACTTCCTCCCCCATACGTCTTCCTCACCACGGGGACCACATTAACATTACGTCAAGTATTGCTTCGAGGTGAGTGACTGTTTAGTTCCATTTACATCTTATCATTAGATCACATCTTTTGGTAAGCTTTCACTCACACTTTTTCACCTTTCGTTTTCTTTCCCTTTTACCTATCATTCTCACTCTCTATCACTCTCTCCCTCTATCATCAAAATTGCCTCTTATTAGTTTGCTTTCACACACACTTTTACTCATTTCATCTTCTTCCTCCTTTACCTATCATTCACACTCTCTATCACTCTCTCCCTCTTTGATCATCTTAGATTGAATTGTGAAGAAGGCATCCCTTGACTCCCCTTGGTAATGGACCCTCTGGCTGTCAAGGCTTCACATGAACTTGCATCTTTAATTGTGATGTTCGTTACAACCTAAATGACTCAATAAGCTTGGTTAAATATGATTAAAAAATAATTAAAAGAAATAAATAAATAATTAAAAATTTAAAACCCAGGAGGCTTAGAATTTTTATTATTTAAATCAAAGTAGTATATTGAATAATTTTTGACGTTTCTAAAATTTTTACATTTTTCGCCGCAACTTTACAAATAAACTGATGGAATCCGTCTCGCGACTTAACAAAAATTAAATGAAACTTATTTGCTCCTAATAATTACTATAAACGCTTCACGAGCAAAAAATTACAAAAATCTTCGATTGGTAAATTTTGACGTTCCTAAAAAATTTCAAACGGATCGAAAAAAGAAAAAAGAAAAAATTATTCAAAATACCTCATATACATTCATTCTCTCAATCACACAACCTTTAACCTTCAATCTTCGTCAGAATCTGATATCACATCATCTCTGACGAGTTCCTCCCTACGAAATTCCTCTTGCTGTTTTCCACGCATAATGTCCCGCATCATGTTGGTTACTGTTTTCCAAGATTCCTCGAAATCCAATAATAACTGAGAAATATTATTCTGGTCTATATTACAACCCATTTTAATCCTAGCATCTCTTCGGATGCTTTCCCATTCGTCACAAATGAATATAGTATGTTCTGGCGTGTCCACCTGCTGGCAAAACCAGCAAGTATCGACATCCGCCTTTTTTTATCCAATTGAGATATTTGCCGAAAGTTCCGTGTCCGGACATGGATTGTGTTAAAAAATAATCCATTTCTACCCACTTACAATTGAACCATTTTCTAATATCTTTAACAAAAATTTTTGCCCAACCTAAATAATCGTCCCATTGTTCTTGTCAAGCTATCATTAAGGATTCGTTTGCCAAAGACGTATGATCTTTGCCCCTTAAATAAATTTCCGATCTTAAGTTCGCTTTCATCCACAAAGGAGGCATTCTGGCTATGTGGAATTGTTTTCTAGGGACTTGTTCTAGCAACATTTAGTAACTTTTTATTCAGTTCCGACTCGCTCACAAGATTGGGCTAACAAAATTCGACGTTTCTTGAAACTGAAATTTTTTATGATCGATTGTTTCGAAATGTTGTTTTTTTAATAGTAAAGGTTTGATGAAATGACTTAAAATTTTGGAAAGGATTTAATTAACATTTTTGCTTGGTTTTGGCTGAATTGGTTGATTCGAATGTTTCTTACGTTGAGGCTGCGAGCCACGTTTGAGTGAAACGGTCTGAAAGATATTTCTGGTAAAGCAGCTGGTCCTGAAAGTTATCTGAATGTGTTTCATTACTCTTTAATCTGAAATTGCTCGGATGTGGGCTCTGAAAAGACTCGCCGGCCACTCATATAAAATTAATTAAAAATGTGAGGTTACCGTAACAAGGCGGTTAGATTAATTTTCTGTTTTTTTCCAAGAAGAGTTGTTTTAATTCCGCCCAATTTTGTTGCGAAACAGCTGCCTCTTATTGCGCAATGTGTTAAGGAGATTTTTTCAATTTATGGTTTATTTGTAAAGATTGGAAAAGTTTTCGAGGAAACAAAGTTTCAACACTTACGGGCCTATAATTTTGTTTCGATAAAAATTCCCAACTTTTAAAATATGGTACAATTTAACTTGAATTACCGCGCAACTTTATCTAATTAATTGGTCTCATTTGAATTTTTGCTTTGTGTGTTTAAGTTTAGTTTAATTTTCTTTGTCTTTGAGTGGGTTCTTTATTGCAGCTTTGCCTTGGAAGTATAATCGGGAAGATGCTGATTTCCTGCAGATTTGGGTGCCAAGTTGGGGATGCAGTTCCGACTTCTTGAGGGACGTTCCACAGCCCTTCGGAAAAGTTACCTGAAAAGTTTTTCATTTTCCCATCTCCCCCCTCTATACTTTTGCTATATTCTCTTTCTTGATTTCTATTGTGTCAACAGTCCACTTGTGCGATTAATTAAAATAGAAAAACTATTTTATGGCTCTTCAAAATTGCAATTCAAATAAAATAATTTTCAATTCAAACAAATCGTTTCTTCATTTAACAAAGTAATTTCGGGCGTTCTGCAAATTGAACTATGATTGTCTTTTTATTATCAACACTTCAACTGACTCAACGACAACAATGGATTAACATACTGCACAAGCGTAGTTCTCAAAAAGTCTTCTTCTGTGTCTCAAAGTGGTGCATTAAAAATTTATATATAAACCTTGATCTGTTTTTATCTTGCGAAATCAAGTCTTGTATTTGCACTGCCTTTCGATTGAGCCAACTAATTTCTAATTACAGTCAAATTTCTATCGTCGAACTTGATGGAAATAAAAAAAGGACTATAAGACTCACAAAATCTCATTTAACTGACAATGAGTAATATACACTCAGAAATTACAACACTCGCTTTCGACTCGTGTATAAACTAGTACTTGTCAAAAAAGCATCGATTTAGAATATTGGATCATGTTCAACGATCTTGCGGTGTTAGTAGTGAAAAAAAAATTAACCACAGCTGTGAAGACTATAATTTTATGGTCCATGCTCAGCAGTAATTTTGTAGCTCGAGCTTAAATAGTGGGATTAAATAAATTAATTATTAAATCGTTTAAAAAAAATTGAATTACTCAAAATTTGCGTTGGTCAAGTTTGACTTGGAGTTTGGCGGTTTTTGGAAGAACGTTTCGATCATGAATCGAAGATGCAACGAACAACATAATTTATGGGTAGTTGGTGCAGGTTCAATTAACCTTAAGTTCGGTTTCGCGTTTCCAAATTATAACACCAATTGGGTATGTTTAGTTTTAAGTTGAAAATTTGGTTCCGCTTTTTCCAAATTTTTTGTTCAAAATCACAGTACTATTTAAAAAAATTAGTTTTCAACCGAATCTTAGAAATTTTTCTTGAACTTAATTATTGAAATTTGTAAATTTTTGTAACACAATTTAAAATGGGGCGCCTGTGTTCACTAAGCAGCTCTCTTTCAGCAACCAAGTAAGGCCTAATCACTGTTTTCTTTCAGCAGCATCTCTGAATGTGAATCGGTCGGGAATCAGTTCGGTGTTCTGCCACCCACTTTAGGTAGGATCACTTTAAATATGTTTATGTATGAACATATTGAACAAGAGTATTATTTAAGAAGCGTGTAAATGTATATTTATCCGAAACCTTTATTACGTTTACCACCCACTGGGTTTATTGCGGTTCGTTTCTTATATTCTTTTAACCTTACAGCATAATTTTTGCTTGAATGATGAAATAGGTTTGCAATGCGAGATACTTTACTTTGGGTTGAATGACCTACCTTCACATCGAAATTAACCATATTTTTATGAACATCAACAAAAACAATTGTTGAACATTTAAAAGAAAAATCAAATTATGGAAATACTGGGAATGTCTTTGAATGTTTGTTATATCGCGAATAATTTCTAAGAATAAAATGTGTTTTTTCTCTTAAACGTTACTCATAAATGTGTCAATCTTTGAGAGAATATTTAGGTGCGAATGTGACTAAAATGAGACAGTTTCAAAATATTAAAATATCAAATAGCAAAATAATTTTATTCATAATTATTATAGCTATGTATGTACATTGATTTAATACTTTGTAACTAGGTAATGCTGAAATTATAACTTCTGTGAATACTTCAAAATACATACTTTAAATCTACAATTTTAGCAGCTAAATATTTTTATTTAAGTCGAATATTCGTTATTTCCGCTCTATACTCAATATTCTTTCAGTCAAAAGTAAAGGATAATTACTACTCAACACTTTCTGTTCCAGTCCAAACAACACCTGGAATAGAGACGATTTTTTAGTGAGCGAATCTTACACTACCTGTTCGGTGGACTGGCAGACGCTTTGTTTAAAAAGGAAAAAAGGACAAATTCCTTCGGTTTTATAGTTCACAGGTTGGATTTAATTTTTTCTTTTCAGGACTTACTAATTTCTGTCTGTTTTAGATATAATAATTTTTTCAGTTAACTAATTTCCTTTCAGCCTCATCGAGAGACAATTCGTCAGTTATTTAGGCAATTTATCGATATTGTTTTTTCTTTGTGAAATTCTTTGTCGAAATTTCGGTTACGCCCCTGGTAAATCCGATCGTTCAATTCATCATTACGGGTCGGGCGAAGTTCTTGATTCCCTTCCAAGAGAAACGTTATTATTGTCCGGGATATTTTTAGATGCTGTTAGTTATTCCTCGCTAGCTTTCTGATATACCATAAACCCTCCCGGCTCCTCCGAACGGTCTCAAAGATAACCGTAATGTTATATCCAAATTCCATTGATTCACTCTTTATATAAAGCTGGAACTTACTGACCTGTGTATTTAAATAAAGAACAGCGGTTTTCAAACCGAAATTTAAAAAAAAAATTGATCCAATTCGCCACCTGGAATCGAAGTTTTAAACAGGGGGCCCTTTAGGCCCCCAAATTCAGTCACCGATCGTTCTTAACCAATTTTTTTATGAGGCTAACTTGTTGAAGGCCAGATCGCTTGTTGAGTACCCCTGGATATCTTAAGCTTCGAATCCTGGAGGACGGACATCAAAGAGAAGTGTATAAATGCGAATTTGCGGATAAACTCAAAACTGCCGGATAAAATTGATCAAAAACAGTTTATTTTTATCGGACCTTTGTTTTCTTCCCTCATCGGATTTTGCCTTTTAAGGTCCGGGAACTGCTAAGTAATACACAATTCTTCCGCTCAGGGGGCACCAATTTTGCCCCTTAAAATAAAAAATGTTTAGCCAACCAAAGAGGTATCCTAACTAATAAGGTTTGAAACTTAAGTATTGAACAGAGAAAGAACAAAGAAAAAGAGTTGCGCGTTTTTCATACGTCGTAACTTGATAAATATTATTTATATTATGGTCTGCGGCGATAACGACGGTAAACTCAGTCGGAAAAAAATTAGTCTATAATTTCTTGCTAATTCCTTGCCAATTTTGTGTTTTCATAGATGTACCTGCTTTAATTAATCCCGTAACAGGCTGCAAACACATTTTCAATTATGCAAAGAGTAATCTTTATCCCCATTTTTATATTTGATAAATATTATTTATATTATTGTCTGCGGCGATAACGGCGGTAAAATCAGTCAATGCGATTACTGCATTATTTACTGTTTTTTTTTTGTATTTTTTTGTGAATAGATGCTTCAAACAATTTTTCCTACGATGCTATTCGAAACTAATATATATTGTACAATTTAGTAGGCTCGAAAATGTTTCATATCCTTACGCGTGCGAACATGGATATTTTGCATTATCAAGTGTGTATTTTTATAAATTTTTAGAGTTTTATATCCTTACGTGTGTGAATATGGTTATATCCTAACAATTTGCACTATATCAAGTGTGCATTTTAATAAAATTATTCTATCCATGCCGTCAATCAAAAAGGTACAGATTTGACAGGACATCTGTGAGTAAAAGGACGAACTATTTGACTAAAGTCTTATGGAAAACAACTTTTCCCCGAAAATGTAAAATTTAGACATTTATCTAATTTAGTTTACGGAAACTATTTCTTAGGTGCTAAAGGAACATTTTTAATAATTTGTTGACGATGTTGTGTTCGGAAAGCAATAAAAAACGCGATCAAATAATACTGTATTTCGTACCACAACTTTTAGATTTTTTTTCAAAGATATTCACCATGTTATCATAAAAAAAAACATGTCATATTATACTAGTATATGTTTAGTATAAGTACCCCGAAGGAATTTCTACAACATAACTTACTTTTGGAGCTGAACTGAGTTTACTGGCATACTAAATTTTCAAAAAAAAATATTGTTGCCAATTTTTTTCTTCTTAAGTTATCAACTTTCTCGCAATAAAAAAAATATTTTCTTACAAGGCAATATATTCTCTATAAGTGCTGTAAAGTGCATTGCAAAATATTTCGTAACTCTAAAGATTTCAGTAAAAAAACCCTCACTACCACATTTTTGCGAGAATTGCAGTTTTGGAGGTTAATTTTTGAAAACTAGGCACTTCTTCACCAAAGCAAATATATCATTAGATGCGGTAACATTATGTTTACAACTGTTGCTTCGCAAATTATATATACTTTCTAAGCTAAACCGAGTTTCTTAAAACTCTGCATTTTTTGAGGTTGGGTTCCCCAGCCTTAAATCAGCCACTTTTAATCGCTAGGAGCGTTAACAGGCCGGAAGGCGGAAGACCGGAAGTGTTTCTAGCCACTACAGCGAGTCTTGAAACTGAATTACGGCGAAACCGCTGCGAAAATTTTACTGCGCGCCGCGGTCGTTGTTTTATTTACCCTGTGATGCTATCGCGCGCCTTTATTTTTCCGTAATCACGTTTCGGCGCCGTTTAGACACGCTTGTGTGTAATTTAATCGCGAAAAAAATGCACCGGGCATTTCGTCGGGTTGTTTGCGAATTTTCCCGTTTGCACGTGTTTCTTGGGGCGAAGCCGAGATCTAAGTGATATGTATGGCTCTTTCGCTGACCAGATTTAGTTAACGAAAAGTAACGGTCGGTTTTTTGTTTAATTTAAGGCCCCCGGTATTGTTAGTGAATTGGTTCCGTTCTATAAATTTTATTCGCATAAAACGGTACGTGTAATATTTTTACAGGGGTTTGTTTTTCTGACAGATGAGTTATTCCGCAACTAGAATAATGGCCTACATATATCCTCCCTTGTAATTTTTTATAATCCAGCAGTGGCTATATACCGCTCCGGCTGTATGTATACCAGTGAGGTGACAAACTGCTGTACATTTTTATTTGGCGCGGCTCTATTTTTAATCTCCCTCTCGCGATTTCCAGAACCACCCTCGCCGAACCAACTTGAGACAGATAAAAAGAGATATGAATGCATTGCCAAATATGAATTTGATTTTCGGAGCTATTAGCCACTGAAATTCTTTGGGCGGTACAAATATCACTTGTAGGGGATAGTATCGTGACATGGGACACTTTTAGTTTGATACTCATTTAAAGGGGGACACATTATGCCTTGAAGAAAAACATTTGTTTAGAAGGGCCTTGTTGAACTATTTATTAAGGAACAAAAAAAAAAAAAAATATTTTTTTTAATCAAGCAAAATTTTCGCTTTATCTCAATTACTAGTTGTTCAATTTATTAGTTTTTTGGTGTACGAACAGTAAAATATTTTCACACAATTTAGTGCAATTGAAATAATTTTACTAATTTGCGTTTATTAAATAAAGCCATTACCGTATTAGAAGGTATTTTTTAAGTGATTTACGACGTAAGTAGCCCAATTTACCGGACAATGGTATTGATGTAGGGTACTTGACTTTTATTTATGACGGTCACTAAAATTAACTTAAGAATGCAAGTCTAACGGCAACTGAACAGCTGTCTCGTCCAGTATGATGGATTGATCATAGGGTGGTAAACCGCATTATCCATTGTCAGAAAATCATACATAAAAACATTTTTTGTGCTTTATCTTAAATTTGATTTAATTAAAAAAGTAATAATATTAATTAAATTAATATTAATGCTTCGAAGAATTTGACAATTTTTGAAATAAAAAATCAAACATCGAAATTTTACCCAAAATTCTTTGGTTTACTTTTTTGGCTTCAAATAAAAATAATTTCGAAAATTTGTAGCACTAATCGAAAGTGTAAACTTCAACTGATGTAACATATAAATTGCATACTTCCCCCTCAATTTTTAATAGGTATTATGGCCGCGGCGGTAAAATTTGACTCACCCTGTATAGGGTGACTCGATTAATATAATAAAATCTACAGTTTTCCTCTTCTTTGCAGCTCTTCGTTCATTTGCATCTTAGAAACGAAAGAAAATTTGGACTTTTTTGGATTTAAGTTAAGTACCCAAGATGGGACATGTCCCGTCTTTGGAAACACATGAAATTCCATCTTTGGTAACCATATCATTTTTTGTTTACATGTGTATTGTAAAAAATTGAAAGAATCTCTAAGGTAAAATATTGGACACAATTAACAATTAATTAGTCATAGTTATATCTGCTGTAGATAAATATAATGATTTCTTACCTTAAACGGAAAAAACAACACTTGCTTACGCACTAAATCTTCTTATTTTCTGCGCAAATTTAATACTGACGCAATCGTTTAATATTATGGAACAAAATTTGAAATGGGGATTGAGAATAGGATACTAACTTCATATATACATATATACGATATATGGCAATAATAGTGCTTTTTAAAAGTAAAATTGGCATGCTCCATCTTAGGATACTAACCCGACTGTGGTTACTCTCCCCTACATGTGCTCTTAATCTCAATTTCAGTCCCACGTTCTTCCACCAGAAATTTCATGATACAACAGTGTCCTGCGCTGAAAATTATCACCCAACGACTTAACAAATAAGTTGAAAAACAACCTAAACCTAAAATAAGTTGGCGTGAGAGTACGATTGGTAGCATACATTGACTGATTGACTTTCTTTTTGTTTTCAACGTAGATATATTTATTTTAAAGACCCGGTATTTTGTGCGAATTGAATATTTTTTTTCGGAATTTGTCTTGTAAGTGTTGGGAAAGCTTACATTTTTAGAAGAAGCCGGTAAACAGCTCGATAAGCAAGTTTCGAAATACTTTTTGTTATTGAAAGAAGTCGATAAACAAATTTGAAAAGAAATTTTGTTATTTAAATAACTTGCGAAACAATTTCAATACATTTCTTGCGGGTCGAAGTTCCGCAAAGAAGAATTTTTTGCCAGGGTGGATAATTTGCTTGTAAAGAGAGGTTTTTAATGCCCTCGCAAATTGCATGCAAATGCGGGTTTCCACCCCTTTTTATTGCAAATAAAACACTCGGGTAAAGTTGACCGTGCAAGGGGTTATCTTGTCTGCCCCGGAGAGTAACAAACACCCTCGGGGTCCTGTGGGGATGCGAAACGTTCCTGGAATGTCGACAGGTTGCAACCCCGCGGCGACACCTTGTCTAACTTACAGACGTAGGCATCCGAGCGACCCCGTCCCCCGTCCCTTGACCTGTGTCAGTCCGGTGCGGGATTCGTTATTTTCCTCTCGCGCGGTGCAAATAATCACTTAGTTCGGCACGTTATAAACTTGTCGACGAGAAAATAATGCCGACGAATCACAATAGATGGAAACCCCTCAGACCCACAAAAGAATTGAAAAGGAAGCCAGAGATAAGGGCAAAGCGTGTAAAAATTCATTTGAATATTTTCTCTATTCGGTCCAAAGTTTGATAAACGATGTAGAACCGAAGCTTTTGATAAATGAATAAAACCCGGGGAAAAAGCTTTAAAAAAAGTTGTCGTCGTTGCGGTACTTTGCGTTATAAAAAAGCGTGTCAGGAATTTGCTTGCGTTAACCTTCAAAATTGTGTCACAAAAAGTTTGCTTCCCCCGATTTCTGATTTCATTTAAAGAGATTCGCAACTTTAATTAATTCTAAACTTTATTGTTGGATCCGCGCGAATTAAAGGATTAAAAATATCGAATCGAATCTGATGGTCGGAGGGAAGGGTAATTGCGACTAGGAATAGATCCCGTCGAGATTGTGTGATGGATGGCCCGTTTTGGGGCGCCAATTAAAATGAGCTCTTAAATATATTAAAGTATTGTTCGATTTAGGTACATTTGCTTAACGATAACTTAAAATAACATAACATAAGTAATAATTAGAATAAATAAAATAACTCATTAAGAGAAGAAGATCCAAGAACACTAGCAACGTTACCTCTCTGTATAGCCAAACTTATTCGTTGCTTCAAATATGTTTTGGCTTGAGGAATTCCCGTTGTTTGAACAATACGCCTCCCCAAATCTTCAAGGAGAGAAAGGGCGTCAGGACTCCAAAGACCCAAAGTTTCCACAGCGAAGGCGACGAAAAAATAATCATCAGAAATTGACTTATATTTTTTTTTCTTAAGACTTTCTGCCAAGTGTGCAGCAGATCTTGCAGAAAATGAAGAATCAGTCAAATGAGAAGGGGCAAGTGTATCCGTACAAGTAAAATCCCAAACTAAAGATTTACCTACTTTCCATGGAATAACTGTAATACCATCTGGACGTTTGCCATCATCCCTCAGAATACTAGGTTCAAGGATACAAGGGATGTTGGCAGAAGAGAAAGCACGTTTAATAATGTCATTAATACAGCTGTGACGAGAGAGTCTACCAGCACTTTTAATGCACGATAAACCATGATGACCCAACGAGTCTACAGAAGAACCGCACGAGCAGATATGAGGATGACAGAAATTAATGCCCAATCTAAGTGAAATTGCAATTTGTAAAAAGTTTTTTTCTAAAAGAGTACCTAATTTACAAGATGGAAGAGCTTCAAGCCAAGCTCCAGATTCAAGTTCAAATCCAGCTAATAAGATAGCTTTTTGTGTGATATTTGAGGAAGATAATAAATTTTGAAATATTTTCTCACAGATAGGTAAGTCCCAATTTCTTTGAATAGAAAGCTCCTTTGGAAGTAAAGTCAAATTAGAAATTTCCCTCCAATAATCAACAGCCTCGTTAAGGAGTGCAATTTCAAAATTAGAAAAACTAGAAGGCAGATTAGACATATTAAGTTCAGAATTAGAAAATATAGAAGACAAAAAGTCAGGCGAGGAAATATCAATTATAGACCTTATACCTAATCCACCAAAACGGATTGGTAATTTGGCTTCGAGTCCAAGATCTTATTGTAAATTTAATATTCAAATTTTTTTCCAAAGAAAAAATAACAATATTATCTAATTCAAGACACTCATTTTTAAATTTCCAAAAAGAACAACATCTAAGATTATAAGTGAAATTAGTTATCCAAAAACAATGGCGGAGTAAAAATAAACTAATATGAGGATTCATTTTACACAGATTTGAAGAAAGTAAAGAGAATGAAACAATTTTTTTAGAAATGAATGGAGAAATTGCTGCATCGAAAATAGGACAACCAAGAATAAAAATAAGGTGACAACTATTTTTTATACAAAAGGAGTACAAATGAATTTTCATTGGATATGGTGATTCGGTTTGAATAAAAACACTGAATCTTCTCCATTCAACTATATGTTTTTTAAATAATTTCAAAATTCATTAGTTCAAAAAATTATATGTATAAACAATACATGTTAAAACAAACACACTGGAAGTTGCATGCTTTCACCTAGGCAAACCGACTCTTAAGAGTCAACCCTTGTTGTGATCATAATTATAAAAGTCGGTTTTCCTAGGTAAAACCATGCAAATTGCAGTTCACATTGTCATAAAGTGTGCTCAGTTCAATTTTTTTTTTTTGCCGATTTATGTTCATAAAGTTAAATTTTTTCCATTTTCTTGTTTTCAAATGATTACAAGGGTTGAATCTTAAAAGTCGGTTTTCCTAGGTAAAACCATGCAAATTGCAGTGCACATTGTCATAAAGTGTGCTCAGGTCAATTTTTTTTTTCGACTTATGTTAGGATCCATATTTTCATAAAGTGTCTTAAAAGTTGCATGATTTCACATGGGCAAACCGACTCTTAAGGGTTAACCCTTGTTGTGATCATAATTATAAAAGTCGGTTTTCCTAGGTAAAACCATGCAAATTGCAGTGCACATTGTCATAAAGTGTGCTTAGGTCAATTTTTTTGCCGATTTACAGTTTCATAAAGTTAATTTTTTTTCCATTTTCTTGTTTTCAAATGATTACAACAAGGGTTGAATCTTAAAAGTCGGTTTTCCTAGGTAAAACCATGCAAATTGCAGTGGACATTTTCATAAAGTGTGCTCAGGTCAATTTTTTTTTTCGACTTATGTTAGGATCCACATTTTCATAAAGTGTAAAGTGATTTCATCGAGGCAAACCGACTCATATGAGTCAACCCTTGTTGTAATCATTTGAAAACAAGAAAATGGAAAACTTCATCAACCAAGAATAGAAATGATTATTTTTCTTTGAAATACTTTTTATTTCAATCTTCATTTGGTCCAAAACTATCAGTTTTAAAAAATTTATTTAGTTTAGACGTTGAAGGCGCTGCATCAAGAGATGTTTTATGTTTATTAGTAACAATGTGCTTTGTTATTGCACTTCGTCCACCAATCGCAATAGAAAATTCTCCTTTGCAGATTGTACATTTAACCATAGAAGCATAATTTCCTTTGTTTCCTACAATAAATGGAAACTCTTTTTTTAAAGGTTAAAGGTTAAAGTTAAATGCCAAGTTTTTATATTTTTAGAAGTACAAAAGAATGCAAAGGAGTATTTTTGGAGTACTCGTTTTAAAAGGAGTACGGTTCACAAAAAATGAGTACAAAACTCCCTAAAGGAGTTTGGTCACCTTAATAAAAAGGTCTTCAACATTACAAACGTGAATACAAGGAGCTAATAATTCGAATCTCTCCAAAATTGAAGACTTGTCTAATTCCGAAACATTATTAAGGAAGGAAATTAAGAACCAAACCAATTTTCTTAAATTCGCAAATTATCATTTCTAAGTCTTGTAAGACATCAACCACCTAAAGAACCATCATCTAAGTACCAAACATTCAATTCTGAATTCAAATTCTTAATAATTTGATGAATAGATAAACTAAAAATTGCAGAACCGAGAGTTGTTGACAACCTACCGAGGATTCAATTAAATTCAATTAAAGAATAAATTTGATTGATAAGCATAACATTGCCAGAGATAAGGATATATATGTGGAGTAACAGCCTTGACAACAGACAGAAGATAGAATTGAAAGCATTTTTAACATCGATTTGAATTAATTCTAAACTTTATTGTCGGAATTAAAGGATTAAAAATATCGAATCGAATCTGACGGTCTGGGGGAAGGGTTAATTGGGACTAGGAATAGATCCCGTCGAGATTGTGTGATGGATGGCCCGTTTTGGGGCCCAATTAAAAGTTGGATTAAATTTCGAAACCGGGACGAGTGAAAAAATCACGTATCTGTCGATAACAGTGGATGATCGAAAATCATGCAGTAAATTTAATATAACACACCCTTATCAAGGGAAAGACGAACATTTTTTGTTCGCTGACACGGAGCGCCAGGACGTCTCGTTCTTTCGCAAGTCAGATTTCCGCACGCGAGCTCTCCTCCGAGAACGTTATATAACTCGGTTTCCTTGAAGTGTGTCAGGTATCGGACTTTTTATTTATAAGCATGTGTGGCAGGTGCCGAGTGTTTCATTTTTCATGGAGCCGCTGAAAATTCCGCCGAGCTGACCGGGTGCACTTTTTAATTGCGAAATTTTCGCGCGCGTGCCTCGAAATAACAGAATTCGATTAATTTTCGCTTGTGTTTGTTTTTAAAAGCGGCCTTTTCGCTGAAAAAAGTAAAACCGATTTTTATTAAGTTTGCGCGCTGAAAAACGTTCATATTGTGTTTGGAGCTTTTATTCGACTTTGAAAATGCCGACGGAAATTTTTTGCGATTTATTTAGCTAATCTAACGAAATTGGATTTTTCAAATCGCGTAACAGCATTGTTTTCTGTCTGGAATCTTATTAAGTTATTTTTCAGTAAAATAATTGTTTTTCAGTTTTTTGTTGTCTGCGATACTGAATTGTGATGCTGAAATTTTTATATAAAGCCACGTTTTCATTAATTAAGTTGCCAGACTTCCAGCGCTTCAAGTCAAATAACTTGAAACGGATTTAAAATTTTAAGTAAAATTAATGACTGCAACTGACTTGAATTTAACTAACTTGACTGATGAAAACAAAGTTTAATTGAGAATGTTTTATTTATATGAATTTTTGAAATCATTAAGAAAATAATAATCGAATTTAAGTCATAATTTGTAAGTTAGCGTCGCTGTCATTAGTCAGATTACTCGAAGTCGGTGGTTTTTCAAGTCAAATAAAAAGTTGAAGCTTAAAAACATAATTCCACTCAAGAAAATAATTTGTTTATATTGGTCAAACCGTTTCCAGTTACTTTACTTCGATTGACTTGAAGTTACTTTTTTTTCAAGACAAACAAATATTCTAAGTCACGAAAATACCTTGTTTATATTGGTCAATCCGTTTCAACAAGTTATTTGATTTCAAGTTAATTGAAGTCGTGGATTGATTTCTCGTTAAAAAAAGTTCAAACTTAAAAACGTATTTTAAGTCAAGAAAATAACTTGTTTATATTGATCAAGCCGTTTCAGTTGACTTGAAATCGGTGGCTTTTCAAGAAACATAAAAAGTTCGATCTTAAAAAAATACTCCAAGCCAAGGAAATAGCTTGCTTATATTGGTCAAACCAGTTGACTGCAAGTCAATTGAAGTCGGTCAGTTGATTTCAAGATAAATAAAAAGTTCAAACTGAAACACATATTCCAAGAAAATTACTGGTTTATATTGATCAAACTGTTTCAAATTACTTAACTGCAAAGTCATTTTAAGTCCAGAAAATAACTGGTTTATATTGGTCAAGCTGTTTCAAGTTATTGACTGCAAGTTACTTAAAGTGAAGAAAATAACTGGTTTATATTGGTCAAGCTGTTTCAAGTTACTTAACTGCAAAGTCATTTGAAGTGAAGAAAATTACTGGTTTATATTGGTCAAGCTGTTTCAAGTTGTTGACTGCAAGTTACTTGAAGTCAAGAAAATAACTGGTTTATATTGGTCAAGCTGTTTCAAGTTACTTAACTGCAAAGTCATTTGAAGTGAAGAAAATTACTGCCTTATATTAGTCAAACTGTTTAAAGTTATTGACTGCAAGTTACTTGATGTCAAGAAAATAACTGGTTAAATATTGATCAAGTTGTTTCAAGTTACTTAACTGCAAGTCATTTGAAGTCAAGAAAGTAAATGGTTTATATTGGTCAAGCTGTTTCAAGTTACTTAACTGCAAAGTCATTTGAAGTAAAGAAAATTACTGCTTTATATTAGTCATACTGTTTCAAGTTATGTACTTGACTTCAAACATTTAAAGTGGAGTAACTTGAGCAATGACAACGAGGCTTTACAAAACTGGGACATTTTATTTTTTCGAAAACGTCAAAGTTGTAAATTTCGTTGAAGTAAAATTATGATTTTTAAAATGTTGGACACACTTTCCCAATTTGCACTTTTGTGCTGACTGAAAGGAAATCTAAAGTGCAGATGAGTTTTAGTGAGCCACAGTTTTACTAAAGTGGCGGTCTTAACAAAAACGAAGTCAGTTTGCGCTTCATTGTTTCAAGTTTCACGAAGAAAAAAACTTGAAGTTTTTATTACCACTTTTAATTAATTAAAGCCGGCGAACGGTTTCATTTATGAATTACAACGATGAAATATTTCGCCAGTCCGGGAAACTTTAATCCGGGCACACACGCGCGATCAATTCTATTTACAGACCCATTATCGCCGCACCTCAGACAACAGTTTAATACCGGTATAGGTTAATTGTGTATTCCAAATGTTTACATTGTCGACCCACTGACTCAATTCTTATTTTCGCGATTAAAATCGCCCGGACTCGTTAACCAACTCCGGCCAATTAGGGAATTGAAGTTTCGGAACAATGCATTTCCTAGTCCAGAATTTAATTTAGTAACTTTGCGCGTTTTGTCCGATTTGACAATTAGGCGACGCCGCGAGCTTACACAGAGAGAAAAAAAGTAAAAAATTTGTTAATAACAAGACAACTTTGTTAACTATTAACAATATTGATTGATATTTGGACCACCAAATGTTTATTTACGATTAACTGACAGTTTATTAAGGTGGGTTTGGTAGGTCTAGAAGTGAGGTTAGAATTATTGAATTTTCAATCCAAGTTAATTTAAAATGTACAGTGCAGATAAGCTTCAAAAGGTAGAAATCGCAAACCACTGGCATGAAGGTATGATGACATATACTTTTCATAATTTATTATGTTATATTAAAATATTTTCAAGCGATTTTGCTCATTACCTAAATTTCTCAAGTATGTCTCCTCATATGGTATTAAGTAGACTACAGTGTAACACTGAGTAAATGTTTCTTAAAGTTGTAATATTTAAATTAACTTGGATTGAAAATTCAATAATTCTAACCTCACTTCTAGACCTACCAAACCCACCTTAATACGATTTCAATTAGCTTCATTTACTTCTAACACATTGTTATTTATAATAAAGTAAGCAATTATTAAAAACAAAAAAGAATTTGGTAATAGTTAACACACATTTAGTTACACCAAATAAATGTATTATTCAGTCTTAATTTGCTTTATTTTGGAGCAATAGTTGTTTATTAATAAAAAATAAATGTTTATTAAAATCAAATAAATATTTGTTATTAATAAATATTCTGTCGTAAATATTGGTTAACATTAAATATACGTTTAATAATAGTAAATAATAATGCAACCAAGATTTATTAATTATTGTTACAAACTCATTGAAACATTAAATAATAACTCACATGTAAACACAAATAAAATACGGAATAAAATGTAAAACACGTCTGGTCATTCCCTTTGTAAAAAAAGGTGACGTTTCTATTTATTTTATTTGCCCGTGGCAACAGTAAAACATGGCCAGCTACAACGTCCGTGCTCAGTCAAGCAGCCGCCGTGGCTGCATAAGACCGTTTAGGTAACACGCCCCTCCCTAAAGGCTGAGCACGGTGTTGGAAGTAGCTGTTGCCTTGGATTATTTATATTATAAAGAAAATAGTTTATGGTTAGCTATTAGCTGCAGGTTCCTCGAAGTGACGCGGGTCTCGTACGCCGGCATCTTTCATGTCATGCCGAAAGCGGGGAAGGCGGCGAAATGCGGCTCTTCGCGGCGCTGTTCGGTCGCTGACGATCCCGTTGTAGTTCGACGCTGTGCGTTGGGACTCCGGGAAGCAGGGTCATCAAAAGAGTAAGATTTTCCATAACACTATAATCAGATTCTAATTGGATAGTTCCGAAATCGGGCATCGATGACTCAGTTCAACTGGTTCGGCGTCATCCAAAACATCCAGGTTACAAATTAAATTCGGTTCAGGCACTTCTTGCACTTCCCCATTTTCTATTTCATGCTCTTCATCATTATCTTGAACCACTGGAGTTGTCGATTTGTACTGCAAAGCACTGTTTGACAAATCGACTTCTATCGGAAATAGCGGAGGTACTGACAGTAGTCCAAGAGTGTTTTTGTGCAATTCTGCGAGGCCTTTTATCAATTTGGATAAATGCCCACCGAAAGATTGCACGTGTTTGTTTTCGAGTACTAATTCCAGTTTGACCAAAACGTCAGAACGTAGTTTCTCAAAGCGGGTCTTGGCGACCTGGCGACATCGCAAAATCAACCTATATTCGTAATTTCCGGTTTCTACTCAACATAATGGTTCTTGCAGTGGTGCGTAGTTGCACTCTGTTACCGGGTCGGTACAGCGGTGGTCGGTTGCGTGGTTGCTTGCTACTTGTTCATACTTTGCTGCAGGCATCCATAGTCCCATGGAGTGACGCGGGTCTAGTACGCAGGCATCTTTCGTGTCATGCCGAAAGCGGGGAAGGCGGCGGAATGCAGCTCTTCGCGGCGCTGTTCGGTCGCTGACGATCCCCTTGTAGTTCGACGCTGTGCGTCGGAGCTCCGGGAAGTGGAGTCGCCTGTTGCAGCTGTTAGCGCTGAATCGTGTAGCGATCATCGGTTGCAGGCGCCACTGGAGGTTCCTGATGTTAGGATTTGATCCCCCTCCAGAAGGGCGTCGCGGCATCGCGGCATCGGGGTCGTTGGTGAAAGTTCGGTGGAAAAGCCCTTTTCCTTGTGCCCCACGTTGGGCCGTCAAATGTTACAAACTCATTGAAACATTAAATAATAACTCACATGTAAACACAAATAAAATACGGAATAAAATGTAAAACACGTCTGGTCATTCCCTTTGTAAAAAAAGGTGACGTTTCTATTTATTTTATTTGCCCGTGGCAACAGTAAAACATGGCCAACTACAACGTCCGTGCTCAGTCAAGCAGCCGCCGTGGCTGCATAAGACCGTTTAGGTAACATTATTTATATCATTTTAATATAAGTTGTTTTTTATTAATGAATTTCAGTTAACAATTAAATTAGCATATTAATAATAACAAATAATATGCGGAAAATATTTACTATAAACCCTTCATTATTTATTAATAAATATTTTATAAATTGGATTTTTAATAATAATCTCATATTAAACTGAAATTTTTTATTTAAAATGAATAAAAATATTTAAAATACAATAAAATAAAATAAACATGAAACAAAACTTATACCTATAAATAATAAAAAAAATATTAGAGGATCATTCAATGTGAAATGTATTAGAAATGTTTGTAAAATGTCTAAATAATACAGTTGCTGTCGTTATAGATACCTATTAATATTCTTGGTTCATGCAGGAAATAAATTTACGTCCATCGCCGATTAAATGAATATGTGTGGGAAAAGTGCAACAAATATTTTTAATGTCAATAATTTGTTTAGAAGTGGAAAAATCATCATCAGTCACTTCATATGCTTCAAAATCTTTATCAATACCATAACAAACAATTGTTTTATATATTAAATACATTTGTTTGTCATCAGTGTACAAACAACCATTCCAAAAACTGGTTCATCATATACAGGTAGCCCTCGGTTTACGCCGCAGTTGCGTTTTTGCAAAAGCCGGCGCAAATCGAATCGGCGTAAAAAAAACCCATATTTACAGTGATGTGTAGGGTTAGGTTCTACGTAAGTGAAAAAGAAGCAACTAATTTTATTAATACAATATAATGCAAAATACATATACACCTATCCTTCGATTTACACGGAAGATTGTTTTTTTATAGGCAAAACCGTGTGAATCGAAAACAACGTCATTTATTTAACGTAATTTTTTTTAATAAGATACTTTGAAAAATTAAAATAACAGTTCATTCATAAAATAACAAATATACAGTGCGAACCAGTCAAATGGAATAAATTCAGTATCTCAATTATTATGCATGTTTATAAAAAATCCCGTTTATGACATGATATCCTGCAAAGTAAAAATTTAATCCCTAACCTCAAATCCCTTCGAGTGACAGTTTCAACCCCCAAATTTTTAAATAGGAAATAGGGGCCTGTGATACCTCATTTGAAAGGTCTCTTCATGCTATATTAAAAACTGCTATGTTTTAAAATTTTATTGCGAACAAAATTGTAAAAATGCTACAAAAAATAATTGTTTGTCGCTTACCAGTAAATATGAAGTTTAAAAAATTCTGATTAGTAAAAACACAATGATGTACACTTTTCTACTGGCACAAATTTACTGCAGTAATTTACGTGAATACGTAGGAAGTTTTATTGTGCATACAAAACGGGGAATCACCAATATGTATAACCAAGTGAACGGAGTTTAAAAATGATTGTAGAAATACGTACTCATCTGAAATATTCATTTTTACCATTTTATTTTGAATTCGTTATTTTAAAAATCGTGTAAAAGCGAAATCGTGTAAAAAAGTATCGTGTAAATCGGGGGACAGGTGTATTATAAATTTAATTTTTAAAATGTATTTTAAGATAAAATGAAGTGAAATGTTTTTATTAAAAAATATTAACAATAACAAATTAAATTTCAGTTTCGGATCTCTTACATTTTTTGTAAAAAATAATTCACAACGTCGCGGCTCAACACTGAAACGAAAATCATTTTAACATAGGAAGAATCTGTGAATTACCCAATTATGTACACGGCGAAACAGTGAATTCCACAGCGGCGTTATTGTGAATCGGCGTAAATTGAACCGGCGTAAATCGAGGGCTACCTGTACGTCCCGATTTACTTGAACGATTATACCTTTCTTTAAAATGATGGCGTGCTTCATATTATAATTTTAATGCACTTCTCAACACTACCGAATAACGCAAAGAAATGATTTGGCTGTTAATGCAAACATCCGGTTCAATTGTAAAATAAGCATCTTTTTATCTTAGACAACTTATCTTTTCAACAAATGAGTATTTATGTTTGATAAAAATGTACAAATGTATTTTCTTTCACTAACAATGAATTAGTACCAAATAGTCATTACACATAAAAACCTTAATTATTATAAACAAATACCCATTGTTATACTTAATAAATTTTTGTTTGCATGAATTGAAAATATATTTGTTTTCAAATAATACGCTATGTTGATCTCAAACAAAGTCGAAAGTAATAAGTAGTTTATTCCTAAAAAATAAATTGATTTTATAGAATTGGTATACCGTATTTTTTAATTGAAGAAGAAGATTCAAACAGATCGCGCCAAAAGATAGATCTATGATTGGCTGTTAGCAAAGTGCAGGGAACTGGCAGCCAATCATAGATCTACCTTTTGGCGCGATCTGTTTGAATCTTCTTCTAAAATTAAAAAATACGGTATAGTAGTTAATAAAGTGTACTTTTCGACAATTTAAATACTTAAACATAAATAAATCAGCTGCAAATACGCGTTTTTTACTATTAGACTGACTATTTCTTTCAGTGTAACGTTAATTTAGCGGTGCGTTTTTTCCATCGATTTTTAATTGCGAAAGCGCTCAAATAAATTCGAGCGAAAAATTTACATATCTAACGTAACAAAGTTAAAACCTCATTAGTTTGTCGCGCGATAAGATCTCATTAAGAACGAGAAGCACACTACATTGATTCTAAATGTTCATTTTCTTTCATAATGGAGTCCTCCGAGATAACGTTTAGAGACCGGGAAGTGCTTAAATGTCTTATTTTCAGTCAGAAATAAATTAAAATTCCTCTTTTTTCTTAATTGATCCCCTCGCGAATCGGGGAATCCGCGTTCACGGGCGAATAAATTCTGATTAGTCCGGTGCTGCGCGTAAATCAAATTTAAATTTTCGAGGCGTTATTCTTCTTTAATGCGTGCGAAAGGATTTTTCTTATGTGTAATTTATAGGTAAATTTACATACCTCAAGTTTAACACGGGTGCGGCGAAGAAAGTTCCTCTCTTTTAAGCCCCGCCGTCGGTGCATAAAGGGAGCCGGCGCGAGCCTTTTGTCATGATAACTCTCTCACAAATAAAATGTAAAAATATTCACGCCCGTAAAACCTTATTGACTTTAATGCAATTTATTTGGGCGTGATGAAATGTATGAAATATTTATGGTCTTAGGAAATTGGATGTTTCCACGGCGAAATAATTCATTTTAATGTCGGAATAAAGCGGGCCATCCTGATTCGATTTTTAACTACCGCGACAAGCCCCCGGATTCGCCCCATTTGCATTCATTTTTCTGCTCTGTGGAAATTACCATTAAGATCAGTTTTCCTATCGCCAGGACCAACTCAGTGCTCTAATGAGCAGAGATTGACTCCAAGATAAGAAGATAAGGGTCAACTTCATAGTCGTCATAGTTGGGAGTCACTGATTTTGACCAACTCAATAATTAATACTTCCTGTCTGATATGACCGTTATCTAGAATAAATAAATCGCGGTATCGCTTTGAAGTATAACAAAATAAAAATTTCTTCTGACTCTTTGTCGGAATATCAGGTTTCAAACCGCAGAGCCAAAAAAATTCACTGCATATATGTGAAAAAAGTTCCAAATGATGGCAATTATCAGTAATAATAATTTATTTTGACCTAATTTTTATTATAAATGTTATAAAAATAGTAATAAAAAGTAGTGAAGGATAAACTAAGGTGGTAGAATAAAATTTGAAATAAAACAACTGTTTCTACAAAAACATCTTATAAACTAGACACAAACAAAAAAGTCCTTAATTACTAAATATCTCACAAACGTATTGTTTTCTTGTCCTTGAAATACCGACACATTCCATATTATGTGCCCATGATTTACATTTTTGGCGTTTAATCTAAGGATCTCCAGTTCTGGATCTTTCTTGGATACTTCAGGTTTTTTTTTGCGTCCCACTGTGAAGCTTTTGGTAGTGGGAAAAAAATAGGCAACACTTCTTATCAAACATATTTTGGTCTCCACTGATATCCATCTCTTGATCTGCCGACTATGTCATTTTGCCCGTTTTGAAACGTTTGATCTCTGAATAAAATATTTTGGGTTAGGTTTTCTGACATGAGCGTGCTTAGGACATGTCCCATCATCATACATCTTACACCTACCTATAAGAGTTTGAAGAAAAATTGCAATTTTAATGTTGAAGCAAAAATAATTTCTTAATCACTATTTTATCTTTATGTCAGCGCCAAAATCATACAGTGATATGCAACGACACGAAATGTTTATACGTTGGTTAGAAGTGATATACAGTGGAATCCGCTTATAGCGAGGACGCACGGGAGTTTGAAATTAGCTCGTTATAAGAGGATTTCGTTAAAAACGGATTATTATGTAAAAACATTTTTTATTGAAAATATTATTTGTTGACATAAATTAGTAAAATGCGTGTACGTTACTGTTCTCTCATATATAAATTTAGGCGTACTTATTTACCGAAATAGGCTGTAATAGTCTGCTTCGTTAATTAAATTTTCCAAATTTGCCAAAAAATGAAAAAAATATTCCGCACCATTTAGAGTAGTTTCGGCTTCAAAAAAACTCTTCAATTTTGACAGGCACTTTCCAGCTTCCATAGGCGAAATCTTTTCTAGTAAAAGGGCCGGTTCATCACCATCAGATTTAGCAATTTCAGTTTGAGTTTGATTGTATTTTTGGTAACCATTCTCAACGATGCCATCCTCGGTTGGGATTTCACTAGTACATACAAAATTGTCAACCGTCACATACTCCTGAAAGTTGACTTTTTCAACCTGTAATGCGACACAAAGTTCACTTTGCCAATTTTCAGCTGGGCCAACTTCTCCTATAAATCCAGCATGTTTCAAACAATTTTTTATTGTGGTTTCGTAATACTTTTTCAAACTCGGTCTACAAATCGAATGGCGTCTAGAAGTGTTACCCGATCCTCTTTTTCCATTTCAATGCCATCTATCAAATGCAACACAAGCACTTTTCGAAAATGAAATTTAAGGAAGTTTATAATTCCTTGGTCCATAGGCTGCAGTATTGAAGTTGTGTTGGAAGGTAGAAATTCCAACTTGATATTTTTTTACGTTTAATTCACCGGAGGTTGACATTATAATTCTTCGGCAACCTAAATGAAACTGATTCTTTACTGCCTGAAGCCTGATTAATTGGAATCAGCACATTTCTAAGTAAACCATTATCAATATTAGTCGAAGGTATATATATTTAGATCTCGCTATATCAGGATTTTGTGATGTTTTATAATATATAATAAATTAATTAATTTTTTCTACTGATAATTGGGTTTAAGACCAGTTTTCACTGTTGGTCCTATCGTCAGGTCCAACACAGTGCTCAGAGGGCTCGCAGGCATTTTGGTTTGTATTTTTTTGTCTGATGTGTGCTATATTGGAGTTGTTTACATCATTTATAAGCGGCATCAATTTGAAGAGGCCACATTAAGGACCTTCCGAGTGGTTTTTTTAATGGGGAGGTGAAGAAGGAATGGAAAAAAATCCGCTTTGATTTTATTGCCTATTATAACTTGTTTGCAGGGGTAGTAAAACAAACATCTCGTCGTTCGTTCTCCTAACGAATCTAATATTAAGTCGGTTTACAAATTGATCAGTCCCAATCAACAAAGACGAATGCTCTCCGTTTAATTGGATTTCCCGTGTTTGCACAAATCTATACTCCATTAAAAAAGATGAACTTTCTCCCGTTTCACTTTCGCGCGCGCGAAAGAAGTCGGTCGTTAAAATTCATTGCACGCGCGGCGCCGTTATTTTCGCAAGATATACGGTTGCCAATTTACTAATTTTAATGTTTTGATTCCACCTGGGAGGATTTATTGACTGGCGACCTCAACAGGTCATAAAATGCGCCGGGTTGATACGTGGCGCGCAGTCTTATTCAGATTTCTGAAAGAATAGTGACCAATAAAGACCCGCAATCTGCACGCCTTGTAATCTCGAAGCAGTGAATACCCAACACCGATATCGAATCGCGACGTCAATTAATCAATTCCCCAGAGCTGCAAAGTCCGGGCATTGTTCTTATCTCCATCCCACTTCGCAATAGTACCGAAAAAGGGGTCCGCTTTAAAGTTTCTCATCGGAAAGAAACGCTTTTGATACATCAGAAGGCCTCGCTTTTTCTCTTTTTTTTGATTAAATTACGAGACCACCGAGGGCTAAAAGGAGTGATCTCGTTTTAAGTTCCGACACAAAGGAAATTCGAACACGCTGTTGCTTGAGACATTTTTTTTTGGTAACATTTGCATAGATAGCGATAATAATCGTCGCTGGTAACGACCAAAAAGCCTCATATCTTTGTGGAGATCTCGACGCATCTACGGCGGCGAGGACGATTATCCGTAATTAACCGTTTTAACGGCATTAAAAAACGCTTAACGAAACGGTTCCAGATTTAAAAATCAATCAGCAATAAATTTCAGGAACAAAAAGCCCCGTCTGCGATTCGTGCGGTGGCTGCATTGCTAAGATAAGGAATTCCATCATTGCGCGAAATGTAATACAATTTTCGCGCTGCTTGACTTTTGAACGCTTAATCGCGGTAATGGGTCTGCAAGACCGACATCATTTCATGCACGAGATTTCGATCAAATTGAAAAATGTTTGATAAAAAAGTTTTCCTTGAGCAGAAAGTACAGTAAAACCTACTGTTTTTGTATTGTTTACCAGGAAAACCCAGTCTTAGCATTGTGTTGGACCTTGTCCAAGTGATAATTATGACCACTTGGAAACTTTCAGTTTCATCCACCTTTGCAATACACAATATTAGTTGAAGATGTGTTGAACCTTTGTTCTAGTCTTAATTATGACCATTCATTTTGCAATAAACAATATTAATTGAAGGGATCAGTAAATAGACCATGCGCCATAATTAAGGTTAGTCCTATTAAAAAATCAATCCCCTGCGATCTAAGTACTGTGTTGGACCTTTGTTTCAACGATAATTATGACGATCACTTTTCCATAACTCAATATTAATTGAAGAGGTTAGTAAATACCGCGAACCATAATTAAAAGTCAGTACTATTAAGAAATTAATTCCCTGCGATTTAAGTACTCTCTTGGACCTCTGTTTCAACGATAATTATGACGATCACTTTTCAATAACACAATATTAATTGAAGAGATCAGTAAATAGACCGCGAGCCATAATTAAAGGTCATTCCTATTAAGAAATTAATCCCCTACGATCTAAGTACTCTGTTGTACCTTTGTTCTAATCTTAATTATGACCATCACTTTTCCATAACACAATATTAATTGAAGAGGTCAGTAAATAGACCGCCAGCCATAATTAAAGGTCACTCTTATTAAGAAATCAATCCCCTGCGATCTAAGTACTCTGTTGTACCTTTGTTCTAATCTTAATTATGACCATCACTTTTCCATAACGCAATATTAATTGAAGAGGTCAGTAAATAGACCGCCAGCCATAATTAAAGGTCACTCTTATTAAGAAATCAATCCCCTGCGATCTAAGTACTGTGTTGGACCTTTGTTTCCACGATAATTATGACGATCACTTTTCCATAACACAATATTAATTGTAGAGGTCAGCAAATAGACCGTTAGCCGTAATTAAAGGTCAGTCCTATTTAGAAATTAATGCCCTGCAATATAAGTACTCTGCTGGACCTTTGTTTCAACGATAATTTTGACGATCACTTTTCCATAACTAAATATTAATTGAAGAGGTTAGTAAATACCGCGAACCATAATTAAAAGTCAGTACTATTAAGAAATTAATTCCCTGCGATTTAAGTACTCTCTTGGACCTCTGTTTCAACGATAATTATGACGATCACTTTTCAATAACACAATATTAATTGAAGAGATCAGTAAATAGACCGCGAGCCATAATTAAAGGTCACTCCTATTAAGAAATTAATCCCCTACGATCTAAGTACTCTGTTGTACCTTTGTTCTAATCTTAATTATGACCATCACTTTTCCATAACGCAATATTAATTGAAGAGGTCAGTAAATAGACCGCCAGCCATAATTAAAGGTCACTCTTCGATCTAAGTACTCTGTTGTACCTTTGTTTCCACGATAATTATGACGATCACTTTTCCATAACACAATATTAATTGAAGAGGTCAGCAAATAGACCGTTAGCCGTAATTAAAGGTCAGTCCTATTTAGAAATTAATGCCCTGCAATATAAGTACTCTGCTGGACCTTTGTTTCAACGATAATTTTGACGATCACTTTTCCATAACTCAATATTAATTGAAGAGGTTAGTAAATACCGCGAACCATAATTAAAAGTCAGTACTATTAAGAAATTAATTCCCTGCGATTTAAGTACTCTCTTGGACCTCTGTTTCAACGATAATTATGACGATCACTTTTCAATAACACAATATTAATTGAAGAGATCAGTAAATAGACCGCGAGCCATAATTAAAGGTCACTCCTATTAAGAAATTAATCCCCTACGATCTAAGTACTCTGTTGTACCTTTGTTCTAATCTTAATTATGACCATCACTTTTCCATAACGCAATATTAATTGAAGAGGTCAGTAAATAGACCGCCAGCCATAATTAAAGGTCACTCTTCGATCTAAGTACTCTGTTGTACCTTTGTTTCCACGATAATTATGACGATCACTTTTCCATAACACAATATTAATTGAAGAGGTCAGCAAATAGACCGTTAGCCGTAATTAAAGGTCAGTCCTATTTAGAAATTAATGCCCTGCAATATAAGTACTCTGCTGGACCTTTGTTTCAACGATAATTTTGACGATCACTTTTCCATAACTAAATATTAATTGAAGAGGTTAGTAAATACCGCGAACCATAATTAAAAGTCAGTACTATTAAGAAATTAATTCCCTGCGATTTAAGTACTCTCTTGGACCTCTGTTTCAACGATAATTATGACGATCACTTTTCAATAACACAATATTAATTGAAGAGATCAGTAAATAGACCGCGAGCCATAATTAAAGGTCACTCCTATTAAGAAATTAATCCCCTACGATCTAAGTACTCTGTTGTACCTTTGTTCTAATCTTAATTATGACCATCACTTTTCCATAACGCAATATTAATTGAAGAGGTCAGTAAATAGACCGCCAGCCATAATTAAAGGTCACTCTTCGATCTAAGTACTCTGTTGTACCTTTGTTTCCACGATAATTATGACGATCACTTTTCCATAACACAATATTAATTGAAGAGGTCAGCAAATAGACCGTTAGCCGTAATTAAAGGTCAGTCCTATTTAGAAATTAATGCCCTGCAATATAAGTACTCTGCTGGACCTTTGTTTCAACGATAATTTTGACGATCACTTTTCCATAACTCAATATTAATTGAAGAGGTTAGTAAATACCGCGAACCATAATTAAAAGTCAGTACTATTAAGAAATTAATTCCCTGCGATTTAAGTACTCTCTTGGACCTCTGTTTCAACGATAATTATGACGATCACTTTTCAATAACACAATATTAACTGAAGAGATCAATAAATAGACCGCGAGCCATAATTAAAGGTCACTCCTATTAAGAAATTAATCCCCTACGATCTAAGTACTCTGTTGTACCTTTGTTCTAATCTTAATTATGACCATCACTTTTCCATAACACAATATTAATTACAGAGGTAAGTAAATAGACCGCGAGCCATAATTAAAGGTCAGTCCTATTAAGAAATGAGTTCCCTGCGATATAAGTACTCTGCTGGACCTTTGTTTCAACGATAATTACGACGATCACTTTTCCATAACATAATATTAATTGAAGAGGCCAGCAAATAGACCGCCAGCCATAATTAAGGGTCAGTCCTATTAAGAAATCAATCCCCTGCGATCTAAGTACTGCGTTAGACCTTTGTTTCAACGATAATTATGACGATCACTTTTCCATAACACAATATTAATTTAAGAGGTTAGTAAATAGACCGCGAGTCATAATTAAGGGTCATTCCTATTAAGAAATCAATCCCCTGCGATCTAAGTACAGCGTTAGACCTTTGTTTCAACGATAATTATGACGATCACTTTTCCATAACATAATATTAATTGAAGAGGCCAGCAAATAGACCGCGAGTCATAATTAAGGGTCAGTCCTATTAAGAAATCAATCCCCTGCGATCTAAGTACTGCGTTGGACCTTTGTTTCAACGATAATTATGACGATCACCTTTCCATAACACAATATTAATTGAAGAGGTCAGCAAATAAACCGTTAGCCATAATTAAAGTTCAGTCCTATTAACAAATTAATCCCCTGCGATCTAAGTACTGTGTTGGACCGTTGTTTCAACAATAATTACGACAATCACTTTTCCGTAACACAATATTAATTAAAGAGGCCATCAAATAGACCGCCAGCCATAATTAAAGGTCAGTCCTATTAAGATATTAATCCCCTGCGATATAAGTACTCTGCTGGACCTTTGTTTCATCGACAATTACGACGATCACTTTTCCATAACTAAATATTAATTGTAGAGGTTAGTAAATAGACTGCAAGCCATAATTAAAGGTCAGTTATTAAGAAATTAATCCCCTGCGATCTAAGTACTGTGTCGGACCTTTGTTTCAGCGACAATTATGACCATTTGGAAACATCTCATATTTTTTCACTTTTGCAATGCACAACATTAATAGACCGCATAACTGGGGCTGGTTTTTGGGGGATCTTTTTGAGTGATTAAGTCGGCGAGTTTATCGCAACGACCTTTGAAAGTTGCAGCGAATTTTCGGGCGGGCGCGATTTATGCGGGCGAGTTTATCATAAAAACGAGTTACATAATGCGGCGTATCCTTGGTATGGTCCATTTCCTGGAGCTTAGCCGGTCGAAGTTGCGGCAATATTCCGATTATGAAGACTTAGGCGCACATATAAATCCGCACAAATAGGGGGATTTTCATTGTGGACCGCGCGGTGTATCCGCGTACGTACACCGAGATCGTTCCGATTGAATGTAAATCTGTTTTATGTCGCTTTTGTGCGAAATAACGAGAAAGCATTCCGATATAAATAATAACGTTTGAGGGATTTGAGCGCCGATTTTTCGACGCGAATCAAACATTAAAGCGAGGCGCTATTAAAAGCAAGCCGCAGTTGTACTGTTGCAACATTTTCTTAACTTGCTTTCGTTAGCGGTAATAACATAAGTTTTCCGGAGTTGTCTCGTTTTGTTCCACGTTGTTTTTTCGGGTTGGTTATCTGATGTTGGGGATAAAGAGGAAGCGTTATTAAGTGTGGTAAATGTGGGAAAAATAATTTTTCATACAATATTCAGCGCCTTTCTACGAGCGACCTGGGATTCGCTCGGCAGATATCAAAGATAGAAAATTTTTAAATTACGTTTTTAACGCTGTTTTTATCTTTTATTTTCTTATTATATTGTCCGGGGAGTTGTTTTTCTGATTATAAACGTTTGTATTTTTCATTTTTTCCAGTCGTCTTGCTTTATCTTTACTGCCCTTCTGTTTCGCTCCCCGAATCGGAATTTATTAAATTGAATTTCCGGTTACAAGGAAAAATCGTCCCTTCCCGCGCCAATTAGCATCCGATCTTAATTACCATTAGTCTACTTCTAGTTTCCTGAAATTGCCATCAAGTCCCAACATCTCACTGTCTAATGGCTTTCCAGGCCGTAAATTTTCATTAACCTCGGCAGGTCGCACTTTTTGAACTCTGCCAATCGCGAGAATTCTTCCGCAGTAACATCTTGTGAAATAAAACGCAACTTGAGTTATTTTAATAACGGTTTGAGCTGATAAATTTTTTTAAAAGTTTTCATCGATTCATACATTCAGAAAAAAAAATCTTATAGGTAAGAAAATTCGGATTTAAATTTAAAATGATCAAATTTAAGAGTGGGTCATGCTTGATTTCAAGAATGTTTATTCTATTTGTCAAATTTAAGAACGGGACATTCTCAATTTCAAGAACGTTGATTATTTGTGACAAATTCAAGAAAGGATCGCTCTAATTTTAAGAACTTTTATAAGTTTTACATTTAAGAATAGGTCATGTTGATTTCAAGAACTTTTATTTAATTACTTAAGAATGTCCTTAATTAATGTGTTTTTATATTTAAGAATTGAAGAATTATATTAAATAAGCACTTGTAAATACAATCATTTATTTTTTAATTTTTATGAATTGTAGAGTGGAATGCTTGAATTGAAGGAATTTTGGAATATAAAGTTATTTCTCATACATATTTTTATTAGTAGGTGAAAATTTAACATCACATCACATCCTGTTTAAAAATACATTTTCAGTTTAAGAACCACATTATCATTTGGTAACATTTGGTATGTATATGAAATGGAAGTTCGTCGAAGTTATTAGCCTTTTCAATGAATTTTGGCCGCCACACAAATAAATTGTTTTTCTCTCAAGAAATAATTGGCCAAAATCTACATCAATCTAAAAACAAAGAAACAAAATGCTTACATTGTACCATGGATATATTATTATATAAAATTACCAATATAGACCAGTGTAAATGCTTCAATAACAACCATTCCACTTTATGAAGATTGCATTTCAGCAAATCCGCGTACTTCAGTCACGCTTGTGTTTTGTTAAATTTTTACAAAGATCTCTACATCTGCTAAAAAGTAAAATTTGTTGTAAGATAGATAAATAACACTAAATGTATGAAAGAAAATCAAAATTATTTTTTTACCTTCGTTTTTACTATTAATTGTTATAGAAGCAACTGGTTTGCATGTCCCTATCTTTTTATCTCTTCTTACTTTTCGTTCCGAAGGAAATAAACTAAAAAACAATTTGTTTAATAGCTGTTACATTGAAAAAACTTGTAGAACTTTTACAAAATTCATTCGGTAAGCTAAAAGTGTGGGAAAAATTATAATTACAACAAATTTACTTACATGCGAATTTATCACACACAGAATCAGAAAATCCCCATAATTTCAGTACCATTTTTAGAAATGGTCTTTGAAGCTGATCATTTTGTTGATCGACATTTATTAATATTGCATTGAATTAAGATTTTCATTTCGGCACATTAAACCACTTGTAATATTTCCCATTTCTTCACAATTAAACATTCACTAATTATGTAAGTTACTAAAAATTCGCTTTCCAATAAAAATACAGAAAATGCACACCGTAATATGTATTTTCTTACTGCAAGTCGAGTTTGGCGTAACGTTTTTCAACTAAATTTGTAAGAAATTCTAAAGTAATTTATCTATTGTCAGTAAACAGTCCCTTGCAGAAGGTCATAAAGCAATTTACAACATTCCGTACAATTGTACCCGCCCACCTAAACCCAGCGCAAGGCTTCTAAATAATTGTATTATAGAACCCTTGGGCCTAAAGTTCATCTCGAATAAAACCTTCAGTGAGGTCACCACAAATTGAGATTCCCCGTTCTAAATCCAAGACGGTGGTTTGCCAGATTTAATATTGTTCGTTCTAATAACAAGCAGAATCGTGCTAAATACAAGACTTTTAAAAAAGTTCTCTAAATTGACCACTCCTCCAAAAGACCATTTTTTAAGGGAGTTTCACTGTATTTCCCTTCTGAAACGTTTTATCTCGATGTCTGGAATCAAGAAAGAATTGTCGGAAAAAAATGCGAGGCGAAGAAAGAGCGGAAAAACTGTTCCTGCGTGGCTTCCTATTTTGATTGATTCTTTTTTACTGTTTCGAGTTTTTATTCGAATATTTATTTCCGATCGTAAAAGCCGACCAAGTTTCTCAATATGTTTCAAAATTCACCCTCGAAACAATTCCTGTAAATAAAAACACCAGCGAAGTGTCTAGACCGACCTTAACTTCCAGCCGTTCTGGGACTGCAAAGAATTCAAATCAACTTCGAGGAATAAGATGATTAATGGGCGAAAAAAATCCTCCAGGCAAATTATTACATTATCAAGTTTTTGAAGTTTAAAAAAACGAATTCCGACCAAACCAAAAGGTCAAGGCTTTCCAAAATTTGCACATAGCTCGCCATTTAACCCTAAACCGGTCGCGTTGGTTGACTTTGTCAACCATCCGAGTATTTAGGTGGTATTGTTTGATTAGATAAAGTCTTGGGGTACTGCCGCCTTCAGTATCTTATTTTTAGTTCCTTACTGTCCAGTGAGCATTGTATCCGAGACAGTAAACTCAATAAGTGTGTTAATAGTAATATAAAAGGAGTTAGAAACAGGCTGGTTGAAAAGTCAACCACGCGCCCAGAATTTTTTTTTCTATTTCATTATTGTTTAATACATTTTGATAGCTTCTTACTTAGTGCTCATCATTTGTTTCCAAAGCTAGTGTTATTTTTTTTACACAAAACTAAATGGTGTTTTATTTTTGTTTTGTTTAATTTTTCTTATGTAAGCGTATACTTGTGATATATTGTTGTATTCGGAATAAAAATCTCTAGCAGAATTAGTAAAGAAATGCATATATTCCAATTAGAAAAAAAATGTTGTGACGGTATAGCCTTAATGCCCTTAGGGTAATATGTGTTTTTGTTATGCTATTTTGTAGTCTACTCTCAACCATTTAACTTGGTATATAGATAACTGAAATTTTCCGATAAATAAGGGAGCTATGGACTCGTCTTGTTTTTTGGAGACACTCTATATAAATACCTTGATAGCGTTTAATATTTCTGATGCAAAACTTGTCCCAAAATCTTTTAATACTCTAAATATAACAAAAAAATTGAATGAACAGTTTGTTGTTTGATTAAAAGCCAGAAATTCAAATAAAAAGTTGTGGTTGACAAAGTCAACCACGCGACCGGATACGTTCCTCAATAGGGAATATACGTGAAATTTAAATTTGGTTCAAATATTTTTATTCCGAATCTTTATTGGCCGGACATTTGAACTAAACTATTATTTTAGTAATTAATATCTTTTTAATTACTTAAAAGTAATAAATAAAACTGCAAATTAATTCAAATTTCTAAAACGCAACACCATTGGCTAAACGAAACGTGACGTCACATACTATGTCAACAAGTCGTACTGCGTACTGTTTACATTTGTATGGCATTGCAGGCTTTTGATTAGTGTGTTGTGAATTCATTTATTCTTTAAGTGTAATTTTAGCATCCTAGTGATATTATAAATCATTTAAGACAAGGACTGAAAGTGGTTTTGTAAAAGCACAATCGGATAATCTGCCGAGAATAGATCCATTCATGATGTCGTCTTATTTTCTTTCAAATCCAAATTTACGTCCGCTGAAGTAAAAGGAGTGAAAGCTGCAAGGTAATTAATTAATAACTCATAATTTTTCTGTAACAACATTATGTACGTTATTTAAGAAATAAATACAATAGTAAATATGATGAGCAGTAAACATAACCTATAATTTTTTATTATTGTTAAACGAAGCAGCATACATATACTGTACTCCTCTATCTAGGTACGGAAATACCTAATTACATTACATTTCTAAATGAGCATTCATTTTCTTTATTATGTACCATTTAGATGCATTGTAATAATGGCCTTTAGGGAGCTTAAGCTCTAAGGTCAAAAAATTTACTAAGTAAATAAATAAATAAATACGTCATACTTACATTAAAGTGATCTCCACAACAATGTAAACAAGTTGTTGCAGATACTTCATCTCTTCTGGTAACCTCACACCATTTCTTACGTATTTTTGCACCCATCGGGAGTTGAAAAAACACTTTATCAGGTGCACTTCTGATAGTGTTTTTGCATAAAGGCACAATGCAATACTTATAAACTGGCTTTTGAGCTTTTTTCATGGTGAAATAAGTTAAGAACGAAAACACCTGCAGTAAACAGTGGGCTGGACTGTTGTTGACATAGTATGTGACGTCATCAACACAGCGCGCGAAAATGGCGGCGTTTAAACACCTCAAAATTATTCGCTATTTTAAACATTTTTTTAAACTTGATTACAGCATTTTTAAACAGTATTTATATTTTTGATGCGACCCTATTTGATGCGACCGGTCTAGGGTTAAAACACCTTGCCGTCTCAATTGGCGAGATTTAAATCCCCTAATAAGTTTATTCATTTACCTCTTTCATTTTACCCCTTTCGCAGCGAAATTACCATTGTGATATACAGACAGGCGAAATTTACTTTCTGATTATTTAATTTGTAAAGTTTGGGCGGATTTGCACGGTCTCCATTCACCGCGCCGCCGGCGTTTGTCGCTAAAGTTTCATTTCCCTGTTTCCTTTCGCGTCGATTGTGAGTTACGGTCCAAACGAAAATCATAACAAGACTACGAGGGATTGAGCGTCTCAATCCCCTTTGAATGTACGCATTGACAGGCTCGTGCCTTCCAGTTGACTTATTAAACTTGGGCGCCGTAACAAACGATTCTTTTTCCTGGGGCAATTTTTTCGAACTGTAACTTTTCCGCATATAATCCTGATGAAAGTTATAAGGCGATGATAAGTCGGAATACACGGAGGGGCCATAAATAGCGCCGGTAAGTGGGAAATATGACAGATGGTCGGATTGGTCCAATCGCAGTATCTAATGTAACTTATAGCCTGTTGCATTATAAAGGAAAAAAGGAGGAACACTTCCTTCTGAATACAAAGCGTTAAGAGGAGTTGGTACTAAAGTGTCCTTGAAATTTCTAGTACGACACTATAACTGTCAACGTGAGAGGGTGCAATGATCGCCAATAAACTGAAACATTTGCAAGGGAGCGGACTCTGAAAGTACAATAGGTACCTACCTGCTACCCCGAAATTGTTTTGAAGAAATAAATCTCTCGCAACCAAATGGAACTTTTAGTAAAGCGATCATATAAATTCAGAAATTGTCATGTTGCAACAATATCATTTTTAATTACAATAACCGTTTCCCTACTTAAAAACTGGCCCAAATTTCAAGTTTCAAGTACCCATTGAAAAAAAAAACAATATTTAAAAAATGCTTCATTTATTATCATAACTATTAAGTTTTGAAGAAAATACAAGAAATAATGTCATTAATTTTAACCAGTGATAGAGAACCTGTCAAATCCAAGAACTTTTTTAAATAACTTTTTGGTGTAACCGTTTTGATTAACAAGTTAAATTTGTTGACAGATTTGACTCTTATTTCGTTACCCGCCTATGGATAATAATGCTGAATGTTAAACACCGATAAGCGTAGAACAAAAAACCAATGCAAGAAAACATTCCCTGCTTTTTAGTTCTTTCGACGCAGCAACTCATTAATTTGACCGTTCCTGTTATTGTAAAGTTCTGGAATGCAAATTGAAAAATGCTATGGTAATACATAAATGAAATAATTTGAGTCCTTGTCAAAGTTCTACTACCAAAAATGGTATGTTCAAAATAATTGTTACAAGCATTTACAAGTCACAATAACAAAGACTAGATGTGCGGCGGGTGGTTTAAATAAGTGAGTAATAAAATTATTTATTATAAAACGCACATACCTTGAGTATCCAATGAAAGATAATTTTTATGCAGTCAGCAAAAACTAATATTAACGATCACCATCAGTGATTTATCAAATCAAGGCGGCTCGTCAATTTCAGTGAGGGTAAAATGCCAAAACAAAATTGCGATTTCGAAAAAATTGTACATAGAAAAAATGTTTGTTTTGAGGAGTTCTACTGAGGGTTAAGATTAATGACATTATTTCCGGGACACGTTGTATACACCGTATTTCTTGTTATAGTCATTGCGTCATCATTAATTGTTTTAAATAGCAATCTATATTTTTTTTTCATGACACTACAAAAATGTTAGGCCCTTACATAAGAAATAAGTTGGAAAAGAAATTTTTGAAAAGTGCGCCCAAAAAATAAAGCAATAATTCTATAAATCTTAAATTATTGAGTTCTTGAAAAATCCAAAGCTAAGATATTTTTTTAATTCAATTTCCTACATAACATTTTGATATACAGGGTGTTTCGTATCAACGTAATGACTTTTTATCGGTTACTTTCATTAGAGACCTGCATTTTTTTGTCACGTTTTTTAATTTTTCTCAAAATGACGGTGTAATAATTTTAGCCCCTTACGTACAATTCTTTTTTCATCACTGATAAAGAAATTATTGCAAGTATGGGCCTAAAACGTTTGTACTGTCATTTTGACATATTAAAAGACCTATCGAAATAACGACGAAAAAATAGTTGCTATTTAAAAAATCGACAATGACGTCATTACTTTGATAAAGAACAATCTAGATTTTGAGCAAAATTTAACAGTTACAGATTTACCGAATTGTTACGTTACTTTTGCCGCTTATTGTTTGTTGCATTTAAATACTTAGAGAACTATAAGTTTTATCAGCTTATTACTTGAATGGCGCGGGACCCTAATAGAGCTTAACTTCTCTCAAACTGCGCATGCACGAACGCAGACAGAGTAACCTGTCATAAACTAACTTTGTAGGTGTTTCAAATTCTTGCTATTCAATACTAATAGTGGTTGTAAATTATCGGTTCGAAATTTTCTCGCAATGCAAAATAATTCTGCGGCTACTCTGCAGTTATCAACTAGAATCTTTACACCCGGTTTTCAAAAACGTTTTTAGAAATAAAGTAAAATTAAAATGGCCGGCGAAAGAAATTATTTTTCAAACTCTGAAATATTTAACAGAAATCGCATTGACAATGCTTCAATATAATTTTTTTTTAACTTTTATAATCAAAAACTGAAATTTCGATTGCAAATTAGTCTCTCTTTCAAATGATGCAACTTAAATGCAAATATCTCGTTTATAGCAGCTGCACTGTGCATTGAAAATCCCATAAGAACATTCCGTCCGTAGCTACTCCTCTTAATAACGAAGAAGCGTTTTTCGTTCTGCGAAGTTGTAAGCCCTAAAATAACACCCCGAACTTGCTACATCCCGTCCCTTAGGGGCATTTTCAAACTGTGAGTTATGGGGCGGTTTTTGAAAATCCGCGATTGTTTGGGTAATCTTATGTTCTATTGTATCTGTTATCACCTACCAGCAGAGCCTCTCGATTGTTCCTCGCGAAATTTACCATACCGGCTAATTAATCCTCTCCATCCCCCTCGATATGCGCCCTATTTGCCTCTTTGTTCCCCAAGTTACGTTATGATGAGTTAAGGCTGCTTGCTAACATACCAACTAACTTTGGATATCTATTAGTAATCCCCATTCCACTTTGAATTGTATTGATCAATAATAGGGGATCAAAATCACGGCTTTGGGTAGTTCTCTCGCTTTCTAATCCCTCAATTCCAGTGCATTAGAAGGAATACTTGTTCTTGAACGTGGAGGTTAATTAACAAATTACAAGCATTGCATTGAATAAATAAGATTGCATCGTACAGCTGTTGCTACACTTCTGGCACTTTATGTAAACAATAGCTGAACAATCGATACCTCTAAGGCACATTCAATTCAGTAATTAACATCTGCTTGAAATTACACCAAAATTGAAGGGATTTAAAAAATTTAAGGTAAAATGGGTTGCCTACCTCACCAGGAATATTTAAGGTCCGGGAATTGCAAAGTAATGCACAATTCTTCCGCTCAGGGGGCACCAACTTTGCCCCTTAAAATAAAAAATGTTTAGGCAACCAAAGAGGTGTCATAACTAATAAGGTTTGAAACTTAAGTATTGAACAGAGAAAGAACAAAAAATAAGAGTTGCGCGTTTTTCATACGCTCGTAACTTGATAAATATTATTTATATTATGGTCTGCGGCGATAACGACGGTAAACTCAGTCGGAAAAAAATTAGTCTATAATTTTTTGCTAAGTCTTTGCCAATTTTGTGTTTTCATAGATGTACCTGCTATAATTAATCCCGTAACAGGCTGCAAACACATTTTCAATTAGACAAAGAGTAATCTTTATCCCCATTTTTATACGCTCATAATTTGAAAAATATTATTTATATTATTTTTGACAAAGGAAATAAGGTAAATAATTTTTTAATTATTTATGTTATTGTCTGCGGCGATAACGGCGGTAAAATCAGTCAATGCGATTGCTGTATTATTTACTGGTTTTTTTTTTGTAATTTTTTGTGAATAGATGCTTCAAACAATTTTTCCTACGATGCTATTCGAAACTAATGTATATTGTACAATTTAGTAGGCTCGAAAATGTTTCATATCCTTACGCGTGCGAACATGGATATTTTGCATTATCAAGTGTGTATTTTTATAAATTTTTAGAGTTTTATATCCTTACGTGTGCGAATATGGTAATATCCTAACAATTTGCACTATATCAAGTGTGCATTTTAATACAAATTATTCTATCCATGCCGTCAATCAAAAAGGTACAGATTTGACAGTACATCTGTGAGTAAAAGGACGAACTATTTGACTAAAATCTTATGGGAAAACAACTTTTCCCCGAAAATGTAAAATTTAGACATTTATCCAATTTGGTTTACGGAAACTATTTCTTAGGTGCTAAAGGAACATTTTTATGTAATTTGTTGACGATGTTGTGTTCGGAAAGCAATAAAAAACGCGATCAAATAATACTGTATTTCGTACCACAACTTTTAGATTTTTTTTCAAAGATATTCACCATGTTATCATAAAAAGAAACATGTCATATTATACTACTATATGTTTAGTATAAGTACCCCGAAGGAATTTCTAGAATACAACTTACTTCTTGAGCTGAACTGAGTTTAGTGGCACACTAAATTTTCAAAAAAATATTGTCAATTTTTTTCTTCTTAAGTTATCAACTTTCTCGCAATAAAAAAAATATTTTCTTACAAGGCAATATATTCTCTATAAATGTAAAGTGCATTGCAAAATATTTCGGAACTCTAAAGATTTCAGTAAAAAACCCTTACTACTACATTTTTGCGAGAATTGCACTTTTGGAGGTTTATTTTTGAAAACTAGACACTTCTTCGCCAAAGCAAATATATCATTAGATGCGGTAACATTATGTTTACAATTGTTGATTCGCAAATTATATATTGATAAGCACTTTCTAAGCGATACTGAGTTTCTTAAAACTCTGCATTTTTTGAGGTTGGGTTCCCCAGCCTTAATCCATTTATTATGGAAAACAGAATTACAAAAAGTTGCACAATAGATAATAAAATCCTAATCCCTTTTTTTTAAACTAAAACCAGTTCCACTGAATGCCTGAAATTCAGCGTTTTCTTCATCCTTATTGGCATTGTCCGGTTTTGAAATAAATCGAATAAATTTGAGGGTTCCAATTTCGTAATCATAATCCGGAATTCCCCTCACATAACTGGCCTTAGGTGTGACATATTCGTGAGAACTGGAGTCCTTGCGTCTCTTTCCGTCCAACCGGTTTCCCATTCCGGCGAAAGCCACAAATCCAGACGGTTCAGGCATTAAATTCGCCGGATCGATTGCCATGTCTTCTTCGGAATGCTTCACCATCTGGGGCTCTTTATATCCAACAGGAGGTGCGAATTCGACCTAAAAAACCGAAATTAAAACAAAATGATGAGATAATGGAAAAACTTGCATTCATATCGCATTCGATTATGCTGATGGCGTTGCCCGGTTTGGTTTCTAGGACCCTCAATTCGTAAACCCTCTGATTGTATTTTACAGCGATCACGTCTCCTGATGTCAAGCAAGCGAATGTTCGCAAGCAATTTTCTAGGACTGCTTTGGGGTTGGTTATGTCCAAAAATTCTGATGATAAAGGTTGAAATTTGGCGAATGTTCCAACCGGCAGTGAGATACTTTCCACTTGGATCAAATCACCTTCCTCCAGGAACAAATTGTGCATCATCTACAAAATTAATTTTTCTTATAGGCCAAGCAATTAAGCATTTTTTCAAAACATAAATACTACGCGGAAACCGACTGTGCGATTATGTCAAAGACAGTTAGTAGATGAATTCTGCATAATTTCCAACTCCAGAATTTTTAATTTGTTATAAACAATTTTCAACAAAAATCGCGTTTTTTTTAGTTTTTTGCTTGTAACATGGAAACTAATAAAGCAATCTTAATAGACAAATTGTAGAGAATTAAATTACGAAGAGAATGAGAGGTCGAATAACCCGATCAGATAATTAGAACCCGGAAACTTCACTATTTTCTTAAAAAATTCACAATTCCACCATTTTTTAATTTTAAGAACTGAAACTTTGCACAAAGGTACCTATTTATATGTACTTCTTGACTTCTTGAGTTGGAAATTATGCAGAATGCATCTACTAACTGTCTTTGACATAATCGCACAGTCGGTTTCCAGGTAGTATTTATGTTGCTCTGTTGCTTGGCCTATTACTGAAATCAATGTAAGGACACTAACCCAAAGTGGCAAGTACACTTTCCCTTCATCAGCCACAAACTCCAACACACCGCAGTGCGTAATACAATTTGTGTTTTTATTTGTGATCTTAAATAACATTGGATAATTTATATTCAACCTAGTCAACTGTTCCAGCGCTGATGGAGGCATGATAACTAAAACAAATCAATTAACATCGATTTAACTAAGACAAAGTTTACTTTTTCCGCCGCTTTCTACGTCTTGTCTTTCATTTCCCGGCAACATAGCCACGGAAAAACATCGATAAGTCGTGTTGAAGGGTCTCGGAATCTCCGGAAACATATTGAATCCAAACTGGAACTAAAAAACCAATTAATAACAAAAGTTAAATACAAATTCAAATAAACACTGAAATTTGTAGTAATAAACATAACCAAAATTCCGAAAATGTCAGACTCGATTCTAAAATTAAGATTTAAACCAAACTACTAAAAAAAAAAACAATTAATAGCAGAACTTTAGAGTTAAATACAAACCATTTTTGAGCAATTCAAAAATTAAACACTGAAATTGGTGGTGATTTGACAGTTCTCAATAAACATAACCTAAATTCCGCAAATGTCAGCCTCAATTCTAAAATTAATAATTTAAACCAAACTGTCACTAAAGAAACCAATTAATAACAGAATTTTAAAGTGAAATACAGGCCATTTTGAGCAATTTAACGATTAATAAACACTGAAATTTGTGGTGATTTTACAGTCTTCCAAAAACATAACCTAAAAATTCCGCAAATGTCGAACTCGATTCTAAAATTAAGAATTTAAATTTAGACTCGTTTCTAGAAATGTGAAGTTGCTGGAACGTTCCTTAAAACAATACGCGTGTTCCGATTAAAACGTGTTATAACCTAAAAAATGGGGACAGGTGAATCAGAACAGTCTCGACAACTCAAGGAAAGGGGCAACGAGGCCTACAAAACCGGTAATTGGGACGAAGCAGTCGAGTACTACTCGAAAGCGATCAATCTAGCCGAACAAAATGGGCCTTTTTTAGCAATTTATTTAAAAAATCGTGCGGCCGCCTACCTAAAATTGGAGAAGTTCCAGGAGGCCTGCGATGACTGCGACAAATCTCTGGGAATCACCTGCGGCGATCCCAAAGCTTTGTTTCGAAGATCCCAAGCGCTGGAGAAGTTAGACAGGTACGAAGAGGCGTATCGAGACGCAAGGGAAGTCTTAAATTTAGATCCTTCCAACAAAACAATTCAGCCGGTGTTGGAAAACTTGTATAAAATTGTGCAGGAACGTAGCAGGCAAAACGCGCAAATTTCCACAAAGGTGGACAGCATGACGAAAATTGCGTTCGACCCAACGGCCGAAGCAGACAAGCGCGAGACTGCAATCAACAATTTGATGGTCCTCGCGAGGCAGAGCGCCGGCGCTACGGTCATCCTACAGACTGGAATCGTCCAGAAGTTAAAAACCTTGTTAAAAGTCGAGAAGAATCGAGAAATCTACATAACATCAGTCAGAATCGTTGGAGAACTGTGCAAACATTCGCCGGACAAGACAAAACTGGTCGTGAAAGAAGTCGGAATACCTTGGTTTTTGGAAATTTTGGACTCGAACTGCGAGAAGCAGATCAACGCGGCCCAATGTTGCATGCAGATGATTTTGAACTCATTTTCCGGCATGGACAACAAGCCCGGTTCCAAGCCCGACAAGGAACTGTGCGAAAAATACAAACCGGAAATTGACACTCTGTTAACGTGTTTGGTCTGTTCGGTCAACAGTCGGATCATTTCAGGCCCGGCTCGAGACTCCATAATGGAACTGTTGATAAAAAACGTCAATTGGGACGCTTTAAATTGGGCCGAGCGATTGGTGGACAACGGAGGCGTCGACCGGCTCATGGAATGCGCAAGCGAGCTCGAGGAGTACAAGTACGAAAGCGCCATGAACATAACCCCTTCCAGTCGAACCATAGCGGCCGTCTGTCTCTCCAGAGTGTACGACAATATGTATTACGACGCCCTCAAGGAAAAATTCATGAATTCCATCGAGAATTTCGTTCGGGACAAGCTCCTCAACCCGGAAATTGAAGCCAAGGTGCGCGCGGTCGTAGCAATGACTTCTCTATTGCGTGGCCCCCTCGATGTCGGAAATTCAGTCATCGGTAAAGAAGGGATCGTGGAAATGGTTTTAGTAATGGCGAACACCGATGACATTCTACAACAAAAAGCGGCGGTTGAATGCATAATCGCAGCCGCTAGTAAAGCAGACAAGGCCAAAGCGATTATTTCAAATGGGTTGGACATTCTTAAGCGGCTGTACAAATCTTCAGTTGATTCGATTCGAGTTCGAGCTTTGGTCGGCCTGTGTAAATTAGGAAGTTGCAGCGGTAGTGACGCTTCAATGCGGCCATTCAAAGACGGTTCGACTTTAAAACTAGCTGAAGCTTGCAGGAAGTTTTTGTTGCAAGGGAAAGACAACGACCTAAGAAAATGGGCTGCGGAAGGGCTGTCTTACTTAACCCTCGATGCGGAGGTTAAAGAAAAATTGATCGATGACCGTCCAGCCTTAAAAGCCCTAATCGAATTGGCCAAAACGCGCGATCAATCTGTGCTCTATGGAATTGTTACAACCCTCGTCAACCTCTGCAACGCGTACGAAAAACAAGAGGTCCTCCCCGAGATGATTGAGTTGGCGAAATTCGCCAAGCAACACATCCCCCAGGAACACGAACTGGACGACCCAGATTTTGTTAAAAAAAGACTGCTCGTCTTGGGACACGAAGGAGTTACAATAGCCCTCGTCGCCTTGGGAAAAACAGAAAGTCACAACTCGAGAGAGCTAATGGCGAGGGTTTTCAACGCCCTCTGTGGAGAACCAGAACTCAGGGGGTTGGTTGTGCAACAAGGAGGGGTTAAAGTCCTCCTGTTGTTCTCTCTCGAAGGAACAGATAAGGGAAAAAGACACGCATCGCAAGCCCTGGCGAGAATTGCAATTTCAATCAACCCGGAAGTCGCGTTTACAGGTCAGAGATCCTTGGAAGTGATCAGACCCCTCGTGAACCTCCTCCACCCCGATTGCAACGCTTTGGAGAACTTCGAGGCTCTCCTAGGCTTGTGTAACATCGCCCAAATGAGCGAAACGGCCCGACAACGGATAATGAAGGAAGGGGGCATCTCAAAAATTGACCACTATTTGTACGAAGACCACGAAATGTTAAAAAGGGCCGCAATGCAGTGCATAACGAATTTAACAATGTCGCCTGACGTTGTGGAAATTTACGAGGCCCCCAATGATAAGGTTAAATATTTGGTGATCCTGTGCGAAGAGGAGGACGTGGAAACTTCCATGGCCGCTTCGGGGGCCCTGGCGATTCTAACTGGAGTTAGTGAAAAATGCTGCTTGAAGATTGTTGAGACCGGGACGTGGTTGGACTCCATTAAATTCCTGCTGGCCAATCCTAACGTGGACGTGCAATATCGGGGAGTCAACATCGTGCGAAATATGATCGAAAGTTCAAGCGAGGTCGCCGAAAAGGTTATCGAAACTGATGTGATGGAGATTTTGATGGCCCTGTGCAAACTCGAGGACGGCAGTCTCGGGAAAGTCAAGGAAATCGCCGCGGATGCGTTGAAAGCCGCGGAAAGTTTGGGGATCATCAGGAAACCCGAGCCTGAACCGGGGTCGAGCTCCCTTCAAGAAATTGTGGATTAATTTGCGTTTTTTAAATAAATTTTAAGGAAAATTGCGCTTTTCTCACCTCCGGCCTGACGTAGATCCTTCGGCTCATTTTCCAAACTCGATTCGCTCAGTTTGAATCGAAACGTGAAAATTTTTAAACTTTTGACATCTGGGTCGGAACACGGCCGCCAACCAAAATACGAGGGAAAAAGTTGGAATGTTACTGTTTTGTGACAGTTTAAAATCGTTTTAAAAGGTCTGTCATTCGGTGATTTACATGTTTTGTGGCGAAATTTCGCACGCCCCGCGCTTGGCACCGAGATTCGGGTAGCACCACCCCCAATAACGGTTTTTTTTAACGGTTTTTGAGGTTTCGCGAAAATTTTCACAAATTGGAGCTCCAAAAGTAGGTTAGACTGTCGATTTGCAGTTCACAGTTGAGTGCATCGAATCTGAGAAGAGAAAGGTATTCAATTAGTAAAAGTGGTGAATGCATTGCTGAATATTCATTTTTTTTTCGCAGATGGATAAGTTGCGCGACGAGGTGATCACGAACGTCAGGTCGTGCCTCATATCGACCCAGAGCAAGTGCGATCTGGCACAAATAAGACGTAATTTGCTCCACCTGTTTAAAATTAGTTAATGAGTTGGTTTCAGGTGATTACAGGCAACTGATGGGTACGGATATACCCTTCGTGCAACTCGGATTTAGAAATTTAGAACAATTTATTTTGAGTGTTCCTACACTGATGATGTATCGAGATCCCGTGGACAGTCAGATGTATATTAAGGCGAAAGTCAACGAAAAAACTCGCCATATAGTTAGTATGGTATCCAAACAAAAAACCAAGAGGAAGAGACCGTAAGTTCACTTTTTTTTGTTAACCTATTAAGTACAAGCGTCATATTTGGACGGTGTTATACATCAAACGGCTAAGCTCCATTCTGCCAAAATGAGCTACAGCGCATACTAAGTTTCGAGATGCATGCATCTAATAGGCGTTATCAATATCGGCGCTTACATTTTTATTGTTTTTAACTAATAAAACGCCAGGAAACAGATTTTAGCTGATAGTTTGGAGCTTCAGCTATCAAATGACACTAATATCTCGATTTTATGAAATTGATGCTTGGCCGCTTGATGCATAACTCCGTCCATTTATAGGAGAGATGTAAATTTTTTTTTAAGGTTTAAAATTTGTTCAAATTTTACACAACTTTTACAGTAATTAGTTAATACATCACTATACTGTAGTGTATTTTTTTCGTATAAGTTTTGTTATAGTTTATGAACAAAAAAATATTGAACTTGGCGTAATTTTCTTTGATGTGCATCAATGTAATCATTTATGAATATTTGTTGCAAGCGGACAGTTTTTTTTTCCGATTTATTACATTATATTTGTTGGAAAAGGTTTATCTCATCTATTAGTAAAGTGTTTAGGCTATACATCTTCAAAACGCCTGTGTTATTGTTAATCTAAAATGATCGTCATATAAATATGAAACTGGGACAAAGCGGTATCAAAACGCTCGCTCAAGTTCATCGCGGTCTGTGCTGTTCTACAGCAAAATATTATTACCAGTTATTATTTTGTTACAATGGTATATTATTTACGGTAAGTAACTGTCTAATTTAAAATTTGCACTGTTTCTTTTTCTGTAAATATTTTCGAATATTTGTTGCAAGTGGATACTTTTCTTTTCAATTTATGATATGATTTTTATTGAAAAACATGTGTCGCATCAATTAGCACCATGCTTATACTCTAAATCTTTAAAAACTGTGTCTTTTGCTACGGTTGTATATTATTTACCTAATTTGAACATTACTGGTGTAGATATTATTACTGTTTGCCAAGAAATGAGTATCTAAAAATAAAACGTTTCAAATTTAGACCTTTGATTCAAATGGTCGATATTGAATTTAAAAAATACGGAATTTTTTTAAAATTTTTATCAGTTGAAATGATAATCAAATATTTATGGACACTACGGACTAAAGCAATTTATACCGTGCAAAACCTATTCGTTTCGTGTATAAATTCTGGGCTCTGTGGCAATGGAGGATATTGTTACAATTTTCACTTATACAGAGTGTTTCCTAAACATGCGGTAAAAATTCAATCTTAGAGCAAATCGATTTTTAATTGCACCATCGTGTTCCTCGCAAAAAAAGTACACAAGTTTTCATGTTTATATGACGCTCTAAGCAAGAAAGAAAAAAAAGTGTTTTTCTTAGTTTGGCTTTTTTCTTTTTTTTTCCTTTTTTTCTTTTTTAACAGTGCAATTGTTTATTTAGAACAGGTAAATAATCACAACATAACCTCAACAGTGTAAAAATTTTAAAATATCCCCGAAAGAGAACCACGAAAAAGAAACAAAATTTGGTTAGATTAGGTTAGGGTTATTTGAAGATTTTTTTGTCCTTTGATGATTTTCAGAAAAACGCTTTTTGTCAAAGATTGCATCTATTTTGATAATCTGTTTACTAGTAGAGATTTGCTAATTCATTTACAACTATTGGGTTTTTGAGCGACAGGAACTTTGTATAAAATGTAATGGGACCCTCCGTCAAAAGTGTTTTGGTACATATTATACTAAATAAACGTACTGCTCTTCAATTTTTCAAAATGAAATAAATATTATTTGTTATTATTTTTATTGTATTTGTTATTGTTATTATTGTTTATTATTAATTTAACATTACTTTGCTTTTCAATTTTTCACTTTTATATAAATATTACGAGAAGCTATTTATTATTAATTTTATAAATGTTTATATTTGTTATTGTTATTGTTTAATATTACTTATTTCATATTATTTATAAACAAATATTACTTTCTTTTTGATATTTATGCGTATATCCCAGTTTACTAAGTTATACGCCTATTTGGTACCGTAAGGTGCCAGTGTCCTATTTATATAACGGGTCATAACTCATAAATTTAAAAAAATAAAAATTTGTTTTTGACATTTTTAGGTTCAATTATATACAGGATGATTCCTAAAATACGTCCCACGCTCTAACTCGATTATTTATTGCCGGATTTCAGAAAAGAAAATTAATTAGTCGAGTAAGTACTGCAAGAAGGTATTAATTTCGATTTTTTCCCACATTAACTTCAATGCGAAGCAACAACCAACTTTTGTTTTTCAAATGGCAATGTATACATTTTTCCTGAAATCAGGCAACAAATAACTGATTGTGAGTTAGAGCGTGGGACGTTTTTTAGGAATCACCCTGTATGTTTAAATCAAATTTATGAAAAAATTTCAAAATTTAAAAAAAAAAAAAATTTGGTATACCTTATACAGGATCAGTTGGGGCGATGTCGTTAAAGTACTTATCACGGCTTAAAGTAAGCTGTTATTTAGGTGTGAATTGTTACCGGACGTATTCAGGTAAAAATTTGGATTCTCGAAAATCTTTTGTTACGATGACTAGCGTAAAGTCATTTATTTCTTATCTCTAACAACATCGCCCCAACTGATGGTGTATAGCCTATACTTAACGGATTAAACAATTTTTGAGGTTATTTTTCAGCCCCCCGAGAACATTTGTAAGAAGGACCGACTACTACAGGCCACCCGTGTCACACTGGAAACCCAAGGCCATAACGCCAAGAAGGGAGTACCAAACTACCGCACGACCAGCCGCCGTTTCCTACAATCAGTTCGTAACCGTGACCAAAGCGCCCCGTTTCCAACCAAATCAAGAGAAAACTTCCAACCTGCCATCAACAAGTCAGCCTCAAACACACAGACTGTCGTCCCCCCTCCAAAGCGCCAAACAGAGATTGGCCGAAAAGATTTCCAACATTCAACTCAACGAGCCGATAGTTTCCTCGACCATGATCAAATCTCCGGTCAAGTACGATCAGCCGACTTGGGACGAAGACGAGCTGAAAATTCACTTCCAAGAGGCGACTGCAACTGCGAATGCGACTGCGCTTCCCCAGTTAACGAACGACCCATTAATCGATTTGCACAACATTGCGAAAATGTACGAACTGGGAACGCCGATCGTCAAAGTTACGACGCGGAAGGTCAAAAAAGGACGTCTTTTCGACTGCTACATCCAAGTGAGTTTCAATTGTCGAATTTCAATTGGTAATTTTTAATTTTAGGTTGGAGAAAATTCGTTTAGCAATTACCCCCTGGATTCGCGTGATGAAATGACGGCGAAACGAATCGCGGCCAAAAAAGCCCTGGACGGATTGATGGCCAAGTGTGGCAAGCGAAAATCGCTTGTGACGTCGAGCGAAGACGACATTAAAGATAGAATTCTGCCAATGGTTCAGAAATATTTCGAGGGGATCTGGAGTTGGCAGATCGCCGCTGATTACGTCGAACTGTACAATGAGGAGTTGCCGGCCGATTGGATCGATGTGCTTAGGAGCATCCCGCGACTTTCCGTCGGGCCTATTTTTGGGAATCAGTGCGTTTTGAGGTACTGCAACGAGCAAGAGGTGAGTGTCCCTTCTAATGATTGGTTTTAATTGGTGTTTCAATAGTTACTTAGTTAATTAATTTAACTAGGTTAAACCCGCGGAATTTTCTCATTGGTGTATTCAACACTTTTTTAGGATCTTTCATTTTGACCATTTCACTGTCAGAAAATCGAGATTTGCAAATGTTACTCGATGTATTCCAAAAAGATCATCTGTTTTAAGTTTTGTTGATTTTTAGTAAATACAGTCAAACTTCCCTATAACGAACTTCTATGGCACGCCATTTTGCTTTTTAGTGACATAATAGAAATTCATCCAGTGAAAAAAAGTTTCAAAAAAAAATTGTTCAAAACCGTAATAGAACTGAAAATTTAAAAATATTCTAATTTCTTCTCATGTCTTAAATGGATTTCGAATTATGATTACTTAAGCAGCTGAATGGTTAAATCAAATTAGGGAATCGTTGCTTGACTCTTCAGGCTTCTACCTAAATCGGTTAACATGTGACAATTTATCTTTTTGATTTTCAATTAAAACTAGGCAAAGTTTGAGCAATGGACGTTTACAAAATTGCAAGTCTCTCTCGCACCGTGACGTCATTGCGCGAACGACCAGTGCTCAGTGCAGGTGTTTACTTAAAAGTGTAGTTTGTGATTCTAAAATTTGACACCAACTTATAAGACTAATACTCAAAAATCATAATAATAATGGTATATTTGTGTTGCGTGCCTTTTTATAAATCCAAAAGTTCCGATAAATCAATATCATTGCATGCATTCACTAAACACAGGAGACTGCAAAAAGTATAAAAAGAGACGCACACAAAAGCAAGTGGAATAAAAGACCATTTACAGTTAATAAATATTTCAAAATATTTTGATCAGATTTTATTGGCAGCCTTAAATAATTTATGGCAGAATTTCTCTGACAAGATGATTATTTTCATTGATAGACGTGAAACTTTGCATTTGGTATGAGAACCTAGTTTTTTAGTACTTTACACCCAGAGGCACAAATTCTTCATTATTGGTCTTTTCATAACTTGATAGAAGGTATGAAAATTCAATCTTTTCTTTTATTTCCGCTGACGTTCTGAATATCTTGTTCAGAGGGCTCAAAAACCCCTTTGCAAGTATTATACAGTGAACAAGAAATTGGGCGCTTCCGTTTTAATTTGCTTTCAGGTTTTGCAAAGACACTATTTAAAATATTTTCATTTTCTATTGCTTCACCCTGAGGTTTATGCCCTTGCTGGGGGAGTTCAGTACAAGTTGGTTCTCGTGGAATTTCCTTATATTCTTTCAATACAAAATGATTAGGAGTATCTTCTTCTTTAGGTGCCATTAGGCGATTTTTATTTTTGAAACCGCTGATCTAAATAATTGGTTGTTTAGCCATGAGTTTCCTCTCTTCCGTACCGATCTTCTTCCCTTAATTTTTCCCTGTACAATGACCTGAAGTAGCTGATACCTTTTTCCTCTCATAATATGTCCCATATATAACAATTTTCATCTTTTAATTGTCAATATCACATCCTTTTCCTTATTCATTCGTTGCATCCCTTCTACATTAGTTATTCTCTCTACCCACGATATTTTTAACATTCTTCGATACATCCATAACTCAAACGTCTGCAGTCTGTTCACATCGGTTTTCTTCAACGTCTATGCTTCCATTCCGTAGTATAGTATTGACAGTACGTAGTATAACTATTAAGGGTATAACCTAACGCCATTATCACAGAGTGTAAAGCTGAGTTTATGTGGAGCTTCCCTTTCTTTCTGCGATTTATTTTGCTCTAACTGTTAACAAATTTTCTTCTTCCCAGCATCAAATGTCATGAACAAAACCTTCACTAAAAAAACCATACGCTCGCTTAAACTGCGTGTTCTGTACCCCTTTCGAAGTTACAAATGTCTCAATTACAATAAAATTAAGGTTTTTAAATTTTTGTAACGATTCGTGCCACATAATTTCAAAATTTAAATAAGTCGTCAATTTGCCAGCACCTCCGATGCGCAGTACAACTGCGCATGATTCTGTCTCTTACTTTTGAAAGAGTCCATTGAGATAATGAATTTATTCCATTTGGCTGCTGCTCACTGATAAATGAGTACGTTAAACGCAAAAAACTGATATTTCCTATAATTGATCTAGTAGACATTTGATAGTTTTTTAGTAGATAAATATGATTATCGAAATTGTAAATTTATCCATTGCTTATAGATTTAAATTGAATTGTAGTCAAAACAAAATAAAAAAATTTGCAAATACCGAGTTTTGCAACTCACCAACTTAGAAAACCAACTGGTCGCTAGTAGAAAATTGTGTAATAACAGCAATATGCAAAAATAAAGTTTTATTAACCTTACAAAAAACAATTAAACTTAAGTCACATTTTGTTAATAAAAATAATAAGTTAAGATGACAAAATGTTTACACAAACACCCGTTCTGATTTGCTAATGCAAATGCAGAGTTTTACTACTCAAAAGCAATTACAAATACAAAGTTTTGCATTGCACTCGATTTTTTAAATACAATTTATGAGGCGAATGCCCAATTTTGCACCTCAAAACCTAGTTTAGGTTGTAAGCATTTACGATAACACTGAATAGGCAGAGTAACTCGATTTTTCTTGTTTTTGCAAATACAGAGTTTTGCATTTTGTTAGATTAAAGTCGTCGTATCGTCCAACTGAATGACACTTGTTACCTTAATTGAAGGTTAAATGCGGATCGCGTACTTTCGCACTGGAAATCGTATCTTGTCGGGGTACAATATTCAACTGTCCGACTGTAATTAATTCGGCGGTTTCACCGCAGGTGGCGTCCGATCGGTGAAATTCAAATGACAATTGAAAACAGTTGGTGAAATTTACAGATTATTGTTGAACAATTAATTCTTAATTTAAACAGATGTTGCAAATTCAGCGAACCACCCAAACGCCGTTGCTGGCAGAAGTGTCGGTGCCAACGAACTCAGTTAATTTCGGCGACGATGAATGGCTCCTCGTGGAAATCGCATGCGTGGTTTCAGTCGGCGAAATCTGGTGCCGGCAGATAGACACCCCGGAAGCGGTAAGTCCCCCCACCGCAGCCCTAAACAATTTTAACCCCCATCCCCCAACAGGATAGTTACGATGAGATGGTGATCCGGATGGAGAAATACTACAACAGCAATCAAAACCTCAGGCCTAAGACGATAACCGTCGGCGGATATTATGTGGCCAACTACGACAACTCCTGGATTCGAGTTTGCGTCCAACAGATCAACGACGATCAAATCGATTGCTTCTTCATCGATTACGGGGACGAGAAGACGATCCCAACACAGGACATCTACCAAATGAAGCGAGAATTTGCCAAAGAACAAGCTCAGGTGCTCGTGTGCCGACTGTCGGGGCTCGAAGAGTTGGACGAGATCTCGGAAAATTCCGAGCATCTTCGGGCTTTGGTCGGCAAGATCGTTCAGATCCAGTCGGACGCAAACTCGGAGGACATGTGTCCCAGCTTTACGATCGTGCCGGTTATAGTTTCCGATCCTGAAACCGACGAAATTATTAACGACCAGCTGGTGCCGTTGATCTGCTCGGAATTGCTGTCTCCGTGTCTGAGCAGCACGGCCGCCATGGATGTTTACATAACTCATGTGGAAGCGGACGGAGGGGTTTACGTGCAGGCTAATAAAATGGCTCGAGAACGACTGAAATTCTGGCTGCAAGATTCGGGATCGAGTTTGGACGACATTGCTGATTTAAAACCGGCCAAATTCGATTCGACCGGAGATTCGTTGTATCTGTTTAGAACCAAAGAAGAAGGGGAGTGGAGACGAGTTAAAGTCTGCCAGTTTCATAAGGTTGAAGGCCTTGCCGTGATTCAATTCGTCGATTATGGGGACTCTCAGATCATTAAGGTCGGAGAGGATGTGCTGTACAGTTTAGAAGAGGTCAGATTACTTACTTAATCCTAATCCGTTCTACCTTTTCAGGGTTGTTTCTTTCATATTTTTCCTTATTAGACAGTATTTTTTTAAATGATTTACGATAAGTCGGCCAATTTACCGGACAATGATGGTCATTTAGGGTACTTGAAAGATTATGACGGTCACTAAATTTAAGTTAACAATACGGGTCAGACAACAGCTGAGAAGTTGTTTCGTCCAGTTTGATGTTAGGGTGGTAAACCGCATTATCTATTGTTGGAAAGTACATAAAAGAATTGTTTTAGTTGCTTACAATTTTTTTTCCTTTTTCCATAACAACATTTTTTTTTTAAATTTAAAAAAGGATGAGGAAATATTAAATGAACAGATTTATACAAATAACGATGCGATTTAAGTTGATATATAAGGTTAAAAATAACTAAATGCAAAAAAACGGATTCCATAAAAGTTTGCGACTGAGGGAAAATTTGAATTACGATGTGTGCACGAAACTGGAAAAAGTAAATGTTTCAGTTTAATCATTGTGAATTGACTTTTTTGAAATGTTTAATAACATGTAATTGACAATGTTTTAAAGAATGTGTTTTTTAGAATGTTTGTGAAGTGTTAAATTTGTAATAAGTGAAAAAAAATTTAAAAATGTTATGGAAAAAGGAAAAAAATTGTAAGTAACTAAAACAATTATTACACAACAAGGGAAACTTGATTTAAATTAAATTAAATATAAAAGAATGTTTCGTGCTTTAACTTAATTTAATATTTCGTTTGTTGTGCATATTCAGAAAATCCGAAACACGTCATTTTTGGTCTATAACGTGATATTCTGTAAAGTAAAAATTTCATCCCTAACCTCAACCCTCTTCGAGTGACCCTTAAATTTTTAAATAGGCTTGTGATACCTCATTTGACAGGTCTCTTGATGATCTATTCAAAAATTGTGCTCCTTTTATTTAGTCTTTCTTCAATTCCTCTATTTTCAAGTACTTTCCACATGTTTTTTCTATTTACTTTATCAAATACTTTTTCTAGGTCTCTGTGTCTTCACTTATTGCCTATTCTAAATCCCTGTTGTGTATCCTCGAGTGATTTATCTAGTTTCTTCCTTTTATTCGTGCATCCACTTTAGTTATACCCCTAGTTGCAATTTCTCGTATCTCCTTTTTTATGTATTGTGTTATTATACCTAATTGTCAATCCTCTGGTGCTTCTCCTGTAGCTAGTACTTTGTTTATTAAACTTTTCAGATTTTCTACCATTTCTTCTTCTGCTTTCAGCATGTCTTCTGTTATTTTATCATAACCTGGTGCCTTTTCTAATTTCATCTTCCAAATAGCTTCTTTAATTTCTTCTATAATTATCTCCTCTTCCATAATCTAGTTTGATACTATAATTCTATCCATTCCTGCTCCTTCTTTTTCCAAAACAGTTACCTCTTTTCCTCCTAATAAATCTCTAAAATATTATCTTCATCCCTCCATGAGTGCTGTTTCACATTCTTTCTGTTGTGTCTTGTGTCTTGAAGTTTTTCTTTTAAAATTGTCTTATACTTTTCTTTGTATTGAGTTTATTATGTACAGTAAAGTCCGGTTATAACGAACCTCAAGGAACCGTCAAAATCGGTTCGTTATATCCGAAGTTCGTTATAAGCGTTAATGAGAGAATAAATGCAAGAGTGTTTTATGAGACCTTTATTATCTAATATACATATGCATATGTATAAAAAAATTATAAATAAGGACTAAAAATAAGTAAAACAAATAAGTAATTTTATTTGAAAAAATTTGTTATTTAAATTATCCACATACGTGTTTCAACGTCACTAAAATTTTCAGGAATTGAGTTCGAGGCACCATAAAATTGTACAAAATTTCGAATATTGTTAATATTTCTCACAGTTTTCTGTGTAGATTAAATCTGTAATAGTTTTCAAATCGAAGTGAAACTCTGGTTTTTTTATAATAATTCACATGTGCTCAAGGGGTTTATGTGTGTCCGATACGGTCACTTCTTAGAAGGTTATAGAGATAATTTGAAAAGCGTAACATTCTATCAACTGTGCTTTTCTGTTGAAATATGTTCTATTTAAAGGGCATAGTAATAAATCTGTCAGAGTCGTAAACTGACGCAGTGGCGATGCTCTCAGAAGTAACGCAATACGAAACACAAAACGTACAACGGGGAATTACCGACCAAGGTAATTGCGTGTTATATACAATGCAAAGTTCGTTATAACCGATTGAAATTGTATTAATTTCAGCTTTTACAGGTTTGCTATATCCGAGTTCGTTATAACCGATTAATTTTTACATTGTTATATAGGCGAAAATGTCGGGACTTGGAATAAAGTTTGTTATAACCGGTGGTTCGCTATAACCGAAACCGTTATAACCGGATTCTACTGTAGTTCTTTTGTTTTGTTTTTTTTCTTTATGTCATTTCATCACCAACCTCTCTTCACTCTGACTTCCTTGACCGTCCTGCAAATATTTTTGCTAACTAGAAAGCAGTGTATTATTGGCTTTCAACTTCTGCTCTTAACTTCTCCACTAACTTTATGCATTTCTTTGTGTTCAGGTCAGCTACTTGCTTAATTGTCTCCCGGCCCAAGCTGTCAGGGTTCGAATGGGGATTGTCGACTGCATTCCAACTAATTTCGTGGACCGGGTTAAAAAAATCATGCCGGGCCACGAGTCGGTTCTGATGAAGGTGCTCAGCGTCGATGCAGACAAGGTGTCGGTGGTCGAGTTCTTCACGCGCTCCGAAGCTCGCGGCATTTTATCTTCAGTGAATAGGTCGTTCGTGTTAGAAGACGAATTGTTGAACTGCAAAAATCCGTCCGGCGATGGGAACAACAACGCCAAGCCGGTTAAACTGAAGCGACATTTATCTGCTAATCTCTCGGAAGCCTCAAACAGTAAATTTTTTGCTTTTGGAATGAATTTCGGTTGGCTAATTGGTTGATTTCTAGAGAATTTTCCTTCCACCGGGCTGTTAAAGGAGCCGCCATTGCCTAAATTTGGAGATTGGTTCGATGTGACCGTCCCTTGCGCCGTGAATCCTTGGAATTTCTTCGTGCAGCCGTTGACGCATCACGGGAAGTTGACGGAATTGATGGCGGAGATGCAGAATCGGTACAAAAATGTCCGCCACAGTCCCTTGCAGCTTTCTGATATTCAATGCGGCAAAATTTACGCTTCCAAACACACAGACGGGCAGTGGTATCGGTGAGTTACAAGTTTTTAAAAAAGGTGAAATTTCAACTTTTTAAAAAGGTGAAATGTCAAGAAAAAGTTGAAAAATTTCAACTTCTTAAAAGGGTGAAATGTCGAGAAAAAGTTGTAAAATGTCAACCTTTTAAGGGCGTATGGTACCCTCAGAACGTTGATATGTTTAAATCTAAAATTTGGCTTTTTAGCAATAAATGAATGAAAGGGTGAAATGTCGAGAAAAAGGTGAAATTTTTCAACTTTTTAAAAAGGTGAAATGTCAAGAAGAAGTTGAAAAATTTCAACTTTGTAAAAGGGTGAAATGTTGAGAAAAAGTTAAAAAATTGCCCTAAAATAGTTTAAAAAAAAAGGTGAAATGTCGAGAAAAAGTTTAAAAATTTTAACTTTGCAAAAGGGTGAAATGTCAAGAAAAAGTTGAAAAATTGCAACTTTTTAAAAAGGTGAAATGTCAAGAAAACGTTGTAAAATGTCAACTTTTTAAAAAGGTGAAATATCAAGAAAAAATTGAAAAATTTCAACTTTTTAAAAAGGTGAAATGTCAAGAAAAAGTTGTAATTTTGTAATTTTGCATTAAATTTATTTTAAAAGATTGCCCTAAAATCGTAAAAAAAAGTGAAATATCAAGAAAAAGTTGAAATTTTGTAATTTTGCAGTAAATTTATTTTAAAAAATTGCCCGAAAATCGTAAAAAAAAGTAAAATGTCAAGAAAAAGTTTAAAAATTTCAACTTTGTAAAAGGGTTAAATGTCAAGAAAAAGTTGAAAAATTGCAACTTTTTAAAAAGGTGAAATGTCAAGAAAAAGTTGTAAAATGTCAACTTTTTAAAAAGGTGAAATGTCAAGAAAAAGTTGAAATTTTGTAATTTTGCATTAAATTTATTTAAAAAAATTGCCCCAAAATCGTAAAAAAAAAATCGGGTGGGTCCCCGGAATTTTAAGTTAATTTTCAGCCCTGATATGAGTTAATTTTAGGACGAGCGTGATCCGTGTCATCCACTCGGGCTCCATTTCGGTCTTCTACTGTGACTTTGGGTATTACGCCACTTTGCGCTTGCAACAGCTCGTACCCCTCGATGATGATTTATGGGAGCTGCCCTACCAGGCGATCAAAGCCAAGCTGGCCGGAGTGAGACCCTTGCATCAAAATTGGACTGTGGAAGACTGCAAAACTTTCGAGGGCCTGGTCGCTAACAACATTTTCGTGTCCGTGATCAAAGACATCGAGGAAGACGCTCTTTACAGTTACGATAAAGTTTGCAAATTAGATTTAATTGACACGTCCACTGATTTGGATGTCTTCATTAATAAGCTTTTAGTATCGAAAGGTATCGCCTTGTTAGGGGAGGCTTGAGTACAAAATTTGTGAAATCATTCCCAGTGAGTCTTGTTTTGATGGCAACAATGATTTAGGTTTATGACAGACTGACTTTAATTTTTGTATTATTGTTGTTGTTCCTTTTTTAAGTAAAGAGTTATTGTTCATTTGCAAAAATTGTTTATTTTGCAACCTGTTGTTACCTTGAAATTATCCCGGAATGTAAATTAAACGTTAAATTTTTTAAAATTTCTGTAAGTTTATGAAATTAAATTGTTTAAATACCCAATCGTTTTATCTGGGAAGTTCATCCACTAAAAATAAAATTAATCCAAAGAATGAATTAAATATTGTAATTACCTGATGATCACCTCTTTGTCTTAACAGGGAAACCTTGACTTACGGTTGAACAGCTTTTTGTAAAATTATAGGGTCCAGTGGGGTAAGTGTAGACTGGGGTAAATGGATACAGTTTTAGTAACTTTTTTAGGTTGGTAGTTATGGCCCGCCGTAATTAGTATTTGTAGTGGTGGGAGTATTATATGGTGTGCTACAAACTAAACCTTATTTCGTTGAAGTTTGCGCATGACGTCAGACACCGAACAAATATCATTGATGATCATTGGGATTGGGTGAAGCAATAAATAATAAATAAAAATTTGAATTCTTTACTTCGAAACATAATAATTTAAAAAACATAAATGTAATGTAACATTACGCTCTAGAACAATGATTTCCATCCTTTTTAGGCCTATCGTTCATAAACTGTGCTCAGCTAAAAAAAAATTCTATTTTCATGTTTTCAAATGATTACAACAAGGGTTGAACCTTAAGAATCGGTTTTCCTAGGTAAAACCATGCAAATTGCGGTGCACATATTCATAAAGTGTGCTCAGATCAATTTTTTTTTCATTTTTTTTTTTTTTTTTTCAACTTATGTTAGAATCCACATTTTCATAAACTATGCTGAGGTAAATTTTTTTGTTTTCAAATGATTAAAACAATGGTTGAATCTTAAGAATCGGTTTTCCTAGGCAAAACCATGCAAATTGCAGTGCACATATTCATAAAGTGTGCTCAGATCAATTTTTTTCATTTTCTTTTTTCAACTTATGTTAGAATCCACATTTTCATAAACTATGCTGAGGTACATTTTTTTGTTTTCAAATGATTAAAACAATGGTTGAATCTTAAGAATCGGTTTTCCTAGGTAAAACCATGCAAATTGCAGTGCACATATTCATAAAGTGTGCTCAGATCAATTTTTTTCATTTTCTTTTTTCAACTTATGTTAGAATCCACATTTTCATAAACTATGCTGAGGTAAATTTTTTTGTTTTCAAATGATTAAAACAATGGTTGAATCTTAAGAATCGGTTTTCCTAGGCAAAACCATGCAAATTGCAGTGCACATATTCATAAAGTGTGCTCAGATCAATTTTTTTCATTTTCTTTTTTCAACTTATGTTAGAATCCACATTTTCATAAACTATGCTGAGGTACATTTTTTTGTTTTCAAATGATTAAAACAATGGTTGAATCTTAAGAATCGGTTTTCCTAGGTAAAACCATGCAAATTGCAGTGCACATATTCATAAAGTGTGCTCAGATCAATTTTTTTCATTTTCTTTTTTCAACTTATGTTAGAATCCACATTTTCATAAACTATGCTGAGGTAAATTTTTTTGTTTTCAAATGATTAAAACAATGGTTGAATCTTAAGAATCGGTTTTCCTAGGTAAAACCATGCAAATTGCAGTGCACATATTCATAAAGTGTGCTCAGATCAATTTTTTTCATTTTTTTTTTTTTTTTTCAACTTATGTTAGAATCCACATTTTCATAAACTATGCTGAGGTAAATTTTTTTGTTTTCAAATGATTAAAACAATGGTTGAATCTTAAGAATCGGTTTTCCTAGGTAAAACCATGCAAATTGCAGTGCACATATTCATAAAGTGTGCTCAGATCAATTTTTTTCATTTTTTTTTTTTTTTTTTTTCAACTTATGTTAGAATCCACATTTTCATAAACTATGCTGAGGTAAATTTTTTTGTTTTCAAATGATTAAAACAATGGTTGAATCTTAAGAATCGGTTTTCCTAGGTAAAACCATGCAAATTGCAGTGCACATATTCATAAAGTGTGCTCAGATCAATTTTTTTCATTTTTTTTTTTTTTTTTCAACTTATGTTAGAATCCACATTTTCATAAACTATGCTGAGGTAAATTTTTTTGTTTTCAAATGATTAAAACAATGGTTGAATCTTAAGAATCGGTTTTCCTAGGTAAAACCATGCAAATTGCAGTGCACATATTCATAAAGTGTGCTCAGATCAATTTTTTTCATTTTTTTTTTTTTTTTTTTCAACTTATGTTAGAATCCACATTTTCATAAACTATGCTGAGGTAAATTTTTTTGTTTTCAAATGATTAAAACAATGGTGGAATCTTAAGAATCGGTTTTCCTAGGTAAAACCATGCAAATTGCAGTGCACATATTCATAAAGTGTGCTCAGATCAATTTTTTTCATTTTTTTTTTTTTTTTTTCAACTTATGTTAGAATCCACATTTTCATAAACTATGCTAAGGTAATTTTTTTTGTTTTCAAATGATTAAAACAATGGTTGAATCTTAAGAATCGGTTTTCCTAGGTAAAACCATGCAAATTGCAGTGCACATATTCATAAAGTGAGCTCAGATCATTTTTTTTTCATTTTATTTTATTTTTTTCAACTTATGTTAGAATCCACATTTTCATAAAGTATGCGAAGGTAAAAATTTTTGTTTTCAAATGATTACAACAAGGCTTGAATCTTAAGAGTCAGTTTTCCTAGATAAAACCTTGCAACCTACAGTATGTTTGTTTTAACATGTTTATACAGTGCCTTCGTAAAGTAAGGAATAAATTCGATAAAACATTTTAGAAGAATTTTCACAAACAATCCTCGGAGCCATCAACTTCAGTTTTTAAAACTGCATCTTTTTTAATATTCATAATTTTACGATCGTATTTTGTTTTCGCACTATGACGTCAACAATTTTTTTAAATGTCACCCCATATTTTTTTCACGAATTTAGATTGAGCACATTTTTCTGAGTACGGAAATATCAAATTCGTATGACCTTGAAGAGGAAAGTTTTCGAAATAACCAGTTCTAAAGTTTCAAAAATGAGAGTAAACCACTAATAATTATCAAGGCAGCGCTGGAAACAAAGACGGACCGCCAGATTTGAACATTTTCAAGGAAATTGAGGAACTTTTGAAAGCGTGCAAATTGGGTTGCATAAAACAATCAAGTTTGATTTAAAAAATTGCCACCCTTTTAATCACAGTCTCGAATTACAAAACGGACGCGATCATTAATTCCAATTCATAGTGGAAATTACAAGCGCGTGTGACGGATATAACTTGATAGTGATATTAAAATATCGATCGTTCCGTCGCGACGCTACAGACGCAACAGGCGAAGCAACAGGCTTCAGTACAGTTCAGAACGCCGTCCCAGTTTCACCAAAAAAACGATGCGAACCAAATCGCGAAATGTGAGCTAAGATGGTCGATTGTGGAGCTGAAAATTCCGGTAGCCGATTCGTCTGTCCCAACGACAGGCAGCTGGCACTCCGGGCAAAGTAGGTAAAATTTTTTCTAACCGTCCCAGCCGTCGGGAAAGTGTGTCACGCAATTCCCGACGGGGAAGAGTAAATAAATTTTTCCTGTCGTTGATGAAGTTGTCGTGCATTCAAATTACAACACAAAGCTTTCAGCTTAATTTCGTTAAAAGCGGTGTGCATACGTGTTCAGATAAAATCAATCGATAAATAGTTGTTAGTTGATACCTAGTTTCCCATTAACTGGTGTTCGGTTATCTGATTGATTGCCTGTTTGCCGCTAGAATTTTTATTGTGCTGAGGGAGTCAAAACAGACATTTTGCATTACAAATTTAATTTTAATGTCGTTAATGAAAAGTGGTCTTGGGAATTGCAATATGTGTTGCCTATTCATGAAAAAATAATTGAATTCATTGCTCCGTTGTCACTTAACGGCGATCCACCCTAAAATTTTCAATACATGTAAAACGCAATTCCTTTTTAAGCTTTCAGTTTTAATTTTGAAAAGGAGGTCGATAGTTCATCTTACAGAGAATATCAATCTACTTTGAGCTGACCCCAAGCCATAATTAAATAATCATAATTAACCAAGTTATTAATTAAAACATCAAATTCCGACTTTCCTTTTTTTGCTTTCCTTTGTCAAAATTTTGTATTAAAATTTTTTGGACTCGTAGATTAGACTTTGTTATTTTGAGCTGACCCCTAGCTGTTTTAAATAACGCAATAGTTTTTGATTCATTCAATGATTCGAAATTGAAGTAGCTAATTTTTGCCGATTTCCGAGCTACGTCAAAAAGATTTACAACGTCGCAGCAGGTAATTATGGTTTCCCAGCAGGGATACTTTAACAGCAATAATATCCGAAATACTTTTAAAACCAGGTTTCGTTTTCAAACAGTATATTGGAAATAATTTTTAGTAAAGACTTTTCTTAAAAACAAGCTTTTTTTCAGACGTAGTAAAAATTTAAAACTAATTTTGATATTGACCTAAATGATTAAAAATAAAGGCGTACATCTTAATAAAAGGTTGTTTTATTGAAAAAGTTTTTTTACTATAAATTATTTTTTAGTCTTGGACAATTTTAATCTTTATATCTACATTAACTTAATAGGATATAAATTCAACTCTAAGATCATATTAATTTTAAAAATCGCTCGTGAAGACCCCTTTAAATAAATAAATGAGAGTAAGCTTAAATTATAATTTCTTTCCAAAAAAATTGTTTGACTTTTTATCCCACATTAATTTAAAAAAATAAGCTGTAGTGGTAATAACTTATAATAAGCTAAAACTACAATTTTCTTTAAAAAAAAACTGAGCGTTAAGAGGTTATGTCAAAAAAATGTGAAATTGAATTTAAAAATTAAGCTTAAATTGTAATTTTTAAATTAATTAAGCTATAGGGTTAACGACTTATAATGTTATTGTTAATAGGATCTAATTTTTGGCTTGTTAGTAAGAAATAGATTTTTACGTCAACTTAATTTTTTTGTAGATAGCATCATTACACGTTAGATGGAAAGCTAATTTCCAAAATATCAATTTGGCGCTTGATCAAGATCAAAAGGGTTAATCTTTTACTCATTGTGTTTTAATTTATTAATAAATATTAGTCCTTTCGAATACGAAATTTACCATCTGTTCCGAATTCTGAGCAGAATTTTTTAGAATAAGTAATAAAATTTTTGACGTTCGACAATACAACCTTTCTTCAGACAGGTTATTTGGCCTAAAATTTTAACTACAGTCAGCTGCATTCCATTATCTGTTTGTTCGCATATTGTAACAAATTGTCAAAAAATACAGTAACCGCAAAATTATTAAAAGAACGCGTACATTTCAAAATTAAGATTCTGATTTTGGTGATATGGAGATAGATGATATTCCGGATATGTCATTAATAGAATTTGAAACGGCTAAAAATCAATTTTTAAAAACGATTTACGATATAAATATAAATTACGTTGAAAAAATACCCGGGATCAACATACTAACCCGTTTTGGCGTAAATTAAGACATTGCAGAGTAATTCAGTAAAAACAAAACTTCTTTACTAACAATAAGTAATTAAAATTGTTAAATTTAACAAATTCTTCTTGCATATTATTATTTTACTTTAAATTATATCGTTCTAAATTTATTGAAGATACAAAAATTTTCGCATCTCTTGAACAGGTATATTGGAATGCAACCCCTCGAAAGCCGTTTTCATTGTTACACATAGACCTATTATCCACTGCACTTTACCGTAATTATGGTGATATCTGGATTATAAAAAAGTCTGAAGTGTTGCCTGTATTAAGGCGAGCGTTAAAGCAATAAAGGAAATTGAATTTGTCAACAATCTTTAGGGTGGAGCAACCTTAACACAATTACCTCTTTTCTAGACTGAAAACCGGATGGAGCGTGAAAACAGCTTCTTACGGTTACCACGGGTCCCTCCCGACCCTCGGCCCGGAAGAACAGGACACCATTAAGACTGTAATCCGAAGAGCCGAGCAACTGGAACAATTGGAACAAGAACGGGTAACCATCCAATTGAAAAAAAAACAAATTTTAAGTTAATTTAGGTCGGAAGGCTGGTGGAGCGGCTGGAAAACATGAGGAGGAACGCCCTTGGACGCGGATCGTCCCAGTGCCTTCTTTGCGGCGATGGGTTCGGGATGTTGGGGGCCCAGAAGGTCTTCTGCACGGACTGCAAGAAATGGGTTTGCCAAAAATGCGCCATCGAAGGTTACTCCAGCAAACAAAGCCCGTCCAAAGACAAGTGGTTGTGCATGATCTGTGCGGAAACTCGCGAGATCTGGAAGAAATCCGGAGCTTGGTTCTTCAAATGCCTGCCCAAATACGTCCTCCCCAACCAGGTCCAGCAAAATTTGATCAAGAAGCGCGCTGGGAGGATCGTGGGCTTCCGGAGGGCCATCCGCGAAGACGACAGCAGCTCAGATGAAGAGAAACGCCCCCGGGTGGAGCGGCGGAGCTCCAACACCGAGAGCGCCCACGGAGGGTTGGAGGAAGCTCACAAAGAGCTCGAACCCTTCTGCAGCCGTATAAGTTCGTTGACGTTCAATGAGGCTAAAGCGTGGGAGGAAGCGGCTAATGCGGCCGAGGACGTCGTTTCGCAAGCCTCCAGGAGGGATTCCAGCGTCAGCAGATCGATTTCCGAGTGGAATTGGAGCGATACAAAGAGCGATGAAAAAATTTCATCGCCGAGTGCTTCCAGCGCGAGCAGCGGAGTTATTAAGGTTGGGATTAATATCAGTTGTTCCTAAACGGGAATTGAAGATGTAACTCAATAAAATTTATTGCCTTCCGCCGTTTAGGAGGCAATAAATTTCCAATTCCGACTCGGTTTTAATAGGAAACAAACGTCGACTTTATTGCGGGGAATTCTTTCCAACTTTTTTCGTAATTGAAATCGCAATCAAATCAAATTAGTTCTTTCGAAGATGAAAAGAATTTTATAAAGGTCAAAATCGTTTAGTTCGGGTCAACAAATATGAAAACATTTTTTTTGATTTGAAATAATTATTAATTTCAAATTATTTCGAAAGCTATTGAGATATCGAAAATTTGATGGGAACCAAAATTGTAGAGCTCAGTTTTGCCTACAAATTCCATGAACAAGCTTGTTTCCAACTCAATGACTTAAGTCCTTTTTCTTTCATTTAGAAAATTTTCATCAAATTATTAGATTTGAGTTAATTTCAAATTATTTAAAAATCTATTGAGATATCAAAAATTTGTTAAGAACCAAAATTATAGAACTCAGTTTCACCTGCAAATTTTATAAACAAGTTTGTTTCCAACTCAATGACTTTAATTCTTTCTCTTTAGTTTAGAAAATTTTCATCACAATACTTGATTTGGGTTAATTTCAAATTATTTAAGAACCTGTTGAGATATCAAAACTTTGATGGGAACCAAAATTGTAGAACTCAGTATCACCTACAAATTCCATGAACAAACTTGTTTCCAACTCAATGACTTAAGTCCTTTTTCTTTCATTTAGAAAATTTTCATCAAATTATTAGATTTGAGTTAATTTCAAATTATTTAAAAATCTATTGAGATATCAAAAATTTGTTAAGAACCAAAATTATAGAACTCAGTTTCACCTACAAATTTCATAAACAAGTTTGTTTCCAACTCAATGACTTTAATTCTTTCTCTTTAGTTTAGAAAATTTTCAACAAAATACTTGATTTGGGTTAATTTCAAATTATTTAAAAACCTGTTGGGATATCAAAAATTTGATGAAAACTAAAATTGTAGACCTCAGTTTTGCCTACAAATTCCATGAGCAAGCTTGTTTCCAACTCAATGACTTAAGTTCCTTTTCTTTAATTTAGAAAATTTTCATCAAATTATTAGATTTAAGTTAATTTCAAATTATTTAAAAATCTGTTGAGATATCAAAAATTTGTTAAGAACCAAAATTATAGAACTCAGTTTCACCTACAAATTTCATAAACAAGTTTGTTTCCAACTCAATGACTTTAATTCTTTCTCTTTAGTTTAGAAAATTTTCATCAAAATACTTGATTAGGGTTAATTTCAAATTATTTAAGAACCTGTTGAGATATCAAAAATTTGATGGGAACCAAAATTGTAGAGCTCAGTTTCGTCTACAAATTCCATGAGCAAGGTTATTTCCAACTAAATAACTTAAGCCCTTTTTCTCTAATTTACAAAATTTTCGTAATTAAAAATTATTTTCAGTTTCAGTTAACTTATGAAAATTTCAGAAAGGACTAAAAATTTAATTCAAAAATATTTTTTCTAAGTCAACAATTTAAGACTCCTTTCATTTAATTTTGAAAATGTTTCGAAAAACAATCTTTTCCAAATTAATTTAAATTTATTTTAAAGTGTGCAGTCTTATGAAAATTTTCGAAGAGATCAATATTGTAGAGCTCCGTTCCGCCTACAAATTCCATGAACAAGCTTGTTTCCAACTCAATGATTTAAGTTCTTTTTCTTTAATTTAGAAAATTTTCATCAAAATACTTAATTTGATTTGATTTCCAAGTTAATTTAAATTTATTTTAAAGTGGGCAGTCTTATGCAAATTTTCTAAGAGATCAATATTGTAGAGCAAAGTTTTGTCTACAAATTTGATTAAAAAATATTTTTTGTAGCTAAATCCTTTAGGGCAGTTTTCTCTCCATTTTTAAAATTTTCAGAACGACGAGCGCAAAATAGTCGATACGTCCCTAGGAACCATCGAGCTCTCTTTAACCTACGACCCCATAACCACGACGCTACATTGCGCCGTATACAGAGCCAAAAATCTAATCCCAATGGACATAAACGGCCTTTCCGACCCCTTCTGCAAACTGAACATCCTTCCAAACAACAAAGTGTCGACCAGATTGCGGACCAAAACCGTCCACAAAACCAAAAACCCAGAATTCAACGAAAACCTAACCTTTTACGACATCGGCGAAGAAGACCTGTCAAGAAAATCCCTACATCTGCTCGTCTTGGACGACGATAAATACGGCCACGATTACATGGGAGAAGTCAGGATCGGCTTGACGAAACTGAGGGTCCAAAACACCATTTATGTGAGGCTTCAAACAATTTTTTAATTAGCTGAAACGGTTGTTTGCAGTTGAATGCCCCGCTGGAGAAATTGAGGGTCGAACAGAGGGGCCCGATTCCGGGCGCCGATTTGAACGAATGGTTCGACGATTTGTGGTTGAGGGGGCAGATTTTGCTGTCGTTGTGCTACAGCACCAAGAAGAGGGCCTTATTGGTGACGGTGGTTAAATGCGCCAACCTCCTCCCGATGGACAATAATGGATATTCTGATCCTTTTGTGAAATTGTAGGTCGATTTTGTGCGATGGTTCCAATTGATTTGAGTGTTTCAGGCACATGCGGCCAGATCCTTACCACAGGAAGTACAAGACTTCCATCAAGTGGAAGAATCTCAATCCGGTGTTCAATGAGGAGTTTACTTTCGAAACCCGCCCAACTGAATTGTCCACGCAGAGCTTGTTCCTCACAGTGTGGGACAAGGATTACGGAAAGAGCAACGACTATTTGGGAGGATTGATTTTGGGAGGGGCTGGTTCGAAAGGGCACAGGTTGAAGCATTGGTTGGACATGATACGTTACCCTGATCACAGGCACGAATGCTGGCATAATTTAACCGATGATTCTTTAGATGACTAATCGTGTGAATATATTTTATTTACTGCAGCTGTTTTTATTTGAACCTTTCCCTCTAAAAAAATTATCTAAGTACTCAACCAGAAATAGGCAAGATAACAAAACAATGTAATCTTTAAAAAGTGGCAATCTGATTCAATCACACAATTGTGACCTCGTGATGAAGTCGATCGTGCTAATTTTGGCCATCTTAGGCTTCGCCTATGTAAGTGCCAATTTATCTAATTCCTTCAAATTAATTGCAATTTTTAGGGGTTCATTCCCCAACAACGGAGAGGACCTCCAGAAGCGGGTGCGCCCGATCCCAGGGCTAGAGCTGCAATCTGGGGCTCGATAACTCAAAGGGTTGACCATTTCAACCCCACAGATGGAAGAACGTGGAGCATGGTATATTCAAATTCCTGTGAAAATTAATCTTCAAGTTGCAATTGCAGAGGTTTATGGAAAACAACCAATTCTTCGTCCCTGGAAGTCCCATGTTTGTGTTCCTAGGAGGGGAGTGGACCATCAGTTCGAGTTACCTCCAAACTGGGCAGATGTTCGATATGGCCGCTGACCACTCTGGTTACATGTTTTATACCGAGCACCGTTATTATGGTCAAAGTTACCCAACGGCCGATTTTTCATCCGCCAGTTTGAAATACCTCTCAGCGGATCAAGCCTTGGCCGATGTGGCTTACTTCATCAAGGCTAAAAAGGCCGAAATTGCAGGACTTGCAAACAGCAAGGTAAGCCAACCAGAAATGAGAAGGTGGTCTTAAACAATTTAAATTTAGGTCGTGGTGGTTGGGGCTTCCTATTCCGCAGGTTTGGCCACTTGGTTGAGAATTAAATACCCGCATTTAGTCGACATTGCCTACTCCTCCAGTGGTCCATTGAGAGCCGTTGCAGATTTCTTTGGTAATTAAGCAAACTATATCGGAGGAAATTAATTGATTTCTTTTAGAATATTTTGAAGTGGTCAATGATAATTTAGTCTTGGCTTCGCCACAATGTGTAACCACGATTGCAGAAGGGGTTGCAGAAATTGAAGCCCAAATACAAACGCCTGCTGGAATTGATGCCATCAGCACGCTTTTCAACCTTTGCAACAGATTGGATGTCACCGAGCCGAGTCGCTCCTACTTCTTCAATACCATTGCTGGAGTCTTCGCTGGATTGGTCCAATACGCAGCCGTTGGTGAATTGAATTCAGTTTGCACGCAACTCTTGGGATACACCGGAACATCTTCAGAAAAATTGGCCTCTTATTTAAGCTATTATTACGGAGCTGGATGCCTAAGTGATTACAACTACTTCATCCAGTATTACTTAGACACAAACCTAACAACGGATGCTTGTAAAGAGACATCTTTATGATTATTGAAAATTAATTGAGTTTTTCCAGCCCGTCCTTGGATTTACCAGACCTGCACTGAATATGGTTACTACCAGACCACTGCAAGCCTCAACCAACCCTTCGGACAAACTTTCCCTCTTTCTCTATCCCTCCAGACATGCTTGGACCTTTATGGATCACAGTTCAGCAGTTCTGTTTTGGACACGGCGGTCAAGAGAACTAATACTCTTTATGGTTCCATCGCACCTAAAGTTACCAATTTAATTTCGGTCCATGGAACTGGAGATCCTTGGCATGCATTGGGTTTAACTCAAGATCTTAACCCATTAGCTCCAGTTATTGTCGTGGATGGTAAGGTTATTAACTAGTTTCCATTGGTAAGCTTTATTTAAATTGTTTTAGGTACTTCTCATTGTGCCGATTTGGGGTCGTTTAGTACAGGCGATCTTCCACAGATGCAAGATGCCAAGACTCGTGTGAAGAACTACATAGCTCAATGGTTATTGCAATAAATCTGTAGTTAAACAATCCGTGGATTTTAATAAAAGGAAAGCCCCAGATTTAATATCTTATTAATTTCCTATTTTAAATCCTGTGTCCAGATCTAAAACGTTTCCTTAAGTTTAAGTTAAGTTTACGAGAGGTCCACAACATATTTGGATTCGATTGCTCAAAGAGAACTCAATATTAGATAGAAACGAAATGTGTCCTTCAAACTTCGTGACAGTACAATTAAAAATAACTATTAACTATGAAAGAAAATTATTGTTTCGTGCTCCAGAAATAAAAAGTTCTGGATAACAAAGCAATGAAATTGGGACCTTTAAAAGGTTCCAATCCGAATGAGTAAATCAGTCTTCCAAGCGATGAAGTCGATTCTGCTAATTTTGATCATCTCAGGTGTCGCCTATGTAAGTATCGATTTTTCTGATTCTTCAAAATACCTTAAAAATCTTCAGGGGTTTTTTACCCGAAGAATGATGGGACCTCCACCACCTGGTCCCGCCGATCCTAGGGCTAAAGAACCAATTATGGGAACGATAACTCAAAAAGTTGACCATTTCAACCCAACTGACGAAAGAACATGGAACATGGTAAGATTAGCAGTTACTGACAGGAAACCTTCAAATTCGAGTTGCAGAGGTTCGCGGCAAACGACCAGTTTTTCACCCCGGGAAGTCCCATGTTTGTGTTGATAAACGGAGAGTGGAGAATGGAACCTGGCTGCATACAATCTGGATTTATATTCGGATTAGCTGAGAACCATACGGGTTATATGTTTGCCACTGAACATCGGTATTATGGTGAAAGTCAGCCCATGACTGATTTATCAACCGAAAATTTGAAGTACCTTTCAGCTGATCAGGCTTTGGAAGATTTGGCTTATTTCATCGAAACTAAAAAGACTGAAATTACAGGACTAAAAAACAGCAAGGTAATCAATTGGTAAAGCGTCAGGGAAAAATTAAACAATTTGAATTTAGGTCGTGGTGGTTGGAGGTTCTTATGCTGGATCTTTGGCAACATGGATGAGAATTAAATATCCCCATTTAGTGGACATTACTCTTCCAGTGGCCCATTAAGAGCCGTTGCAGATTTCTTTGGTAACTAACCAATTTGCGATTGGGTCAAATTAATTGGTTTGTTTTAGAATATTTTGAAGTGGTCAATGATAATCTAGCATTGGCTTCGCCACAATGTGTAACTACGATTGCAAAAGCGATTGCAGATATCGAGGCCCAAATAAAAACACCTGTCGGAATTAAAACAATTTCAACTCTTTTTAATACTTGCAAGCTATTGGACACCACTGAGCCAAATCGTTCCTACTTCTTCAGTAAGATTGCTGATATATTTGGTTGGTTGGTTCAAGGTGCAAAACCTGGTACTTTGAACGATGCTTGTGACACCATAATGCATTTTTCTGGAAATTCCTTACAAAAATTGGCAAATTTTACGAAAAGTGGGCAGTGCATTGATAGTTATTCCGACTTCATAGACCATTTCTCAGATCAAAATCCAGCAAATTATTGTAAATAGGACCTTTTGTAAATACCACGAATAATATTTTTTCCAGATCGAGCCTGGTATTACCAAACTTGCACAGAATTCGGTTTTTATCTAACAAGTACCAGTCACAAGCAACCCTTTGGGCAAAATTTTCATCTTTCCTTCTACACTTAGCAATGCTTAGACTTTTATGGGTCAAAATTTACAACTGAAGTTTTAAATGCAGGAATAAATAAAACCAATCTTGTCTATGGTTCCACTGCACCCGTTGTTACCAATTTAGTTTCGGTGCATGGAACTGTAGATCCTTGGCATCCATTGAGTTTAACCCACGATCTTAACCCACTAGCTCCAGTTATAATCATAAATGGTAAAATTATTAACTTCTCTTCATTGACAAGCTAAATTACGTTTTTCAGGAACTTTCCATTGTGCTGATTTGTATTCATCTCAACCTACCGATCCTCCAGGATTAATAGATGCACGGGCTCGTGTAAGAAACTATATAGCTCAATGGTTATTGGAATAAACCTGTATACAACCTGTATAAAACAACTTCCAAACTTGAGATTTTCTTATTTTCGTAATTGAAATCCTTCCAAATCCAAAACGTTCTTAAGTTTAAGTTAAATTTATGAAAAATCCCTGGCATATTTGGGAACTAGTGATAATACAAAACTCAATGGAAGAGGTCAATATTAGTTATTAGATTTAAATGGAAAATGTAAAGATGTGTCCTTCAATCTCGTGACAATACAATTAAAAATAACTATTAACTATAAAAGAAAATTATCGTTTCGTGCTGCAGAAATAAAAAGTTCCAGATAACAAAGCAATGAAATTGGGACCTTTAAAAGGCTTCAATCCGGAATGAGTAAATCAGTCTTCCAAGCAATGAAGTCGATTCTGCTAATTTTGATCATCCCAGGCGTCGCCTATGTAAGTATCAATTTTTCTGATTGTTCAAAATACTTTTCAAAATCTTCAGGGGTTTCTTTCCCGAAGAAGGATGGGGCCTCCACCACCTGGTCCCGCCGATCCAAGGGCTAAAAAACCAATTATGGGAACGATAACTCAAAAAGTTGACCATTTCAACCCAACTGACGAAAGAACATGGAACATGGTAAGATTATCAGTTACTAACAGGAAACCTTCAAATTGGAGTTGCAGAGGTTCGCGGAAAATGACCAGTTTTTCACCCCGGAAAGTCCCATGTTTGTGTATATAGGCGGAGAGGGCAGCATTTATCCTGGTTTTATACAATCTGGATTTATCTTCGAGTTAGCTGAGAACCATACGGGTTATATGTTTGCCACTGAACATCGGTATTATGGTGAAAGACAGCCCATGCCTGATTTCTCATCTGAAAATTTGAAGTACCTCTCAGCTGATCAGGCTTTGGAAGATTTGGCTTATTTCATCGAAACTAAAAAGGCTGAAATTACAGGACTACAAAACAGCAAGGTAATCAATTGGTAACTTTTAGGAAAAATTAAACAATTTGAATTTAGGTCGTAGTGGTTGGAGGTTCTTATGCTGGATCTTTGGCAGCATGGATGAGAATTAAATATCCCCATTTAGTAGACATTGGTTACTCTTCCAGTGGCCCATTAAGAGCCGTTGCAGATTTCTTTGGTAACTAACCAATTTGCGATTGGGTCAAATTAATTGTTTTGTTTTAGAATATTTTGAAGTGGTCAATGATAATCTAGCATTGGCTTCGCCACAATGTGTAACCACGATTGCAGAAGGGATTGCAGATATCGAAACCCAAATAAAAACACCTGCTGGAATTAGAGCAATTTCAACTCTTTTTAATACTTGCAAGTTATTGGACACCACTGAGTCAAATCGTTCCTACTTCTTCAGTCAGATTGCTGACACCTTTGCTACGTCGCACAGTGGAGTATTTCAAGGCAAACACTGGCCAAAATATGAAGGAACCGTTCAATTTACTTGAAATTTTTAACTCGGGGATTCTTGGAGTTGCTGAAGTCAAATTTAAGACCAAAAATTTTAAATTCAAAATGGCGGCTATGAATTTGCTAATTTCAGTAATACCAATCAATTGTCATTCAATTTTGCACACGGGGGTTTTCTGGGGTTATTGATCATGAATTTGATAACAGAAGTTTCAAATTCAAAATGGCGGCTCCAATATGGCCGCTATTAACTAGCCAATTTATAATTCTAAATTAATATTATGTGCTACTAAATGTCCACTTCCAGTAGAATTTACTATTCTTACATGTAAAAAAGCCTATAAAAACAGAATTGAGTGTACCATCAAAATTAAATCACTAAAAAATTAATCATTGAGTTCATATTCTTCTTCGGAGTCTTCTTCTTCGGAGTCTTCTTCTTCGGAGTCTTCTTCTTCTTCGGAGTCTTCTGGTGAAGGTAAGACAGTCGTTTCCGCTATGAGAAGTGTTAACGTTTCACTAGAGAACGGTTTTGTTTTCTTCTGTGGCTTGGGTCTCGAACTACTAAGTAAGGGATCAGAAGTTAACAGAAGCCTATTCAATACGTCCTGATTGCAAGCTATTCGAGAGGTTTTTCTGGAGTTTCTTTGCCTGTACTGACGAAAATGTTTATTTCTTCCTTCTGCAGCTTCTTCGGATAGCTGGCCGATTGGCAGTATTGCGTGTTTAATAACTGTGGCCCCATGCATTAAAATTTTGTGAAGTGTTGGTGACATTGGGTGCCACCCATATAATTCGACATACATTTTTGCTGTTTCTCCTGCATACACTTCAAATTTATTCACATCAATTTGGTGACCACTCGAAATCGCTTCCAAAATAACTTTCAACTTCTTTATTAAAGTCAAGTCTAATCCAGTTATTTGGGCAGATATTTCTGGAGCTGCAAAAAATCTTCTTGAGGTGTTGCCATCATTCGTGTTCCCGAAACCAGCCTTAGGGATGTCTACCAGAAGACCCATTTCTTTTTTGAAAGAATTTTGAATTTTTTTCTTCCTTTCCGTGACAATTCTTTTATCTTCGCTAGTTCTCGCTTGCCATTTTCTCAGAGGTAATTTGTATGATAAATGAAGAAGTGATTCAAAAAATCTTATCCTGGCGTGAAGGATTGATAACCCGAATTTTAAAGATTCGGGATTTACTTCATTTTTTTTCCGCAAATCGTTGAAGCTTTTTGAAGTTTCTCCACATATGTAACATCTCATAGTAGAAGACGTACTTGTTACAGCATTGCAAACCTTTGCATCTACCATGGTGGGTATCAATGTATGTTTTATTTGAAGTATAACCCCAGTAGATGTTGGTACTTCAGATTTTCTCAGATTTTGTATTTGGTTTTCTACATACTCAATTTCTTGGTTTGTAATGTCGTTTGTTTCGTGTACAAATCGTATGCGTATAGGCCGACAAAATCTTGTCGATGATGGTACTGGGTTCTGCCATATAACTTTCTTATGGTTGCCAGAACTAGATTGTAATCTCAAGGGTACAAGCGAACTTTGGAAAATATGTGCGTCACTATCCATGTTCCCTCCAAATTTTTGTTTAAACTGTGACTGCTGCGAGCCATCACAGCCCCACTTTGTAATAAGTTCTAAGTTACATTTCTCTTGATCCGTACATAGTTCTACGACATCCTCCAAATGTTCACATAATCTTAGAGACGTATGATCAAGTAAATCTTGAACTGCAACTTCAGCACATGTTTCTGTAACGCGTATTGACCCTTCCCTTGGATAGGCTTCTTTTTTAGCATTTTTCAAAAGAGAATAACAAGGATATACTAGTTTGTTAGATTTATGAATAACTTCCCATTGTCTTCTGGTAAGATCAGCCTCCACGAAAATTTCTAGTGCCTCTGATGGGGTATACTTCTTTATCGCAAATTTTTTTGCAGTAGCAATAGATTTTCGAAATTTTGAAGCTCTGGTTGGTGTTGCAGTTATATCTTTTAAAATTTCCGATGCATCTGTTTTTCCTGCTGCACGTAAACTCATGCGAGTTGCGTATGTCAATTGGTCAACAGGAATCTGCTGTCTTAAATCTTTAGTTTTTCGTCGTTTGCTTCGATTGCTCGAATCTATAAAGTCTTTTGTTGGTCGCCCCGACTTTTGAGTTTTCCAAGTGGTCACTGTAATGGAACCGTTTAGCCATGCTTCATTTCTTTTCAAAAAATTGGTATCTTTATATTTTGCGTCTATCATTTTTTTTTTAAATTGACTTTTGAAGTTACGTAAATTACGCTTTAAAGTGCCATATTCAGCTATAGGGCATTTTGTAATTTTAATGATTTCTTTCTCCAGAAAATCGCATTTTTCGTCAATTTTTTGTTGAGTTGATTTTTTGGTTATGTCATACAATGACCTTCTCGTCATTTCTTAAAAAAAAATACCTTAATGTGAAAATCAAAGTTTATAATAATATACATGAATTTCCAAACACAAATGCTTTACTGCTGTTTGTAAACATATCCCGCGCATAAGCAACCCTCAGCGTTAAGTGTTAAAAAAATCCAACGCCATAAAAGATAATTCTATTTTTGTTAAAATTATTATGATGTTTATTTATATTCATTTTTTAATAATAAATGTTTATAATGCAAATTATTGAAGATACTAAAATAATTTCCTCGGCAAGCATTTTCTTGGAAGTCATAATAACCCCACTTGCGGTCACGTGCGGTGCATGTTTTTTTTAAAATTAATATAAAAAATGGATAAATTTCACAATACAGCAAAAATCTTTTGGAAGCAAGGTCAAGCACACATACATAAACACTTTTGTTTATGAAATGCAACTAAAAATGTTATAAACATGACAAAATACATAGTTTTATGAGTTACGAATTAAAAATAAAATAGTCAGCAAAATAGTACATACCTATTACTTCAGAATTCATAATGGTTTATTTTCTGTAATATTAATTTTAAGCTTTAAAAACTGACAATAATCGACTTCTAAATTAACTCGCTCAAACTAATTTGTACGGACATCAACCACAGTAAAGTCTCAACCGAGTGTCTGGCATGACAAAACGTTCTGGAAACTATCATACGAGGGCACTTCACCTACTTCAGGAATTTTTTATTTTTTTTAACGGTGTTAAACTTTTCGACTTTTGGCCACCTTTTTCACTTAAATACTCCACTGTGCGTCGGTTCAATATGCACCTCCTGGTTCTTTGAACGATATTTGTGACACCCTAATGCATTCTCCTGGAAATGCTTTACAAAAATTGGCAAATTTTGCGAACAGTGGGGTTTGCATTAATAGTTATTCCGACTCCATAAAGATTTACTCAGATCCAAATACAGCAAATCTTGGTAAATAGGATTTTTTGTAACTACCACGAATAATATTTTTTCCAGATCGAGCCTGGTTGTACCAAACTTGCACAGAATTCGGTTTTTATCAAACAAGTACCAGTCACAAGCAACCTTTTGGACAAAATTTTCCACTTTCCTTCGACACTCAGCAATGCTTGGACATTTATGGGCCAAAATTTACAACTGAAGTTTTAAATGCAGGAATAAATAGAACCAATCTTGTCTATGGTTCCATTGCACCCGTTGTTACCAATTTAGTTTCGGTGCATGGAACTGGAGATCCTTGGCATACATTGGGTTTAACTCATGATCTTAATCCATTAGCTCCAGTTATAATTATAAATGGTAAAATTATTAACTTCTCTTCATTGACAAGCTAGTTTACTTTTTTTCAGGAACTTCTCATTGTGCTGATTTGTATTCATCTCAACCTACCGATCCTCCAGAATTAACAGATGCACGGGCTCGTGTAAAAAACTATATAGCTCAACGGTTATTGCTATAAACCTGTAGTTTCGGGGGAGGGAGTTGAACAAACTGTTGATTTTAATAAAAAAACAAATTCCAAACTTAAGATTTTCTTATCTTCGTATTTTAATTCCTTCCAAATCTAAAACGTTATTAAGTTTAAGTTAAGTTTACGAAAAATCCCCGACATATTTGGCTACTATTAATCAAGGAAAACTCAATAGACTCATTGGAGGGGCTCAATCTTAGTTATTGGATTTGAATGAAAAATGAAAAGATGTATCCTTCAAACTTCGTGACAATGCAATTAAAATAACTATAACTATAAAAGAGAATTATCGCTTCGTGCGTCATGCTTCAGAAATAAAAAGTTTCAGATAAAAAAGTAATGAAATTGTGATCTTTAAAAGGCTCCAATCCTGAATGAGTCAGTCTTCCAAGCTATGAAGTCAATTCTGCTAATTTTGGCCATCTCAGGCGTCGCCTATGTAAGTATCAATTTTTCTTATTCTTCAAAATAACTTAAAAATCTTGAGGGGTTTCTTTCCCGAAGAAGGATGGGACCTCCATCACCTGGTGCCGCCGATCCAAGGGCTAAAGAACCAATTATGGGAACGATAACTCAAAAAGTTGACCATTTCAACCCCACGGACGAAAGGACATGGGAGATGGTAAGATTAAGAGTAAGTAACAGGTAACGTTCAAGTTCAAGTTGCAGAGGTTCGCGGCTAATGACCAGTTCTTCACGCCGGGAAGTCCCATGTTTGTTTACATAGGCGGAGAGAGCAGCATTGATCCTGGCTGTATACAATTTGGAATTGTGTTCGACATGGCTGAGAACCATACGAGTTACATGTTTGCCACTGAGCATAGGTATTATGGTGAAAGTCAGCCCAGGCGTGATTTATCATCCGAAAATTTGAAGTACCTCTCAGCTGATCAGGCTTTAGAAGATTTGGCCTATTTCATCGAAACTAAAAAAGCTGAAATTGCAGGACTAAAAAGCAGCAAGGTAATAAATTGGTAACCTTTTAGAAAAAAATAAACAATTTGAATTTAGGTCGTGGTGGTTGGGGGTTCTTATGCTGGATCTTTGGCAACATGGATGAGAATTAAATATCCCCATTTAGTAGACATTGGTTACTCTTCCAGTGGCCCATTAAGAGCCGTTGCAGATTTCTTTGGTAACTAACCAATTCGCGATTGGGTCAAATTAATTGGTTTGTTTTAGAATATTTTGAAGTGGTCAATGATAATCTAGCATTGGCTTCGCCTCAATGTGTAACCACGATTGCAGAAGGGATCGCAGAAATCGAATCAAAACTACAAACACCTGATGGAATTCATGAAATTCCAAAGCTTTTTAGAACTTGCCAGCCGACATTGGACATCTCTGAGCCAAATCGTTCCTACTTCTTCAATTACATTGCTGGTATCTTTGCTGTGTTGGTTCAATATGCAGATCCAGGTTCTTTGAACGATGCTTGTGACACCCTAATCCATTCTCCTGGAAATTCCTTACAAAAATTGGCAACTTATATAAATACGAACAGTGGGGATTGCATTGATAGTTATTCCGACTTCATAAAGTTATGCTCAGATCCAACTGCAACAAATGCTAGTAAATAGGACCTTTTTTAAATACTAGGAATAATATTTTTTCCAGATCGAGCCTGGTTGTACCAAACTTGCACAGAATTCGGTTTTTATCAAACAAGTACCAGTCACAAGCAACCCTTTGGGCAAAATTTCGCTCTTTCCTTGGACATTCAGCAATGCTGGGACATTTATGGACCAGAATTTACCAGTGACGTTTTGAATGCAGGAATAAATAGAACCAATCTTGTCTATGGTTCCGTTGCACCCGTTACTACCAATTTAGTTTCGGTGCATGGAACTGGAGATCCTTGGCATACATTGGGTTTAACTCATGATCTTAATCCATTAGCTCCAGTTGTAATTATAAATGGCAAGATTATTAACTTCAATTCTTTAGTAGGCTAATATGCTTTTTCTCAGGAACTTCTCATTGTGCTGATTTAAGTTACTCTGATACTCCAGAATTGAAAGATGCACAGACTCGAGTGAAGAACTACATAGCTCTATGGTTATTGCAATAAGTCTGTATTTTCTGGGGAAGGAGGAGTTGAGCAAACTGTTGCTTTAAACAAAAATCAAGCTCATTAACTCCTTATTTTAAATTCTGAACTTCCAAATCAAAAACGTCCCCAAGATATCGATACGTTTTTACCAAAGTATCGTAAGCCACATCTGTCAAATTTTGCAGGAGACAACTTTCTTGTCCACAAGGTCATTGCATGTGACTATCTTGGTACTTACGATAGGTTTATTGTGTTCTTATCACCATAAAGAATAAACTGATGGGTATATTACTCTGCCAGAACAAGCATTTAGTCCGATATTTACGATATAATGCAAAATCTCAATTTCGCTCAAAATGTCACTTACGATACTTTGGAAAAAAGGTATCGATATTGCAATAATTTTGAATTTTGAAAAAATATGGAAAATAAACGTTAGGCAATCCAACATGCATCCTATCAAGGTTGCAGCAATTCAACTAAAAAGTTTTTGATGATCTCCAAAAAACAATTTAGACTTAAAATTTTATTAAAATAACTGCCTCTTTTGAACGCTCAATCAAAAATCTGCGACATTACAGACACAAAGCTACTCTAAATCGTCTTCCTCAAATCTCGCTCTTCATGATCTCATTTCCAGCTTCTAAAGCAAGATCTAACACGTTCTTACTATCACTACCGCGCTTTTTAACTTTCGGCACCGCATAGTGACCACTGCGACCTGCAAAAAGCCAATTTTAGAACCGATTTGCGAAGCGATCGATCAACGAAACACAATTTAACCTAATTCCTTTATTAACGGATAAAAAATTCACAATTCGGAATACTTAACAAGTAAACTACCCTCGAAGCTCGCGTTGCGCGTAGAAACAATAAAAGCAGCGACAACGAAACCCTCCGCAATACCTAACCTCAAATCTTCTTACTTTTCAGCTTGTTCGACTGGTCGTCGAATTCTGGGTCTTGAATGTTCAGCATCAGGCTGTTTCCTCCCAAGTAGACCCTATTCTGCGAGTTGGCGATCTGAAACACACAAATTAGAGACACGAAATTTTGATTGTGAGGTTAAGTTACCGTTCTGGAAATGTTCTGTGCAGCTCGGATTTTCCTCAATTTCAGGTAACCTGGATTCCTGCCAATGGCTTCACCTATGTAAGTGTTAATTAAGAAACATACCTAATTGAAAAAAAAGCATGCAACAAACGCGCAAAGGATATCATAGCAGCTGCCTCGGCTTCACCTTCGGCTTGCACGATCTTCTGTTGGCGCTCCTGGATCGCTTTTTGGACCACAAATGCGGCCCTTTGTGCTTCTTGTTGCGCCACCTGTTTTGCCTCAACGGCGGCCGTGTATTCCTTGCCGAACGACAACTCGGTGATTGAAACGTCGTCTAAAATGATGTTGAAATCCTTCGCTCGGTCCACCAATTCTCTCCTGATTAGAAGCGAGACCTGCTGTCTTTGTGTGATTAACTGCGCTGCGTTGAATTTGGCCACGACCGACTTCAGAACCTCGTTGCAGATCGACGGCAGCACCTTCTCGTCGTAATCCAGCCCTAGCTGTTTGTACATGGTCGGCAATTGGATGGCATCGGGCCTGGATAAGACCCTCAAGGAGATGTTGACCATTTGGAGGTCTTTGGAGCCGGTCGGTGAGGAGATCTTCCTGGGCCTGGATCGGATGTCGTAGATTATGGGGTATTGGAACCACGGAATCCTGAAGTGGAGCCCTTCTGTGTAAATGTCGTTCTGGACGCCGCCAATTCGGCTGAAGATGATCGCACGGTGGCCGCCGTCGACTGAAACGATATTTATGTTGAGAATTTGCAAGGTTGGGGATTTCGTAATTACCGGTGTACATTGACTGAGAGACGCCATAAATCGCGGCGGCTCCGACTGCCAGGAATTTGAGCCCTATTCCCAGACCTGGCGGGCCCCCCTTGCCGAATTTTCCCGCTAGGTCGTTTAGTTTACTTTGGGCCATTATAAATGCAAAAAACTAAGCAAATAACCAAAAACTTTCCAACGTGACTTTAAGGAATGACAGCGCATGTGGTAATGGCGGCCTTATTGCGCAATCTCCAGTTACAGTAGAACCAACTTCACCTGCGACTTCATTTGTCACTGAAAGCTGAGAGTTTGTTGTTTTTTCACGGTTTACTGAAAGGTTGTTGGTTGTTTTATGTATTATTCATGGCTACTTATGATTATGGTGTTTAAATGGTTATTTTTCATTTTTAAATGGCAGAATCTTGTTGCCCGAACACAAATTAGTCTACGGCATGAATTACTCAAATTTAATTTTTTTTTTCAATTATGTTTTCTGCTGCGCGATTGTGTCCTACAGTTAAATTAGTCTACGGCACTATACAGTGTCAAGTTTTACCGCCGGTGGTAAAATAGTCCTTCAAAATAATTTGTCAATTCTCATAAATTGCATGAGTAATTTTATATTCTTGAAAGAAACAAGAAAAAAATTTTTTTTTTTTAATCAGGTAAAATTTTGGCTTTATCTCAATTACTAGTTGTTCAATTTATTAGCAGTAAACAGGAAAATATTTTTGCACAATTAAGTGTAATGGAAATAATTTTAGTAATTTACGTTTATTAAATAAAACCATTTCAGTATCAGAAGGTATTTTTTAAAATGATTTACGACATAAGTAGACCAATTTACCGGACAATGGTATTGATGTAGGGTACTTGAAAGATTATTTGTGACAGTCACTAAGTTTAACTTATGAGTACGGGTCTAAATGAACTGAACAGCAACTCCACAGCTGTCTCGTCCAGTATTACTACAAGTGTTGAATTTTAAGAGTCGTTTATCCTAGGTAAAACCATACAAATTGCAGTGCACATATTCATAAAGTGCTCCGGTCTTTTTTTTTGCGATTTATGTTAGAACCCACATTTTCATAAAGTATGCCAGGTAAACTTTTTCGTTTTCAATTGATTACAACAAGCGTTGAATCTTAAGAGTCGGTTTTCCTAGGTAAAATCATGCAAATTGCAGTGCACATATTCATAAAGTGCTCCGGTCCATATTTTGTTTTTTTGACTTATGTTAGAATCCACATTTTCATAAAGTATGCTCAGGTAAAAATTTTTGTTTTCAATTGATTACAACAAGCGTTGAATCTTAAGAGTCGGTTTTCCTAGGTAAAACCATGCAAATTACAGTGCACATATTCATAAAGTGCTCCAGTCAATTTTTTTTTCTTTCGATTTATGTCAGAATCTACATTTTCATAAAGGATGCTCAGGTAAAAACTTTCGTTTTCAATTGATTACAACAAGCTTTGAATCTTAAGAGTCGTTTATCCTAGGTAAAATCATGCAAATTGCAGTGCACTTATTCATAAAGTGCTCCGGTCAATTTTTTTTTTGACTTATGTTAGAATCTACATTTTCATAAAGTATGCTCAGGTAAAATTTTTCGTTTCCAATTGATTACAAAACAAGCGTTGAATCTTAAGAGGCGTTTATCCTAGGTAAAACCATGCAAATTGCAGTGAACATATTCATAAAGTGCTCCGGTCTTTTTTTTTCGACTTATGTTAGGATCCACATTTTCATTCGATTCGCTCCAGTATTAACGGAACTACGGCTACTTCGTCGACTTTTAGTTTTTCATTGTTGCCTTTTACTGTCTCTGTCAATGTTAGAGCAAATCGATTTTTAATTGCACCATTGTGCTCCTCGCAAAACAAATACATACGTTTTCATTTTTATACGACTCTCTGACCAAACAAAAAAAAATCATGCAAATTGCAGTGCACATTTTCATAAAGTGTGGTCAAGTAAAAGGTAAAAGTGTAATAAAAGCATTTCTCGTCCTTTAACTTAAATTGGATTTAAATCAAAAAGTAACAATTTTTTATGAATCAAATTGCAGATATTAATGCTATGAATAATCTGACAAATTTTGAAAAAATATCCAAACATTGAAATTTTCCCCAAAACTTTTTGTTTTCCTTTTTTTTGATTCAAATAAAAGTAATTTGGAAAATTCTCCTTACAAATTTTTTTACAACTCAAAAATAAGGCCCTTTTGTACCACTCGAAAATTAACTAAATTAATTACTAAACGCTAAAATGAATTAGTCCTGAAATTAAATTAAATTCAGCTGCGAAAAATAAATAGGTTTTCTTCAGGGCCACAAAATGTGTTCTAAATTAAGCTGCATTACATTTAATACAATAAATATTTCTTATTGTAGCCTTAATATAAATCTCACATTGCGTTAACAAGATTTAATGGAGCGGTGGGTGCCAGATAAAGAAGGCGCGTCGTCAAGTGCCGCTCATTAACTAATCACAGCCAGAAGAAATGACCTGGTGGCGAATCATCGTCCTAGTTTTCGCCTTAAATCGCGCGAATTTCGCCAACGCAGGTAAACCAACAATTATTAATCTCAACGAGACTAAATTCGAGAATTTCAGTTAGGGGATCGCAGCCCTTATGGAACGAGACCTACACCGACCGCCTCAAAAAGGACCTGCTTCTGAATTACGACAAATTCGCCAGACCGTCGCAACATTACAACCTGACCACCGTCAAAATCGGCCTGGCCATAATCCACATAGAATCGGACGAATTTAAATCGACCCTTTTGGTGCACTCCTGGCTGAAACTGGTGAGTGACGAAATCGGCGCGCGCGCGGTACGTTTTGGGTTGTATAAATTCCAGGTGTGGAACGACGACAAATTGAAATGGAATTCCAGCGCGTACGGCGGAATCAGCCACATAAAAGTGGCTCCGCACGAAATCTGGTCGCCGGATATTTTATTATACAACAGGTATTAACCAATTTAGACCGAGCGTTGCTTAATTCGATTAATTCTATTAATTCTAGCGCGTCTGGTAACATAATGTCGACGTATGGCAGCACTTATAGCTTGTTGTACGCCAACGGAGAGGTTCTTTGGGTTCCGCCGTCTTATTTCACGGCCTTTTGCAACTTCGACCTGCGGTATTGGCCTTTCGACACCCAACACTGCTTTTTAAAATTCGGCTCTTGGACCCACCACGGTTACGAAATGAATGTGACGTTGATGGAGCGTCCTATCGAAGTAAGGTTATTTTCCTGTAAGAAGGACCCGTCACGTGATTGGGCGAGTTCAACTAGTTCAATTAGGGGAGTTCATACATTCAGTCATTTATTTCCAGCTACACTCAATTTCATTTTGCATTAAAACATTATTCCTTAACAATGTTAGCTGTCAAGATTGAATGGTTACCAATCAGCGTTACCAATTAGGTCCAATGAACACAAAAATAATAATTTAAAAGACTGAATTTCAAAACAATTTAATTTAATTCTTGATTTACCAATTAACTGTTAAAATTGAATGGATCCTACTAATTAGTGTTACTAATTTAGTTCAGTGAACGCAAAACTAATTCCTTGAAAGACCAAATTTCAAATTCACGTTTAATTAAATTTTTTATTTACCAATTGGGTCCAATTGAACTTAAAAATTATTCCTTAATAATGTTAGCTGTCAAGATTGAATGGTTCTTACCATTCAGTGTTACCAATTAGATCCAATGACCATAAAAATAATAACTTAAAAGACTGAATTTCAAAACAATTTAATTTAATTCTTGATCTACCAATTAACTGTTAAAATTGAAAGGATCTTATTAATTAGTGTTACCAATTTAGTTCAGTGGACACAAAATTAATTCCTTAAAAGACCAAATTTCAAATTCACCTTTAATTTAATTTTTTTTTACCAATTGGGTCCAATTGAATTTAAGAGTTATTCCTTAACAATGTTAGCTGTCAAGATTTAATGGTTTTTACCAATCAGTGTTACCAATTAGGTCCAATGAACACAAAAATAATAACTTAAAAGACTGAATTTCAAAACAATTTAAATTAATTCTTGATTTACCAATTAACTGTTAAAATTGAATGGATCTTACTAATTAGTGTTACCAATTTAGTTCAGTGGACACAAAATTAATCCCTTAATAGACCAAATTTTAAATTCACGTTTAATTTAATTTTTTAATTACCAATTGGGTCCAATTGAACATAAAAATTATTCCTTAACAATGTTAACTGTCAAGATTGAATGGTTCTTACCAATCAGTGTTACCAATTAGGTCCAATGAACACAAAAATAATAACTTAAAAGACTGAATTTCAAAACAATTTAATTTAATTCTTGATTTACCAATTAACTGTTAAAATTGAATGGATCTTACTAATTAGTGTTACCAATTTAGTTCAGTGGACACAAAATGAATCCCTTAAAAGACCAAATTTCGAATTCACGTTTAATTAAATATTTTATTTACCAATTAGGTCCAATTGAATTTAAAAATTATTCGTTAGCAATGTTAGCTGTCAAGATTGAATGTTTCTTACAATCAGTTACCACTTAGGTCCAATGAACACAAAAATAATAACCTAAAAGGCTGAATTTCAAATTTACAATTTAATTGAATTATTGAATTGCCAATTGGGTCCAACTGAACTAAAAAAATATTTCTTAACAATGTTAACTGTCAAGATTGAACGGTTCTTACAAATCAGTGTTATCAATTAGGTCCAATGAACATAAAAATAATAACTTAACAGACTGAATTTCAAATTTACAATTTAATTTAATTCTTGAATTGCCAATTGGGTCCAACTAAACTCAAAAATTATTCTGTAACAATGTTAGCTGTCAAGATTGAATGGTTCTTACCAATCAGTGTTACCAATTAGGTCCAATGAACACAAAAGTAATAACTTAAAAAACTGAATTTCAAAACATTTTAATTTAATTCTTGATTTATCAACTAACTGTTAAAATTGAATGGATCTTACTAATTAGTGTTACCAATTTACCTATCGAAGTAAGGTTATTTTCCTGCAAGAAGGACCCGTCACTTGATCGGGCGAGTTCAACTTTCCCAATTAGGGGAATTCATGCATTTATTAATTTATTTCCAGATGGAGTTAGCTGTGGTCAGCACGGAATGGACCATAACTGAAACTAGCAGCGAAAGACAGGAAAAGACTTACAGTTGTTGTGAAGAACCCTATCCGAGCGTTAACTTCAATTTAACTTTAGTGAGAAATTCGCCGAGTTACAAGGCTGTAATAATAACGCCCTGTTTCGGTAATATTCCAAGTCGGGTTGGACAAGTTGAGTTATTTTTAAATTCCAGCTGTGATTTTCCTAACCCTTGCCAGCTTCGTCCTGCCGGTGAACTCAGGCGAAAAATTGCTGTTGAACATCTGCGCGGCTCTGATCGTCTGCATGTTCATGCTGTACTTCACCCAGAAGATCCCATCGATCGGCTCCCACGTCCCTTTAATTGGTACCAAGTCTAAACGCAACCTTCCACAAAATAAATCTTTTTTTTTTTTTAGTCTCATTTTACAGCGCAAGTTTGTACATAGTCACCCTATCAGCGGTTTCCTCCGTCGTGGTGCTGTGGATGGTCCGTTCCAACCACTCCAAGCCACCCCCGGCTAAAATAATCAGGGTTTTGAACGGAAAATTGGGGAAGATGTTGTGCCTCGCGCCTCAGGTTCTAATTTTATAGTTGAAGTCGATTTTAATCTTCCTGGTAGGTTTCACAGGAGAAAATCAGGATTCAGAACGAGAGTTCAGAAGCCCTGCGGATAAGCGACGCCCAGGTTGAAACGACCAATTTTCCGGTGCGCAACGATTGGGAAATTGTGGCCAAGGCTCTCAACCGATTGTGTTTAATTGTGCACGGTTTCATTTTCCTGTTAATGTCTGTAATTTTCTGCATTTGAACGCGTACAGTAAAACCTGTGTATAGTGGGCGAAATTTAAATAATAAAATTTAGGTACATTTGCTTAACGATAACATAAAATAACATAAGTAATAATTAGAATAAATAAAATAACTCATTAAGAGAAGAAGAAAGCGGGGCTGTACTAAGAACACTAAGATTAATTTTCTAATGGCGCACCACAAAAGAATGTATTTTTTTCTAGCTTAACACGAAGCAGCTTCAAAACTTACAAAAATTGATTTGGAGAGCTAAAAAGGGCACTAGCGTTGGAATTACAAAAAAATATTTATAACAAAAGTTGTAGATGCTGAAATGATCTCCAATTTTTATTCTTGTTATTTATTTGTAGCTCAAATCGTTTTCAAGTTATGGTTAATTTAATTTTGTGCGACTCCCTTCACTGCTCCAGGTACAACGGTAGTCACAGAAAATGAAACAAGACGTTTGATAAGTTGTGTTGAATTGCTTAACTAATGAATAAAAGTTAGTTTGGAAAGTCGAAAAAGGCACTAACATTTGAATTACAAAAAAATGTTTATAACAAAAGTTGTAGATGCTAAAAAGGTCTGCAATATTCATTCTTACTATATATTTATAGCTCAAATCTTTTTCAAGATATAGTTAATTTAATTTTGTGCGACTCCCTTCACTGTTCCAAGTACGATGGTGTACACGAAAAATGAAATAAAATATCCGTGTGTTTGACTTTTTTTTTTAATGTTTTCAAAGGTATATTAAAGTTCGATTTAGGTACATTTGCTAAACGATAACATAAAATAACATAACATAAAATAACATAACATAAAATAACATAACATAAGTAATAACTAGAAAAAATAAAATAACTCGCTAAGGGAAGAAGAAAGCGGGGTTGTACCAAGAACACTAGCAACGTTGCCTCTCTGTATAGCCAAACTTATTCTTTGCTTCAAATATGTTTTGGATTGAGGAATTCCCGTTGTTTGAACAATACGCCTCCCCAAATCTTCAAGGAGAGAAAGGGTGTCAGAACTCCAAGGACCCAAAGTTTCCACAGCGAAGGCGACGAAAAAATAATCATCAGAAATTCCCTTATATATTTTTTTCTTAAGATTTTCTGCCAAGTGTGCAGAAGATCTTGCAGAAAATGAAGAATCAGTCAAATGAGAAGGGGCAAGTGTATCAGTACAAGTAAAATCCCAAACTTAAGATTTATCTACTTTCCATGGAATAACTGTAATACCATCTGGACGTTTGCCATCATCCCTCAGAATACTAGGTTCAAGGATACAATGGATGTTGGCAGAAGAGAAAACACGTTTAATAATGTCATTGATACAGCTGTGACGAGAGAGTCTACCAGCCCTTTAATGCACGATAAATCGTGATGACCTAACGAGTCTACAGAAGAACCGCACGAGCAGATATGAGGATGACAGAAATTGATGCCCAATCTAAGTGAAATTGCAATTTGTAAAAAGTTTTTTTCTAAAAGAGTACCTAATTTACAAGATGGAAGAGCTTCAAGCCAAGCTCCAGATTCAAGTTCAGATCCAGCTAATAAGATAGCTTTTTGTGTGATATTTGAGGAAGATAATAAATTTTGAAATATTTTCTCACAGATAGGTAAGTCCCAATTTCTTTGAATAGAAAGCTCTTTTGGAAGTAAAGACGAATTAGAAATTTCCTTCCAATAATCAACAGCCTCGTTAAGGGATGTAATTTCACAATTAGAAAAACTAGAATGTAGAAGGGACATAATTAGTTCAGAATTAGAAAATATAGAAGACAAAAAGGCAGGCGAGGAAATATCAATTATAGACCTTATACCTAATCATCCAAAACGGATTGGTAATTTGGCTTCGAGTCCAAGATCTTATTGTAAATTTAATATTCAAAATTTTTTCCAAAGAAGAAATAACAATATTATCAAATTCAAGACATTCATTTTTAAATTTCCAAAAAGGACAACATCTAAGATTATAAGTGAAATTAGGTATCCAAAAACAATGGCGGAGTAAAAATAAACTAATATGAGGATTAATTTTACATAGATTTGAAGAAAGTAAAGAGAATGAATCAATTTTTTTAGAAATGAATGGAGGAATTGTTGCATCGAAAATAGGACAAGCAAGAATAAAAAGGTCTTCAACATTACAAACGTGAAGACAAGGAGCTAATAATTCTAATCTCTCCAAAATTGAAGACCTGTCTAATTCCGAAATATTATTAAGGAAGAAAAGTTTGCATTCATTGAAATTAAGAACCAAACCAATTTTCTTAAATTCGAAAACTATCGTTTCTAAGTCTTGTAAGAATTGCTTATTTCCATTTTGCACTAGTTAGAACAAATCGACAATGCGGATGTGATATTTTTAAGCAACTCTCTTGCAACACAATCTGTAAAACAATCAAACGTCAAGTCTGATTTTTAGTGACCGCCATTGTACAACTAAGTACTTTTTTCCGTATGATAACAATGCAGCACAAAAGATTATAATTTTTCTAACTTAGGTTCCTAACTAATGAATAAAAATTAGTTTGGAGAGACGAAAAGGGCACTAGCGTTGGAACTACAAAAAAATGTTTATAACAAAAGTTGTAGATGCTGAAAAGGTCTGAAATTTTTATTCTCGCTATTTATTTATAGCTCAAATCATTTTCAAGTTATGGTTAATTTAATTTTGTGCGACATCCTTCAGTGCTCCAGGTACAACGGTAGTCACAGAGAAGGGCACTAGCGTTTGAATTATAAACAAATGTTTATAACAAAAGTTGTAGATGCTAAAAAGGTCTGCAATTTTTGTTCTTACTATTTATTTATAGCTCAAATCGTTTTCAAGTTATGGTTAATTTAATTTTGTGCAACTCCCTTCACTGTTCCAGGTACAACGGTAGTCACAGAAAATGAGACAAGACGTTTGATAAGTAGTGTTGAATTGCTTACTTCGATTTTTCACTTCTTAAGACGATTCGACAGGCATCAGCTACGAAATGTAGACGTGATATTTATAAACAAGCTTCAATTCAAGTTCAGATCCAACTAATAAGATAGCTTTTTGTGTGATATTTGAGGAAGATAATAAATTTTGAAATATTTTCTCACAGATAGGTAAGTCCCAATTTCTTTGAATAGAAAGCTCTTTTGCAAGTAAAGACGAATTAGAAATTTCCTTCCAATAATCAACAGCCTCGTTAAGGAATGTAATTTCAAAATTAGAAAAACTAGTTCAGAATTAGAAAATATAGAAGACAAAAAGGCAGGCGAGGAAATATCAATTATAGACCTTATACCTAATCCACCAAAACTTAGAACAAATCGACAATGCGGATATGATATTTTTAAGCAACTCTCTTGCAACACAGTCTGTAAAATAATCAAACGTCAAGTCTGATTTTTAGTAACCACCATTGTACAACTAAGCACTCGTTTTCGTATGATAACAATGCAGCACAAAAGATTATCATTTTTCTAACTTAGTTTCATAACTAATGAATAAAAATTAGTTTGGAGAGACGAAAAGGGCACTAGCGTTTGAATTACAAAAAAATGTTTATAACAAAAATTGTAGACGCTAAAAAGATCTGCAATTTTTATTCTTGCTATTTATTTATAGCTCAAATGGTTTTAAAGTTATGATTAATTTAATTTTGTGCGACTCCCTTCACTGCTCCAGGTACAACGGTAGTCACAGAAAAGGGCACTAGCGTTTGAATTACAAAAAAATATTTATAACAAAAGTTGTAGATGCTAAAAAGGTTTGCAATTTTTATTCTTGCTATTTATTTATAGCTCAAATCTTTTTCAAGTTATGGTTAATTTAATTTTGTGCGACTCCCTTCACTGTTCCAAGTACGATGGTGTACACGAAAAATGAGATAATATATCCGTGTGTTTGACAAATTGCGATAAATTGCTTATTTCGATTATGCACTACTTAGAACGAATCGACAGACAAGAACTGTGCAATGCGGATGTGATATTTGTAAGCAAATCTCTTGCGACACAGTCTGTAAAACAATCACACGTCAAGTCTGATTTTTAGTGACCGCCATTGTACAACTAAGTACTCTTTCCTATATGATAACGATGGAGCACAAAAGATTATAATTTTTCTAATTTAGGTTTGTAACTAATGAATAAAAGTTGGTTTGGAGAGACGAAAAGGGCACTAGCGTTTGAATTACAAAAAAATATTTATAACATAAGTTGTAGATGCTAAAAAGGTCTGCAATTTCTGTTCTTTCTATTTATTTATAGCTCAAATCGTTTTCAAGTTATGGTTAATTTAATTTTGTGCGACTCCCTTCACTGTTCCAGGTACAACGGTAGTCACAGAAAAGGGCACCAGCGTTTGAATTACAAAAAAATATTTATAACAAAAGTTGTAGATGCTAAAAAGGTTTGCAATTTTTATTCTTGCTATTTATTTATAGCTCAAATCGTTTTCAAGTTATGGTTAATTTAATTTTGTGCGACTCCCTTCACTGCTCCAGGTACAACGGTAGTCACAGAAAAGGGCACTAGCGTTTGAATTACAAAAAAATATTTATAACAAAAGTTGTAGATAATGAAAAGATCTGCAATTTCTATTCTTGTCATTTATTTATAGCTCAAATCGTTTTCAAGTTATGGTTAATTTAATTTTGTGCGACTCCCTTCACTGCTCCAGGTACAACGGTAGGCACAGAAAATGAGACAAGACGTTTGATAAGTTGTGTTGAATTGCTTAACTAATGAATAAAAGTTAGTTTGGAAAGACAATAAGGGCACTAGCGTTTGAATTACAAAAAAATGTTTATAACAAAAGTTGTATATGTTAAAAAGATCTGCATTTTTTATTCTTACTATATATTTATAGCTCAAATCTTTTTCAAGTTATGGTTAATTTAATTTTGTGCGACTCCCTTCACTGTTCCAAGTACGATGGTGTACACGAAAAATGAGATAATATATCCGTGTGTTTGACAAATTGCGATAAATTGCTTATTTCGATTATGCAATACTTAGAACGAATCGACAGACAAGAACTATGCAATGCGGATGTGATATTTGTAAGTAACTCTCTTGCGACACAGTCTGTAAAACAATCACACGTCAAGTCTGATTTTTGGTGACCGCCATTGTACAACTAAGTACTCTTTCCTATATGATAACGATGGAGCACAAAAGATTATAATTTTTCTAATTTAGGTTCGTAACTAATGAATAAAAATTAGTTTGGAGAGACGAAAAGGGCACTAGCGTTGGAACTACAAAAAAATGTTTATAACAAAAGTTGTAGATGCTGAAAAGGTCTGAAATTTTTATTCTCGCTATTTATTTATAGCTCAAATCATTTTCAAGTTATGGTTAATTTAATTTTGTGCGACTTCCTTCAGTGCTCCAGGTACAACGGTAGTCACAGAGAAGGGCACTAGCGTTTGAATTATAAACAAATGTTTATAACAAAAGTTGTAGATGCTAAAAAGGTCTGCAATTTTTGTTCTTACTATTTATTTATAGCTCAAATCGTTTTCAAGTTATGGTTAATTTAATTTTGTGCAACTCCCTTCACTGTTCCAGGTACAACGGTAGTCACAGAAAATGAGACAAGACGTTTGATAAGTAGTGTTGAATTGCTTACTTCGATTTTTCACTTCTTAAGACGATTCGACAGGCATCAGCTACGAAATGTAGACGTGATATTTATAAACAAGCTTCAATTCAAGTTCAGATCCAACTAATAAGATAGCTTTTTGTGTGATATTTGAGGAAGATAATAAATTTTGAAATATTTTCTCACAGATAGGTAAGTCCCAATTTCTTTGAATAGAAAGCTCTTTTGGAAGTAAAGACGAATTAGAAATTTCCTTCCAATAATCAACAGCCTCGTTAAGGAATGTAATTTCAAAATTAGAAAAACTAGTTCAGAATTAGAAAATATAGAAGACAAAAAGGCAGGCGAGGAAATATCAATTATAGACCTTATACCTAATCCACCAAAACTTAGAACAAATCGACAATGCGGATATGATATTTTTAAGCAACTCTCTTGCAACACAGTCTGTAAAATAATCAAACGTCAAGTCTGATTTTTAGTGACCACCATTGTACAACTAAGCACTCGTTTTCGTATGATAACAATGCAGCACAAAAGATTATCATTTTTCTAACTTAGTTTCATAACTAATGAATAAAAATTAGTTTGGAAAGACGAAAAGGGCACTAGCGTTTGAATTACAAAAAAATGTTTATAACAAAAGTTGTAGATGCTAAAAAGGTTTGCAATTTTTATTCTTGCTATTTATTTATAGCTCAAATGGTTTTAAAGTTATGATTAATTTAATTTTGTGCGACTCCCTTCACTGCTCCAGGTACAACGGTAGTCACAGAAAAGGGCACTAGCGTTTGAATTACAAAAAAAATGTTTATAACAAAAGTTGTAGATGCTAAAAAGGTTTGCAATTTTTATTCTTGCTATTTATTTATAGCTCAAATCGTTTTCATGCAAACCAATTTTCTTAAATTCGGAAATTATCGTTTCTAAGTCTTGTAAGACATCAACTACCTAAAGAACCATGATCTAAGTATGTACCAATCATTTAATTCTGAATTCAAATTATTAATAATTTGATGAATAGATAAACTAAAAATTGCAGAACCGAGAGTTGTTGACAACCTACCGAGGATTCAATAACATTTCCATTAAAGAATAAATTTGATTGATAAGAAATTGTCTCCTTTTAAATAAAATCTGAAGATGGCATTATGGTGGCCACTTGGTGGAAGTTTAACTGTATTAATAACTCAGGAGACGAGTTTTCTCGAGTGGGAGCTCTTGGCCGGTCTCGGAAGCGATTATTAAATTTTTTCCGGCAAATAAAAATGTGAAATATCAACGATTCGTGCAGTGGAAGAGAGCGACTCGCCGGAATCATTATGTACCAGTTTAGACAAGCGAAACTAAATTAATTACGGAGATAATTAGCGTAGAGAAACCCACCCGTATTCACGAATATTAATCAAGAATGGGTTCTACATGTGAGTCAGTGATGACAAACATAGCTCCGAAATTTTCGAATTACAAATGACAAATTTATTAATTTAATAAAGATTGATACAACCACGCTCTCGGCCGAGTTTAAATATTCAATTATTTTGGCATTGAGCCTTCGGTTCGGAAAATGGCAAAAAATATGTTTATTAAGGTTTTTTATTTCGCGCAGACTGGCGGTAATGCGGCCCAGGTGCTTAATGCCGTCCTCAATCAAAATTCTTTTTCAGGTATTAAAATTGCTGAACGTAATGATTGGCACCCTATTGAAGAAATTGCCGTCGTTAATTCTTTAGGGTGCGATAATAAGAATGTTGTTGTTTGTTTTGCCTTGGCGGTTTTTTAGTGTTTTGTGGATGAAATTGAGACCGGGGAAATTTGTAAGTTGCATTACAACGACAAAAATGATTGGTTAAATTGTTTGGAGTGCGTTGGGAAGACCGAATTTCAAAATTACTTTTAATTTTTAATTTGCCAATTCAACCCAAAAATGTTTGCTTGACGACACTAATTTTCAAAATTAAATTGTATCTGTGTTACCAATTGGGTCCAATGGAAACAAAAATAATTCCTTAAAAGTCTAAATTTCATATGTACAATTTATTTAATTATTGATTTACCAATTAATTAATTTCAGAATTAAATTGTACTACCAATCAGTGTTACCGATTGAGTTCAATGGGCACAAAATCAATTTCTTAAAAGACTAAATTGCCAAGTTACGTTCAATTTAATTTTGCATTTACCAATTGGGTCCAAGTGAACAAAAATTATTCCTTAACAATGTTAGCTATCAAGATTGAATGGTTTTTACCAATCAGTGTTATCAATTAGGTCCAATGAACACAAAAATAATAACTTAAAAGGCTGAATTTCAAAACAATTTAATTTAATTCTTGATTTACCAATTAACTGTTAAAATTGAATGGTTCTTAATAATTAGTGTTACCAATTTAGTTCAGTGGACACAAAATTAATTCCTTAAAAACCAAATTTCAAATTCACGTTTGATTTAATTTTTTATTTAACAATTGGGTCCAATTGAACTTAAAAATTATTTCTTAATAATGTCAGCTGTCAAGACTGAATGGTTCTTACCAATCAGTGTTACCAATAAGGTCCAATAAACACAAAAATAATAACTTAAAAGACTGAATTTCAAAACAATTTAATTTAATTCTTGATTTACTGTTAAAATTGAATGGATCTTACTAATTAGTGTTACTAAATTAGTTCAGTGGACACAAAATTAATTCCTTCAAAACCAAATTTCAAATTCACATTTAATTAAATTTTTTATTTACCAATTGGGTCCAATTGAACTTAAAAATTATTCCTTAACAATGTTAACTGTCAAGATTAAGTGGTTCTTACAAATCAGTGTTACCAATAAGGTCCAATAAACACAATAATAATAACTTAAAAGACTGAATTTCCAAACAATTTAAATTAATTCTTTATTTACCAACTAACTGTTAAAATTGAATGGATCTTACTAATTAGTGTTACCAATTCAGTTTAATGGATACAAAATTAATTCCTTAAAAGACCAAATTTCAAATTCACGTTTAATTTAATTTTTTATTTACCAATTGGGTCCAATTGAACTTAAAAATTATTGCTTAACAATGTTAACTGTCAAGATTGAATGGTTCTTACCAATCAGTGTTACCAATTAGGTCGAATGAACACGAAAAAAATAACTTAAAAGACTGAATTTCATAACAATTTAATTTAATTCTTGATTTACCAACTAACTGTTAAAATTGAATGGATCTTACTAATTGGTATTACCAAATTAGTTCAGTGGACACAAAATGAATTCCTTAAAAGACCAAATTTCAAATTCACGTTTAATTTACTTTTTTATTTACCGATTGGGTCCAATTGAACTAAAAATTATTCCTTAACAATGTTAACTGTCAAGATAGAATGGTTCTTACCAATCAGTGTTACCAATTAGGTCCAATGAACACAAAAAAATAACTTAAATAACTGAATTTCAAAACAATTTAATTTAATTCTTAATTTACCAATTAACTGTTAAAATTGAATGCATCTTAATAATTAGTGTTACCAATTTAGTTCAGTGGATACAAAATTAATTCCTTAACAGACCAAATTTCAAATTCACGTTTAATTTAATTTTTTATTTACCAATTGTGTCCAACTGAACTTAAAAATTATTCCTTAACAATGTTAACTGTCAAGATAGAATGGTTCTTACCAATCAGTGTTACTAATTAGGTCCAATGAACACAAAAATAACTTAAAATACTGAATTTCAAAACAATTTAATTTAATTCTTAATTTAGCAATTAACTGTTAAAATTGAATGGATCTTACTAATTAGTGTTACAAATTTAGTTTAGTGGACACAAAATTAATTCCTTGAGAGACCAAATTTCAAATTCACGTTTAATTTAATTTTGTATTTACCAATTGGGTCCAATTGAACTTAAAAATTCTTCCTTAACAATGTTAGCTGCCAAGATTGAATGATTCTTACCAATCAGTGTTACCAATTAGGTCCAATAAACACAAAAATAATAACTTAAAAGATTAAATTTACAATTTACAATTTAATTCAATTCTTGAATTGTCAATTGGGTCCAACTGAACTCAAAAATTATTCCTCAACAATGTTAGATGTCAATATTGAATGGTTCTTACCAATCAGTGTTACCAATTAGGTCCAATGAACACAAAAAAATAACTTAAATAACTGAATTTCAAAACAATTTAATTTAATTCTTAATTTACCAATTAACTGTTAAAATTGAATGCATCTTAATAATTAGTGTTACCAATTTAGTTCAGTGGATACAAAATTAATTCCTTAACAGACCAAATTTCAAATTCACGTTTAATTTAATTTTTTATTTACCAATTGTGTCCAACTGAACTTAAAAATTATTCCTTAACAATGTTAACTGTCAAGATAGAATGGTTCTTACCAATCAGTGTTACTAATTAGGTCCAATGAACACAAAAATAATAACTTAAAATACTGAATTTCAAAACAATTTAATTTAATTCTTAATTTAGCAATTAACTGTTAAAATTGAATGGATCTTACTAATTAGTGTTACCAATTTAGTTTAGTGGACACAAAATTAATTCCTTGAGAGAGCAAATTTCAAATTCACGTTTAGTTAATTTTGTATTTACCAATTGGGTCCAATTGAACTTAAAAATTCTTCCTTAACAATGTTAGCTGCCAAGATTGAATGGTTCTTACCAATCAGTGTTACCAATTAGGTCCAATAAACACAAAAATAATAACTTAAAAGACTAAATTTACAATTTACAATTTAATTCAATTCTTGAATTGTCAATTGGATCCAACTGAACTCAAAAATTATTCCTCAACAATGTTAGATGTCAATATTGAATGGTTCTTACCAATCAGTGTTACCAATTAGATTCAATAAACATGAAAATAATAACTTAAAAGGCTGAATTTCCAAACAATTTATCAATTAAATGTTAAAATTGAACGGATCTTACTAATTAGTGTTACCAAATTAGTTCAGTGGACACAAAATTAATTCCTTAAAAGACCAAATTTCAAATTCACGTTTAATTTAATTTTTTATTTGCCAATTGGGTCCAATTGAACTTAAAAATTATTCCTTAACAATGTTAACTGTCAAGATTGAATGGTTCTTACCAATCAGTGTTACCAATTAGGTCCGATGAACACAAAAATAATAACTTAAAAGACTGAATTTCAAAACAATTTAATTTAATTCTTGATTTACCAATTAACTGTTAAAATTGAATGGATCTTACTAATTAGTGTTACCAAATTAGTTCAGTGGACACAAAATTAATTCCTTAAAAGACCAAATTTCAAATTCACGTTTAATTTAATTTTTTATTTGCCAATTGGGTCCAATTGAACTTAAAAATTATTCCTTAACAATGTTAACTGTCAAGATTGAATGGTTCTTACCAATCAGTGTTACCAATTAGGTCCGATGAACACAAAAATAATAACTTAAAAGACTGAATTTTAAATTTACAATTTAATGTAATTCTTGAATTACCAATTGTGTCTAACTGAACTCAAAAATTATTCCTTAACAAAGGTAGATGTTAAAATTGAATTCTTTTCACTCATTAGTGTTACCAATTGGGTTCGATGAACGCAGAAATAATTCCTTAAAAGACTTTAGATCTAATTTAATTTTCTATTTACCAATCGAGTCCAAAAATAATTTCCCAACAAATCCAACTATCAAAATTCTCTTAAACCAATAAAAATTATTCCTCCGACGGCAACCAAAGACGACAGCCGCGACCTCCTGGCGATTTTCAAATTGCCCAAAACAATGTCGATGGAAAGCCGCGAATTTCCGACGCCCAAACCCACCCACCGATCGGAAAAGGAAAAGAACAATCCCTGGCGCAATTTGAAGGTAGGAAATCGGTTGTAAACACGCAGCTGTGTCAAAAGCCGTCGGCACCCGATCTGTTACCAACTAGATCAGGTTTCAAAATGTTTTATGCCCCTTGCCGAAAGTTTTTTTTTCTCGCCGCAGGTCAAAGGTCCAAGAAACTACTCGGCCAGATGTTAATGCCGAACGTGCTTGCGGCCGATCGATCCTCAAAGTTTCAGCGCATTACCGGTGTGAAAGGCGCAATTAAATCGCGACGGCGTAATGAAAGAATAGAGCCGGAGCTATCGGGAACCCAACGCCGCGAGAAGGACGGCCTAATATAGAAAATCGTTGGAAAGGCGAATCCAAGTAAATTTTCGCGGTCTTTTAAGTCGTATCATCCCATATGTAATTGATTACATACTTCAGAACGGTTTGATTTCAATTATTCGAGCGCTCATTATGCGCGTTTCTTTTCGGTTTCAGCTTCATTTGAGGGCGCAATTTCTCAAATCGACTTGAATGGGTTCTTGCAGGGAAATTGGCACCGTCCGGATTGGGTGGTCCGCAATTAAACTTTACCTTTGACCTGTGGCGACGAAATTGGTTGTTCGCAACAGCAAAACTTCAATAACGAGTGCGGCGGCGTTCAAAGGGGCGATTTTATTGCTGGCCAAGTGCTTTTTGCCAATCGGTTTTAATTACAAGTTTCTTGTTCTCATGCGACGATTTTCGTATGGAAAAGAGTACTTACTCGTACGGTTGTTTCACAAACTGTGTTGGAAGAGCTGTTTATAAATATCACGTCTGCATTTCGTAGCTGTGCCTGTCGAATCGTCTTAAGTAGTGAGAAATCGAAGTAAGCAATTCAACACAACTTATCAAACGTCTCATTTTCTGTGACTACCGTTGTACCTGGAGCAGTGAAGGGAATCGCACAAAATTAAATTAACCATAACTTGAAAACGATTTGAGCTATAAATAAATAGTAAGAATAAAAATTGCAAACGTTTTTAGCATCTACAACTTTTGTTATAAACATTTTTTTGTAATTCAAACGCTAGTGCCCTTTTCTGTGACTACCGTTGTACCAGGAGCAGTGAAGGGAATCGCACAAAATTAAATTAACCATAACTTGAAAACGATTTGAGCTATAAATAAATAGTAAGAATAAAAATTGCAAACCTTTTTAGCATCTACAACTTTTGTTATAAATATTTTTTTGTAATTCAAACGCTAGTGCCCTTTTCTGTGACTACCGTTGTACCTGGAGCAGTGAAGGGAGTCGCACAAAATTAAATTAATCATAACTTTAAAACCATTTGAGCTATAAATAAATAGCAAGAATAAAAATTGCAGATCTTTTTAGCGTCTACAATTTTTGTTATAAACATTTTTTTGTAATTCAAACGCTAGTGCCCTTTTCGTCTCTCCAAACTAATTTTTATTCATTAGTTATGAAACTAAGTTAGAAAAATGATAATCTTTTGTGCTGCATTGTTATCATACGAAAACGAGTGCTTAGTTGTACAATGGTGGTCACTAAAAATCAGACTTGACGTTTGATTATTTTACAGACTGTGTTGCAAGAGAGTTGCTTAAAAATATCATATCCGCATTGTCGATTTGTTCTAAGTTTTGGTGGATTAGGTATAAGGTCTATAATTGATATTTCCTCGCCTGCCTTTTTGTCTTCTATATTTTCTAATTCTGAACTAGTTTTTCTAATTTTGAAATTACATTCCTTAACGAGGCTGTTGATTATTGGAAGGAAATTTCTAATTCGTCTTTACTTGCAAAAGAGCTTTCTATTCAAAGAAATTGGGACTTACCTATCTGTGAGAAAATATTTCAAAATTTATTATCTTCCTCAAATATCACACAAAAAGCTATCTTATTAGTTGGATCTGAACTTGAATTGAAGCTTGTTTATAAATATCACGTCTACATTTCGTAGCTGATGCCTGTCGAATCGTCTTAAGAAGTGAAAAATCGAAGTAAGCAATTCAACACTACTTATCAAACGTCTTGTCTCATTTTCTGTGACTACCGTTGTACCTGGAACAGTGAAGGGAGTTGCACAAAATTAAATTAACCATAACTTGAAAACGATTTGAGCTATAAATAAATAGTAAGAACAAAAATTGCAGACCTTTTTAGCATCTACAACTTTTGTTATAAACATTTGTTTATAATTCAAACGCTAGTGCCCTTCTCTGTGACTACCGTTGTACCTGGAGCACTGAAGGAAGTCGCACAAAATTAAATTAACCATAACTTGAAAATGATTTGAGCTATAAATAAATAGCGAGAATAAAAATTTCAGACCTTTTCAGCATCTACAACTTTTGTTATAAACATTTTTTTGTAGTTCCAACGCTAGTGCCCTTTTCGTCTCTCCAAACTAATTTTTATTCATTAGTTACGAACCTAAATTAGAAAAATTATAATCTTTTGTGCTCCATCGTTATCATATAGGAAAGAGTACTTAGTTGTACAATGGCGGTCACCAAAAATCAGACTTGACGTGTGATTGTTTTACAGACTGTGTCGCAAGAGAGTTACTTACAAATATCACATCCGCATTGCATAGTTCTTGTCTGTCGATTCGTTCTAAGTATTGCATAATCGAAATAAGCAATTTATCGCAATTTGTCAAACACACGGATATATTATCTCATTTTTCGTGTACACCATCGTACTTGGAACAGTGAAGGGAGTCGCACAAAATTAAATTAACCATAACTTGAAAAAGATTTGAGCTATAAATAAATAGCAAGAATAAAAATTGCAAACCTTTTTAGCATCTACAACTTTTGTTATAAATATTTTTTTGTAATTCAAACGCTAGTGCCCTTTTCTGTGACTACCGTTGTACCTGGAGCAGTGAAGGGAGTCGCACAAAATTAAATTAATCATAACTTTAAAACCATTTGAGCTATAAATAAATAGCAAGAATAAAAATTGCAGATCTTTTTAGCGTCTACAATTTTTGTTATAAACATTTTTTTGTAATTCAAACGCTAGTGCCCTTTTCGTCTCTCCAAACTAATTTTTATTCATTAGTTATGAAACTAAGTTAGAAAAATGATAATCTTTTGTGCTGCATTGTTATCATACGAAAACGAGTGCTTAGTTGTACAATGGTGGTTACTAAAAATCAGACTTGACGTTTGATTATTTTACAGACTGTGTTGCAAGAGAGTTGCTTAAAAATATCATATCCGCATTGTCGATTTGTTCTAAGTTTTGGTGGATTAGGTATAAGGTCTATAATTGATATTTCCTCGCCTGCCTTTTTGTCTTCTATATTTTCTAATTCTGAACTAGTTTTTCTAATTTTGAAATTACATTCCTTAACGAGGCTGTTGATTATTGGAAGGAAATTTCTAATTCGTCTTTACTTGCAAAAGAGCTTTCTATTCAAAGAAATTGGGACTTACCTATCTGTGAGAAAATATTTCAAAATTTATTATCTTCCTCAAATATCACACAAAAAGCTATCTTATTAGTTGGATCTGAACTTGAATTGAAGCTTGTTTATAAATATCACGTCTACATTTCGTAGCTGATGCCTGTCGAATCGTCTTAAGAAGTGAAAAATCGAAGTAAGCAATTCAACACTACTTATCAAACGTCTTGTCTCATTTTCTGTGACTACCGTTGTACCTGGAACAGTGAAGGGAGTTGCACAAAATTAAATTAACCATAACTTGAAAACGATTTGAGCTATAAATAAATAGTAAGAACAAAAATTGCAGACCTTTTTAGCATCTACAACTTTTGTTATAAACATTTGTTTATAATTCAAACGCTAGTGCCCTTCTCTGTGACTACCGTTGTACCTGGAGCACTGAAGGAAGTCGCACAAAATTAAATTAACCATAACTTGAAAATGATTTGAGCTATAAATAAATAGCGAGAATAAAAATTTCAGACCTTTTCAGCATCTACAACTTTTGTTATAAACATTTTTTTGTAGTTCCAACGCTAGTGCCCTTTTCGTCTCTCCAAACTAATTTTTATTCATTAGTTACGAACCTAAATTAGAAAAATTATAATCTTTTGTGCTCCATCGTTATCATATAGGAAAGAGTACTTAGTTGTACAATGGCGGTCACCAAAAATCAGACTTGACGTGTGATTGTTTTACAGACTGTGTCGCAAGAGAGTTACTTACAAATATCACATCCGCATTGCATAGTTCTTGTCTGTCGATTCGTTCTAAGTATTGCATAATCGAAATAAGCAATTTATCGCAATTTGTCAAACACACGGATATATTATCTCATTTTTCGTGTACACCATCGTACTTGGAACAGTGAAGGGAGTCGCACAAAATTAAATTAACCATAACTTGAAAAAGATTTGAGCTATAAATATATAGTAAGAATAAAAAATGCAGATCTTTTTAACATATACAACTTTTGTTATAAACATTTTTTTGTAATTCAAACGCTAGTGCCCTTATTGTCTTTCCAAACTAACTTTTATTCATTAGTTAAGCAATTCAACACAACTTATCAAACGTCTTGTCTCATTTTCTGTGCCTACCGTTGTACCTGGAGCAGTGAAGGGAGTCGCACAAAATTAAATTAACCATAACTTGAAAACGATTTGAGCTATAAATAAATGACAAGAATAGAAATTGCAGATCTTTTCATTATCTACAACTTTTGTTATAAATATTTTTTTGTAATTCAAACGCTAGTGCCCTTTTCTGTGACTACCGTTGTACCTGGAGCAGTGAAGGGAGTCGCACAAAATTAAATTAACCATAACTTGAAAACGATTTGAGCTATAAATAAATAGCAAGAATAAAAATTGCAAACCTTTTTAGCATCTACAACTTTTGTTATAAATATTTTTTTGTAATTCAAACGCTGGTGCCCTTTTCTGTGACTACCGTTGTACCTGGAACAGTGAAGGGAGTCGCACAAAATTAAATTAACCATAACTTGAAAACGATTTGAGCTATAAATAAATAGAAAGAACAGAAATTGCAGACCTTTTTAGCATCTACAACTTATGTTATAAATATTTTTTTGTAATTCAAACGCTAGTGCCCTTTTCGTCTCTCCAAACCAACTTTTATTCATTAGTTACAAACCTAAATTAGAAAAATTATAATCTTTTGTGCTCCATCGTTATCATATAGGAAAGAGTACTTAGTTGTACAATGGCGGTCACTAAAAATCAGACTTGACGTGTGATTGTTTTACAGACTGTGTCGCAAGAGATTTGCTTACAAATATCACATCCGCATTGCACAGTTCTTGTCTGTCGATTCGTTCTAAGTAGTGCATAATCGAAATAAGCAATTTATCGCAATTTGTCAAACACACGGATATATTATCTCATTTTTCGTGTACACCATCGTACTTGGAACAGTGAAGGGAGTCGCACAAAATTAAATTAACCATAACTTGAAAAAGATTTGAGCTATAAATATATAGTAAGAATAAAAAATGCAGACCTTTTTAACATATACAACTTTTGTTATAAACATTTTTTTGTAATTCAAACGCTAGTGCCCTTATTGTCTTTCCAAACTAACTTTTATTCATTAGTTAAGCAATTCAACACAACTTATCAAACGTCTTGTCTCATTTTCTGTGCCTACCGTTGTACCTGGAGCAGTGAAGGGAGTCGCACAAAATTAAATTAACCATAACTTGAAAACGATTTGAGCTATAAATAAATGACAAGAATAAAAATTGCAGATCTTTTCATTATCTACAACTTTTGTTATAAATATTTTTTTGTAATTCCAACACTAGTGCCCTTTTTACCTCTCCAAATCAATTTTTATAAGCTTTAAAATTGTTTCGTGTTAAGCAAGAAAAATTACATTCTTTTGTGGTGCGCCATTAGAAAATTAATCTTTAAAGATGTAAAGATTAATGTTAGCATTAACAAAACAAAGCAATTAATTTATTTAATTGACGTCTGGCGTTCATTTACTCCCGGGCTTTGAAATTTGCATTACAAGATTGTAATGTAATCTCTTCCAATCCCATTCGTCGGCCGTTAATGAGGTTAATTAAAGGTTGATTTTTTCTCGCTGGAAAAATCGAGGTTTCTTCCCCGATGGAGGAGCGGTCCGCGGGGCCTCCTCTTAATCTTTTTTACCACAGGCCGTGCTTTAACGACCGTACTTCCTGGAGGCTTTATCGAAATTTATTTGACTATGCAGATATTCTCGGCCATTGTTACGGTCCGTTGTAGTTTTCTTAATTTATACAAAAATTTTAACACTTGTCGCTCGGTTTTAATAAGAGACGGTTACTTGCATCACGCTCTAAAAAATTGTTGACTTCCACAACAAATGCTTCATCATTCTCATTTAAATTGTAAGACCACACGCATTTGGATCATTCGGAAATGGCCCGAAAAATGGAATTTTCGCTTTTCTCGAGAAATTAATTTCGGAGGCCGCGGCTACCTGAAATTCCTCCTCGTCAGATTAATGACGCGAAAGATGAATGAAAACAACAAAAAAAAAACTTAATTTGGTGCCGACCTTTTCGGGCACCGACACCTTGCACTTGACCGGCGAGCGTTTTAATTAATGGAATGATTAAAAAACCGATTTTGACCAAATTTCGGGTAATTAGAGAGGCGAAAGCGACACGGCTGACAAAACGCAGTGGGTAACAAGTGAAATTTGGCGAATTGCAGATACCGAGAATCGTCTTTTGTGCAATTTTAATAACATTCAGTTCTATTATTATCTCGCATTCAGACTTTTATTTTTGAAAGGGGTTCGTGTAAAAGTAAAAGTATCATAATGGCCGATATTTCACTCTTTTGATAAGTTGCAAAGCTCGAATTGCCACGGTCGTTCCGATTTCGTCATGAGATTATTGCATTGTCGGTGCGGTCAGGAAAATCGATCGATTTCCATAAATGGGCCTCGGATCTGCGAGCTGACAGGTCCAAAAATTGAGATTTTCGAGTCGTACAAAATTAACACTGGAAATTCCGGTAGCGCAGAGTGACGCTCTGTTTCGGGGCTTAACTGTGCTCGATTATTTGGGGGATTAGTTATGGTCCAAAAATTGGGCGAATTTAATAAACATAAGTCACGAACTTTTGAAGAAATTATTTAAATTTAAATCTTGAATGACCCTCTTCGCCGATCAATTCTGTCCACAAGTCGGTCCCATTAAAAAGGCATTTTTTTTAAATGTTAATAAGAAAAGTTTTAGACACTAAAAGTATCTAAATCTTTCATATTAAATACTTTTTTAATTCTCAAACTGTTTTTAAGTTATAGTCAGTTGAAGTTGGTGGTACTTTATTTACCGTCCGATTTTGAGACCATAAAAGTCCCATTGATTTCTAAGTTACAAAAAAAATTAAGATAAAAGTTTTAGATAATAAAAGGATTCACAATTTTTATTCTAACCACTTTTTTAAATCTGAAACTAGTTGTAAGTTATGGTCAGTTGAAATTGGTGCGACTTTGATTTGATTTTGAGATCATAAAAGTTCCATTAATTTCTAAATTGCAAAAAAAAATTACGATAAAAGTTTCAGATAATAAAAGGATCTACCATTTTTATTCTAACCCCTTTTTTAAATCTGAAACTAGTTTTAAGTTATGGTCAGTTGAAGTTGGTGCGACTTTATTTACTGTCCGATTTTGAGATAATAAAAGTCTCATTAATTTCTAAATTGCAAAAAAAATTAAGATGAAAGTTTTAGATAATAAAAGGATCTACCATTTTTATTCTAACCACTTTTTTAAATCTGAAACTAGTTGTAAGTTATGGTCAGTTGAAGTTGGTGGGACTTTATTTACTGTCTGATTTTGAGACCATAAAAGTCCCATTAGTTTATAAATTGCAAAAAAAATTACGATAAAAGATTTAGATAATAAAAGGATCTACAAGTTTTATTCTAACCACTTTTTTAGATCTGATACTAATTTTAAGTTATGGTCAGTTGAAGTTGGTGCGACTTTATTTACTGTCCGATTTTGAGACCATAAAAGTCCCATTAATTTCTAAATTGCAAAAAAAAATTAAGATAAAAGTTTCAGATAATAAAAGGATCTACCATTTTTATTCTAACCACTTTTTAGATCTGAAACTAGTTTTAAGTTATGGTCAGTTGAAGTTGGTGCGACTTTATTTACTGTCCGATTTTGAGATCATAAAAGTCCCATTAATTTCTAAATTGCAAAAAAAAATTAAGACGAAAGTTTCAGATAATAAAAGGATATACCATTTTTATTCTAACCACTTTTTTAGATCTCAAACTAGTTTTAAGTTATGGTCAATTGAAGTTGGTGCGACTTTATTTACTGTCCGATTTTGAGATCATAAAAGTCCCATTAATTTCTAAATCGCAAAAAAAAATTAAGATGAAAGTTTCAGATAATAAAAGGATCTACCATTTTTATTCTAACCACTTTTTTAGATCTGAAACTAGTTTTAAGTTTTGGTCAGTTGAAGTTGGTGCGACTTTATTTACTGTCCGATTTTGAAACCATAAAAGTCCCATTAATTTCTAAATTGCAAAAAAAATAAGATAAAAGTTTCAGATAATAAAGGGATCTACAAGTTTTATTCTAACCACTTTTTTAGATCTGAAACTAGTTTTAAGTTATGGTCAGTTGAAGTTGGTGGGGGCTTCATTGACTATCCGATTCTGCACTTACATTTTGGGACCATAAAAGAAACGTTAATGTTTGAGTTACAAAAAAAAGATTTGTATAAAAGTCTCAGATAATAAAGAGATTTAGAACTTTTATTTTAACATTTTTTCGAAAATTTCAGACTAATTTAAGTTGTGGCCAGTTGAAGTTGATCGGAGTTTAATAATTAAATTTCGACTTTAAGCCAAGAAAGGGCATAATTCGTGGAGCCACAAAAAAACGTTGGTAACAAAAGTTTCTAACACTGAAAAGCTCTACAATTTTTGTTCCGACGACTTTTTTGCAACTAGCGCTATTTTGTCGATTAAAAATTATTTCATCAAAAATAATTTTAATGAAACGTTTTGAGAAATCGCCGCGATTCCGAGAAGTTAATTTCATTTGACGATTTTTTTTCTTTAAACAGAAAACAATTTGTTGCCATTTCAAACACCGGAAAAAAATCGATCACGTCTGGCGACTTAATTGCGAATTCATTTCGCGGCCAAAAAAATGCATAATTTATCCCAAATTGCAATATTTTTGTTGGCAGAAAAACGGACGCTTTTTCATTATCTAGGTCGCAGCGCTATAAAAAATTAATGACACAAGAATAATTACAAACACGAGCGACGAAAAAAAATTAAATTATTCAAACAATGAGACAATAAATAATATAATAGAAAATAAAATATGAAATAATATAAACAAATCCACAATGGAAAATATTTACTTATTGTTTCTGGCCGCGAAAAAAATCGTCAGCGACGCATAATTTATTAATACTTGTGTGTTGCTGCGGACGGTAACAGATGCAGTATATTTAATGTATAAAGATCGACTAATTCCTTTACGGTTCAATTTAAAAGTGCTACTGGGTACGAAGGAAACCAAAAAAATATCAAATTAAAATATAGCAGTATCATGTCTATTGTGTTTATCTTCTGTTATTTTTGGATAGCGGCACATTCCGGCACAGCTCGACCTAACCGAAAATTTAATTGTAACGTTAATCTAATCAAAAGAGCGTTTTAATCAACATTTCACAACCGATTTTTTTCTCTCGCCTTAAACAAACTCACAATCCGAAACAGAAAAATTCGACGCCCAAAAATCAGCGCAGAACCGTTCAAACAGATGGCAAAACGAAATTCAATAAGCAAAACTTTCGAAGCGAGAAAAAGAACATAATCTTTCAAATTATAAAAAAATGTTGATAACAAAAGTTATTGATATTGAATTACTGCATAATTTTCATAACCATCATTTTTTTGTACATTGAGACGTTTTTAAGTTACGGCTGAATTTATCCATTTAACGGATTAAATTAGTTTGGGGAGGTAGAAAGGGCATTGGTGTTTAAATTATAAAAAAATGTTATTAAAAGAAGTTGCAGATATTAAAAGCAACAATTTATATTTTAACTATTTTTATAAATCTTAAACTGTTTTTAAGTTCGGGACTTTACAAAAGGCATTATTCTCCAAGCTACAAAAAAATATTATTAAGAAAAGTTGTAGATGCTAAAAGGGCCAACAATTTATATTCTAATTCTTTTTATAAATCTTAAACTTTTTTCAAGTTATGGTTACTTGATTTACTGGCCAATTTCGATCATTAACCATCTTCAAGTTTGGGACTTTATAGAAGGCACTATTTTTTAAGTTACAAAAAAATGTTAACAAGAAAATTGTAGGCACTAAAAACGTCAATAACTTATATTCTAACTATTTTTATATATCTTAAACTGTTTTCAAGTTATGGTTACTTGATTTACTGGCCGAGTTAACTCATAAACCAACCTCAAGTTTGAGACTTCATAAAGGGCATTATTCTTCAAGCTACAAAAAACTGTTATTAAGAAAAGTTGTAGATGCTAAAAGGTCCAACAATTTATATTCTAATTATTTTTATAAGTCTTAAACTTTTTTCAAGTTATGGTTACTTGATTTACTGGCCGATTTTGATCATTAACCTCAAGTTTGGGACTTTATAAAAGGCACTATTTTTTAAGTTACAAAAAAATGTTAATAAGGAAAGTTGTAGGCACTAAAAACGTTAATAATTTATATTCTAACTATTTTTATATATTTCAAACTGTTTTCAAGTTATGGTTACTTGATTTACAGGCCGATTTATATCATTAACCAACCTTAAGTTTGAGACTTCAAAAGAGCATTATTCTTCAAGTTACAAAAAATGTTTATAAGGAAAGTTGTAGCCACTAAAAATGTGAATAATTTATATTCTAACTATTTTTATATATCTTAAACTGTTTTTAAGTTATGGTTACTTGATTTACTGGCCGAGTTAGCTCATAAACCAACCTCAAGTTTGAGACTTTATAAAGGGCATTATTCTTTAAGTTACAAAAAAATGTTAATCAGAAACGTTGTAGGCACTAAAAGCGTCAATAATTTATATTCTAACTATTTTTATATATCTTAAACTGTTTTCAAGTTGTGGGTACTTGATTTACTGGCCGAGTTAGCTCATAAACCAACCTCAAGTTTGAGACTTCATAAAGGGCATTATTCTTCAAGTTACAAGAAAATGTTAATACGAAAAGTTGTTGATACTAAAACCGTTAACAATTTATATTCTAACTATTTTTATAAATCTTAAACTTTTTTCAAGTTATGGTTACTTGATTTACTGGCCGATTTCGATCATTAACCAACCTCAAGTTTCAGACTTCATAAAGGGCATTATTTTTGAAGTTACAAGAAAATATTCATAAGAAAAGTTGTTGATACTAAAACCGTTAACAATTTATATTCTAACTATTTTTATAAATCGTAAACTTTTTTCAAGTTATGGTTACTTGATTTACTGGCCGATTTCGATCATTAACCAGCCCCAAGTTTGAGACTTTATAGAAGGCACTATTTTTTAAGTTACAAAAAAATATTAATAAGAAAAGTTATAGGCACTAAAAACATAAATAATTTATATTTGAACTATTTTTAGATATCTTACACTGTTTTCAAGCTATGTTTACTTGATTTACTGGCCGAGTTAGCTCATAACCAACCTCAAGTTTGAGACCTCATAAAGGGCATTATTCTTCAAGTTATAAGAAATTGTTAATAAGAAAAGTTGTTGATACTAAAATCGTTAACAATTTATGTTCTAACTATTTTTATAAATTGTTGTTAGTTTTTAAGTTATGGTTACTTGATTCACTCAAGTTGGACTAGACATTATTTTTGGATTCACAAAAAAATGTTAATAAGAAAAGTTGTAGATATTAAAAGTGTCTACAATTTATATTCTAAGAATTTTTGATATCTCAAACTGTTTTAAAGTTATGACTAGTTGGTTCAGTGGCCGATTTTATTCGTTAAACGACCTTTAGTTTAGGACTTAATAAAAGGTACTAATTTTTGAATTACAAAAAAATGTTGAGAAGAAAAGTTGTAGATACTGAAAAGTCCCATAATTTTTATTTGAACAATTTTTTAATTTCTCAAGCCGTTTCGAAGTTACGGCTAGAAACGTGTAGCGACAATGATTTAAAGTTTGTCGCTGCATCCGGCGACAAAAAAGCGGCCAAAAAAGGATTCCACCAGCGCATCTCGCCGACTTATTGTGCCGATAATGATGCGGATTATTGTGATCGGTAATAAGGTCCGATTACCGGAATTTTTTTCGGCTAAAATTTCACCGAATCACCGGCGAAATTAAAAACGCCGGCGCTGTGTGCCGCTCGATAAAAATGCGGCGGAGCAGCATCGCTCAAAAAAATAAATTGGATTTTTTCTAAGCAAGCCCGGCCGCGCCAACAAGTGTCCTTATGGCCCCGGCCGTAGAGGCGACGGTCAAATTCCAAATATGTGCTACTTCATTTTTCATTGAGTCAACTTTAGAATGAAGGAAGAATGAGAATAAAAAACAAAACAGAGTCGTTTTACAGAAGCCGCCTTTTGAAATTCTGTTCGTCAGGATTAGTCTATTTTATATTGATGATGAAGACGGAGATTGGAAAATGTAATTTCTTCTCTCCATCATCATTTTCGTAATGACGCGCGGTCCGGACGGCGTTCACATGAAATTTCAAGAAACTTTTCTCGATCTGTTCGCGATTTTCGTTATACTTTGTCCACTTCGAGGCCACGGCAATAAAAGGTACAATGAATTTTTTGCGCCGAGATTCGTTCTTCTTTTAATAATCATCAAGGAAGTCGCTGTCGATAATAAATCATGGACGCGACTTTTGTCAAATCGGACAGATTAGACGGCCGGCAATGACACCTCAATGCCGGTAAAACCGATTCTAATAAAAATTTCTTTCGCACTCGAGAAGAATTCCCTGCTGTAATAACTCGGGCAAAAAATGAAACAAACAACATTCCAGCCGGTTTCACATGCACTTAAGTGATTAATTGAAATGTTGCGTCGGATTTAATTGATTTCATAATGCATCTGGAGATTTTTGCAATTATCAAGAGAACACAAAAAAAATTGTATTTCGAAAACAGGAACGGAAATCAAAATTTTGAAAATTTGTGTTTTAAAGGACACTCAAAGGAGTCACTTAAAAAATATTCATTTCTGAATTAATAATTATTGATAATGTGATGAGAAGTGGCAACGAAAAAAAATCGTATTTTGGAAACGGCTGGAGAAATAAAAATTTTGGAAATTTGGTATTGGAAAGGACACTTTGAGGAGTCATTTAAGGCCTCACTTACTTTGATTAGTTGAGTGGTTATTAAGATATTCATAAATGAATTAATAATTATTGGTTAAATGTGGGGAACTGATTACAAAAAAAATGTATTTCAAAAACAGGACCGGAAATCAAAATTTTGAAAATTTGTGTTTTAAAAGACACTCCAAGGAGTCACTTAGAACCGCATTTACTTCGATTCATTGCCTGGTCAAAAAAATATTCATTTCAGAATTAATAATTATATATAATGTGATGAGAGGCGACGAAAAAAATCGTATTTTGGCAACGGCTGTAGAAATTAAAATTTTGGAAATTTGGTATTGGAAAGGACACTTTGAGGAGTCATTTAAGGCCTCACTTACTTTGATTAGTTGAGTGGTTATTAACATATTCATAAATGAATTAATAATGGTTAAATGTGGGGAGCTGATTACAAAAAAAATTGTATTTTGAAAACAGGAACAGAAATCAAAATTTTGAAAATTTGTGTTTTAAAAGACACTCCAAGGAGTCACTTAGAACCGCGTTTACTTCAATTCATTGCGTGGTCAAATAAATATTAATTTCTGAATTAATAATTATGATAATGTGATGAGAAGTGGTAACGAAAAAAGTCGTATTTTGGAAACGACTGGCGAAATAGAAATTTTGAAAATTCTTGTTATAAAGGACACTTTTAGGAGTCATTTAACGCCTCATTTAATTTGTTTCGTTGAGTGGTTATTAAAATATTCATAAATGAATTAATAATTATTGATTAAATGTGGGGAGCTGATTACAAAAAAAATTGTATTTCGAAAACAGGAACGGAAATCAAAATTTTGAAAATTTACGTTTTAAAAGACACTCCAAGGAGTCACTTAGAACCGCGTTTACTTCGATTCATTGCTTGGTCATAAAAATATTCATTTTTGAATTAATAATTATTGATAATGTGATGAGAAGTGGCAACGAAAAAAATCGTATTTTGGAAACGGCTGGAGAAATAAAAATTTTGGAAATTCTTGTTGTAAAGGACACTTTTAGGAGTCATTTAACGCCTCATTTACTTTGTTTCGTTGAGTGGTTATTAAAATATTCATAAATTAATTAATAATTATTGGTTTAATGGGAGGAGCTGATTACAAAAAAGTTGTATTTTGAAAACAGGAACGGAAATCAAAATTTTGAAAATTTGTGTTTTAAGAGACATCCAAGGAGTCACTTAGAATTGCGTTTACTTCCATTCATTGCGTGGTCAAAAAAATATTCATTGCTAAATTAATAATTATGATAATGTGATGAGAAGTGGCAACGAAAAAAATCGTATTTTGGAAACGGCTGGAGAAATAAAAATTTTGGAAATTTTTGTTGTAAAGGACACTTTTAGGAGTCATTTAACGCCTCATTTACTTTGTTTCGTTGAGTGGTTATTAAAATATTCATAAATTAATTAATAATTATTGGTTTAATGGGAGGAGCTGATTACAAAAAAGTTGTATTTTGAAAACAGGTTCGGAAATCAAAATTTTGAAAATTTGTGTTTTAAGAGACACTCCAAGGAGTCACTTAGAATTGCGTTTACTTCCATTCATTGCGTGGTCAAAAAAATATTCATTGCTAAATTAATAATTATGATGATGTGATGAGAAGTGGCAACGAAAAAAATCGTATTTTGGAAACGGCTTGGAGAAATAAAAATTTTGGAAATTAGTATTATAAAGAACACTTTGAGGATTCATTTAACGCCCCATTTACATTGATTCGTTGAGTGGTTATTAAAATATTCATAAATGAATTAATAATTATTGGTTAACTGTGGGGAGCTGATTACAAAAAAAAATGTATTTCGAAAACAGGAACTGAAATCAAAATTTTGAAAATTTGTGTTTCAAAAGACGCTCCAAGGAGTCACTTAGAATCGCGTTTACTTCGATTCATTGCGTGGTCAAAAAGATATTAATTTCTGAATTAATGATTATTGATAATGTGATGAGAAGTGGCAACAAAAAAAATCGTATTTTGGAAACGGCTGGAAAAATAAAAATTTTGGAAATTTGGTATTGTAAAGGACACGCCTCATTTACTTTGATTCGTTGAGTGGTTATTAAGATATTCATAAATGAATTAATAATTATTGGATAAATGTGGGGAGCTGATTACAAAAAAAATCATATTTCGAAAACTGCTAGAGAAATTAAAATTTGGAAAATTTTTATTGCAAACGACTCTCCAAGCAGTCATTTAATGCCTCATTTACTCTGATCTCCTGGACCGTCATTAAGATACTCACGAATGCATAAAACTAATTTTTCGTAAATCCAACTTGTGGTCAAAAATCGGCATTTTAAAACCGGCAACAGAAGGAAGAATTTTGATTTTTTTGCTGTAAATAACATTCCCAGAAATCGATTAGTGCCTCATTTACCCTGGTGGGTCATTATGATATTCATATAAAGAAAATAATTCAAATTGAATTAATATTATTCAAACGCTAATTTGATATTGAAATTTTGGAAAATTTTAAGACCAACTGCACCACTTCCCAATTAATTCGATCAGGTTTCTTTTCGAATACAAAAATCGCTTTCAAAAAGAAAAGTTTCTTGCACCGCTCGCTTCAATTCAATAATCTGTAATAAATTCATCGACGATCGGATAAAACGGTAATTTGATATTGAAATTTTGGAAAATTTTAAGACCAACTGCACCACTTCCCAATTAATTCGATCAGGTTTCTTTTCGAATACAAAAATCGCTTTCAGAAAGAAAAGTTTCTTGCCGCGCTCGCTTCAATTGAATAATCTGTAATAAATTCGACGATCGGGTAAAAAGAAACAAAAAATCCGAAAAGTTTGCAAAATTGCGCGTTGGCAATGTTTTTTGATTGTTTGATTGTTTACAGTTTGTATGGAAACGTAAAAATTATTTTTAACGATTCGTAGCTGTAAAATTGTCGAAACTGAAGTTTTTTTTTTCTCTGCCTGACAGTTCTTTGCCCTGCAGTGTGGCTCTTGTCAAGCCAAATTTTGCAGTTCCTGGGGTGTTTGCTGGTCGACCATAATAAATCCGAAATCATCGGTAGCGAACGAATGGGCCCTGTCAGGAATGTTAAAGCGAAAAATTTTTATTGCTTTACGACTATCGAGGCACAATCGTTTCAAAAATCGGGAACAATATCACAAAAAGCCATAAACATTTACTGCTGTAGAGAATTTCGGAAACGCTCGCATTAAGAAATATCAGTGGCACCACTAAAGGCATTACATATTCATTACAAAATTTTATTGCGGTGTTCATTGGACACTTTTTGCGCCCGGCCGGTCTAGAAAGTCGTAATCGTAGGAGCAAATAAACTCTAATTAACTTTTTCTCCTCGTGGAAGTAATCGTGCAATTAAATATGCCCCGGGTAAAACCGAATCTAAACCATTTTGCCAATTTTATCGATAATACGTAAAAACCAGAACTGTCCCCCGATCATCACTTTCAAATTCAAAACAATGCGAGTAAAAGTGACGGGTTAAATGGGGCGAAAATCGTTTTCTTCTGGACAAATCAATGGAAACACAACAACACAAATTATAGCTTCTTAAGCGGCCTGTATTTTTTTTTCCAAATTTCCGAACATAAATCACTTTTTCAGCATAAATGGCAACAGGTCAAAGTCCTAGCGGTATTAGTTCTAGTTAAAAGAGATAAATACCTGGAAAAGGTTCTATTTTTTTGTTTGTAGGTGATACAGTGAAACCTGCATAAGGCGGAACCGCTTGAGACCGAAAAAAAGTTCGATAATTGGCTTATCTAGTTTTCTGTTTATTGAGGTTTCACTGTAACTAATTATTTAGCTAATTAATTCAAAAATTTTAAATTTTGGTTTCAAGAAAATTAAACTTGCATTTATGGTTGAGTTATGGAGAAATAGTTAAAATAAAAGCTGTACACCATAATAATCTCCATAATTTTTATTTAAATTATTTTTTTGTATTAACAATAATTTGCAAACTGTAGCCACTTATAGTTAGTGGAAACGTAAAACGTCTTAATGTGACTTTTCTGGTCCAGAATCGATTTTTCTGACTCATAATCTACTGTTTCTGACATAAAGTGTGACTTTTCTGATCCAGAATCGATTTTTCTGTCTCAGAATCGACTTTTTCTGAATCAGAATGTGATTCCTCTGGCCGAGAATCGATTTTTCTGACTCAGAATCTGATTTGTATGACTCAGAATGTGACTTTTCTGACCCAGATTCGATTTTTCTGTTTCAGAATCTACTTTTTCTGAATCAGGATGTGATTCTTCTGGCCGAGAATCGATTTTTCTGACTCAGAATCTGATTTGTATGACTCAGAATGTGACTTTTCTGACCCAGATTCGATTTTTCTGTTTCAGAATCTACTTTTTCTGAATCAGGATGTGATTCTTCTGGCCGAGAATCGATTTTTCTGATTCTGAATCTGATTTGTATGACTCAAAATGTGACTTTTCTGGTCGAGAATCGATTTTTCTGACTCAGAATCTGCTTTTCTGACTCAGACCGACTCTTAAGAGTCAACCCTTGTTGTAATCATAATCATAAAAGTCGGTTTTCATAGATAAAATCATGCAAATTGCAGTGCACATTTTCATAAAGTGTGCTCAGGTCAATGTTTTTCTTTTCTTTTTCTCTATTTTAACAGTGCAATTGTTTATTTAGAACAGGTAAATAATCACAACATAACCTCAACAGTGTAGAAACTCTAAAAATATCCCCGAAAGAGAAACACGAAAAGATAAACCCAGTTTGGTCAGGTTAAGATAGGTTAGGTTATGTTAGTTTAGGTTTAAGATTTCTATCGCTGTCAATCTTAGAGCAAATCGATTTTTAATTGCACCATCGTGTTCCTCGTAAAAAAATACATAAGTTTTCATGTTTATATGACATTCTAAGCAAGAAAGAAAGAAAAGTGTTTTTCTTGGTTTGGTTTTTTTCTCCCTCTTTTTTTTTTCTTTTTGTCTTTTTTTTTCCTTACTAGGATAACTTTCCTGCCGGAAACGATGAAACAAGAATCAATTGAGTTGCTCCAGTATTAACGGAGCTACGGCAATTTCTCGATTTGTTACACCCTACCTAGGGAGTAGTTGGCGATGTGAGTTGTTGCCTGGAGGAACGGTAAAATAAATAACGAGTCCGTCAGTTTTTCCTTCCAGGAAAAAACACGGAACGGAACGTATAAGCAGTGTTATTATTTTGCATCGGAGTCAGAATCGATTTTTCTGTTTCAGAATCTGCTTTTTCTGAGTCAGAATGAGATTTTTCTGGCCGAGAATCGATTTTTCTGATTCATAATCTACTTTTTCTGACATAGAGTGTGAGTTTTCTGACCCAGAATCGATTTTTCTGTTTCAGAATCTGCTTTTTCTGACTCAGAATGTGACTTTTCTGGTCGAGAATCAATTTTTCTGACATAGAGTGTGACTTTTCTGACCCAGAATCGATTTTTCTGTCTCAGAATCAACTTTTTCTGAATCAGAATGTGATTCTTCTGGCCGAGAATCGATTTTTCTGACTCAGAATCTGATTTGTATGACTCTTATCTACTTTTCTGTTTATTGAGTTTTTAATTTAACTAATTATTTAGCTAATTAATTAAAAAATTTTAAATTTTGGTTTCAATAAAATGAAACTTGCATTTATGGTTGACTTATGGAGAAATAGTTAAAATAAAAGTTGTACACCATAATAATCTCCGCAATTTTTATTTAAATTATTTTTATATATTAACAATAATTTGCAAACTGTAGTCACTTATAGTTAGTGGAAACGTAAAAGGTCTTAATTTTTTATAAAAAAATTCCAAAAATTAATGCATGGAAGTTACAAGGAAATATTTATAATAAAATTTGTAAGGATTATTATGGATTACAAGTTTTATTCTCAACATTTTTTCATGTTTCCAACAGTTTTCAAATTATTCGTAACTGCAGTCGGTGGTAACTCAAAATGTCTAATTGTTTGTATGAAATTATAAAAATATTAGAAAAAAATATTCTAAACAAAAGTTATGGCCACTGTTAAGATCTATAATTGTTATTCGGAATATTTTTCAAAATGTGTAATTATTTACAAAAAATTATAAGAATAATTGTGTGCAAGGCACAGAAAAATATTTGTAATAAAAGTTGTAGAAATTATTATGGTTTATAAGTTTTATTCTAAGTATTTTTTAAAATTTCCAATAGGTTTCAAATTATTTCTAATTATAGTTGATGGTGGCTGAAAATGTGTAATTGTTTATAGAAAAGCATAAAATGGATCGTGTGCAATTTAGAAAAGAATATTTAGAATAAAAGTTGTAGCCACTATTAAGATCTATAATTCTTGTTCCAAATGTTTTCCAAAATTTCCAACACTTTTCTAATTATTCCTAATTATAGTCGGTGGTGGCTGAAATTGTGTAATTGTTTATAGAAAAGCATAAAAAGGATTGTGTGCAATTTAGAAAAAAATATTTAGAATAAAAGTTGTAGGCACTATTAAGATCTATAATTCCTGTTCCAAATGTTTTCCTAAATTTCCAACACTTTTCAAATTATTCCTAATTATAGTCAGCGATAACTTAAATTGTGGAATTGTTAATAGAAAAATTGTAAAAATAATTGTATGCAAGTTATAAAAAAAACTTTTAAATAAAATTTGTAGAACATATTAAAAACTTCAATTTTGATTACAACCTTTTTCCAAAATTTTCATTCATTGTCGAGTTGCCAACAGTCACATTTGACAGTACACGAAAAGTACGAAATTGAAAAAGACTTTTACGGGCAAAATAAAAATAATCTGATGATTGATCGGCGTAGATAGCAATTTTCGTCGCTATCAATTTGTCCCATCTTCAACCGTTTCCGAATTAAACGCGGCTGGATGTGTGGATGGTTAACACGTGTAACGTCGAAATTTCAACGACTAATTAGATGTTCGGACACGGACCCGTGCCAAAATCTTCACTTAATTTTCCGGTACCACCCCGACAATTAGTAAAGTTGACATTTGTGCGCAATTAAAATTATGTAAAATTCCTGACCTCACACACACACATGCCACTATTTTTACGCCACGTCCAATCGATTCCTCCACGCTCTAAATTTACCCGAAATTTTAATAACTGTCCGGATTACAGCGCGACAAAAAAATTCGTTTTTGAATTTTAACATTAAAAATAACCGGGATGTTACAAAATCAAGCAAAATTTCACAATTTGGTTGAAATTTGTCAAGCGTAAATATTTAAATTAGCCGAACAAAGCTAAAACTTTCGCTCTAGAAATAAAAAAATAACTATTGTGTTTAGAATACAATAAATTTAGACTTGTCATTACCTAGAAAATGTAGTTGAACGTCTAAATAATGTTTCGAATTAGAATGCTCTTGTTCGGACATCCATCAAATCCCAGCCACGCAACCTACCTCGCTCCTTCTCCAACCAACCTCCTCAACCCGAGTGCGGCTTCTGTCCGACGCAATTTTTACCTCAAAAACGAACCGCGGTTTTCGACTTCTTTTATGAGGATTTTTGAATGAAGTGCCATTATTTTATTCATTTTATTCCTCGAGTTTTCTCACGGACGAAATGCACAAAAAAATACAGTTGCGCCGAATTTTTAATTAAATTCAGAAAATTTCGAAAACGGGACAGTATTCCATTTTGAGCGATTTTTCATGCGGCCGCTAAGACAACGATAACTGTAATGGGAACGTTGCACTAAAAACTCTGCAATTTCTCGCCGAGCTTTTTTAATTTAACCGCGAATTACATAAATTTGCCGCAAAAAGTTGGTACATTTCCTGAGAATGCGGTATAAAGGGGCAAAAAGCGATTATCATAACGTCCGGTCCGCAATAAGAATTGAAATAAAATTAGAATTGGCTTAATGAAAGGCAATTTATTATTTGATTATTTGTTTGAAGTCACTAAACAACAATTAACACTTTAAATTTATTCAAATAAGAAAATTAGGTGACTTTTGACGTTTGTGGCACTCGTCCCTTATCAAACTCGCGCTTCGCTCGTTTCCTACTGAAATTGCCACAAAATTTGAATTTACTTATTTAATAGAAAATTAAAATAATAAAATTGGTTAGGTGGTGTACCTTTCACTTGCCCTGTAAAAAATTAGAACATACAATAAATCTCAATCCAATAAATTAAAAAATAAATCAATTTGGTGTTTATAAATTGATATAGAATGAATTAAACAAATTCGTTCCGAGGTGAATTTAATTTGTCAATTTATTTTTTAAATTTTAAATTGATAGTGCGTTTGTTCTTGTTCTAAAGAAAATAAACTTCTTAAAAATTTTATTAAGTGAAATTTTGGTGTTTGCATTTCACACATTCACTCGAATTTATTTTTTACTTCGAAATTAAGTTTCGGATATGCTTTCGGTTGATAAATAAAGATTGATGCATCAAAGTGGACTTGATGGGTATTTTGGAATTTTTCAACAAAAAAATTACTTGTCCAATTTCCGGATTATTCAGGTTTGACTGTAACTCAAACAATTTTAATTTTTCTTCTATAAAAAATAAAACTGGAAATTATGTTTGAATTATGACAAAATAGTTGAAATGAAAGTTGTAAATCATAATATTCTCTACAAGCTTTGTTTCAGCCATTTTTTAATATTGTCAATAATTTGCCAACGTAACGTAAAGGAAACTAAAATACCTTAATGGTATATAAAAAATTCTAAAAACAATTCCGGGAATGTTACAAAAAAATGTTCGTAATAAAAGTTATGGATAGTATCATGGTTTACAACTTTCATTGTGAATATTTTTTTCAATTTGCAACAGTTTTCAAATTATACTTAATTTCAGTTGGTGGTAACTTAAAATGTTTAATTGTCTATTAAAATTGTAAAAATTATTGTGAGACAGTTACAAAAAAATGTTTGGAATAAAAGTTGTAGACAATATTGTGATCTATAACTTTTGTTCTCAATACTTTTTTATATTTTGTATAGTTCTCAAATTATACCTAATTATATTCGGTGGTGGCTTAAAATGTCTAATTGTTTATAGAAGAAAAACGATTGTAGCACAAGATAAATCTCTTTAAAATTGTATTCAAGTGAAATTTTGGTGTTTATTTAACGAAAAATTTATATTTCACACATTCACTCAAATTTATTTTTTAAATTCGAAATTAAGTTTCGGATATGCTTTAAGATTGATGCATCAAAGTGGACTTGACGGGTATTTTGAAAATTTTCAACAAAGAAATTATTTGTCCAGTTTCCGGCTTATTCAGGTTTGACTGTAACTCAAAAAAATTTAATTTTTCTTCTATAAAAAATAAAACTGGAAATTATGTTTGAGTTATAAAAAAATATTTGAAATGAAGGTTGTAAATCATAATATTCTCTACAAGTTTTGTTTCAGCCATTTTTTAATATTGTCAATAATTTGCCAACGTAACGTAACGGAAACTAAAATACTTTAATTGTATATAAAAAATTTAAAAACAATTGCGGGAATGTTACAAAAAAATGTTTGTAATAAAAGCTGTAGATAGTATCATGGTTTACCATTTTTATTTTGAATATTTTTTTAAATTTACAACAGTTTTCAAATTATACTTAATTTCAGTTAAAATGTTTAATTGTATATTAAAAATTGTAAAAATAATTGTGGGACAGTTCAAAAAAAATGTTTAGAATAAAAGTTGTAGACAATATTGTGATCTGTAATTTTTGTTCTCAATACTTTTTTATATTTGGTATAGTTCTGAAATTATACCTAATTATATTCGGTGGTGACTTAAAATGTCTAATTGTTTATAGAAGAAAAACAATTGTAGCACAAAATAAATCTCTTTAAAATTGTATTCAAGTGAAATTTTGGTGTTTGTTTAACGAAAAATTTATATTTCACACATTCACTCGAATTTATTTTTTAAATACGAAATAATGAAGTTTCGGATATGCTTTCATTAACGAAATGAAGCCAACTCGGATTTTTTTAAATCTGCAGATAAACCTAAAACCCAAAATTTATTTGATCAAATTGCCTCGAATTAAAATGGCCGCGCCAAGGTGGACTTGATTTTGGACTTTTAAATTCCAAGGGCCACTCGAACCGACAGGCAGAGTAATTACCGCCGGCTAAATGATTTTCCCCGCTCGCGGAAAATCAATTTTCTACGTGGAAACGACTCAATTCCGGGAACGGTGCCCCCCGCCCGAAAATCTGTGAAAAGAACCGAATTTTCGACGATATTAACGCGACGTTTGATAAGGGGTCCCGGTGCATCTGATACCGCCGTTGGGTTTAATTATGTAATTCCTAAGAAAATAAAGCCACAATCAATCAACGTCACGAAAAATTTATTGAGCGGTTGTAATTTATCCGTTCCGGTCGAATGAGACGTCTAGTCAATAGATTGTCATTTGTTTTCAATTTCCGGTGAATAAACTAATTGTCGGAGTCCTTCCGTTTTTCGGTTTTTGTGTGGATTTGCAAAATTTTTCCGTCGACGCGGCGAACGCTTGCTTTCTAATTTCGGCGACTGATGAACACGGACGACTTCATAAATTTATTATCTATGCACGGATTTTGGGGGTTTTGCGTGGTTTTGATTGGATGGTGGACAACCGCGTTTTTGCGCCGACTAAAAAGGACGAAAGTGCATAATTATCGGCGATTTTACAGGACTGATGTAATCCGACAGCGTTTGTGTAAACAACTTTTTTGGTTGGTTTTTAAATTTGCTTCTTTTTGCAGTTTTTGATATTACAGTTTGGACTTTGATTTTCAGAAAAAAAATTACAACTAACTTCAATTCCTTGGAGTTTCTTTTGAGGTGGAAATTATCAAAATTTTAATTTCTGTGGCAGTTTTCAAAACTTTTTTTTTTTGTTAGGCTGTCATATTCACTTTTCACTTTTGTTGCTAATAACTTGTATCGACAGGTATTTTGTTGGAGCACAAAATTTTTGCATTGTTTGGAAGACTCGGTGCAAGTCAATTTATTAAAAGACATTCAAATACAAGATGTATAAATTCTCAGTGAATGAACACCAAAACCAAGTGAATGTAGATAACAATAAATTAACTTTAAATGTATTTGTAAGTTAATAAAAATATGTTTCTCTATTATAAAATAATATACATATAACCTGTCCCAGAAATAATGTCATTAATTTTAACCAGTGATAGAACTCGTCAAATCCAAGAACTTTTTTAAATAACTTTTTGGTGTAAACCTTTTGATTAACAAGTTAAAATTGTTGACAGATTTAACTCTTATTTCGTTACCCGCCTATGGATAATAATGCTGAATGTTAAACACCGATAAGCGTAAAACAAGAAACCAATACAAGGAAA